>OX451735.1:746485173-747116389 GCA_948472305.1 Vicia faba | reverse complement strand
GAGAGGGAGAGCGATGGCGGTGGAAGGAAAGCAGTCAGACACAAGAAGGAAAATTTGGAGTATGGGATTCAAGGAAAGGCAAAAGTGTGAACCGGGAAGACATAATCCCAACCTATTTCTTCATAGAATTTCATGAAGAATATGGGGCTAAGGAGATGTTTGAGATATTCAAAGAATATGGTTTGATCGACGAAGTGGTGATTCTTCCTAAGAGGGATAAGTGAGACAAGATTTATGGATTCATGAGGTTTAGAAAGGTTGGCGGCGAAGGTTTGTTATCGATGAAGTTGGACAACAATTTCATCAAATCTAAGAAGCTTAATGTGAATGTGCCGAAGTTTCAACGTGGATAATAGTCTGATGTGAAGCAAATAAAAAACCAGCATAGCTCAAAGTATTACGAACAAAGATGGGGCATTAATATCTAGGGTAACAGATATAGAAGAGCCCAATGTTTCAACCATGTGAATGAATTAAAGAAATATTATGCTCAAGTTATTAGTAGTAGGAAGGGGACTATGAACCATGGTGTGGGATTGGATTCTCATGATTTTCGTGGGCTAAAATCGGAGGGCTTCAAAGAGAAAAAAATTTCCTATGGTGGGGTTAAGGAGCGGAGGCCAAAATTTGCACATATGCAGTTCAACATTGAAGACAAGTACTTGAGAAGATTCAAGAAGGCATTTGTTGGGGTGGTCGAGAATGTGGGCATGACATATAACATATTCAAGAAGCCTTTAATATTGAAGGTTATTTCAATGTTAAAGTCACCCCATTTGGGAGAATCCGTGTCTTCTAGAGGAGAGCGAAAAGGGGGAAATAGAAGCATTGGTAGCGGAGGCTAAAGAAGGGATAGGATAATGGTTCTCTGAGATTTATCCTTTTTCACCTAAGGATGTCGACAATGAAAGATTAACTTGGATGCAATGTTACAGTGTCCCTTGTTATGCTTGGTCTTACCAATTTTTCAACTTCATCACGAGTCCAGTTGGTAAGCTAGTATGCTTAGATGATGAAACAAGAGAACATGTCAAGACAGATGTTGCAAGAGTTCTTATGATGACCAAGTACTCATCAGTGTTGAATGAAACATTAAATATGGAGATAATCGAAAATATATATAGAGTAAAACTAGTAGAAGACATGCATCATCCTAAGAGAATTGTTGTACCAAATGTTAATAAAGATCGTGGCAGCCATTAAGAACTTAGTTCTGAAGATGATGAAGGCACGTGGGATTCAGATGATGGGGAAAAGGTTAGTGATAGTTCTCATTTCGTACAACCTGGAAATTTTGACCAAGATGAGGCGACAATTTCAAAAAATGAGGGTGGTAGATTGGAGGCTACGGATGATGTGGGAATAGGGGGTGATAATTTATGCATGGAGGAAATGAATGTGGAGATTTTGATTGGTGGAAGTGAAAGATTATATCCAACATTAAATTATATTTATGACAATAGTACAAACATTGGCGATGTTAGTCCAAAGTCAACAGAGGTGGGTCATAGGGCAACTGTAACTAGTGGAAATACTTTGTTACGATTGAACCAACTAGTGGTGGACCCAAAGAATGAATGTTCGGACCCAATCTCATTTACTCCGGTTGGCCCGTATGTACATGATCCATTTGTCCCATCTATTATTATAAGGCCCAAAAGGAAAAAGCCTCTTGATGAAATTTTAGAGAATCTGAAGACACATTAAATACCATTGTATATTACTGTGTTGAAGCCACAGAGAAGTAACCTCAATAATAGTGCAATTCCTAATTCAAAACCTAATTTAACCGAAAGTATTGTAAGATCTGAGGAGAAATCATCACGGTAGTTGGGGGTTCGGTGTTATGTTGTGAATCCACCAATGATTCATACGTCCAACAAGGAAATTCAAGGTTTTGAATGAAATTGTTGGGAACATACCAACTAAAGTATGGAGGTCTATAAAATAATTGGGCATTGAAGGGGGAGAGGGTGATGAAGTGTTTGAAGGCATCATTCAAAATTTTGAAGCTAGGGATGAGAGGAATGTTGCATCATCAGTGGATCTTAATTCAAGGGTCCCATGAATATTGGGACTTTAAATATTCATGGGTGTGGTAATTCCTTCAAAAGAAGAAGATTTTTCCAAGTTTTGTCAAAATATAAAGCTAAGATGTGCTTCATCCAAGAGATAAAAATTCAATAGATGAAAGATGGGATTAGTTTTAGCATGTGGGGATCGTCAGACTACAAGTGGTATGCAAAGGGTTCTGATGGTCATTCAGGTGGTATACTGACTATATGGAAGAAAGATTCAATTGTTCATGTTTTCAGCTTCAAAGTTCAAGGCTATTTAGGCATCAACTCGTTATGGAATGGTACTGTTATACCCCAATTTTCCCCTAAGATCCTCTATCATCTTATATCATCACAATTCATCAAGATCATACATTCAGGTTATCTATCTTCTTCCCATATTCTTAAGTTTGCTCGCAAGGGATCGCCAAGCACCTTAATTGTGTATCTTGTATATTTGTGTTTTTACATTTTACTGATCTCTAATCAAAATACCAAAAATATTTGCTTTGTTTTTGTATATTTTTATTTTGTAGGTATTGAGCCGAAGCATCCAATAAGCAAAGTTTTGTGGTGTTTTTCCTCTGGGAAAATCGATTTCCCTAACTCCTTTTTCCGTTAGAATTTCATTTTTTTTGCTATGGAAATCGATTTACCATATGGGTAAATAGATTTCCTGACGCGTGTGATACGGTGGGAGAACTGACTTGGGATATTTTGGGTTTTATCGCAAATGTTGCGGCTAGCAAGAGTCTCCACCGACTTTTCTTTTATCCAAAAGGAAAGACTGAAAAGAATAGGAAAGACCTTTGAGATTATTTCTTGAGTTCGGGGGGTAGATTATGAAAAGGGAAGGTGTTAGCACCCTTTTCATCCACAGTTATCTATGGGCTCTTAGTTACTTGCTAGATCACTTGCTTTTGTTTGAAAATGTGCTTTGTGTGGTTTTTAAAAGTATTTTGAAAAGGCACCTTCGTTTAGGCAAACTTTGTAATAGTTCTCGTTCGTAAGAACGTATACAAAGTGTTGAGCTTTTGAAAATATTTCATGTTTGGAAAATGTTTTTTGAAAGTGTTTTTGAAAGTGTTTGGTGTTTGTTTTGAAAATAAGCAAGGATGTTTGATTTTTAAAATGAGCGAGAAACTAGGAACAATCTACCTACTCAAAAGTCTTTGTTCATTTCTTCCTTCCTTTGATATTGCTATCTTATCATTGATTGGTAAGGAGCCTTATCTTTAGATGTAAAGGGACGGGCATGGATCATCGTAAAGTCATGATAGCAATGTTGTGAGATATCTTAGAATTTCTCTTTGAGGGGACTAAGATCATTTTGAAAGGCATCATTGATAGCGACATCGAGGGACTATGATCTTGTATTTTTTATTGCTTTTTGCTAAGATATTCCACATGCATAACATGACCATTTTTGTAAGGCAACAAAGTGGAATTACCCTAAGGGTATAAGTGTGCAAGTGTGTTGGATTTACATGCTTGTTTATCTTGAATTAGGGTTTGCTAGTTGTTGGTTTTAGTCTTGCCATACAAACCCTAGTTTACTAGCATTTATATAAAGCGATAAATTGCGGAAAGTAAAATTACTAAGCTATTACATCATTAGGGAAGGGGTATACAAATTTACAAATGGGGATTTTGCAAGAAAATTAAACCTAATTATATATTACAACCATGTTGAATAATGTACAAGAATTGAATAAATGTACAAAAAGATAAATGGAAAAGAAATGATTTTTGTTTGATTTTTATGAAAGGGTTTTAACCTAATTAAAGAAGATGATTAATTAAAAATAAACAAAATTAAGTTTAAACTAATTAAGAAAGAAATTAATTTAAAAATAATTTTTTTAGGGTTTTTATGAAAAAAAAAGGTTTTAAGTTAATAAAATAAATATGAAAATTAATTAATTAAAAGAAACCTAAGTTCTAAATTAATTTTAATTTAAAAGAAAAAATATATAATAATTAAACCTAAATCTAAATATTAATTATTAAAAAAAAAGAAATTAAATTTATTAAGAAAATATTTGTAGTCTTTTTGTTTTAAAAAGAAAATAAAATACATGAGTATTTTTTTAAATATGCAAATAAATAAATAAAATATTTTTGGATTTTTTTATTAATAAAAAAATAATGATAATAATAGTAGCAATAAAAAAAATAAAGAAACTAAAAATATAATATAAAATATAAAAGAAAATAAATAAAATGAAAAATAAAATAAAAATGGTTTGGGTCAGGTGTATGAAAATAGGCAGGGGGTCAGAAATTAACAAGAATGTCTAAGCCCAATGATGGAGGCCCATGTGCCTGTTTGCTGGAACAAAAAAGAAGAAAATATATGAAAAATAAACAAAAGGTAGCGCTGGGTGTTGAATCCATGACCTCTCATATACACGCGCCCTACCTTTGCCACTAGGGTGGTTGTACATCCGGTAACATAAACAAAACAATAAATATGTAACATAAGTTATGCCCTGAATATAACTTCATCTTCAACCTCCAATCTGAACATCTGTAACTTCACCATTTCTCAACAAAAATGAAATATGCAAACATGAAAGTTGCTCCATTTTCCCATACGAATCCAACCATGTAAATATCATAAGCTATAAATCAAAGATGAATGATAATTTTTAAAAGTACCAAATTCTGACCTAATTATTTTCAGAGATTCAAACCTAAAATTCTCCAAGGTCAAGCAATATAAATGAAATCTATGGACATGTACAACTTCAGGACAATGATGTCTACATTTTATCTTCACAAATGCAAGCCTAACAATGCCTAAATGAGAAGATAGAAGTTCATAAAATATACCTAAAAACTGGAAATCGTGAAATGAGTTTGAGCTGCTTTCAAGGAGTTATGATGATCAAGTTAGCTTCCTCAAGTTCCCAGGAAGCTAATGCAATGATTAACTTAAGCAATGGATGGCTAGAATGCTTGGAGAAGTCAATGTGCAGACTCTGTTTTTTGGTTATAGAAGTTGATGTAAATGGTGTTACAGTTCTGGAATAAGGATGGGGATGGACTATATTTGATGTGTAGGAGCTTTAGGAAGTGAAAGGCCAAGAAACACACGAGGGAAATATGAGTTACAAGTTCAAGATCAGAAACTGTGCAACAATAGAGTTTTTGGACAATTTCTGGTTTTAGGGAGTTTGGGAGTGTTTAAGGGTGTTAATGCCCATGTCTTAGCTCACAAATAGTGCCTCTATTTATAAGAAACAAGTTTGGAGGCTTGTCTTTGATCAGAATTCAAAATCACATGTTTAAGCTCAACATGTGATTTTTGAGAAATCCAAGTTCCAATGCCTTGTGTACTTGCTAATGTAGAGTAGTTATGCTTTAAACACACTTACTTATGACTTTGTAGATGGAGTGTGATCAGAGGGAACAAGTCAGAGGCTCAAGAATTGACTTTGTGCATAAAGCTTGCTTTTCAAGAATATTATTCTTCACCTTCTTCCCAAAATGGCAATTTGAATTGGATAAAGCTTAAACCACTTGGATTATAGCTCAAAAATTTGTGTAATCCATTAATGATGGATATATACACAATTTAGAAGGCCTGCAAAGCAATATTATGCAGCCTAACATTGAGACTGGATCATGTATTCATCAAGAAATGACTTGTAATTTAAGAATGAAACCCTAACTTTATGCCTTCGATTCTCCTTGCTCAATTATCATCTCAATGAGTTCTTGAGAATTTTGGAAAGCTTGTAACATCCTATACAACCTCTGTGTTGTACATTTTTGAAGATTCATCTTGGAACTATGGGAAAAATTTCCATGAAGTTAGGTTAAAATCGTGCCTAAACTAGGGCAAAATTTCACTAAGTTTCCAAGTTTCATGAACATGTCTTCACAAAATCATAACTTGAAATACAAGCATTTATAGAAGAAGTTGTGTCCTACAATGTTTTAGGTCTAATTTAGATATAAAATTTTAATGTTGGAAGTTTCCTTTGAATCATCTTGTATCATGGTGAAAATTTGGCTCAAAGTTATGAAAAAAAAAAGTGAATTTCCAACACTTAGAAAAATTTCTAAGTTTAGAAATTTTGACTTTTCAAAATGAGATCTTGACTTTTTGATTTCTTGATGAACAAGTTTCATATTTTGACATGTCTTGATGAATTGTGATCTTTGATACTTGATTTTGACCAAAAAGTCAAAGTTTGACTTTTCAATATACGGTTGACTTTTCATTAGTTGACTGAAATTCATCTGTCAATCAATTGATCTTGAGAGATGTTTTGAGCCATTCCATTAGGTAAAAATGAAGAATTTTAATCCTTGAGATCATGCCTCAAACCAACAATTCATTTTCTAGGTCAAAAATCAGAAATTGCACCTTCTTAGTCAAAACCCTAATTTTGACCATTTTGCCCTTTTGATTATCTGATCAAATTTCTTGAGAAATTGTTATCCAAACTTGATCAAATGACATATATGATTTCATGATATTGATATGGACCAAAAATTATGATGTTTGATTGTAAATTGACCACAATTGACTTTTTTCCCCAATATAGTTGATTTTAGGTCAATTGATCAATTGACTGAGCAAAAATGTGATCAAAGACTTGAAACTTGACATGAACAATATTGAGGGTCCAAAATGATCCATGAAAGTCATATGGGGAATTAAAAGTCCATTTGTCCTTGTGCAAACTCAAACCCTAATTTTCAGTCATCAGTGCTTAAGGAGGTGTCTTGAGTTGATCAACCCTTGTGCAGTCTTGAATCAAAGGAGATCTTGTGAGATATTACTTGAGAAATGAGAGGGGAAATTTTGGGATACAACAACGCGAAATTAAAAAAAAAGAAAGGTAATTTTCAAGTTTGTATTTTTTGGTGTCAAATTGTCATATTTAGAGAATATTCTTAATTATCAAAAAATAATAATTCCCCACTTCATTTAAATTAAAGTTCATCATACACCTTCATTTGATCATATGTGCACCACTTTATTCAATTTTTGGCTCCAAAATCAATACCAAGCCTAATTTTGGTCCCAAACCAAACTCCAAACCATCATTAATCCCAAGCCTAAATTCTATAAATAGAACCATCATTTCATTCAATTCACAAGCTTTTGATATCAAAAATCACCTTGCTAAAAATTCTCTCTACTCTCTTCATCTATCAAATTCACTAAAAGATCCATTTTCATAAAGTTAGTAAGCTTTTCATTGTAGCTTACTAATCTTTGAGCTAAACCTTCATCCAAACACTTTTTCTTCATTATTTCTCTAGATCTAAGCTTGGGAGATTGATTCTTGGGGATGAATTGAAGCAAGTTTTTGAAATTGTTTTGATAATTTTCTAGATCTACCTTTGGTAAGTTGGATCTTCATCTTTCACAATGTGGTCTCTTAGTGATCTTGGTTGTTTGATTCTTTGAACTATGTTTTGGAATTTTATTGGTGCTATTTTCTCATAATTTGATGGAATTTTAGTGCTCAATTAAATTCAAGATCATAAGGTTTTTGATAAAAAGTTTGAACAAGAATTTTGCGTTTAAAATGATATTTTTGTTGTTTTCACAGCAGCAAATTAATTTACTAGACATGTAAATCGATGTACCACTATTGTTTTTGTGCAGATTTTTAAAATTCACACTAGTAAGTCGATTTACCAGACAGGTAAATTGATTTACCACTGGAAGATTGTTGTTTTTGCTCTATTTTGGCGTTGCTTTTAGTTCTTTTCTATTTTCTACTCTTTTCTTTTGACTGTTGCTTTGGATTGCAATTTTAAATGTCCAATTTCTCTTCAAATTCAATGGACTTAGGATGTAGATGAAGTGGCATAAACATTCATCAATTTAAATCGATCTTAGAGTGAATTGTTTAATTCCTTCTTGGTGCTTTGAATTAGTGATATGTTTAGTGCTTTAATCTATTATTATGAGTGATTTAACTCGAAGATGAAAGAACTTTGAGGATGTGATCCAATATGTTTTTTCTTTCCCTCTCCCCCTTTATTTTTCATTTTTGGTTGATGAAGAATCTTCAATTTCATTGGAACTCTTGTTAAGTTCTTGATGAAGATGATACCATTCCTTTTTTCTTTTTGTGTGACATTACTTTTGGAGAATGACCTACATATCAGTTCTCTAGCATGTATTAACACAAAGATTGTTATTGATCGGCCTTATATAGTATCGACTTCTACATAAGTCTGTCTGTTATTGCTTAACATAGCGCTAAATTTGTCCCAAATCGAAAAATGACATTTATGACCTAAACTTTATGTTTGCAAGCCCAATGATGGTTGATTATTTGAATTTGGTTCAACACCTATGAAACTCATTGTTAGGAGACTTTTAATCTATCAATCCTCTAATGAGTTTTCATTAACTTTGTCCAATGTTCATCAATCAATCATTAATGATCATACTTTGTGACTTTAACTCCTAATTACTAATCACTAACAATTAACTTTACTTTATTCCTTTACTTTATGCATTTATTTTATGTCTTTACTTTATGTCATTTACCTTTAAGCATTTGCATTTCATGCTATTTTCCTTTTGCTCACTTGAGCATTTATTTTTATGTCATTTTTTCTTTGCTCACTTGAGCATTTATTTTTTATGTCATTTTTTCTTTGTTCACTTGAGCATTTATTTTTATGTCATTTTTTCTTTGCTCACTTGAGCATTTATTTTTTATGTCATTTATTTTTTGCTCACTTGAGCATTTAATTTTTATGTCATTTCTTCTTTGCTCACTTGAGATTTTCTTTTTTCTTTTAAAGACACTTAATAATCAACTTGAACCATTAAAAGACTTAAGTTTCTTTATGGACTATTTGGTTACTATCCTTGGATTATTGGAGTTGATCTATTGGACTTAGGATTCGAAGCCTTTCTACTTGGAGACCTTAGTGGCATGATGTTATTCTGTCTAAAGTCCTTGGAGTTTACTCTGAGGTATTGGGTTGATTTTCTTTATGTGCAGGTTATTCTGATCTATGATTGGTAATTCCTCTATATACAGTCGTTACTCTGCCCAATTTTTGTAAAGAGTTAATACATCTAAGGCACAAATTCATATGAAGCTTGGTATTCATCTGAGGTTTAGTATTGTGTTTGCTCGGTTTTTAATCCAAAGGATGGAAATTCTACATTGACTTCTTTATGTCAAGTGCTGGCTTCTTGTTAGTTAGACTCTTCTCTTCCTATCTTTTACTTTATGTACATAGGATAGTCCCTTCATCTCCCCCCATCTTCTTTAATTTTCAAATCATCTCCCTCATTTTCAAAACTCTTCTTGTTTTTTAAAGCATGAACCCCTTTCATAAAAACCCGGATTTAGGTCCATGCATTTTCAAAATCTTTTTCTAAATCATACTTTGACATTTTTTTACAAGAGTAAAGGTCATTAACCTCATTCAAACCATTTTGCCACTTTGGATTTTTATTTTAAACGTTTTCTTAAAAGATTAGACTCTTGTTGATTCTTGTAGTGATGGAAGCTACTATACTTCTACAGTATATAGTGAAGTGAGACATTTTCCACTTGGGTGTTGAGTGATACCTTGTTGATTTTAAATCCAAGCTACGTCGTCCACTTTGAGATGATGCAAATGTTCATTTCTCATGATTGTGGATAGTAAGTATATTTTCTACTCGGATATGACGAGATGTTTCTTCTCTTAAAATTAACCAACATACAGATGTTTTAAAACTTTTGAGGTGAACTACGGGTATCATGATCCCCTATTGCATGGAAGGTGGTACGTAGGCACTAAAGATTTGCAACCGCGGCGGGTGCAAAAATTGTAAAAAAAAGACTTATTTTCTCATCTCCACCATATATTTTTGTATACACCTTTTATAGCCAAAATACACATATTTTCAAAGAGGTTCCTGCAGAGTACCTTATATATTTAGGGTGTTAATACATTCCCTTTGCATAAACAATCCCCGTACCTAGATTCACTATTTTACTATTAGGTTTTATTCTCTCTTTTCCTAGTCTTTTGGACAAAATAAAAGTGTGATGGCGACTTTCACTGATTTTTTACGAGTTGTCAAATCAAATGGTTTAGTCTCGACATTTCTGCCGCTACAGGTACGAATTATTATTTCCTTAATATTTACTCTCCTTGTTCCTTAGCTGAGAAACGAGCTATTTGGTTGGAATTGTTGAACCTGAAGAATAAATTTGCAATTGGGGAGTGAGTGGTGGGAGGGGATTTTAATGCTTCAAAATTGTTAGATGGGAGGTGGGGTAGGAGTGGTGGGAGTAGATCTTTTGAGATGGAGGATTTTGGTAGTTTTATTTATTTAACGAATCTTGTTGATGTACTTGTTGTGGGAAGTAATCATAATTGGATAAACTCAAGTGGTACTTCCAGTAGTTGAATTCATAATTTCTTATATCATAAGGGATAATTCATGACTGAAAAATTGTTGCTCAAACTACTGGAAACAAAGATATATCTGATCATAGAGCAGTGTGGATTAAGGCAAGTAACCATAACTGGGGATCGAATCCATTTAAAGTGTAAAGCTGTTGGTATGATCAAAACGATTTTCTAGAGTTTGTAAATAAAAAATGGGATTCACTCGTAGTAAGTGGGAAGAAATAGTACGTTCTAAAAGAAAAATTTAAGATTTTGAGGGAAAGATTTAGATGGTGGAATAGAAATGTATTTTGTTGGATTGATTTAGAGATAAAAGAGGGGGTGGAAGTATTAAAAGAGTTGGAGGGTGAAATGCTTAACTCAAGAAAACAAAAGTCAAATGAATTTCAAGAGAAAAGAAAAGTAGCAACTGAAACTATTTGGAATACTTTACATTTGAAAGAAAGCATGATTAAATAGAAGTCTACGAAGAGATGGGTGCAAGAAGGGGATTTAAATACAAAGTATTTCTACTCTACGTTGAAGGCTAGAACTAGAAGAAATGTTATTGTGTCAATTCAAACAGAAAGAGGTGTGTTGGAAGATGTTGTAGACGTGAAAAGTGCAATTAAATAGTATTTTTCTAATAGGTTTATGGAGCAAGTGGTGTCTAGACCTAATTTGAATAGGTTTGATCTTAAATCAATATCTGTGGAAGAAAGTGAATAATAGGAGAAAATGTTTTCAAGGGAAGAGATTAAAGAGGTGATCTTTTATTGTGAGGGGGATAGAAGTCCTAGTCTCGATTGATTCAATATGGAGTTTATAAAGAGATGTTGGAATGTGATTGGTGAATATATCATAGGATTTATTCAAGAATTTCACAAACTTGCCAAGTTTCCCAAAGCTATGACTTCATCCTTCTTAGGACTTATACCAAAGGTTGATAACCATGAAGGATTAGATGATTATAGGCCAATTTGATTAATTGGGTGATGTACAAAGTGATTTCAAAGATTCTTGCATCAAGGTTAAAAAGAGTTATTGGGAAGATTGTATCAAGTAACCAAACTACACTCATACCAAGGAGAAAAATATTGGATGGTGTCTTGGTGACTAATGAGATTATTGATTATGCAAGTAGAGAAAAAAAGAATTGTATGCTATTCAAAATAGATTCTCTTAAGCCTACGACTGTGTAGATTGGAACTTTCTTAGGAGATTGTTGAGGAAATTTGGATTTGGTCAAAGGTGGATGCAATGGTTAGAGGCTGGTGTTTTCACAAGTAGTATGTCGGTGTTAGTGAATGGAAGTCCAACTGGAGAATTTACTATGAAGAGAGGGTTCAGGAAGGTTGATTCTCTCTCTCCATATTTATTCTCTATAGTTGCTTAAGGATTAGAAAGAATTGTGAGTCATGTTGTAGATGTTGGGTTATTCAAATAATTCATAGTGATGGATATGGATGCATATAGCTTAATGCAGTTTGTTGATGATACAATAATTGTTGGGGGAGGCACATGGTGAATATATGGACTTTAAATTCGATTTTGAGAGGATTTTAAATGGTGTCGGGGTTGAGGGTAAACATGTGTACGAGTAATTTATAATTTATGAGGATAATTTGATAAAATTATTATTTTCTCTCTCTTTTATTTATTATGATTTTTTAATATGTGTGAAAATATTGCACGACTATTATTTTGTGACGGTGAAAGTAATAAACAAGAAATCTAATTATGAATTGGTGGCTTTCTCCTAACTGCTGTATAATCCATGGATGTTATATGTTCCTCATAATCTTCATGTTTCTTCACTTCCACTGCAATCACAACTCCTTCATGTCCCTTGTGTTTCACATCAAATGAATATTTCCTCAAGCTTCTTGCATATGCTACAATTAAATAACTAAAACTATGTTAGACAAGCTTTAAAAAAACATATTCCACTTATGTAATATTGGGATATGTTGAGTTTGTATTATAATACACAATAAATTTTTATTTTAATGAATGTTTTTATTAATATTGATGAGTCATTTTGCAATTCTCTACCATACGATTTGAATTTCATACTTTACATCGCATGGACTTAAAAAAAATACAATTATATACAATTAGTTGATAAGCTATAATGGCATATAGTTATGGCTAACTAAGAAATAAAACTAAAGAAAAATAATTATATACCTCCAATAAGAAATGTTGAAAACCAGCATATAACTAAAAATGCTATTAGAAGAACTACTTTTCTTGATAATTCTTGCTTCATGTCGTTACTTCTGATGGCTTATAAACAAATAAATTAAATAAATAAGTTAAAAACTTTCGATAGCTTCAACTACACACCCAGAATTTAAGTAGTATTTATGAATTAAACATGATTTATAATTCCTTTGAGATATATATTGTAAATGTGAGATATTGAGACAGCCACAAAGTACAAGTTCTAAATTCTAGATATTCTATATATACGGCTAAAAATGTGGCCACGATCAAGTAGTAGTAATTGCATGCCATCACACTCCCAAAAACCAGAGATAAAAAGCACTGAATCTGTGTGTTTTTGTTTTATTTTCAAATTCTTAATAGGGTAGTATGGGACAAAAAGTCCTACTTTTATCTCTAATTAGGAAAAATTAATTAAAATAATTAAACCAATATTAAATAATTTTCATATTTTGGTCATGTTTTTTTTGTGTCTAAGTCTCTATTTGTGTTTATGAAGTGGAAGAGAGAGTTTTCAAAAAAAGAGATTTAAAGAAAAAATAGATAAATTTTTATCATTTTATCATTAATATATTTTTTACTTTTGGGTATTATAACAACTTAGAGTATAATTGAAGAATTTATTTAAAGTCTTCAAAATTCATCAAATCTTTCCTCCAATATAATTTTTGAATTATCCCAAATTAAAAGATTTTTGTATTAAAAATAAATTTAAATCCTCCAAAATCCTACTGTTCTAAATCATTTGATTCTTATCACCTCGTCCTTTCCATTTTTTTTAAAATCCTCCCTCCCTTTTCAACTAAACTCACTAACAAAGCCTAAAGATACCTTTTATCGTCTTTCTTTTCAAACTCATTCACGGATCACTTTTCCCCTCCCAAATTCAAAACCCATCTTCTTTCATGTAGATTAAGATGGTGTTGGTGCGACGAGAATAGTGATTATCTACAACATCATTTCACCTATTAGTGTCACACAACACATAATACAGTCTCTAGCACTGCAGATCTTCATGTCACGCCATCGTGGCTCGAAAATCAAACTTTGTCTCGTTGTCTCCGGCCTCGGCTCGTTGTTTCCTTGAAACTATGATTAAGTTTTTAATTGGATTTTATATCGTGTTTTCTAGTTTCCTTGAGAATTTGGGGTATTTGTTGTTCATGTGTAAGATTATACATTTTTCTTCTCTAGCACTCAAGTTTCATCTTAGGTTCCAAACCTATTTTCGTCATCATCCGCAAATTGTCAGGGTTCTTCAAGGTCTGACAAATATGGGTTATTGTGTTGCTCCAGATCTTTGTGGTTGATGGTGGTGAATCTAGTCTTATTTTATGATTTTGATCTTCCTCTTCTGTGCTAGAAAGAGGGGTTGTTGTCTTCAAATTCTTATCTAGTCCACTATTAGTGTTTGATTCCATATTGTTATGCTTGAAAGAACATGCTTACTATTATTGTGGTGGAATGTTGATGCACGTTGATCATTTTTCGTGTTGGTGATTGGTTTATTAGACAACTTTATAACTTTAGTTGAGACTCTTAGACGATCACTTTTCATCTTCTTTTGTAACTTGGTTTCGAATACGTACACAAGTTTGTTGGGTTGCCCTCATGTTTATGGTTTGTTTATTTGGATTAATTAGGTTTGGGCCCATTTTGTAGTTTTATATTAATTCTTTGGATTTATTACACTTATGTTTAGAGTAACTGAGTTAGGTCTGATGCCCTAGCGTATTTTTTTTTCTATTTTTAGAAGACAAATCAAATTTAATCAGATCAATTAAATAGAATTGAATTGTAGAATTAAAAAAAATTTAACCTAAATAACTAGGGTTTGCATAGAGGGAAATCCTTTGCTAATGAGAAAAAGCATTTACTATTAGAATAGAGGAAGTTGGTCAATATGATTGTCCAACTTTCATGCTTTCTAGCAAAGAAGAGGAAATGATTTCCAAACCATGGAAATCCTAAGTTATTGTTAAACTTCTTGGTAGGAAGATTAGTTATGAGGCCTTGAAAACTCGTTTGAAACAGATGTGAGTGAGGAATGGCATTATCAATATTATAGATCTAAGTAAAAACTATTTTCTTGTGACTTTTTTTGATAAATATCATCACCGTTATGCTTTAATGGATGGCCCTCGGTTAATATATGATCAGTGTCTCACTGTTAAAGAACAGAGACCAAATTTTCATCTAGATAAAGATTAAATTAAGAATGTGGTGGTTTAGGTTAGATTTTATGGGTTACCAATTAAATATTTTGCTGCGAAAGTTCTTACATTCATTGGTAACAGAATCCATAAAATACTAAAGGTGGACATGAATACTCTTCTTCAGAAACAGGGTAAATATGTGAGATTGTGTGTGGAGGTTGATTTATCAAAACCACTATTTGATATGTTCATAATTAGAAATAGAGTTTATAAGATGGAATACAAAAGGTTAAATTTGTTATGCCTCAATTGTGGGAAGTTTGGTCATTATATGGAAGGTTGTGGAGAGAAATCAACCCAGGTATCTAAGGAGAGATATGGTGTTTAAGAGGGGGAATAATGTAGAGGTCAACGATATTCAAGGTGGTAGTTGTTAATAATGTCATTCATGGTGTCAAAGCATGTTGTTGTCGAATCACCTAGTGTTATCAAATCATCGAAGTAATGTAACTCAACAAGAATTTCAACTTGGCATTTTTTGTGTGATGGTAGTTAGGTTATGTTGTACCCCAAAATTTTCCCTCTCATTTATCCAGTATTTTCTCACAAGATCTCCTTTGGTTCAAGACTGCACAAGGTTTGATCAGCTCAAGACACCTCCTTAAGCACTGATGACTAAAATTAGGGTTTGAGATTGCACAAGAATAATTGAAATTTAAATGCCTCATATGACTTTCATGGATCATTATGGACCCCCAAGATTACTCATGTCAAGTTTCAAGCCTTGGATCACATTTTTGCCCAGTCAATTGACCAGTTGACCTAAAAATCAACTGTATTGGGGAAAAAGTCAACTAGGGCCAATTTACAGTCAAACTTCATAATTTTTGATCCACATCAACATTATAAACTCATATGTATCATTTGATCAAGTTTGGACCACAATTCCTCAAGAATTTTGTTCAAATCATCAAAATGGCAAAATGGTCAAAATTAGGGTTTTGACTGAGAAAGGGCAATTTCTGATTTTTGGCCTAGAAAATGGTTAATTGGTTTGAGGAATGATCTCAAGAGTTAAATTGCATCATTTTTACCTAATGGCATGACTCAAAACATTGCTCAAGATTAATTGGATTGATAGTTGATTTTCAGTCAACTGATCAAAAGTAAATTGTATACTGAAAAGTCAAACTTTGACTTTTTGGTCAAAATCAAGTGTCAAAAATCACAATTCATCTAAACATGTCAAAATATGAAACTTGTTCATCAATAAATCAAAAAGTCAAGATTTCATTTTGAAAAGTCAAAGTTTTTAAACTTAGAAAATTTTCTAAGTGTTGAAAACTTCATATTTTTTCACAATTTTGAGCCAACTTTTCACTATGATGCAAGATGATTCAAAAGAAACTTTCAAAATGAAAGTTGTAGATATCCATGAGATATACAACATTGCTTTACACAACTTCTCCTAGAAATTCATGGATTTCAAGTTATGATTTTGTGAATACATGTTCATGAAACTAAACACTTTGTGAAATTTTTGCCCTAGTTTAGGCAGGATTTTGACCTAACTTCATGGAAATTTTTCACATAGTTCGAAGGGGAATTTTCAAAAGTGATTCAAAGAAGGGTTTTAGAGCACATTACAAAATTTCTAAAATGTCCAAAAACTCCTTGAGATCATTCTTGAGCAAGGAGAATCGAAGAGAGGAAGTTAGGGTTTCAAGTTGGAATTATAGGTCATTCTGTGATGAACAAGAATTCAAATCTCAAGCCTATGCTGCATAATATTTACTTTGTAGGCCTCAAATTTGTTAGGCACTCCATAATTAAATACTTGCACAGCTGTTAGAGGCCTCAACTCAAGCATTCAATGCAATGCCCATGTTTTATGTCCATTTTAGGAAGAAAGTGCACAATGCCATTTTGAAAAAGTAGCTTTATGCATAAAAATTGTTCTTGGCCTTAAAATTGTTTTCTTCTGATCATACACGTCCTATAACTCAAGAGAAGTTTGTATCAAGCCTTACAATCACTCAGCCCATGCTTGTACTTCATCTTGGAACCATACTTTCACTTTTCTTCAAAATCAAGCAACCTAGCCATAACCCTATAACTCAGAAATCCTTTGTGCAAAACAACTCCAACCTTTTTCTTATAGATACACAAGTCATTTGCAAGAAAACACACGCATACACAAGCCCAAAAACTCCCAAGAACTCAAAACTGTATCACATACCTCCATTCTTGCATAACCTGACCAAAAGTTTGAAACTCATATCTCCCTCGTGCGTTTTCAAGCCTTTTTGTTCCTAAAGCTTCTAAACATCATTTAGAACTCATCTCACACCCTGTTACAAGACTGTAACACCATTAACACCATCCTCCATTTTCAAAAATAGTTTTACACTTGGACTTCTCCAGCACGATTCAACCATCTCCAATACAAACTACACATTGCATTAGCTTCCCGGGACCTCAGTGGAGCTATTCTGATCATCACAACACCTCGAGGAGTGTTCAAACTCAGAATATGATTTCCAGTTTTGAGGTATGTTTCCTTAACTTGGAGCTCTTCATAAAAGCATCATCAATGTTTAATTTGTGAATGAAAAATGTAGACATCATTGTCCTGAAGCTAACCATGTATTTAGATTTCATTTATATTTCTTAAGTAGTTAGAATTTTGAAACTGAACATCCTGGAAAAGTTAGGTCAGAATTTGGTACCATTCAAAATTCATGCTCATTTTTTAGAATTAGTTTAAGTTATTTACATTTCTGGAATTGTGGTGAAATTTGCCATAAGTTTCATGTTTACATTTTTGAAAATGGATGAGAAATGAACAAGATGCAGGTGGTCTGGCTAGAGGTTGAAGATGAAGTTGTTTTCAGGAAGCAGTTTCTAATATATATTTATGGGTTGACATAAGTTAACAGATGTATCACCATCCCAGTGGTTAAAGCGCGCGCCTGTCACCCTTAGGTCACGGGTTCAAGCCCCAGCGTGACGTTTTTGCATTTTTTCACTTTTTTTTGACATCTTGTTGTTTTTTTGCAGCGTCTGGGCCAACAGCTTTGGGCCTTTGTTTTTTTTATCTTCTAACCCCTTTAATCATTTCCAAACCCCCCTGACTTTTCTTTATATTTTATTTTTATTTTACTTTCTTTATTATTTTCATTACCATTATTATTATTATATTTTTTATTTATTAATAAAAACAAACCAAAAATATTTATATTTTATGACTTATATTTATTTAGTTTATTTTCTTCATAAAAAAAAACAAAAGAAGAAAAAACATTTTCATTTAGTAAATTAATTTCTTTTTTTATTCAATAAATACTTAGACTAAATTTTAATCATTATATTATATTATTTTTCTTGTAAATTAAAATCAATTTAGAATTTAGGACTTTCATTTAATTATTTTTATTTACTAATTTAATTAAATTCACAAAAAAAATCCTAAAGAACTTGTTTTCCTTAAATTAATTATTTTAATAACTTAATCTTAATTTTCTTATTTTTAGTTGATTATTTTATTTCTATTTAAATAGGTCATAAAACCCTTTTTTCATAAAAACCAAACTAAAATCATATTTCTTTTTACATTTACATTCCTGTATTTTATTTATTCATTTTGTACATTTATGCAAATTCAATATGGTTGTAATAATTATTTAGATTTAATTTCTTGCAATATTCCCCATTTGTAATTTGTATACCCCCTCCCCTAAAAGATGTAATATCTTAGTATTTTTATTTTCCACAATTTAAATGCTTTATATACAAATGCTAGTAATTAGGGTTTTGTATGGAAAGACTAAAACCAACAAATAGCAAATCCTAATCAAAGACAAATCAAGCATGTAAATCAATACACTTGCACACATACACCCCTAGGGTAAATCCACTTTGTGGCCTTACAAAAATGGCCATATTATGCATGTGAGGTATCTTAGCAAAAACAAGCAAAATACAAGATCATAGTCCCTCGATGACGCTATCCATGTTGCCTTTCAAAATGATCTTAGTCACTAAAGAGAAATGCTAAGATATCTTGCAACATTGCTAATCATGGTTATACGATGACCCACGCCCGTCCCTTTTACATCCAAATATAGGGTTACTTATCAAATCAATGGTAAGATAACAATGTCAAAGGAAAGAGGAAATGGACATGAAAGACTTTTGAGTAGGTAGATTGTTCCTAGTTGCTTGCTCATTTTCAAAACCAAAACATCCTTGCTATTTTCAAAACAAATACCAACACTTTCAAAACATCTTACAAACTTGAAAACATTTTCAAAAGATCAACACTTTGTATACATTCTTACGAACGAGAATCATTACAAAGTTTTCCCAAACGGTGGCACCTTTTCAAAATACTTTCAAAAACCACACAAAACACATTTTAAACAAAAGCAAGTAACTAAGATCCCATGGAAAACCATGGTTAAAAAGGGTGCTAATACCTTCTCTTTTTATAATCTACCTCCCGAACTCAAGAAAACATCTAAAAGGTCTTTCCTGTGCTTTTTCACCTTTCCTTTTGGATAAAAGAAAAGTCGGTGGCGACTCTTTCTAACCGTAACATTTGCGATTAAACGCAAAACATCCAAGTCAGTTCTACCACTGTATCACAAAACTGGCGATTCTGCTGGGGAAAATTCTTAAAGTGGGGTTACCTTAGGGTTAGATCATATTTACTTGCTTTCATTGTTTGACTTGTATGCTTTACATTATGGTTCTTTGTTTGGGTTTGAATCCTCTACCCGGATTTGGGATACCTTATAGGTAAATAGCAATACATTATGGAAATTGTGCGGGGTATACCGACATAGTCTAAGCAATAGCTACGTTAGTGTGACATATTTGTGGGTACCGGTAGCCCTTGAGTAGTCAAGGAGAATACGGGGCCGCTGAGTGATGTCATGAAGCACTAACTAAATTCTAGAACCTTTACTTTACCAACTTGGCCATTAGGACGTAGTGAGATGACTGACTTTGGTGCAGTCTAAAGTTGGTTGATACTCGATACTACACTCATTAAGGTTTGGTTTTTTGGGATATTTTAGTCGCCATTAAAGAGGCTTGCGCTGAAACAATGCCCGAGAAGAAAAACAAGTGATATTGAGCTCCTTTAGAACTCGATTACTATTTCTAGGACAGGTTTGAGTCAACTAAACTTCAAGAGGGTATTTACCTATGAGACTCCATGCAAGCCTAAACCTAAGGACTTGCTTGTTTTGTTTGTATATATCTACTTATACATAACATCATAAACATCATAACATCATACTCATTCACTAACCATTTCAAGGATCTTAAGATTTATCTTTGTTCTATTTTTTAGGACATGGATTCTACTCGTAGGAAAACCATTCAAGCCAATCTTGTAAGGATCCCTCTTCAACTTAAAGAGTTAGCATCAAGGACTCCTGAAAATTCTCCATTTAACGAAAGAAATGGTCTCCTCCTAAACTTGGTTACCTCCAACATTGATGAGGACATGATGAAGGTGCTCTTCCAGTTCTTTGATCCTCTACACCATTGCTTCACATTTCCCGATTATCAACTTGTGCCAACTATTGAAGAATTCTCCTAACTCTTGAGGATTCCCATTCTCAATCTACTACCTTGCAACGGTACGGAAAGAGACCCAAAGCCATAAGAGATTGCTCAAGCTCTACACTTGCAACCATCTGATATCACAACTGTTGTACCCCAAAATTTTCCCTCCCATAATCTTCAAAGTTATGACAAGCAAATGGTTCAAAGTCTACTCAAGGGCTACACAGTCAACCATCCTCCTAAGCCAGTCAAACTAGGGTTTTGGTTATCACAAGGAAGCTGAGGTTTTCAAGGGCTTAATCAAGCCCCACATGCCTATAAACTTTGTCAAGCACCTACATGTCAAGTTTCAAGGCTCACAAGGTCAAGTTGCACAGTCAAAAACCCTAATTGCTCCACAGTCAACTACAGGGGCAAAATGGTCATTTGGCAGTCAAAAGTCAAAAATTTTGGTCAACATCTCATTTTGAAGCCACAATCATCATTTGATCAAGTCTTGATCATGATTTCACAAGAATGGCTCAAAGATCATCAAGGTGTCAAAAGTTTCTATTTTTGGACAGTTGAAAAGTCAACTGTAACTTGACCAAGGCATAAATTTTTCATGGTTCATCAGAAAAATCCCATCCAAAGCTCATTTTGAAGGGGATAACATTTCCTACAAGTCATCTTCACATTCCAAGTCCAAGAAATGCTCTCACAAAAAGTTATCAATTTCAACATTATAGGTCATTTTCAAAAGTCAACAAAAGGGGACTTTAAGTCAAAGACCATAACTTGAGATTGGTAAATAAAAATGACATGGGACCAAATACATTGGTTAGAGGACTTCAATACCTTTCCAAAATGTCCAAGAACATGTTCATAACTTCAAAATTGAGCAAGATATGCATTGGAGAAGTTGGGAAATTTTGTGAAATGTCCAAAATCATTTATCCTTGAAATTTCATTTTTGACAAAAGGGGCCCACTTTTTCCACTTGAATCAGCTTGGCCATGCTTCCCACGTGTCCCACATTTTATTTCAAAATTTAAAATTAATTTTTTCATTTTTATTTGATTTTATTGGATTTAATTCATTGTAAATCTTTTAAAATCAAATGAAAATCAAAAAGATTAATTAGGGGACATATCTTGCTTTGATTAGCTTTGAACCACCATTATGCACATCCCAAATTCGTGCAAAGGGCTAAAGCTAGCAAGAATTTAAATTTGGCTCAAAAATGGAAAGTTTGTTAATGGAGTTTATGTCAAAATCTTAAGCATGAATGCAAGGCATTATTGGCCATAATTCTTATCAAAATATATTACATAACATGTATACAAGTGATCACAGGCAAGGACACGACCTAAGAAGCTCCCAAACTGCAAAACACGTTTCAAAAAATTTCAAGCAAAGAGCAAAACTGTAAACCTCCTTACAGCGCCTCTCAAGTCCCAATTCCCATCCAAACATATTCCTGACATCCTTAGGAAGCTTTGGAAATCAAAAACAAGCATAATCACTCAAGAAATCGTGCCTTAGACCTCCTCCAGTTTGCTTCATTTTTTCAAATTGTATATCATATTTCATAAGCAATTAACCCATTTTCTTTGTTGTTTTGTGTTGCTAGGGGCTTTCTAAAGCTAGTAGATTGATCCAATTGCAATTTAACGCATCATAGCATGATTCACCATTGAAATATTTTAGGGTTTCTCAAGCTTCAAATTGGGGATTTCCCCATACTGTAAAATTAGGACATCAAACTGCCATGGTTGGAATCGTGATATCCAAACGAACATAACAGACCCATCGCGCTCAATTTATGGTCAAGCATGGCCTAATCGCTATTATCTACAGGGCTTTGTTTTGGGTGGGTTTAAAACCCCCGCTATCTCTTTTTGTTACAGGGGCAAACAGAGAATAAGGTTGGCGTGGCAAGACCTGAGTGGAGGGTTCAAATCCACGCGCTTTTTTGTTTTGTTTTTTGGCATATAATGTCTTTATTCTATATATTATTTCATTCCTATGTTACTTACAAACGCGTTGCATTGGATCAGTTGGTAGGCAGGTGGCTTGGTAAACGCTGGGACCTGGGTTCGAATCCCAGGTCCCCTCAAATTATTTCCATTATTTTGCTTAACATGTTTCCATGCAGCTTCTCATTCAAAGACCACCATACAACTCCAGCTCCTGGTCTGCCACGCGCCCAGGAATTCAATCTGATGGCTACCAAAGAGCATCCATCATGTGCCTCAGTCCATGAAGGAGTATCCAAGTGGGAAAAGTCAACGTGGCCAGCTTCCTAATGGGCCTAAATTCCTGGCAGACACCTCCAAATTGGGCAGAAAACCCCCCTTTTTGTTTGTATTTTTTTTCTCTCATTTCTTTTCTCTTTTATTTATTTTAATTTAATTATTTTCTTTTAATTCACCAAATTAATTTTTATAATACAAAAAATACAAAAAAAATCAGAAAAAATCATAAAAATAAAAAATATGATTTATTTAATAGTTTTGTAAATAAATTCCAATAAAACAATTAGTTTAAATTTAGGTTTCTAACTTTAATGTCTTTTTATAAATAATTAAAAAAACATAAAAATTAGGTTATTAGTATCTTTATTCTTTTCTCAACAAATAACTTTTTCTCCTTATTATTACTATCAATTAATTTTGTAAATAAATATGTCATTAAATAATTAGGTTAAATTAGGTTAAAACTTAAACATTTTTTTTAATAATTAAAAACAAACTTAGAATTAGGGTTTTTATTTAATTTCTAATTTCAATTAATTTTCTTTATTTCCCTTAAATACAAAAACATCAAAAAATAAGTTCTTTTCTTTAATTAATTTTCAATTTCAATATTTAATTTCTTTAAAGGGTCCAACGCCCTCGCACTTTTGATTCCAATTTCCTTTCGCGCGTTTGTCTTTATTTTTCGTTTTACATTAATGTATTTGCCCCAAAGCCTTGTAATAGATAATTAGGACATTTACTTTCCGCACTTCTCTTATTCAAAAATCGGGTCTTTGTTAATTTGGCGATGTAGACCCGCGCCTTGTAATAGCGTAGGACCTTTATTTTCCGCATTTTAATTTCCGCACCCTTTAAACTGGTAATCACATGAAAGAATGAATGCCCAAATAAAATCAAAGCGTAGTTCACCCAATGCATGACAAGACAAATAATAACTGAAAATGACACACAATTCACACATCACTCTTAGAGTACGCCTCACTGTTGCCTTGCCCCTCGAAACGTGGTCGTCGAGTACAGGACGTCTTAGTAAGTCCTTATGTCCATGAACATGGCATAAGGGTAGCTTCTAAGGTGTCCTACGGTTGCTCTGGTGATCACACTATTGCCTTGCCCCTCGAAACGTGGTCGCCGAGTATAGGACGTCTTAGTGAGTCCTTATGTTCCATTGATCAAGTTGCCTCAGAACAGTTGCCTCGAAACGGTTGCCTCGAAATAAAAAGATCAATGGTATAAGGGTAGCTTCTAAGGTATCTTACTATTGCTCGGTGACCACATCGTCCCTAACCCTCGAATTGACCCGAACACCTCCAACGGTGGTGCTACCTATCTCTCAATGGTGGGATGGCACTACCTTAAAGACATTTACACAGCCTAATTCCTTAGGGTGGGTAGATAACTCGTAGATACTTGCTCTAATTCAAAACAAATCAAAAACTCTTTTCACACCGACACTTTTCAAAAAGCTTTCAAAATAACTTTTCAAACACTCTTGAGGACTGATACAAGAGTCGATCTGAAACTTTCAAAGAAACTTTTTTAAACCCACTCACCTTGAAAAGCAAACAAACATTTTGAAAACACAAATGAGCAAGTATCTAAGAGCCCATGGATAACCATGGATAGAAAGGGTACTAACACCTTCCCTTTCTATAAATCTACCTCCCGAAACGAGAACTAATCTCAATAAGGAATTTTTCTGTGCTTTTGTCCTTTCCATTTGGAGAAAATAAAAGACGGCGGCGACTCTTGCTTCCGCGACATTTCGCGAAACCAGCTAAAAAACAGTCAGTTCCAGATCCACCGATCACAATAACTAATTGGGAGACAAGGATTGGTGTCAAAGGTTTCCTAGAAAAGTTCTTGTTTCAAAAAGCCCAAAATTGTTGGAACTCTTTGGATTTGCAAGCTTTTGAGGAAATTGTGGCTCTCCTCATCTATGGGATGGTTTTGTTTCCAAATCCTGGCCAACTCATAGATGTGAACGCTGTCAAAATCTTCATGTCTCGTAACCTGGTGGCTACTTTGCTAGGAGACATCCTACATTCTTTTCACACTCACACTATGAGGAAAAGAGGTATCCTTATGTGTTGCACTCCTCTCTTAGTAAGATGGTTTATTTTGCATCTTCCCCAATTTGTATTGAAGAACGAGAAAGGTTCAAAGTGGTCACATAGGTTGATGACACTCAAACATTCAAACATTCATTGGTATTCTTGATTTATAGAGAATGTTACTATTGTCGCCCGCTGTGGAGAATTCCCTAATGTCCCTTTACTTTGCATTAGATGAGGTATCACCTACAACCCCTACTTAGCCTTAAGGCAGTTTGGTTACGCCTGAAGGGATGGCCCACATGAGATGCTTATTCAAGGTTTGGTATTTGACTACGAGAACGACGATCAAGGTCACCGCCAGAGATTTATCCGAGCTTGGAGGATGTTGAACAAGGTAGATAGAAAGACATTGGGGCACAAGAATTCCATCCCTTTTGAGCCTTACCTCAAATAGGTACGAGCTCCTGCTCAAAGTCTTATAATTCCTTACCCCTCCATTCTCCCTGTTACCATAGAGCCTGTTGTGGAAGGAGATGTTCCATACACTATCGTACATCTTGACATTCCTACCACTCTCGAAGACTTGCAAAGGGATTGGATACAACTTAAAGGGGAGCGAGATACTTTTGAAGCCTAATTCTACACCAGCGAGAAGAAGGTTTTGGAACTCACCAAGCAACTTCATGAGTAGCAGAGTCTGGACACCTACATTGCACCAAAGAGGATGCGTACAACTTTCTTATCTTAGAGTTTTTGTATTTCTTTGTAAGCCCAAAAGAGGAATGATGTACTCAAACTTTGATTTATTAATATAACGTGTGTTTCTTTTTGGTATAAAGCAAATTTAAATCTCTAATTTCCTTGAAATTATTGCATATACATCTATCATTCATCATAACATAAGCAGGTTTCTTACAACAAGTCTCCTCATCTTTCTACTGTTTATTTCAGTAAGATGGATCTCGAGCAGACAGTAAAAGACCTCTAGACGCAGAATGCTCAGTTTCAACAGATGTTCTTGACTCTAGCCAAAGGACAAGAGGATTTGAAAGCTTTGCTGATTAAAGAAAAGAAGAAGAAAGCAACGAAAGCAACCGGTGTTCTGAATCTAGGAAGAAGGTTCCCAGGGGCAGCCAGAAAGATCTTAGACTTCGCAACATCATATGGTGAAAAATACAATCAAGATGGGAAAGGCAAGGAAGTAACTGCCCAGCCAGAATCTGAAGAGGAAGAAGAAGAGGATTACTCTGAAGAGCAATATCCCTCGGCCAACGATAAATAAAAACATCTGGAGGAACGACTAAGTGCAATGGAGATTCAGAAAGTGCATGGGCTGGACTTTGAAGAGCTGGGTTTAGTGTCTGGGATTGTTATTCCACCAAAATTTAAGGCACCAGTCTTTACTAAGTACGATGGGGTCTCGTGTCCCAAGATGCATCTCCGATCTTATGTGAGGAAGATACAACCTCACACTGCTGACAGAGATTTGTGGTCCACTTCTCTCAAGACAGTCTATCTGAGACACCGCTAGATTGTTTCTATCAATTGTAAAGGGCCAATATCCATAATTGGGAAGACCTCGCGGCTGCCTTTTATAATCAATATCAGTACAACACAGACCTTGCTCCCACCCGTACTTAACTCTAGAGTATGGCTATGGTTTCAAGCGAAGGTTTCAAAGACTACGCTAAAAAATGGAGGGACTTAGCAGGAAGAATCCAGCCCCCCTGTCTGATAGGGATTTAGTGGATATGTTTTTGGGTACCCAGTCCGGTCCTTTCTTCAATCATCTAATGGGAAGCTCTTCAGCAGACTTCACTAAATTAATCTTGACCGGAGAAATAGTGGAAGCTGGGATTAAGAGTGGGAAGATTCAAAAGGACGCATCCTCCAGTGCTGTGAGAAAACCATTTATAGGGAAAAAAGAAGTTGGTGTTGTGTATCCTCAAAGAAATCAAGATAAAACTGAACACCTTATAATGGTAGGGGCTGTCATGATCCCTAAGTCTACACCTACTTAACAAATGAGAAACTAGCCTAGAATGGAAAGACCAGTAAGACAATTTACCCAGATTAATATGACACTATCTTAAGTCCTGCCACATTTATTGAGATCCAATATGGTAACTTTAAAAGAAGCTCTGAAGAATCCAAACACAACCTCTCCTTACTAGCATCCTAATGCTCGTTGTGACCATTCAGAAAGTCCAGTTCAGTGGCTAAATCGAAACGATGAACAATGAAAGCAATCCAGTGATATTGGGACCCTTAGAACCCAGTTACTTCTGATAGGACAGGTTGAGCCCACCAACTTCAAGAGGGTAATACCCAGACCCCATGCAGGCCTAAACTCTAAGGGCTTGTCTTGTGTGACTTGTGTGCCTTATCATGTTTGCCTTTGTAAATATTTGTGGCGTGTTTAATCATAGCATCATGACATCATCCAGCATCATATGCATTGACTAACCATTTCAGGGGTTCGAATCTTTATCTTTGTTCTTGGTTTGTAGGACATGGAAACTGTTCGCAGAAAGACAATTTAGATCAGCCTTGTAAGGATCCCTCCTCAGCTTAAGGAGCTTATATCCAGGATTCCCGAGAGCTCTTCATTCAGTGAGAGACATGGAAGACTCATCAGCTTGGTCAACACCAACATTGAGGAAGACATGATAAAGGTCCTGTTCCAGTTCTTTGACCCTCTGCATCACTGTTTCACTTTCCTGGATTATCAACTGGTTCCTACATTGGAAGAGTTCTCCCGGCTTCTGAAGATCCCTATCCTTGATCAACTACCCTACAACGGTACGGAAAAGGAACCCAAACTTGAAGAGATTGCTAAGGCCTTACACCTACAACCATCTGACCTCAAGGGATATTGGGAAGCTAGAAGTGGTATCAAAGGGTTCTTAGCCAGGTTTCTGTTTGAAAAGGCCCAAGAATGTTGGAACTCCCTTGACCTACAAGCTTTTGAAGAAGTTGTGGCCCTCCTTGTCTATGGTTTGGTGTTGTTCCCTAACCCAGATCAGCTTATAGATATCAGTGCTGTCCAGATCTTCATGTCTAGAAATCCTATACCTAAGTTGCTTGGGGACATCCTTCACGCATGTTACACTCAAACCATGAGAAAAAGAGGTGTCCTTATGTGCTGCACTCCTCTCCTGGGAAGGTGGTTTATTCCGCACCTTCCGTAATCAGTTTTGAAGAACGAGCGGGGTTTGAGGTGGTCACAGCGATTGATGACCCTTACACATGCTGATATACATTGGTGTTCTCGGTCCAGAGAGGATGTCACTATCATTGATCGTTGCGGGGAGTACCCTAATGTTCCTTTACTTGGAATCAGAGGAGGTATTACTTACAACCCGTGCCTGGCTTGGAGACAGTTTGGTTTTGCTCGGAGGGACGGCCCTCATGACATGTTAATTCCTGACATAGTTTTTGACTTCGACAACGATGCACAAGGACTTCGCCAGAGATTTATCAGAGCTTGGAGGATGCCTAATAAGATAGACAGCAAGACACTGGGGCACATGAACTCCATCCTGTTGGAACCTTATCTCAAGTGGGTACGCGCTCGCTCCCAGAAGTTAGAGATGCCTTATCCTCATGTTCTCTCTGTGATCAAAGAGCCAGTATTGGAAGGAGAGGTGTCCTACACCATTCAACATCCTGACATGCCCACATCCTGGGAAGAAATGCAGAAGAGCTGGGTCCAGCTTAAGGAAGAACGGAATTCTCTTGAGATCAGTCTACATGCTAGTGAAAAGAAGGTCCTGGAGCTCACCCGCCTACTGCACGAGGAAAGGAATCTCAACACCTACATTGCTCCGAAGAGGATGCGTAGTGTCTTCTGGGACTGATTTGCTTTTGTAATATTTTGCCCATGAGGCTTTGATGTACCAAACAATTATTTCCTTAATAATAACATGTGTTCCTTTTTGTCTACAACAAATTTGAACTTTCGAACCCCTGAATGCATTGCATAAACACATATCATTCATCATGTGCATAGCAGGTACTCTTATTTTCAGGTTGCTTACTGTTCTTCGCTGTTTATTTCAGCATCATGAACCCTGAATCATCTACCGAGCTGTCTATCAAGGCCCTTCAGGCGCAGAACGCACAATTTCAGGAGCTGATCATGGGTTTGGCTCAAGGTCAAGAAGAGCTGAAGGCTATGCTCCTAAAGAAGAATAAGAAGAAGAGGACTGTGCTATTCAACACTGGGCGCAGGCTCGGGAACACTTTTCAAAATGAAGCTGAGAGGACTACTCCATCTGTGGGGGAAGGTAGTCACCAAGGGAGAGAGGTCCCTAGTCCTGTGGTCTCTGACACTGAGACAGACTTCAATGACGAACAGTACCCTCCTGTTGAGGACCGGTACAAACAACTGGAGGACAGATTAAATGCTATGGAGATTCAGCGTGTGCCTGGATTGGATTTCGGAGACTTGGGGTTATCTTCTGGGGTGGTAATTCCACACAAGTTCAAGGCGCCTGCCTTTGTGAAGTATGACGGGGCTTCCTGTCCTAAGATGAACCTCCGTTCTTATGTAAGGAAGATCCAGCCTTAAACAGCAGACAAGAACTTATGGATCCACTTCTTCCAGGAGAGTCTTTCAGGGACTCACCTCGAATGGTTCTATCAGCTGGATGGAACCAACATTCGTAACTGGGAGGATCTGGCCACTGCTTTTTACAAGCAGTATCAATATAATTCCGACCTCGCTCCTACGCGTACCCAACTCCAGGGTATGTCGCTGGGATCGGGTGAAGGTTTTAAGGAGTACGCACAGAAATGGAGAGATCTGGCTGGCAGGGTGCAGCCACCATTGACGGACCGGGAGCTGGTGGATATGTTCTTGGGGACCTTATCTGGTCCATTTTTCAATCATCTCATTGGTAATTCCTCTGTTGGGTTTACTGATCTGATCCTGACTGGTGAGAGGATCGAGGCTGGTATAAAATCGGGGAAGATACAGAAGGTTGCCTCCTCAGGTATTGAAAAGAAGCCCTTCAAGAAAGAGGCAAGTGCTGTGTATGGTCCAAGAAGGCAGGACAAACCGGAACGCTGCCAAGCTGTCAACGTGGTGGTAATTTCTAAGCCTGCTGCGGCTCCTCAGCAGTACAACCAACCCAGAGTTGAGAGGCCCAAACGGCAGTATACTAGGCTCAGCATGACTCTCTCTCAGATCCTGCCGCAACTGCTGTCAACCAGCCTGGTGACTGTCAAGGAAGCTCCGAAGATGGTAAACACAGCATCTCCGAAGTACAACCCCAACGCCCGTTACGCTTATCACTCTGATAGCCCGGGACATAACACAGACGATTGTTGGGCACTGAGGAATAAGGTTCAAGACCTTATTGATGCTAAGGAGGTTCAGTTTGAGGCTCCCGAGAAGCCTAATATGGTGACTGCTCCCATGCCTAACCATGGAGTAAATGCTATTGGGGATGAATACGAAGTGGAAGAATCCGAATTTGACAGCTGGATCTACTCAACGACCAACGGTGGACCTAGCAACTGGACTACCAAAGACTCCTTACCTGTTACTTTTGTCACCCAGTAATGAACTTCTTTGTTTTGGATTTGTAATAAACAGTAATTTGAAACTTTATGGCCCGGTGTCTCACCCGGGGCACCGTGGTTCTGTTTGTGAGGGCTTTTGTTTGTCACTTTCATATATCATGAATAAAAGCATTGGAAGTTTTTCACATTTCAAATCTTGCGCTCCCTTTCTTTCTTTATATATATTGCAAAGCAGCTGTATTTACACACACTCACTCATACAGGTCTCAATCCACTCTGGATCTCACTGGTAACGACTCTGCTACTGCCAGTTATGACTTCGAAAATCCGATCAACTTAGCCGAAGACGAAGGTGAAGATGATTGCGAAGTGCCTGGTGAGCTTGCAAGACTGTTACTCCAGGAGGAGAGGGCCATTCAACCACATGAAGAGCCAGTGGAAACGGTGAATCTGGGTACTGAGACAGATAGAAAGGAAGTCAAGATTGGTGCCAATCTCGAGCTCAGCGTGAAACAACGGTTGATCCAGATGCTGCATGACTACATGGAAATCTTTGCCTGGTCTTACGAAGACATGCCTGGGTTGGACACCGACATTGTGGTCCATCATTTGCCTACTAAGGAAGACTGCCCTCCGGTTAAGCAAAAGGTCCGCCGTATGCGTCCAGAGATGTCCGAGAAGATCAAAGCTGAGGTTATGAAGACATTCGATGCCGGGTTTCTTGCAGTGACTTCTTACCCTCAGTGGGTTGCTAATGTGGTGCCGGTACCGAAGAAAGATGGTAGGTCAGAATGTGTGTTGACTACAGGGATCTGAACAGGGCCAGCCCCAAGGATGACTTCCCTCTACCTCACATTGATGTTCTTGTTGACAATACGGCTCATCACAAGGTGTTCTCTTTCATGGATGGTTTTTCAGGGTATAATCAGATCAAGATGGCTCCGGAAGATATGGAAAAGACTACCTTTGTTACTCAGTGGGGCACCTTCTGCTACAAGGTCATGCCTTTTGGACTGAAAAATGCTGGGGCAACCTACCAATGTGCCATGGTTGCTTTATTTCATGACATGATCCATCATGAGATAGAAGTGTATGTCGATGATATGATTGCAAGGTCCCAAACTGAGGAGGAGCACCTTGACCATCTGCAGAAGCTGTTTGACCGTCAGAAACTGTACAAGCTGAGGTTGAACCCGAACAAATGCACCTTCGGGGTAAGATCTGGAAAATTGCTAGGCTTCGTCGTGAGTGATAAGGGTATTCAAGTGGACCCTGCCAAGGTTAAAGCTATTCAAGAGATGCCAGTTCCCAAGACAGAGAAAGAGGTCATAGGCTTTCTAGGACGCCTGAATTACATTGCTCGATTCATCTCGCACCTAACTGCTACCTGTGAACCAATCTTCAAGCTGTTGAAGAAAGATCAGGTAGTACGTTGGAATGATGAATGTCAGGCTGCTTTTGACAGAATCAAAGAGTATCTCCAAGAACCACCCATTCTTATGCCACCGGTTGAAGGGAGACCTCTGATACTATACCTGACAGTACTTAACAACTCAATGGGGTGTGTGCTAGGGCAGCATGACGAGTCTGGCCGAAAAGAGCATGCCATTTATTACCTTAGCAAAAAGTTTACTGACTGTGAGACCCAATACTCACTACTCGAGAAAACTTGCTGCGCTTTGGTATGGGCTGCTCGCCGGCTGAGACAGTATATGCTAACTCACACTACCTTGTTGATCTCAAAGATGGATTCAATAAAGTACATATTTGAAAAGCCTGCTCTGTCTGGGAGAATAGCAAGATGTCAAATGATCTTGACGGAATACGACATCCAGTACACGACCCAGAAAGCCATCAAATGAAGTGTACTGGCAGACCACTTGGCACATCAGGCAGTAGACGACTATCAGTCAATGAACTTCGAGTTTCCAAACGAGAGTATCATGATAGTGACTGATTATGAAGTACCTAGACCGGATGAAGGACCTGAGGAAGGATCCCAATGGTCTATGCACTTTGACGGAGCCTCCAATGCTTTGGGTAACAGTATCGGCGCTGTGATCATATCCCCTCAAGGCACTCATACTCGACTCACTGCCCGACTATGTTTCAACTGCACCAACAACATGGCGGAGTATGAGGCATGCATCATGGGTCTCCAAGCTGCGATCGACTTAAGGATCAAGTTTCTGAGTGTCTTCGGAGATTCCGCTCTCGTGATCAATCAGATCAAAGGCGAGTGGGATACGAAACATCCGAATCTTATTCCTTACAAGGAGTGTGTGTTGACGTTGATCCCCCACTTCACAGAGATAACTTTTGAACATTTCCCAAGAGAGGAGAATCAGCTGGCGGACGCGTTAGCTACGATGTCTTCCATGTTCAAAGTCAAATGGGACAATGAGGCTCCCCGGGTCATCATCTAGAAACTGGACGAACCGGCATACTGTTGTGATCTCGAGGCTGAGGTAGTGAGTGAGAAACCTTGGTACCATGAGGTGAAGAGATACTTGGAAGCTCAGGAATACCCTGAAGGTGCATCTGTCAACGACAAGAAGTTTCTGAGAAGGTTCGCTGCAAAGTTCTTCCTTAGCAACAGCATCCTGTACAAGCGAAACCATGATTCGACTTTACTGTGTTGTGTGGATAAGACTGAAGCAGAAAGGATCATGGCAGAGCTGCATGAGGGTACCTTCGGAACATATTCCAGTGGACACACTATGGAAAAGAAGATCCTTCGGGCAGGGTATTTCTGGTCCACAATGGAAGCCGACTGCTACCAACACTCTCGGACATGTCATAAATGCTAGATTTATGCAGATAAGGTGCATGTTCCTCCAGTTCCTCTGAACGTCCTGACTGCACCTTGGCCTTTTGCAATGTGGGGCATAGATATGATCGGTGAGATCAGACCTACGACATCCAACGGGCATCGCTTCATCCTGGTGGCGATTGATTACTTTACAAAGTGGGTTGAAGAAGCTTCCTACGCTACAGTAACCAAGAATGTCGTGGCACGGTTCATTCGGCATAACCTGATCTGTCGATACGGCGTCCCAGAAAGGATCAGTACGGACAACGGTACCAATCTCAATAACAAGATGATCACTGAGCTCTGCGAGCAATTCAAGATACATCACCACAACTCTTCTCCTTATCGGCTGAAGATGAATGGGGATGTAGAAGCAGCGAATAAGAATATCAAGAAAATTGTGCAGAAGATGACAGTGACCTATAAAGATTGGCACGAGATGTTACCGTTCGCTCTTCATGGGTACCGAACCTCAGCAAGGACGTCAACCGGGGCAACTCCTTTCTCCTTGGTCTACGGTATGGAGGCAGTCTTACCGATCGAAGTGCAGATACCCTCTCTCCGGATAATGAAGGATGCAGACCTGAGTGAAGATGATTGGATCCAGACACGACTTGATCAGCTAAATCTAATTGACGAAAAGAGACTTACTGCTATTTGTCATGGTCAGACGTATCAAGAACGGATGATCAGGGCATTTAACAAGAAAGTCAGACCACAAGAATATCAAGTTGGGGATCTGGTAATCAAGCGTATCTTCCTTCCTCAGAGTGATCCAAGGGGAAAATGGACCCCTACGTATGAAGGGCCATTTGTGGTTAAACATGTGTTCTTAGGAGGAGCCATGATTCTCACCACCATGGATGGTGACGACCTTCCTCACCCCGCCAATGCAGACATAGTAAAAAGATACTACGCATGATAAAAGACCCGCTAGGTTGACATACCTAGGCAAAAGTTAGGGCTTGCCGGCGAACCAAAAGGGTTCGGGCAAAATGAGGTATGAAATGAAAAAAATCTGTACACCCGGCAAGTCGAAAACCTGAAAAGGCGGCTTGGGCAAAAATGGGTATCCCGGTGGACTGAAAACCCGAAAGGGCGGTCCAGGCAAAAGTTAGGGATAAAGCGTAATACTATGTCTCATTGGATCATTTGCATCCAGAATCCGGTATCAACACCAAGTTCAGACGGCATCGATCAATCAGCTTCATCTTCAGCTAGGTCATCAAGTGATGAGACGCTCGAAGATATAAAGACGATAGCAGAGTTGGAACCCAGTGGGATTGTTCTTTTCACATAGCTGTTTTGTTTTCCCTTTGTACAAATTTGTATAAACTCTGTTGTTCGCGGTGTTCTCTTACTAGGACGTCCGCCTCTTGTACATAAAACGCCTATTTTACAGGCAAATTCAAAAATCAATATAAATTCACTCTTCAGCTAGAATTACCAACTGTTTTTTCCTTTTCTGTTTTGTTTTGCGAAGAACGTCCAAGGTTCAATTTGTGATATATACATTTGACAATAATTGCTAACTCATAAATGTTTGCATACGAAACGAAGGATCAATTACAGGTGACATTAAAAATAGGGGCAATAACGAGTTGTCTAAAGCGATCTAATTGCTATACCCACCAAGGTACCAAGGTAAGTTCAGCTGAAGAACAGAACCAAGATATCTTAATTCCCCAGAGAGTGAGACAGCAAGTCAATACACTCTCCCCAAGCAGAGTTAGCCTACTCTATCAAACCTTAAGGAAGTTGGGTATCCTCCAGCAGATCTCAACATTCCTCAGCGAAGTATACAGATATTCTTAACAAGAATCCCCGGAAGTCTTGGTCTAAGATTGTTCCTCGACGGTATACTAGACATTCAGTGGAGCCACTTCCCCGGTATATCTCAAGAATTTCCCCAGGAGAGTCCAGTCCAGAAGTTTCCCCAGGAAAGTTCAATCCCTCTCCCCAGTAGTAAGCTTATCCCCAGTAGATTCTGGAAGCTTGTCCCCTACAGAGCACGAACGCGTCTCCCCGGACTTTTTATTCAAAGGTTATGCTCCACCAGAGCTTATAACTGGGTTATCCTCAGCCAAAAGCCACGGAAAGATCGTCCTCGGCGAATTCTTCCTATCCCCAGCAAAGTCTATTAAAATTTCCAACATAACAACGGTATCCCCAGCGAAGTTATCACCAACATCTCAGCAAAGTACCTCTCTTCCCACAGAGTATTGTTCTCCAGCAAGGTCGCTAGAGTAATTTCCCCCCACAGAGTAATCTCTCCAACAAGTTTATTCCCCAACGGAGTCATCTTCTCCTACCGGTTTATTCTTGCAACCATCACTCCCCAGTGGAAACAAAAGCTCTACATCAGCCCAGGATTTAACTTCCCGGCATCCGTCAAGGATTTATTTTCCTAGGACGAAAACATACATAAACATCGCATCTTCATACATTATAACATGCATATACGCATCATGGACATATAATCTCATCACGCATGTCATACATCATGACATCCCATACAACTAACGTTTTGTCTTTTTAGGACAAAAGTTAATACAAAGATAATTGCTATCAACTGTCGTGATTCCAGATCCGATTCCTGTATCTTGCCAGGGTGTATCTGTTGACGACTACAGTACCAGACTCGATTCTTGTATCTTGCCAGGGCACGTCTGAAGAGTTCGAAGATCCGATTCCTGTATCTTGCCAGGGTGTATCTGTTGACGACTACAGTACCAGACTCGATTCCTGTATCTTTCCAGGGCACGTCTGAAGAGTTCGAAGATCCGATACCTGTATCTTGCCAGGGTGTAACTATTGACGACTACAGTACCAGACTCGATTCCTGTATCTTGCCAGGGCACTTCTGAAGAGTTCGAAGATCCGATTCCTGTATCTTGCCAGGGTGTATCTATTGACGACTATAGTACCAGACTTGATTCCTGTATCTTTCTAGAGCACGTCTGAAGAGTTCGAAGATCCGATTCCTGTATCTTGCCAGGGTGTATCTATTGACGACTACAGTACCAGACTCGATTCCTGTATCTTGCCAGGGCACGTCTGAAGAGTTCGAAGATCCGATTCCTGTATCTTGCCAGGGTGTATCTGTTGACGACTACAGTACCAGACTCGATTCCTGTATCTTGCCAGGGCACGTCTGAAGAGTTCGAAGATCCGATTCCTGTATCTTGCCAAGGTGTATCTATTGACGACTACAGTACCAGACTCGATTCCTGTATCTTGCCAAGGCTTGTCTGAAGAGTTCAAAGATACGATTACTGTATCTTGCAAGGGTGTATCTATTAACGACTACAGTACCAGACTCGATTCCTGTATCTTTCCAGGGCACGTCTGAAGAGTTCGAAGATCCGATTCCTGTATCTTGCCAGGGTGTATCTATTGACGACTACAGTACCAGACTCGATTCCTGTATCTTTCCAGGGCACGTCTGAAGAGTTCGAAGATCCGATTCCTGTATCTTGCCAGGGTGTATCTGTTGACGACTACAGTACCAGACTTGATTCCTGTATCCTTCCAGGGCACGTCTGAAGAGTTCGAAGATCCGATTCCTGTATCTTGCCAGGGTGTATCTGTTGACGACTGATTCCAGACTCGATTCCTGTATCCTGCTAGGGCACGTCTGAAGAGTTTAAAGATTCGATTCCTGTATCCAGCCAGGACACATCTACATAAAGAGTTTGAAGATCAACTCTTGTAACAGGCCAGGTAATTATTTTCTTTCTCAGGTACGCAAGTTCTCGCTAAGGAATCTCTTACGCGATCGACACCCAGATGGCATCTATAAGCCCATCCTCCTATCCATTATCTTTCCAAATGGCATTTGTAAGCCCATTCCCGCTATCACACTGCTGATACTCAACTATGTGAGTGCAAATTTCTGGGCACTCTAGTGTTCAATCATCTTCCACCTTCGGATCACGAAAGGCACACACGCCAATCTACATCCTCAGGTCTAAGAAGATTGAACAGGGGCAACTGTTGTACCCCAAAATTTTCCCTCCCATAATCTTCAAAGTTATGACAAGCAAATGGTTCAAAGTCTACTCAAGGGCTACACAGTCAACCATCCTCCTAAGCCAGTCAAACTAGGGTTTTGGTTCTCACAAGGAAGCTGAGGTTTTCAAGGGCTTAATCAAGCCCCACATTCCTATAAACTTTGTCAAGCACCTACATGTCAAGTTTCAAGGCTCACAAGGTCAAGTTGCACAGTCAAAAACCCTAATTGCTCCACAGTCAACTACAAGGGCAAAATGGTCATTTGGCAGTCAAAAGTCAAAATTTTTGGTCAACATCTCATTTTGAAGCCACAATCATCATTTGATCAAGTCTTGATCATGATTTCACAAGAATGGCTCAAAGATCATCAAGGTGTCAAAAGTTTCTATTTTTGGACAGTTGAAAAGTCAACTGTAACTTGACCAAGGCATAACGTTTTCATGGTTCATCAGAAAAATCCCATCCAAAGCTCATTTTGTAGGGAATAACATTTCCTACAACTCATCTTCACATTCCAAGTCCAAGAAATGCTCTCACAAAAAGTTATCAATTTCAACATTATAGGTCATTTTCAAAAGTCAACAAAAGGGGACTTTAAGTCAAAGACCATAAATTGAGATTGGTAAATAAAAATGACATGGGACCAAATACATTGGTTAGAGGACTTCAAGACCTTTCCAAAATGTCCAAGAACATGTTCATAACTTCAAAATTGAGCAAGATATGCATTGGAGAAGTTGGGAAATTTTTGTGAAATGGCCAAAATCATTTATCCTTGAAATTTCATTTTTGACAAAAGGGGCCCACTTTTTCCACTTGAATCAGCTTGGCCATGCTTCCCACGTGTCCCACATTTTATTTCAAAATTTAAAATTAATTTTTTCATTTTTATTTGATTTTATTGGATTTAATTCATTGTAAATCTTTTAAAATCAAATAAAAATCAAAAAGATTAATTAGGGGACATATCTTGCTTTGATTAGCTTTGAACCACCATTATGCACATCCCAAATTCGTGCAAAGGGCTAAAGCTAGCAAGAATTCAAATTTGGCTCAAAAATGGAAAGTTTGTTAATGGAGTTTATGTCAAAATCTTAAGCATGAATGCAAGGCATTATTGGCCATAATTCTATCAAAACATATTACATAACATGTATACAAGTGATCACAGGCAAGGACACGACCTAAGAAGCTCCCAAACTGCAAAACACATTTCAAAAAATTTCAAGCAAAGAGCAAAACTGTAAACCTCCTTACAGCGCCTCTCAAGTCCCAATTCCCATCCAAACATATTCCTGACATCCTTAGGAAGCTTTGGCAATCAAAAACAAGCATAATCACTCAAGAAATCGTGCCTTAGACCTCCTCCGGTTTGCTTCATTTTTTCAAATTGTATATCATATTTCATAAGCAATTAACCCATTTTCTTTGTTGTTTTGTGTTGCTAGGGGCTTTCTAAAGCTAGTAGATTGATCCAATTGCATTTTAACGCATCATAGCATGATTCACCATTGAAATATTTTAGGGTTTCTCAAGCTTCAAATTGGGGATTTCCCCATACTGTAAAATTAGGACATCAAACTGCCATGGTTGGAATCGTGACATCCAAACGAACATAACAGACCCATCGCGCTCAATTTATGGTCAAGCATGGCCTAATCTCTATTATCTACAGGGCTTTGTTTTGGGGGGGTTTAAAACCCCCGCTATCTCTTTTCGTTACAGGGGAAAACTGAGAAGAAGGTTGGCGTGGCAAGACCTGAGTGGAGGGTTCAAATCTACGCGCGCTTTTTTTTTGTTTTTTGGCATATAATGTCTTTATTCTAGATATTATTTCATTCCTATGTTACTTACAAACGCGTTGCATTGGATCAGTTGGTAGGCAGGTGGCTTGGTAAACGCTGGGACCTGGGTTCGAATCCCAGGTCCCCTCAAATTATTTCCATTATTTTGCTTAACATGTTTCCATGCAGCTTCTCATCCAAAGACCACCATACAACTCCAGCTCCTGGTCTGCCACGCGCCCAGGAATTCAATCTGATGGCTACCAAAGAGCATCCATCATGTGCCTCAGTCCATGAAGGAGTATCCAAGTGGGAAAAGTCAACGTGGCCAGCTTCCTAATGGGCCTAAATTCCTGGCAGACACCTCCAAATTGGGCAGAAAACCCCCCTTTTTGTTTGTATTTTTTTCTCTCTCATTTCTTTTCTCTTTTATTTATTTTAATTTAATTATTTTCTTTTAATTCACCAAATTAATTTTTATAATACAAAAAATACAAAAAAAATCAGAAAAAATCATAAAAATAAAAAATATGTTTTATTTAATAGTTTTGTAAATAAATTCCAATAAAACAATTAGTTTAAATTTAGGTTTTTAACTTTAATGTCTTTTTCTAAATAATTAAAAAAACATAAAAATTAGGTTATTAGTATCTTTATTCTTTTCTCAATAAATAACTTTTTCTCCTTATTATTACTATCAATTAATTTTGTAAATAAATATGTCATTAAATAATTAGGTTAAATTAGGTTAAAACTTAAACATTTTTTTTAATAATTAAAAACAAACTTAGAATTAGGGTTTTTATTTAATTTCTAATTTCAATTAATTTTCTTTATTTCCCTTAAATACAAAAACATCAAAAAATAAGTTCTCTTCTTTAATTAATTTTCAATTTCAATATTTAATTTCTTTAAAGGGTCCAACGCCCTCGCACTTTCGATTCCAATTTCCTTTCGCGCGTTTGTCTTTATTTTTCGTTTTACATTAATGTATTTGCCCCAAAGCCTTGTAATAGATAATTAGGACATTTACTTTCCGCACTTCTCTTATTCAAAAATCGGGTCTTTGTTAATTTGGCGATGTAGACCCGCGCCTTGTAATAGCGTAGGACCTTTATTTTCCGCATTTTAATTTCCACACCCTTTAAACTGCTAATCACATGAAAGAATGAATGCCCAAATAAAATCAAAGCGTAGTTCACCCAATGCATGACAAGACAAATAATAACTGAAAATGACACACAATTCACACATCACTCTTAGGGTACGCCTCACTGTTGCCTTGCCCCTCGAAACGTGGTCGTCGAGTACAGAACGTCTTAGTAAGTCCTTATGTCCATGAACATGGCATAAGGGTAGCTTCTAAGGTGTCCTACGATTGCTCTGGTGATCACACTGTTGCCTTGCCCCTCGAAACGTGGTCGCCGAGTATAGGACGTCTTAGTGAGTCCTTATGTTCCATTGATCAAGTTGCCTCAGAACAGTTGCCTCGAAACGGTTGCCTCGGAATAAAAAGATCAATGGCATAAGGGTAGCTTCTAAGGTATCTTACTATTGCTCGGTGACCACATCGTCCCTAACCCTCGAATTGACCCGAACACCTCCAACGGTGGTGCTACCTATCTCTCAATGGTGGGATGGCACTACCTTAAGGACATTTACACAACCTAATTCCTTAGGGTGGGTAGATAACTCGTAGATACTTGCTCTAATTCAAAACAAATCAAAAACTCTTTTCACACCGACACTTTTCAAAAAGCTTTCAAAATAACTTTTCAAACACTCTTGAGGACTGATACAAGAGTCAATCTGAAACTTTCAAAGAAACTTTTTCAAACCCACTCACCTTAAAAAGCAAACAAACATTTTGAAAACACAAATGAGCAAGTATCTAAGAGCCCATGGATAACCATGGATAGAAAGGGTGCTAACACCTTCCCTTTTTATAAATCTACCTCCCGAACCGAGAACTAATCTCAATAAGGAATTTTTCTGTGCTTTTGTCCTTTCCATTTGGAGAAAATAAAAGACGGTGGCGACTCTTGCTTCCGCGACATTTTGCGAAACCAGCTAAAAAACAGTCAGTTCCAGATCCACCGATCACAACAACTAATTGGGAGACAAGGATTAGTGTCAAAGGTTTCCTAGAAAAGTTCTTGTTTCAAAAAGCCCAAAATTGTTGGAACTCTTTGGATTTGCAAGCTTTTGAGGAAATTGTGGCTCTCCTCATCTATGGGATGGTTTTGTTTCCAAATCCTGACCAACTCATAGATGTGAACGCTGTCAAAATCTTCATGTCTCGTAACCTGGTGGCTACTTTGCTAGGAGACATCCTACATTTTTTTCACACTCACACTATGAGGAAAAAAGGTATCCTTATGTGTTGCACTCCTCTCTTGGTAAGATGGTTTATTTTGCATCTTCCCCAATCTGTATTGAAGAACGAGAAAGGTTCAAAGTGGTCACATAGGTTGATGACACTCAAACATTCAGACATTCATTGGTATTATCGATCTATAGAGAATGTTACTATTGTCGCCCGCTGTGGAGAATTCCCTAATGTTCCTTTACTTTGCATTAGATGAGGTATCACCTACAACCCCTACTTAGCCTTAAGGCAGTTTGGTTACGCCTGAAGGGATGGCCCACATGAGATGCTTATTCAAGGTTTGGTATTTGACTATGAGAACGACGATCAAGGTCACCGCCAGAGATTTATCCGAGCTTGGAGGATGTTGAACAAGGTAGATAGAAAGACATTGGGGCACAAGAATTCCATCCCTTTTGAGCCTTACCTCAAATAGGTACGAGCTCCTGCTCAAAGTCTTATAATTCCTTACCCCTCCATTCTCCCTGTTATCATAGAGCCTGTTGTGGAAGGAGATGTTCCATACACTATCGTACATCTTGACATTCCTACCACTCTCGAAGACTTGCAAAGGGATTGGATACAACTTAAAGGGGAGCGAGATACTTTTGAAGCCTAATTCTACACCAGCGAGAAGAAGGTTTTGGAACTCACCAAGCAACTTCATGAGTAGCAGAGTCTGGACACCTACATTGCACCAAAGAGGATGCGTACAACTTTCTTATCTTAGAGTTTTTGTATTTCTTTGTAAGCCCAAAAGAGGAATGATGTACTCAAACTTTGATTTATTAATATAACGTGTGTTTCTTTTTGGTATAAAGCAAATTTAAATCTCTAATTTCCTTGAAATTATTGCATATACATCTACCATTCATCATAACATAAGCAGGTTTCTTACAACAAGTCTCCTCATCTTTCTACTGTTTATTTCAGTAAGATGGATCTCGAGCAGACAGTAAAAGACCTCTAGACGCAGAATGCTCAGTTTCAACAGATGTTCTTGACTCTAGCCAAAGGACAAGAGGATTTGAAAGCTTTGCTGATTAAAGAAAAGAAGAAGAAAGCAACGAAAGAAACTAGTGTTCTGAATCTAGGAAGAAGGTTCCCAGGGGCAGCCAGAAAGATCTTAGACTTCGCAACATCATCTGGTGAAAAATACAATCAAGATGGGAAAGGCAAGGAAGTAACTGCCCAGCCAGAATCTGAAGAGGAAGAAGAAGAGGATTACTCTGAAGAGCAATATCCCTCGGCCAACGATAAATAAAAACATCTGGAGGAACGACTAAGTGCAATGGAGATTCAGAAAGTGCATGGGCTGGACTTTTAAGAGCTGGGTTTAGTGTCTGGGATTGTTATTCCACCAAAATTTAAGGTACCAGTCTTTACTAAGTACGATGGGGTCTCGTGTCCCAAGATGCATCTCCGATCTTATGTGAGGAAGATACAGCCTCACACTGCTGACAGAGATTTGTGGTCCACTTCTCTCAAGACATTCTATCTGAGACACCGCTAGATTGTTTCTATCAATTGTAAAGGGCCAATATCCATAATTGGGAAGACCTCGCGGCTGCCTTTTATAATCAATATCAGTACAACACAGACCTTGCTCCCACCCGTACTTAACTCTAGAGTATGGCTATGGTTTCAAGCGAAGGTTTCAAAGACTACGCTAAAAAATGGAGGGACTTAGCAGGAAGAATCCAGCCCCCCTGTCTGATAGGGATTTAGTGGATATGTTTTTGGGTACCCTGTCCGGTCCTTTCTTCAATCATCTAATGGGAAGCTCTTCAGCAGACTTCACTAAATTAATCTTGACCGGAGAAATAGTGGAAGCTGGGATTAAGAGTGGGAAGATTCAAAAGGACGCATCCTCCAGTGCTGTGAGAAAACCATTTATAGGGAAAAAAGAAGTTGGTGTTGTGTATCCTCAAAGAAATCAAGATAGAACTGAACACCTTCTAATGGTAGGGGCTGTCATGATCCCTAAGTCTGCACCTACTTAACAAATGAGAAACCAGCCTAGAATGGAAAGACCAGTAAGACAATTTACCCAGATTAATATGACACTATCTCAAGTCCTGCCACATTTATTGAGATCCAATATGGTAACTTTAAAAGAAGCTCCGAAGAATCCCAACACAACCTCTCCTTACTAGCATCCTAATGCTCGTTGTGACCATTCAGAAAGTCCAGGTCATGATACTAACAACTGTTGGGCTTTGAAAAACAAGGTGCAAGACCTTCTTGAATAAAAAGAAATTGAATTCGATGCTCCTGAGATCCCAAATGTTATCACCGCTCCTATGCCCAAGCATGGCCGTGATGTTAACGCTGTTGAAGATGATATGTTTGTTACTGTTGTTGATGAATTTGTTACTCCTCTTCTGACTATCAAGAGGAACCTATTGAGGGCCGATTTATTTCCGGGTTGTGACGAAAGCTGCTACCGCTGTTTATCCCTACCAATTGGATGTCATCTATTGAAAGAAGGTGTCCAACGCCTAATGGATGACAAAGAGATTTTGTTTGAAAAGACTCTCATTCCAACCATTTATTACAATGATGTTTCAATAGTAACCATTTCCGCCAATCCTTCCAGGGTCTCCACCAAAAGACCTGTTAGGATTAAATCAGTTCCTAAAGTGACTCCACTGATAATTACTATGCCTGTACCAATCCCGTATTCATCAGATAAAACTGTCCCATGGAATTATGGGGGCGACGTCTATTATCACGATGTCAAGCAAGATTGGTTGGCTGTTGAAGATTCAATTTTTGAGAAGGCTGGCCCCGACATCGGCAACATTGCAGGAACCAGCAAGATAACCCGAAGTGGCAGAGTATTCTCTCCAGAGATTTCTCCTTCGAAGACTGTTACCGGTCCTATAATAATCCCTGATTTTGTTCCTATTGACACTACTACTACAATCCCTATGGTTACCCCTGCTGACACCCCTACCACCGAGTCAACCGAGACTCGGGGAAAAGGCATTCTGGTTGAGTCTGTCCGGATGAAGGCGCAATCAATATCCATCTTGGAAGCTTCCCAAAAAGAGATGGAAGAAATTTTGAAAATTATAAAGAGAAGCGACTACAACATAGTCAAACAGCGAGGGCAGAATCCGTCAAATATTTCCATGCTGACTTTATTGTTGTGCTCTGAGGCTCATTCGAAGGCCTTGGTGAAATTTCTTAAAACTGCCCATGTGCCACAAGAAACCTCTGCTAATCATTTCCAAGACTACGTGGCCAGTTTAACTGCTGACAATGGTTTAGGCTTTTCTGATGCTGACTTGACACCTAGGGGGAGGAAGCATAAGGAGGCATTGCATGTCTTTGTCGAATGCAGGGGCACAATTTTGGCCCATGTCTTGGTTGATATTGGTCCGTCTTTGAATGTGCTGCCTAAGAAGGCTCTTAATAGACTCGACTGTGAAGGTTTGAACTTAAAACCCAGCAACATATTGGTAAGGGCCTTCGACGGGTCAAAGAGAATGGTGCATGAGGAGGTGGACATCCCCATAAAAGTTGGAACTCAAACCTTTGGTTCAACTTTTTACGTGATGGACATTCACCCTTCCTATTCCTGCTTATTGGGCCGACCATGGATTCACAACGTTGGTGCCGTCACCTCTACATTACATCAAATGCTGAAATACCCGACCAAGGGGAAAATCATTACTGTCCATGGAAAAGAGGAATATATGGTCAGTCACTTAAACTCCTTCAGATACGTGGAATTGGATGGTGAATTCATTGAAACTCCATTTCAGCATTTCGAGGAAGTCCCACAAACTGTGGAAGTAACCAAGGCTGTTTCTCAAGTCCCAAAGATTACAAGACCTCCGCTAAAGATGTCTTCTCTGAAAGATGCCAAGGCAGTGATCGAAGAAGGTGGGTGTACTATTTGGGGCCAACTCCCAGATATCCCTTACAAATCTGACAAATTTGGTTTGGGTTTCACTTCAGGAGCCCTGAAAGCTGTACGCCATGCTCGTGCCGGGGAACCACCTTTGAAGATCAGCAACACAGAGTCAACGCAGTGGGGGATGATGATGAGGATAGCTACGACCTGGAGGAATGGATTTTCCAAACTGTCAATGGAGGACTCAGCAACTGGGAAGCTAAATATTTTGTCCCAATTACTTTTATCCAACAGTAATTGTCTTTAGATTTTTGTCGGACCTATAATAATTAAAAAATTCAGACTTTTAAAACCTTGTGTTTTACCCGAGGCACAACGGTCCATTTGTAAGGGTTGTTACCTCATTTTCATATGTCATCAATGAATCATGGACGTTTTTTGCATAAAAACTTTGTGCTATTTGTCTTTCTTTTTCTACATTTTTATTTCTTTCAAAGATAGTTATACTCTTACACACACTCACATTCAAAATGCAGATCTACATCCATCCGGGATCCCATGGGTAACGATTCTGCTATGGACTTTTATGACTCTAAGAATCTAATCTACCAAGCCGAAGACGAAGGTGAGGAAGATTGTGAAGTGCTAGGGGAACTAGCCAGGTTACTACAGCAAGAAGAAAGGACCATACAGCCCCAAAAAGAACCAGTGGACACAGTTAACCTAGCTACCAAAGAGGACAAGAAAGAAGTCAAGGTGGGTGCCAATCTGGAACCCAGTGTCAAGAAGCTTCTAACTCAGTGGCTATAGGATTATGTTTAGGTCTTTTCCTATTCGTACGAAGACATGCCAGGACTTGATGTTGATATCATGGTACATCGTCTACCAACAAAAGAAGACTGCCCTCCGGTAAAACAGAAAGTCCGTCGCATGCGACCAGACATGTCAGAGAAGATTAAGGCTGAAGTCATGAAACAATTCAACACCGGATTCTTGGATGTCACCTCCTATCCACAATGGGTCACCAATGTTGTTCCAGTGCCTAAAAAGAACAACAAGGTACGCATATGCATGGACTACAAAGATTTGAATAGGGCAAGCCCTAAGGATGATTTCCCACTTCCCCACATCGATATTCTGGTTGATAATACCTCACAACATAAAGTGTTCTCATTTATGGATGGTTTCTCAGGCTATAACCAGATCAAAATGGCACCTGAGGACATGGAGAAAACGACCTTTATCATAAAGTGGGGCACATTCTGTTACAAGGTTATGCCATTCAGGTTAAAGAATGCTGGGGAAACCTATCAACATGCCATGGTAGCTCTATTTCACAACATGATACATCACGTAATAGAGGTCTATGTGGATGATATGATAGCCAGATCTCAAACTGAAGAGGAACATCTTGACCATTTACAGAAACTGTTTGAGATACTAAAGAAATACAAGATGAGGTTTAACCCAAATAAATGCAATTTGGGGTGAGGTATGGTAAACTCCTAGGCTTCGTCGTCAGCGGTAAAGGTATCGAAGTAGACCCTTCCAAGGTGAAAGCAATACAAGAAATTCCTGCTCCTCATACTGAGAAGGAAGTGAGAGGATTCTTAGGACGGCTAAACTACATTTCCAGATTCATTTTAACAGCTACTTGTGAACCAAATTTCAAATTACTGAAGAAAGATCAAGTAGTCAAATGGAATGATGAATACCAAACTGCCTTCGACAAGATCAAAGAGTACCTACAAGAGCCTTCTGTTTTGATGCCACCAGTCAAGGGAAGACCCTTGATCATGTATCTAACTGTTTTGGAAAATTCAATGGGGTGTGTGCCGGGGAAGCATGACGAGTCTAGCCGAAAAGAGCATGTTATTTACTACCTGAGCAAAAAGTTTATCGACTGTGAAACCAGATATTCACTGCTCGAGAAAACTTGATGCGCTCTAGCGTGGGCTGCTCACTGGCTAAGACAGTATATGCTGACCCATACTACCTTATTGATATCCAAGATGGATCCAATAAAATACATATTCGAGAAGCCAGCCCTCTCTGGGAGAATAGCAAGATGGAAGATGATCCTAAAAGAATATGACATTCAGTACACTACCCAAAAAGCAATAAAGGGGAGTGTGTTAGCCGATCACATTGCTCATCAAGCTGTGGATGACTATCAGTCCATGAAATTCGAATTCCCAGATGAAGACATCATGATGGTAAACAAATGTGCAGAATTCAGACCATATGACGGACCTGAACAAGAATCCCGATGGACCCTGGTTTTTGATGGGGCGTCCAACGCACTCGGCAATGGCATAAGTGATGTACTCATATCCCCTGAAGGATGTCACACTCCCTTCATTGCAAGACTTTGCTTCAACTGTACAAATAATATGGCAGAGTATGAAATGTGTATTTTTGGTCTCAAAGCTGCCATAGATTTGGGAATCAAGTCTTTAAGTGTATTTGGAGATTCAGCCTTGGTCATCAGTCAGATCAAAGGAGAATGGGATACAAAACACCCTCACCTCATCCCCTACAAAGAACATGTGTTGACATTAATCCCACATTTTGAGGATATTACCTTCGAGCATTTCCCGCGAGAAGAAAATCAGCTAGCAGACGCGCTAGCCACAATGTCATCCATGTTTAAACTCAAGTGGGGTAACGAGGCGCCCCAGATCACCATTGAACGGATGGATGAACCAGCTTACTGTCACGAGATCGATACTGAAGAAGTAGTGGACCAGCCTTGGTTCCATGAAACTAAGAGGTATCTTGAGGCTCAAGAGTATCCGGAAGGAGCTTCAGTCAATGATAAGAAGTTCTTGAGAAGATTCTCTGCTAAGTTCTTCATCAATAATGGCTTTCTCTACAAGCGCAACCATGAATCTATTTTGCTTCATTGTGTAGACAAGGTTGAGGCAGAAAAGATCATGGCTGATCTACATGAAGGCACTTTTGGCACCCATTCTAGTGGGCATACGATGGCAAAGAAGATCCTACGGGAAGGTTATTACTGGTCTACCATGGAAGAAGATTGATATCAGCACTCTAGAACCTGCCACAAGTGTCAGATCTATGCTGAAAAAGTGCATGTACTTCCAGTTCCTCTAAATGTCCTGACTGCTCCCTGGGCATTCACGATGTGGGGCATCGATATGATTGGAGAAATCAATCCCACAGTCTCTAATGGACACCGCTTCATCTTGGTGGCCATTGACTACTTCACAAAGTGGGTTGAGGTGACTTCTTTCGCTTCCGTTACCAAGAATGCTGTCGCCCGGTTCATCAAACAGAATCTCATCTGTCGGTACGGTATCTCGGAGAGGATCATCACAGACAATGGTATGCATCTCAACAATACTATGATCACCGCACTGTGCGTGCAATTCAAGATCCAGCACCATAATTCTTCCCCTTACCGGGCAAAGATGAATGGCGCTGTTGAAGCTGCAAATAAGAACATCAAAAAGATCATACAAAAAATGATAGTAACCTACAAGGACTAGCATGAGATGCTACCATTCTCTCTCTACGGTTACCGTACCATGGCGCGCACATCAACTAGGGATACACCTTACTCTCTGGTATATAGCATGGAAGTTGTCTCGCCTATTGAGGTCCAGATCCCTTCTCTGAGAATCATGAAGGATGTAGGGCTGAATGAAGAGGATTAGATCCAAACTCGACTTGATAAACTGAACTTGATTGATGAGAAAAGAATTACTCTGTCTGTCATGGTCAAATGTATCAAAAATGGATGATCAAGGCTTTCAACAAAAAGGTCAGACGCCAAGTGTATCAAGTCGGGGATCTGGTGATCAAGCGCATCATACTTCCGCAAGGTGACCCCAGGGGAAAATGGACTCCTACATACGAGGGACCATTTATGATCAAAAACATATTCTCTGGTGGAGCAATGATCTTCACCACTATGGATGGCGACAACCTTCCACACCCGGTGAACGCGGACATAGTCAAAAGATACTATGCATAAGAGACCCGCTAGGTTGACACACCTAGGCAAAACAAAGGCATCCCGGCGAACCAAAAAAGGTTCGGGAAAAAATTAGGGATAAAACAAAAAAAAATCTGTACACCCGACAAGTTGAAAACCTGAAAGGGCGACTTGGGCAAAAAAGGGTATCCCGGTGGACTGAAAACCCGAAAGGCTGGTCCAGGAAAAAGTTAGGGAATTAAAGCGTATGACTATGTCCCATTGATCACCTTACAGAAAACCTTTAGCTTCGACTGACAAACTCAACGGTTCTAATCAATCCAATCAACTTCGGACAAGGCAGCAAGTGGACAAGACGCTCAGGGGCATGAAGGCTATAGTAGAATGGGAACCCCAAGGGATCATTTCACAAAGCTATCTTTTCTTTGTATCAAATTTTCATTTTTTACGACGACATTCTCTTACTAGAATATTCGTCTCATTATACAAAAAATACTTATTCAAGTTAATACAAAGATATCCCTTTGAAAGTACAAAGCTATCTATTTTTTTTCTTTATTTTTGTGTTTTGTTTACAAAAACGTCCAATGATTTATTTTTGAACATATGCATTTGAACGTGTTGTACCCCAAAATTTGTCCTCTCATTTATCAAAACGTTTCTCACAAGATCTCTTTGACTCAAGACTGGATTAAGGTTTGGTCAGCTAAGGACATCTCATCTTGCACTGATAACCCAAAATTAGGGTTTGAGTTTACACAAGGATTTTTGGACTATCAATGCTTCATGTGACTTTCAAACATCATTATGGATCCCTAAGACTGCTCATGACAAGTTTCAAACCTTGAACCACATTTTTTATCAGTCAATTGGACAGTTAACCTAAAAATCAGCTGTATTGGGGAAAAAGTCAACCATGGCCAATTTACAGTCAAACTTCATAATTTTTGATCCACATCAAAATTTTAGACTCATATTTATCATTTGATCAGGTTTGGATTACAACTCCTCAAGAAATTTGATCAAATCATCAAAAGGGCAAAATGGTCAAAATTAGGGTTTTGACTGAGGAAGGGCAATTTCTAATTTTTAACCTAGCAAATGACAAATTGAGTTAAAGCATGACTTCAAGGATTCAATGGCATCATCTTGACTTAATTACATGGCTCAAAACATTTCAATTTCAATTGGATTGACATATGAAATTTACAGTCAACTGATCAAAAGTCAAATGTATACTGAAAAGTCAAACTTTGACTTTTTGGTCAAAATCAAGTGCCGATGGTCTTAATTCATCAAAACATGTCAAAATGTGAAACTTGTTCATCAAGAAATCAAAATTTTAAGATTAGGGTTTAAGTTTGAAATTTTTCTTAACTTAGAAATTTTCTAAGTATAAAAAATTTCTTATTTTTTCTCAAATTTAGGCCACTTTTTCACCATGGTGCATAATGATTCAAAGAAAGTTCCCAACATGAAATTTATAGATCTCCATGAAATCTACAACTTTGCTTCACAAACTTTTCCCTAAAGATGCTTGTATCTCAAGATATAAATTTGTGATTACATGGTCATGAACTAAGTAACTTAGTGAAATTTTGCCCTAATTTAGGCAGGTTTTGGACCCAACTTCATGGAAATTTTTCACCTAGTTCCAAGAGGTATATCAAAATGCATTTCAAAGATGAGTTATATATTACATTTCAAGCTTTCCAAAATATCCAAGAAATCCTCAAGATCATTTTTTAGTAGGGAGAATCGAAGAGATGAAATTGGCATTTTCTCACTTTTTGTCCAAGCCATTTCATGAAGAACAAAGTTGCAAATCAATACTATGCTGGATAATCCATGCTTTACAGGTCCTAAACATGTTCCACACTCCTTAATTAAATGCTTACTTAGTTGAAAAAGCTTTGATCCATGCCTTTGATCCATTATCCAACTTGCAATTCCATTTATGGCAAAAAGGGGCCATTGCCATTTTGAAAAAGATCAACTTTTGCAAACTTTACAATCTTGAGCATTGGACCTGTCCCCTTGACACATACAAGTACCACAGACCTAAGACAACTTGTAGATAAGAAATACCAACCCTAAGCTAGCCAGTACAAGCATGTGAGGTTTTGTCTTATCACTTTACTTCAAATAAAAGAAAAGTGGCAAAAAGGTGAAAACAAGCATAACTGTTAGAGGGTTGACATCAAACCATTTCCATACCAATATACAAATATTATACAACACAATACACGTTTGGAAAAGACCTGAAACACTCCCAACCAGCAAAACACCAAAAATCTGTCCAAAACTGGAGATTTTGCATAAGCATATCCATCTTCCCTTTGGCTTGTGCGTTTTGAGTTTGGATCATTCAAACATCTTACATACTTGATACCTAGCCAATCCAGGCCTTCATCCTTGTTCTGTAATTAATATTCCACCATCTGCCATTGTTGGCTTCAGAGCTAGCAGTTTGACTTGGCCAAGGAGTTCCAGCTACTTTCAGAGCAAGGCAAGGGTTGGAATACATTCAGGGAAGCTCAAGGAAGCTCAAGCAAGCATCAGGCCTCCATCAAACTCATCCCAGTTCCATTCACGATTCCAAATGAAGGAGGTAAAATTTCAAACTCTATCTCCTTGTACAGGCAACCTTGGGCCACGATTTGTGAATAAAAAATGTAGTCCTCATCATAACGAAACTGTACATATCTTTATCTTGCATTGATTTACTTGAGCTAAGAGAATTTGGAACTTGAAGTTTCTGAAAATATTAGGTTAAAATTTAGGGCTTTTAAAATTCTCTTTGTTCTTTGATTAATAGTTCACATAACTTATATGGTTGGAATCGTGAGTTCAAGCACTACAATTTTCATGTTATGAATTTTTATTTTTATGGAAGTATGAGAGAGTTACAGGGTGTCTGGCCAAGCGTGAGGAAGGAGATGAAGTACAAGGCAAGGGCTTGTTTTGGATTATATTGTTTTTGTTTTCCTTAAGACAATGGAAGTATAGCCACCCCCAGTGGCAAAGTAGCGCGCTGGTGAGACACATGTCCTGGGTTCGAACCTGCGCACTACTTTTGTATTTTTCACATTTTTTCCTTTTCCATTTTCACATTTTTGCAGGTTGGGCTTGGTCTTTTGGGCCAGGAGTTTTTGCTAGTAAATTACCACTAGCTTTTCTACATTACCCCCCCTTGCCAACTTTTATATTTTTATTTTTTATTTGTTTTATTTTCATATTTAATATTTTAAATATTTTCTTTAATGCATAAAAATCCCAAAAAATGTAAAATTAATAATATTGCACTTTTATTGTATTTTTATTTTATTTCTCACATAAAAATATATTTTATTTTAATAGGATATCCTTTAGTTTCTTAATAAACTTGTAAATATATTTAAACATATTTAGTTCAATTTATTTTTCATTCCATACTTATAAATACTTATTTTTGCATATATTTAATTTTATAGTTATATAAAATATTATTTATTATTTTTATACAAGAAAGTAAACAAAATAATACCTATAAAAACTTTATTTTCTCTTAAATAATAATTAGGGTTAAACCGCTTTTAAAAATTAATTCCTTTTCTTTATATTTTTAGGTTTAGATTAAATTTTTCTTTTACATAAAAACAAGACACAAAAATATTTTTTTACATGTACATTGCATTACATTTTCTTTTTAATATTGGATTGTATTTATTCTAATTCGTACAAATTCGATTTGGTTGTAATAATTTATTTAGGTTTATATTCTCGCAAATCCCCATTCAAATTTGTATTCCCCCCTCCCATAAATTGTTGTAATAGCTTAGAAATATTTACATTACGCAATTTATCGCTTTATATGTCATGATTAGTAATTAGGGATTGTATGATAAGAACAAAACAAAGCAAAATAGAAAACCCTAAATACAAGACAAAATCAAAGCATGAAAATGATACAATTGCACACAAGCACCCTTAGGGTTTTCCCACTTGGTTGCCTAAAACAAAAATGGCCATATTACACATGCAAAGTATCTTGGCAAAACAAAACAAATATAAGATCATAGTCCCTCGATGATGCTATTCAAAAGTTGCCTTACAAAATGATCTTGGTCCCTCAAAATGCTAAGATACTTTGCAAAAATTGCTAATAATGGTTATACGATGACCCGCGCCCGTCCTGTTAACATCCAAAGATAGGGTTGCTTACCAAATCAATGGTAAGGAAACAATATAAAAGGAATAGAAAATGCATAAGAAAGACATTTGAGTAGGTAGATTGCTTCTAGTTACTTGCTCTAATTTCCAACAAACATCCTTGCTATTTTCAAAACAAACACACACACATTTACAAACATCGAAAACATTTTCAAAAAGACAAACATCTTTGTATACATTCTTACAAACGAGAATCATTACAAAGATTGCCTAAACGAATGGCCTCTTTTTCAAAATACTTTCAAAACCACACCAAACACAATTTCAAACAAACAAAAGCAAGTGATCTAGAAAGTAACTAAGAGCCCATGGAAAACCATGGATGAAGAGGGTGCTAACACCTTCCCTTTTCATAATCTACCCCCGAACTCAAGAAAACATCTCAAAGGTCTTTCCTATGCTTTTTCACATTTCCTTTTGGATAAAAGAAAAGTTGGTGGCGACTCTTGCTAACCGCAACATTTGCGATAAAACGCAAAACCCTCAAGTCATTTCTCCCACCGTATCACAGAACTGGCGACTCTGTTGGGGAAAATTTTAAAAGTGGGGTTACCTTAGGGCTAGATCACATTTATTTGCTTACATTGTTTGACTTGTTTGCTTTACATTATGGTTCTTTGTTTGGGTTTTGAATCCTCCACCCGCATTTGGGAAACATTATAGGTAAATAGCAATACATTGTGGAAACTGTGCGGGGTATACCAACATGGTCTAAGCAATAGCTATGTTAGTGTGACATATTTGTGGGTACCGGTAGCCTTTGAGTCAATCAAAGAGAATACGGGGCCGCTGAGTGATGTCATGAAGCACTAATGAACTTCTAGAACCCTTTACTTGACAACTTGGCCTTTAGGATTTAGTGAGATGACCGACTTTGTTGCAGTCCGAAGTTGGTAGATACTCGAAACTACACTCATTGAGGGTTGGTTTCTTGGGATATTTCGGTCGCCATTAAAGAGGCTTGAGATGAAACAATGAACAAGGAAACAATCTAATGATATTGAGCTCCTTAGAACCCAGTTACTATTACTAGGACAGGTTGAGCCAACTAAACTTCAAGAGGGTACTTACCTATAAAACCCCATGCAAGCCTAAACTAAGAACTTGTTTGATTTACTTGTATATACTTGTGCATAACATCATGGACATCATGAGCATCATATGCATCCACTAACCATTTCAAGGATTTTTGAGATTCATCTTTGTTCTTACTTTGTAGGATATGGATTCACTTCGCAGGAAAACTATCCAAGTCAACCTTGTAAGAATTCCTCCGCAACTCAAGGACCTAGCTTCAAAGATCCCTGAGAATTCTCCATTCACTGAGAGGCATGGTCTTCTACTCAACTTGGTCACCTCCAATACAGAGGAGGATATGATGAAGGTTCTCTTCCAGTTCTTTGACCCTTTGCATCATTGCTTCACATTTCCTGACTATCAGCTTGTGCCTACTTTGGAAGAGTTCTCTCAACTCTTGAGGATTCCTATTCTCAATCAAATACCTTTCAACGGTACGAAAAGAGATCCAAAGCCAGAGGAGATTGCTCAAGCTCCGCACTTGCACTTATCTGATGTCACAACCCATTGGGAAACTAGAAGTGGTGTCAAAGGCTTCTTAGCAAAGTTCTTATTTGAGAAGGCCCAAAGCTGTTGGAATTCCTTGGACTTGCAAGCATTTGAGGAAATTGTGGCTCTTCTTATCTATGGGATGGTCTTGTTCCCTAATCCTGACCAACTCATAGATGTGAGCCCTGTCAAAATCTTCATGTCATGCAACCCAGTGCCTACATTGCTTGGGGATATCTTACACTCTTTTCACACTCGTACAATAAGGAAAAAAGTGTTCTTATGTGTTTCACTCCTCTCCTGGAAAGATGGTTTATTTCTCATCTTCCCCAATCAGTCTTAAAGAATAAGCAGGGCTTGAGGTGGTCACAAAGGTTAATGACACCTAAACATTCAGATATTCATTGGTGCTCCCGATCCAAGGAGAATGTTATCATTGTTGACCGTTGTGGGGAATTCCCTAATGTCTCTCTACTTGGCATTAGGGGAGGCATCACCTACAATCCATGCTTAGCTCTAAGACAGTTTGGTTATGCCCGAAGGGATGGCCCATATGATATGCTGATTCAAGGCTTGGTATTCGACTACGACAACGACAATCAGGGTCTTCGCCAGAGATTCATCCGAGCTTAGAGGATGTTAAACAAGGTGGATAGCAAGACTTTGGGACACAAAAATTCCATCCCTCTTGAGCCTTACCTCAAATGGGTACGAACCCACGCTCAAAGTCTTATGATGCCTTATCCTTCCATTCTCCCAGTGATTATTGAGCCTGTTAAGGAAGGAGAAGTTCCATACACTATCCTACATCCTGACATGCCCATATCTCTTGAAGACCTACAAAGGGATTGGATACAGCTCAAAGGAGAGAGTGATACTTTCAAAGCCCAATTCTACGAAAGCGAGAAGAAGGTTTTGGAACTCACTAGGCTACTTCATGAGGAGCAGACTCTAAATGCCTACATTGCACCAAAGAGGATGCACACTACTTTTTTATCTTAGAGTATTGTATTATTTTTCCCAAGCGGCATTGATGTACTCAAACTCTATCATAATAATATAATGTGTGTTTCTCTTTTGTTTAAAACAAACTTGAATCTTTTTAAAATCCTTGAAAACATTACATATGCACATATCATTCATCATAACATAAACATGTCTTTGCAACAAGTTTCCTCATCTCTCTACTGTTTATTTCAGTAAGATGGATCTCGAACAGACAGTCAAAGATCTTCAAGCTCAAAACATGCAGTTTCAACAATTACTCACAACCCTGGCCAAAGGACAAGAGGAGCTAAAGACTCTGTTAGCAAAAGATAAAAAGAAGAAAGAGAAGAAACCAACCGGTGTGGTAATCATGGGGAGAAGGTTTCAAGGACAGGTTAGAAGAACCTTGGATTTTCCAGCAACATCTGATGAAGGAGAAAGAAAAGGAAAAGAAACAACGGTTTCGTTAGAATCTGAAGAAGAGGAGGAAGAGGAAGATTACTCCGAGGAACAGTATCCTCTAGCGGATGATAAATACCGACATCTTGAAGAGAGTCTAAATGCTATGGAAATACATAAAGTACCAGGTCTAGACTTTGAGGAATTGGGGCTAGTGTCGGGAATTGTGATCCCACCAAAGTTTAAAGTGCCGTTATTTGCAAAATATGATGGGGTGTCATGTCCTAAAATTCACCTCCGATCATATGTCAGAAAGATTCATCCGCACTCCGCACTCCGCAGACAAAGACTTATGGTTCCATTTTTTCCAAGATAGTTTATCCGGAACACAACTCGACTGGTTTTACCAATTGGAAAGGGACGACTTCCACAACTGGGAAGAACTTGCCGCATCTTTCTATAAGCAATACCAGTATAACACAGATTTGGAGCCTACCTGTACTCAACTTCAGAGTATGGCTATGGCTTCAAATGAGGGTTTCAAAGATTACGCGCATAAATGGAGAGATCTAGATGGAAGAGTGAAACCCCCTCTGTCTGAAAGGGAGTTGGTGGATATGTTCTTGGGCACCCTATCTGGCCCTTTCTTCAACCATTTGATTGAGAGCTAATCTGCTGGGTTTACTAAGTTAATATTAACCGGAGAAAGGGTGGAAGCTGGTATAAAAAGTGGAAAGATTCAGAAGGATGCGTCTGCCTCTACAGCTGTGAGAAAACCTTTCATTGGGAAGAAGGAGGTATATGATGTTTATTCACAAAGGAATCAAGGAAGAACTGAACGCCGACCAGTGGTGGGGGCCGTTATGATCCCAAAGCCTGCATCTGATCAACCAAGAAGTAACCAGCCGAGGGTGGAAAGGCCAGTCCGGAAATTCACCAGGATTAATATAACTCTAGCCTAGGTTTTACCACATCTTCTGAAATTGAATCTGGAAACTTTAAAGGAGGCCCCAAAGAACCCTAATACTGCGTCCCCTCATTATCACCCAAATGCCAGATGCGCATACCATTCCGAAAGTCCGGGTCACGACACTAACAACTGTTGGGCCCTGAAAAACAAAATTCAAGACCTTATAGATGCAAAAGAAGTTGAGTTTGATGCACTTGAGAAACCAAATGTCATTTCCGCTATGATGCCTAGGCATGGTCACAACACCAACGCTATCGAGGAAGATTTATTTATTGCCACAGTGGATGAACTTTTGACTCCACTCCCAATCATTAAGATGAACTTGTTGAAAGCTGGTGTATTCCCAGGTTGTAAGGAAAACTGCCATCATTGCTTATCCTCACCAACTGTTTGCCCTCTGTTGAAGACATGCATGTAATGCCTAATAGACAATCAAGAAATTCTGTTTGAAAATGCTCCCATTTTACCTATTCCTGTTGAAGACATTTCAATCATAACCATCTCCGCCAATCCTTCCAGGGTCCCTAAAAGACCCGTTAGGATTACATCAGTTCCAAAAACTACTTATCTTAAGATTACAATGCCCGGGCCGGTCCCGTATGAGTCAGACAAAACAGTACCATGGAATTACGGTGGAGAAATCTACTACCATGGTATCAAACAAGATGAACTGACTGCCGAAGAAGTAAGCTCCAAAGAAGAAAACTCCGACATTAGAAATATTGCTGGAACTAGCAAGATCACCCGTAGAGGTAGAATCTTCTCTCCAGAAATTGCCCCTCCAAAGGCAGTTTTTGGACCCATGGCTGCTCTAAAGGTTACCTCCATACCAATAATCATATCCGCAAGTACCCCTATCAATAAAGACGACAGAACCCCTGCTGTTACCCCCACCAATACTTCTGCTGCTGATGTTCGGGGAAAAGGTATTCAAGAAGAGCCTGTTAGGATGAAGGCTCAACGATTGACCATCCCCGAAACCTCCAAGAAGGAAATGGAGGAGATCCTGAGAATAATAAAGAAGAGTGACTATGACATGGTTGAACAGTTGGGGAAAACTCCCTCCAAGATCTCCATGCTAGCATTGCTGTTGTGTTCTGAGGCACATGCGAAAGCTCTGGTGAAGTTTCTAAAGACAGCCCATGTACCACAAGAGACATCCGCCGACCAATTCCAAGATTGTGTGGCCAGTTTGACAACTGATAACGACTTAGGCTTCTCTGATGCTGATTTGACACCAAAAGGGAGAAAGCACAATGAGGCATGACATGTCTCAGTGGAGTGTAGAGGAACAACTCTGGCCCATGTCTTGGTGGACACTGGCTCATCTTTGAACATCTTACCGAAGAAAGCTCTTGACAGATTGGATTGCGAAGGACTGACATTGAAACCCAGTAACATAGTTGTGAGAGCATTTGATGGCTCAAAGAGGATGGTCCACGAGGAGGTGGACATCCCCATAAAGGTGGGAACTCAGACTTTCAACTCAACATTCTATGTAATGGAAATCCACCCCTCTTACTCCTATCTGCTAGGACGGCCCTGGATCCATAATGCTGGTGCTGTCACCTCTACACTACACCAGATGCTAAAATACCCGGTCCATGGAAAGATTATCATTGTCCATGGAGAGGAAGAGTACATGATTAGCCAACTAAATTCTTTCCAGTATGTGGAATTGGATGGCGAGTTCATTGAAACTCCTTTTCAACATTTCGAAGAAGTCTCTCAAGAGGTAGCAGTAACCAAGACAGTATCCTCGATCCCCAAGATCACAAGACCTCCGCTTCGGATGTCATCTCTAAAGGACGCAAAGGCAGTAATAGAGGAGGGTGGATGCACCATCTGGGGGCAGCTTCTGGACATCCCATATAAATTAGACAAGTTTGGCTTAGGGTTTACTTCAACTGCTCAGAAGGCTGTGTGTCGTGCCCGTGCTGGAGGGCCACCTTTGAAGATTAGTAACCGGGAGGTCAACGCAGTGGAAGATGTTGAAGAAGATGGCAGCTTGGAAGATTGGATATTTCCTACTGTCAACGGAGGACTCCGCAAGTGGGAAGCCAGAGACTTCGTCCCAATAACTTTCATCTCTCAGTAATTTATCTTTTACATTTTTGTTGGACTTGTAATATTCACGAACAATTCACACTTTAAAAACCTTGTGTCTTACCCGAGGCACAATGGTCCATTTGTAAGGGTTTTTATTTCATCCTCATATGACATTCAATGAATCATGGACATTTTTCCACATATAAACCTTTTGTGCTCATTGTCTTTCTTTTACATTTTATTGTTTAAAGATGGCTATACCCTTACACACACCCACACTCACAAATGCAGGTACCCCCTCCATTCCAGATCCCATGGGCAACGATACTGCTATAGCCTTTATTGACTCTGAAGATCTAATATACCAAGCCGAAGACGAAGGTGAGGAAGATTATGAAGTACCAATGGGAATTGGCCAGACTACTACAACAACAGGAAAGAGCTATTCAGCCTCATGAGGAACCGTTGGATACAATCAACTTGGGTACCGAGGAAGATAAAAAGGAAATCAAGGTGGGTGCCATCTAGAGCCGAGTGTCAAGGAGCTCCTAATTCAGCTATTGCATGATTATGTTGAGATCTTTGCCTGGTCATACGAAGACATGCCAGGACTTGATACATACATCGTGGTACATCTTCTACCCACAAGAGAAGACTATCCACCAGTGAAGCAAAAAGTCCGTCGCATGAGACCTGACATGTCAGAGAAGATCAAAGCGGAAGTCATGAAACAGTTCAATGCTGGATTTTTGGCTGTCACTTCCTATCCTCAATGGGTTGCCAACATTGTTCCCGTGCCTAAAAAGGACGGCAAGGTATGAATGTGTGTGGATTATAGAGATTTAAACAGGCCAGCCCTAAAGATGATTTTCCACTTCCCCGCATCGACATCCTGGTTGATAATACAGCATAACACAAAGTGTTTTCCTTCATGGACGAATTCTCGGGCTATAACCAAATCAAAATGGCACCCGATGACATGGAGAAAACTACATTTGTCACACAGTGGGGCACGTTCTGCTGCAAAGTGATGCCATTCGGACTGAAGAATGCTGGGGAAACCTAACAACGTGCCATGGTAGCTTTATTTCATGATATGATACATCATGAGATAGAGGTCCATGTAGATGAAATGATAGCCCGATCACAAACTGAAGAGGAGCACCTTGATCACTTGCAAAAGTTGTTTGTAAGATTGAAGGAGTACAAACTAAGGCTGAATCCAAACAAGTGCACATTCGGAGTCCGGTCCGGTAAACTCTTAGGTTTCGTTGTCAGCAACAAAGGCATCGAGGTTGATCCTGCCAAAGTTAAAGAGATACAAGAAATTCCTGCTCCTCGTACTGAGAAGGAAGTCAAAGGATTCTTGGGACGCCTGAACTATATTGCCAGATTCATTTCTCATCTGACAGCTACTTGTGAGCCAATCTTCAAACTATTAAAGAAAGATCAAGTAGTCAGATGGAACGATGAATGCCAGATTGCTTTTGACAAGATCAAGGAGTACTTATAGGAGCCTCCTTTTTTGATGCCACCAGTCGAGGGAAGACCGCTAATCATGTATCTGACCGTTTTAGAAAACTCAATGGGGTGTATATTGGGGCAGCATGATGAGTCTGGCCGAAAAGAGCACACTATTTACTACCTGAGCAAAAAGTTTACCGACTGTGACATTAGATATTCACTGCTCGAGAAAACTTGTTGCGCTCTGGTATGGGCTGCTCGTCGGCTAAGACAATATATGTTGACTCATACCGCTTTGCTGATATCTAAGATGGATTCGATAAAGTACATCTTTGAGAAGCCTGCTCTGTCTGGAAGGATAGCTAGATGGCAGATGATCCTAACAGAATATGACATACAATACACTACCCAAAAAGCTATAAAGGGAAGTGTGCTAGCGGATCATCTTGCTCATCAAGCTGTAGAAGATTATCAGTCCATTAAGTTTGAATTCTCGGATGAAGACATCATGACATTAGACAACTGTGAAGAAATCAGACCATATGATGGACCTGAACAAGGATCCTGATGGACCCCGTTCTTTGATGGGGCATCCAATGCACTTGGTAATGGTATCAGCGCTGTACTTATATCTCCGGAAGGGTGCCACACTCCTTTTACTGATAGACTTTGCTTCAACTGTACGAACAACATGGCGGAATACGAAGCATGCATCTTTGGTCTCAAGGCTGCCATGGACTTGGGAATCAAATCATTAGATGTGTTTGGAGATTCAGCTTTGGTCATCAGTCAGATCAAAGGAGAGTGGGACACTAAGCATCCAAACCTTATTCCTTACAAAGAACATGTTTTGAGATTGTTACCACATTTTGAGCAGATTGCCTTCGAGCATTTCCTGCGAGAAGAAAATCAGCTAGCAGATGCTCTTGCCACAATGTCATCTATGTTTAAACTTAATTGGGATAACGAGGCTCCCCAGATCACCATTGAACGAATGGATGAACCAGCACACTGTCACGAGATTAATACTGAAGAAGTAGTGGACCAACCTTGGTTTCATGAAGTCAAGAGGTATCTCGAGGCTCAGGAATATCCGGAAGGAGCTTCAATCAATGATAAGAAGTTCTTAAGGAGATTCTCTGCTAAGTTCTTCCTGAGTAATGGCATCCTGTACAAACGCAATCATGACTCCATTCTGCTCCGATGTGTGGATAAGATTGAGGCTGAAAAGATCATGGCTGAATTATATGAAGGTACCTTTGGCACTCACTCCAGTGGGCATACAATGGCGAAGAAAATCCTACGTACAGGCTATTATTGGTCTACCATGGAAGAAGACTGCTATCAACACTCTCAGACCTGTCATAAATGTCAAATTTATGCTGACAAGGTGCACGTACCTCTGGTTCCTCTGAATGTCTTGACGGCTCCTTGGCCCTTTGCTATGTGGGGAATTGACATGATTGGGGACATCAAGCCTACAACCTCCAATGGACATCATTTCATTCTAGTGGCCATTGATTATTTCACAAAGTGGGTCGAAGCAGCTTCCTTCGCATCCGTTACTAAGAATGTTGTTGCCCGCTTCATCAAGCAGAATCTCATTTGCCGGTACGGTATCCCAGAAAGGATCATCACTAATAATGGTACAAACCTTAACAATACTATAATCACCGCCTTGTGCGAGCAGTTCAAGATTCAACATCACAATTCATCCCCCTATCGGCCAAAGATGAATGGTGCAGTCGAAACTGCTAATAAAAACATTAAAAAGATCATACAGAAAATGACAGTCACCTACAAGGACTGGCATGAGATGCTGCCATTTGCTCTCCACGGGTACCGTACCACGGCTCGCACATCAACTGGGGCAACACCCTATTCTTTGGTTTATGGCATGGAGGTTGTCTTGCCTATTGAGGTTCAAATCCCATCTTTGAGAATTATGAAGGATGCGGGTTTGAATGAGGACGATTGGATCCATACTCGACTTGATAAACTAAACTTAATTGATGAAAAGAGACTTACTGTTGTTTTCCATGGTCAGATGTATCAAAAACGGATGATCAAGGCTTTCAACAAGAAAGTCCGATGCCAATTATATCAAGTTGGAGATCTAGTGGTCAAATGCATTATCTTACCACAATGTGATCCCAGGGGCAAATGGACTCATACCTATGAAGGACCATTTGTAGTCAAGAACATATTCTCCGGTGGGGCAATGATCTTAACCACCATGGACGACAATGACTTTCCACACCCTGCGAACACGGACATAGTCAAAAGATACTACGCATAAGAGACCCGCTAGGTTGACACACCTAGGCAAAAAAAAGGGCATCCCGGCGAACCAAAAGTTTCTGGCAAAAATTAGGGATAAAATAAAAAAATCTGTACACTCGGCAAGTTGAAAACCGGAAAGGGCGACTTGGGCAAAAAAGGGTTTCCCGGTGGACTAAAAACCCGAAAGGGCGATCCTGGCAAAAGTTAGGGAATTAAAGCGTATGACTATGTCCCGTCATATCACTTTGAGGACAATCTCTTCACTGACAAACTCGTAGTTTCTGATCATTTCAATCACCTTCGGACGAAGCAACAAATAGACAAGATATTCGGAGATACGGAGGCTATAGAAGAATGGGAACCCCATGGGATTATCACACATAGTTGTCTTTCTTTGTATAAATTTTTTCTTACTTTTACGGCACCATCCTCTTACTAGGATGTCTGTCTCTTTTGTACAAAATACTTATTCAAAGTAAATACAAAGATATCTCTTTTAAGTACAAAAAACTATTTGTCCTTTTCCTTTACACTTGTGTTTTATTTGCAAAAACGTCCAATGATTCATTAATGAACATATGCATTTGAACATAATTACTGTTTACAAATAAACAAAATGAAAAAGACAATTACTGACAGGTTGAAATAATAGGAAAACGTCTGTAGGCTATTCCATGAGCAATCCCCACGAAACGTCATTTAGATTCCCGACGGAGCTAAAACTTCAAACTATTAATCCCCGGTGGAAACCATCCAATTTCTCCAAATTCCCCAGCAAGTTGTTTTAAAGCCTGAAACCCAACCGGGTGACAATTGACTTCTGATACTCCCCAACGGAACAAAGGCTCCCGTTATTAATCCCCAGTAGAAGTCATCAAAATTCTCTGGATTCCCCAAGCAGATTCCTCAAGCAGTATATGGAATTGCTATCACAACAGAATTTTTGTCAAATACTCCAACTTCAAGATATGAAGAATCCACATATCCTCAGCAACAGTCAAGGATTTATTTTCCTCAGCAATAAAGCAAATCAGCTTACATGCGCATACATTACATCTACATATCACAAACATTGATAAAACACATATATTGCATCATACATTTCATGCAACATAATTTTGTGTTCCAGCTAACATCTTACCCTTTTCAGAATAAGATTAACAGCTACTGTTAAACAATGTTCAATCATGATACAGTTCAGATACGCTCCATACACGGATGCCATTCTGTTATTTATTCATACTCAAAATTCAGATACAGTTCAGATACGCTCCAAACACGGCTTCCATTCTGATGCTCATTCAAAATTCAGATACAATTCATATACGCTCCAGACACGGATGCCATTCTGATGCTCATTCAAAATTCAGATACAATTCAGATACGCTCCAGACACGGCTGCCATTCTGATGCTCATTCAGATACAATTCAGATATGCTCCAGACACGGATGCCATTTTGATGCTCATTCTAAATTCAGATACAATTTAGATACGCTCCAGATATGGAGGCCATTCTGATACTCATTCAGATCTCAACTATTAGATACAGTTCAGGTACGCTCCAGATACGGATGCCATTCTAACACTTATTCAGATTTCAAGTTCAGATACAACTCAGATACGTTCCAAACGCAGACACCATTCTGATACTCATTCTTTGAGCTTACAACTTACAATTCAACAAACATTCTTGGATGGAATCTAGAATCCCATCTCCAACAATATTCTATCACTTTTCCAAATGGCATCTTTAAGCCCATCCCCTCAAATACACATCGTCGAGTGCAAATTTATGGGCACTTTAGTCTCCAATCATCTTTCACCTTTGAGTCACGAATGACAAAGCTCGCCAATATAACTCTTCAGGTTTAAGAAGATTGAACAGGGGAAGCTGTTGTACCCCAACATTTTCCCTCTCATTTATCAAAACTTTTCTCACAAGATCTCTTTGACTCAAGACTGGATTAAGGTTTGGTCAGCTCAGGACATCTCATCTTGCACTGATAACCCAAAATTAGGGTTTGAGTTTGCACAAGGATTTTTGGATTATCAATGCTTCATGTGACTTTAAACATAATTATGCATCCCTAAGACTGCTCATGACAAGTTTCAAACCATGAACCACATTTTTGATCAGTCAATTGGACAATTAACCTAAAAATCAGCCGTATTGGGGAAAAAGTCAACCATGGCCAATTTACAGTCAAACTTCATAATTTTTTATCCACATCAACATTTTAGACTCATATGTATCATTTGATCAAGTTTGGATTACAACTCCTCAAGAAATTTGATCAAATCATCAAAAGGGCAAAATGGTCAAAATTAGGGTTTTGACTGAGGAAGGGCAATTTCTGATTTTTAACCTAGAAAATGACCAATTGAGTTAAAGAATTACTTCGAGGATTCAATGGAATCATCTTGAATTAATTACATGGCTCAAAACATTTCAATTTCAATTGGATTGACAGATGAAATTTACAGTCAACTGATCAAAAGTCAACTATATACTGAAAAGTCAAACTTTGACTTTTTGGTCAAAATCAAGTGCCAAGGATCTTAATTCATCAAAACATGTCAAAATGTGAAACTTGTTCATCAAGAAATCAAAATTTGAAGATTAGGGTTTAAGTTTGAAATTTTTCTTAACTTAGAAATTTTCTAAGTATAGAAAATTTCTTATTTTTTCTCAAGTTTAGGCCACTTTTTCACCATGATGCATAATGATTCAAAGAAAGTTACCAACATGAAAGTTATAGATCTCCATTAAGTATACCACTTTTCTTCACAAACTTTTCCCTAAAGATTCTTGTATCTCAAGATATAAATTTTTGAATACATGGTCATGAACTAAGTAACTTAGTGAAATTTTGCCCTAATTTAGGCAGGTTTTGGACCCAACTTCATGGAAATTTTTCACCTAGTTCCAAGAGGTATATCAAAATGCATTTCAAAGATGAGTTATATATCACATTGCAAGCTTTCCAAAATGTCCAAGAAATCCTCAAGATCATTTTTGAGTAGGGAGAATTGAAGAGATGAAATTGGCATTTTCTCACTTTTTGTCCAAGCCATTTCATGAAGAACAAAGTTGCAAATCAATCCTATGCTGGCTAATCCATGCTTTACAGGTCCTAAACTTGTTACACACTCCTTAATTAAATTCTTACTCAGTTGATAAAGCTTTGATCCATGCCTTTGATCCATGCCTTTGATCCATTATCCAACTTGCAATTCCATTTATGGCAAAAAGGGACCATTGCCATTTTGAAAAAGATCAACTTTTGCAAACTTTACAATCTTGAGCATTGGACATGTCCCCTTGACACATACAAGTACCACAATCCTAAGGCAACTTGTAGAGAAGAAATACCAACCCTAAGCCAGCCAGTACAAGCATGTGAGGTTTTGTCTTATCACTTTACTTCAAATAAAAGAAAAGTGGCAAAAAGGTGAAAACAAGCATAGTTGTTAGAGTGTTGACATCAAACCATTTCCATACTAATATACAAATATTATACAACACAATACACGTTTGGAAAAGACCTGAAACACTCCCAACCAGCAAAACACCAAAAATCTGTCCAAAACTGCAGATTTTTCCTAAGCACATCCATCTTCCCTTTGGCTCGTGCGTTTTGAGTTTGGATCTTTCAAACATCTTACATACTTGTTACCTAGCCAATCCAAGCCTTCATCCTTGTTCTGTAATCAATCTTCCACCATCTGTCATTGTTGACTTCGGAGCTTGCAGTTTGACTTGGCCAAGGAGTTCCAGCTACTTTCAGAGCAAGGCAAGGGTTCGAATACATTCAGGGAACCTCAAGCAAGCATCAGGCCTCAATCAAACTCATCCCAGTTCCATTCAAGATTCTAACTGAAGGAGGTAAATTTTCAAACTCTATCTCCTTGTACAGGAAACCTTGGGCCAAGATTTGTGAATAAAAAGTGTAGTCCTCATCATAACGAAACTGTACATATCTTTATCTTGCATTGATTTTACTTGAGCTAAGAGAATTTGGAACTTGAAGTTTCTGAAAATACTAGGTTAAAATTTAGGGCTTTTAAAATTCTATTTGTTCTTTGATTAATAGTTCACATGACTTATATGGTTGGAATCGCGAGTTCAAGCACTACAATTTTCATGTCATGAATTTTTATTTTTATGGAAGTATGAGAGAGTTACAGGGTGTCTGGCCAAGCGTGAGGAAGGAGATGAAGTACAAGACAAGGGCTTGTTTTGGATTATATTGGTTTTGTTGTCCTTAAGACAATGGAAGTATAGCCACCCTAGTGGCAAAGTAGCGCGCTGGTGAGACCCATGTCCTGGGTTCGAACCTGCGCGCTACTTTTGTATTTTTCACATTTTTTCCTTTTCCATTTTCACATTTTTGCAGGTTGGGCTTGGTCTTTTGGGCCAGGAGTTTTTGCTAGTACATTACCACCAGCTTTGCTACATTGCCCCCCCTTGCCAAATTTTATATTTTTATTTTTTATTTGTTTTATTTTCATATTTAATATTTTAAATATTTTCTTTAATGCATAAAAATCCCAAAAAAATGTAATATTAATAATATTTCACTTTTATTGTATTTTTATTTTATTTCTCACATAAAAATATATTTTATTTTAATAGGATATCCTTTAGTTTCTTAATAAACTTGTAAATATATTTAAACAAATTTAGTTCAATTTATTTTTCATTTCATACTTATAAATACTTATTTTTGCATATATTTAATTTTGTATTTATATACAATATTATTTATTATTTTTATACAAGAAAATACACAAAATAATACCTATAAAAACTTTATTTTCTCTTAAATAATAATTAGGGTTAAACCCCTTTTAAAAATTAATTCCTTTTCTTTATATTTTTAGGTTTAGATTAAATTTTCTTTACATAAAAACAAGACACAAAAATCTTTTTTTACATGTACATTGCATTGCATTTTCTTTTTAATATTGGATTCTATTTATTCTAATTCGTACAAATTCGATTTGGTTGTAATAATTTATTTAGGTTTATATTCTTGCAAATCCCCATTCAAATTTGTATTCCCCCCTCCCATAAATTGTTGTAATAGCTTAGAAATATTTACATTACGCAATTTATCGCTTTATATGTCATGATTAGTAATTGGGGTTTGTATGATAAGAACAAAACAAAGCAAAATAGAAAACCCTAAATACAAGACAAAATCAAAGCATGAAAATGATACAATTGCACACAAGCACCCTTAGGGTTTTCCCACTTGGTTGCCTAAATCAAAAATGGCCATATTACGCATGCGAAGTATCTTGATAAAACAAAACAAATATAAGATCATAGTCCCTCGATGATGCTATTCAAAAGATTCCTTACAAAATGATCTTGGTCCCTCAAAATGCTAAGATACTTTGCAAACATTGCTAATCATGGTTATACGACGACCCGCGCCTACCCCGTTAACATCCAAAGATAGGGTTGCTTACTAAATCAATTGTAAGGCAACAATGTCAAAGGAATAGAAAATGCATAAGAAAGACATTTCAATAGGTAGATTGCTTCTAGTTACTTTCTCTAATTTCCAACAAACATCCTTGCTATTTTCAAAACAAACACACACACATTTACAAACATCGAAAACATTTTCAAAAAGACAAACATCTTTATATACATTCTTACGAACGAGAATCATTACAAAGATTTCCTAAACGAATGGCCTCTTTTTCAAAATACTTTCAAAACCACACCAAACACAATTTCAAACAAACAAAAGCAAGTCATCTAGAAAGTAAATAAGAGCCCATGGAAAACCATGGATGAAGAGTGTGCTAACACCTTCCCTTTTCATAATCTACCCCCCGAACTCAAGAAAACATCTCAAAGGTCTTTCCTGTGCTTTTTCACCTTTCCTTTTGGATAAAACAAAAGCCAGTGGCGACTCTTGCTAACCGCAACATTTGCGATAAAATGCAAAACCCTCAAGTCAGTTCTCCCATCGTATCACAGAATGCAACTACTGTTTATGAATGAACAAAAAGGAACTGAAAATAGAAAGACAATCACTAATGGCTTTAAGAAATAGGATAATATCTTTATACTATAAAATCCCCCACAATGTGCAACTTAATGACATCAAGCTCTCTCACATCCCCGACGAAACAAAACTTCCCGTTATCACTCCCTAGTAAAAGTCGCCTAATCTCTTAGGATTCTCCAATAGGATTTCACAAGCAATACATGGTGTTTCCCTTACAACCGAGTTTATTTCTCTAATAAATAAGAGCTCATCGACTCATCAGCACTTCAAAACATGAAGGCTTACACTCCACATCCCCAACAGCCGTCACGGATTTATTTTCCCTAAAGTATTACAGCAGAATAGCTTACATGCCCATACATCGCATCCATACGTCATAACATTGACAACACGAATACATACAACATAATCTCATTCATTTTTTGAGAACATTATTTTACAATGCATTTCATACATCATGACATTGCATACAACTAATCTTTCATATCTTCAGGGAAGATTAGTCAACATATGGCTATCATCAACAATATACAAAAGGTCAGAGATTAATACCTGAAATAAGCCAGGACAATCATCTACACGACCAACTAAAGCATTCCTACACGGGCTTCTTCTCATACACTCTTTTAGATACAGTTCAGATACACTCCAGATACAGACGCCATTCTGATACTCATTCAGATTCAGATTCTAGATACAAGTTCAGATGCACTCCAGATACGGATGCTATTCTGATACTCATTCAGGTTCAACTTTCAGATACAGTTCAAATACGCTCCAGATACGGACGTCATTCTGATACTCATTCAGATTCAGCTTTCAGATACAGTTCAGATACGCTCCAGATACGGACACCATTTTGATACTCATTCAAATTTAGCTTTTAGATACAGTTCAGATACGCTCCAGATACGGACGCTATTATGATACTCATTCATATTTAGCTTTCAGATACAGTTCAGATACGCTCCAGCTTTCAGATATGAGTCAAATACAACCCATTTATGGATATTATTCTAGTACTCAACCTAACACATCCATTATTTTAGTATAAATCAACCAAAGATTTAATCTGACACTTCTTCCATTCCTGTCAACAATCATTTTTGGATGGCATCTGTAAGCCCATCTCCAGCAAATTTCCATCGTCTCTTTAAATGAAATCTTTAAGCCCATTCCCTACACCATCAATCACCACATCATCAAGTGCAAATTTTTGGGCACTCTAGTGTCCAATCATCTTTCACCTTCAAGTCATGAATGGTGGATCCGCCAATCTAACTCTTCAGGTTTAAGAAGATTTAACAGGGGAAACTGTTGTACCCCAAAATTTTCCCTCTCATTTATCAAGTATTTTCTCACAAGATCTCCTTTGGTTCAAGACTGCACAAGGTTTGATTAGCTCAAGACACCTCCTTAAGCACCGATGGCTAAAATTAGGGTTTGACATTGCACCAGGATAATTGAACTTTCAATGCCTCATATGGATTTCATGGATCATTATGAACCCTCAAGATTACTCATGTCAAGTTTCAATCCTTGGATCACATTTTTGCCCAGTCAATTAACCAGTTGACCTAAAAATCAATTGTATTGGGGAAAAAGTCAACTAGCGCCAATTTACAGTCAAACTTCATAATTTTTGATCCACATCAACATTATAAACTCATGTGTATCATTTGATCAAGTTTGGATGACAACTCCTCAAGAAATTTGATCAAATCATCAAAAGGGCAAAATGGTCAAAATTAGGGTTTTGACTGAGAAAGGGCAACTTCTGATTTTTGGCCTAGAAAATGGTTAATTGGTTTGAGGCATGATCTTAAGAGTTCAATTGAATCATTTTTACCTAATGGCATGGCTCAAAACATTGCTCAAGATCAATTGGATTGATAGTTGATTTTCAATCAACTGATCAAAAGTCAACTGTACACTGAAAAGTCAAATTTTGACTTTTTGGTCAAAACCAAGTGTCAAAAATCACAATTCATCAAAACATGTCAAAATATGAAACTTTTTCATCAAGAAATAAAAAAGTCAAGATTTCATTTTGAAAAGTCAAAGTTTTCAAACATAGAAAATTTTTTAAGTGTTGAAAACTTCATATTTTTTCACAACTTTGAGCCAATTTTTCACTATGATGCAAGATGATTCAAAAGAAACTTTAAACATGAAAGTTGTAGATCTCCATGAGATATAAAACATTTCTTTACACAACTTCTCCTATAAATTCATGGATTTTAAGTTATTATTTTTTGAGTACATGTTCATGAAACTAAACACTTAGTGATATTTTTGCCCTAGTTTAGGCAGAATTTTAACCTAACTTTATGGAAATTTTTCACATAGTTCCAAGGGGAATTTTCAAAAGTTATTAAAAGAGGGGTTGTAGATAAAATTACAATCTTTCTAAAATGTCCAAGAACTCCTTGAGATAATTCTTGAGCAAGGATAATCGGAGAGAGGAAGTTAGGGTTTCAAGTTGGAATTATAGGTCATTTTGTGATGAACAAGAATTCAAATCCCAAGCCTATGTTGCATAATCTTTGCTTTGTAGGCCTCAAATTTGTTAGGAACTCCATAATTAAATTCTTGCACAACTTTTAGAGGCCTCAACTCAAGCATTCAGTGCAATGCCCATGCTTTATGTCCATTTTAGGAAGAAAGTGCACAATGCCATTTTGAAAAAGTAGCTTTATGTACAAAACTTGTTCTTGAGTATTGCAATTGTTTTCTTCTGATCATACATGTCCTATAACTCAAGAGAAGTTTGTCTTAATCCTTATAATCACTCAGCCCATGCTTTTACTTCATCTTGGAACCATACTTTCACTTTTATTCAAAATCAAGCAACCTAGCCATAACCCTATAACTCAGAAATCCTTTGTGCAAAACAACTCCAACCTTTTTCTTATAGATACACAAGTCATTTGCAAGAAAACACACACATACACAAGCCCAAAAACTCCCAAGAACTCATAATTGTATCACATACCTCCATTCTTGCATAACCTGACCAAAAGTTTGAAACTCACATCTCCCTCGTGTGTTTTCAAGCCTTTTTGTTCCTAAAGCTTCTAAACATCATTTAGAACTTATCCCACACCCTGTTACAAGACTGTAACACCATCCTCCATTTTCAAAAACAGAGATTTGGACTTGGACTTCTCCAGCACTATTCATCCATCTCCAGTACAAACTACACATTGCATTAGCTTCCTGGGACCTCAGTGGAGCTATTCTGATTGTCACAACACCTTGAGGAATGCTCAAACTCAGAATACGGTTTCCAGTTTTGAGGTAAGTTTCCTTAACTTGGAACACTTCATACAAGCATCATCAATGTTTAATTTGTGAATTAAAAATGTAGACATCATTGTCCTGAATCTAACCATGTATTTAGATTTCATTTATTTTGCTTAAGTAGTTAGAATTTTGAATCTGAACATCCTGGAAAAGTTAGGTCAGAATTTTGTACCATTCAAAATTCATGCTCATTTTTGAGAATTAGTTTAAATTATTTACATTTCTGGAATCCTGGTGAAATTTTCCACAAGTTTCATGTTTACATTTTTGCAAATGGATGAGAAATGAACAAGATGCAGGTGGTCTGGCTAGAGGTTGAAGATGAAGTTGTTTTCAGGAAGCAGTTTCTAATATAGATTTATGGTTTGACATAAGTTGACAGATGTATCACCACCCTAGTGGTTAAAGCACGCGCCTGTCACCCTTAGGTGCTGGGTTCAAGCCCCAGCGTGACCTTTTTGCATTTTTTCACTTTTTTTTAATATCTTCTTGTTTTTTTGCAGCGTCTGGGCCAACAACTTTGGGCCTTTGTTTTTTTAATCTTCTAACCCCTTTAATCATTTCCAAACCCCCTGACTTTTCTTTATATTTTATTTTTATTTTATTTTCTTTATTATTTTCATTACCATTATTATTATTATATATATTTTTATTAATAAAAACAAACAAAAAATATTTATATTTTATGACTTATATTTATTTAGTTTATTTTCTTCATAAAAAAAAACAAAAGAACAAAAAAACATTTTCATTAAGTAAATTAATTTCTTTTTTTTTATTCAATAAATACTTAGACTAAATTTCAATAATTATATATTTTTCTTGTAAATTAAAATCAATTTAGAATTTAGGACTTTCATTTAATTATTTTTATTTACTAATTTAATGAAATTCACAAAAAAACCCTAAAGAACTTATTTTCCTTAAATTAATTATTTTACTAACTTAATCTTAATTTTCTTATTTTTAGTTAATTATTTTATTTCTATTTAATTAGGTCAAAAAACCCTTTTTTCATAAAAACCAAACAAAAATCATATTTCTTTTTACATTTACATTCTTGTATTTTATTTGTTCATTTTGTACATTTATGCAAATTCATTATGGTTGTAATAATTATTTAGATTTATTTTCTTGCAATATTCCCCATTTTTAATTTGTATACCCCCTTCCCTAAAAGATGTAATAGATTAGTATTTTTATTTTCCACAATTTAAATGCTTTATATACAAATGCTAGTAATTAGGGTTTTGTAGGGAAAGACTAAAACCAACAAATAGCAAACCCTAATCAAAGACAAATCAAGCATGTAAATCAATACACTTGCATACATACACTCCTAGGGTAAATCCACTTTGTTGCCTTACAAAAATGGCCATATTAGGCATATGGGGTATCTTAGCAAAAACAAGCAAAATACAAGATCATAGTTCCTCGATGATGCTATCCATGTTGCCTTTCAAAATGATCTTAGTCCCTAAAGAGAAATGCTAAGATATCTTGCAACATTGCTAATCATGGTTATACGATGACCCACGCCCGTCCCTTTTACATCCAAAGATAGGGTTACTTACCAAATCAATGGTAAGATAACAATGTCAAAGGAAAGAGGAAATGAACATGAAAGACTTTTGTGTAGGTAGATTGTTCCTAGTTGGTTGCTCATTTTCAAAACCAAAATCTCCTTGCTATTTTCAAAACAAACACCAACACTTTCAAAACATCTTACAAACATGAAAACATTTTCAAAAGATCAACACTTTGTATACATTCTTACGAACGAGAATCATTACAAAGTTTGCCCAAACAATTACACCTTTTCAAAATACTTTCAAAACCACACAAAGCACATTTTCAAACAAGAGGAAGTGATCTATCAAGTAACTAAGATCCCATGGATAAAAAGGGTGCTAATACCTTCCCTTTTATAATCTACCCCCCGAACTCAAGAAAACATCTCAAAGGTCTTTCCTATGCTTTTTCACCTTTCCTTTTGGATAAAAGAAAAGTCGATTGCGACTCTTGCTAACCGCAACATTTGCGATCAAACACAAAGCAACCAAGTCAGTTCTCCCACCGTATCACAGTTTAATTGGAGGTTGCTTGATGTGTATCACTCTCAGCCTATAAATAGTGAGATACTCTATTATTGTAAAGTATGTGAATAATATTGCAATTTTCAAAGTAAGAACATAGAGTTTTCTCTGCCAAATTCATAACTCTTCTTCTTCATTTTGTAAACCCTAATTCATCTCCTAATTCATATTTTATTTTCTTCTTCTCCATTATTGGTTGTGTAGTAGAATCGTCTTACAACTAAGGTCGGCTGATTCACTCGAGTGAAGAGTGAAGAACAAGAGGGAAATCGATTAGTTTAATTGAATCTTGTTCATCAAGATTGATTCAGAATTATCCATAGGTTTGGTGAAATTCCTTTATCTAGTATCTAGAGAACTTATTAAGAGATTCGTGGGAAGCAAAATGCGATGGCAATGAATCACCCAAACAAACCTTTTCTAGCGAGTCTTCCTATTCTGAAGAGTCAAAATTATAATAATTAGTGCAGGAAGATGAAGGTTATTTTCTGTTATCAAGATCTTTGGGATCTTGTAAAGGAAGGAGTGGCATCGCTTGCAAAAGATGTGACGGGTGAAGAAAAGGCTTCACACACAAAATTGAAGAAGAAAGATTATACTCCCTCTGTCCCAAATAAGTGTCACATTTATAAAAAAAATTGTCCTAAAATACTTGTCACTTTAGATTACTGTAATAAGGTGGGAGAACTGAGTTGGGTGTTTTGTGTTTTACAATAATTGTTGCGGATAGCAAGAGTCGCCACCGACTTTTCTTTTATCCAATAAAGGAAAGGATGAAAAGAATAGGAAAGACCTTTTAATAATATTTTCTTGAGTTCGGGGAGTAGGTTATGAAAAGGGAAGGTGTTAGCACCCTTTTCATCCGTAGTTATCTACGGGCTCTTAGTTGATTGATCACTTTGAAATGCTTTGTTTGAAATGTGTTTGTGATTGTTCTTGAAAGTATTTTCGAAAGTGTCTTCGTTTAAGCAAACTTTGTAATGATTCTCATCTCTATAAGAATGCATACAAAGTTTTGACTTTTTGAAAATATTTCATTTAAAAGTGTCGGTGTGTTTGAAAGATGTTTGAAAATGGTTGTGATCAAACAACTATGAGCGTTCTACCTACTCAAAAAGTCTTAGTTCTTTTCCTCTTCCGTTTGATATTGCTATCTTACCATTGATTGATAAGAAGCTGTATCGTTGGATGTGAAGGGACAGGTGTGGGTCGTCTTATAGTCATAAAAGGCAACATTTTAGTATACCTTACCAATTTGTCGTAAGGGACTAAGATCGTTTACGGAAGGAAACATCAAAGGGTCATCGAGGGACTATGATCTTGTATTCGAGGGTCTTTGCTAAAGTATCCCACGTTCAAGGGACATGACTATTTTTCTCAAGGCAACAAGTTAGGTTAACCCTAGATGTGTAAGTGTGCAAAGTGTTTGTTTTTAATGCTTTGTTTGTCTTGAATTAGGGTTTTCTATTGGTTGATTTTAGTCTTGCCATACAAACCCTAATTACTAACATTTTATTCAAAAGCGATAAATTGCTAATGTTTAAAGTCCTACGCTATTCCAATACTTTTAGGGGATGGGGGTACAAGTTAAATGAATGGGGATGAAAGAGATAAAGCCCTAATTACTATTACAAACCATTAATGATCCAAAAACATCAACAAAAGGTCTCAAAAATCAAGAATTCTGGTGCCTGGCTGACACGGGCCGTGTCCTGTAACACGGGCACCCATGTCAGGACCCTATAATTATTCCTGCATGAATTTTCTGTCCTAGAAGAGTTAACGCGGGACATGTCCTGTGACACGGGCACCCTTGTCAGGACCATGTCTTGCCATTTCATCCAGTTTCAAACCCAGTAAGAGGGACAAGGGTTGTGTCCTATGACACGGGCACCCGTGTCAGAACCCTGTATTGCCATTTTTCCTATTTTCTTCCTGACACGGCCCATGTCAGGTGACACGGCCCGTGTCAGGTGACATGGACGATCGTGTTAGACTTCCAGAATCATTTTTCTGTAGTTTTGAGTGTTTTCAACTCTTCTACTTTGATTTGTCTTGTTTTACTCTTTTGAAAACGAAAGTAAAATGATGTATGAACAAGGATATTATAGTTTGAGAGAACTTACCTCTTGAAGTAAAAACTCTAAATGTGTATGGATGTTTCTAGGTGCAATGTGATGATTGATTGAGCTTCCTTAGACCTCCCTGAAGTTGTTCCAATATTTACCTCATGCTGAAAGTGTTTGAAACTCTCCAACCAAGTCAACTTGCAGACAATGTTTTTGAGTTTGGAAAGTGGAAATAATGATATTACATAAGTTGTTCTTGTGTTTGAATAACTTCTATATAATGTATATGAAGTGTGTGGATGGTTTGTTTGGACAGGAATGCAAGGTTTGCGAGATTTGAAGATTTTGGTTTCTAAGCTCAAGATTAGAGGTTTTGTGGACAGTTATAGTTTTTTGAGGGTATTTGGGGTTTTGAGAATTTGTCTACACAAAAGAACTTCTATCCCTTAACTTGCAAATGACTTCTCTATTTACAAGCTGTCAAAATTATGGTTTAGTTGAGATGAAACAACCAAGTTATATGAAAATTGGTGTTCCAATGCATGGTACAAGCATGGTCTGAAGTTTCTAGAGGCTTTTAGGCATGTTTCTTCTTAATTTGACATTGTGTATGTGCATAGAAAATAATTGAGAGGCTCAAGGAGTTTACAATTGCATAAAGCTTGCTTTATGTGAATGGCAATGGTGCCTTTGTGCTATAAATAGAATGATGCAATAGACAATACTTGAATCACTTGGATAATGGTTCAATCAGTTGCTAGAGGCTTTTAGGAATGTTGATTCTTGCTTTGACATTGTGTATGTGCATAGAAAACAATTGAGAGGCTCAAGGAGTTGAAATTGCATAAAGCTTGCTTTATGTGAATGGCAATGGTGCCTTTTTGCTATAAATATAATAATGTAATGGACAATACTTGAATCACTTGGATAATGGTTTAATAAATTGTGAAAACATTTTATTATGGATATATTTGCAAGTCACAAGGTCTGCAAAGTAATATTATACCGCACATCATGCAAATTGGATTATTTGTTCTTCAACCAAATGTCTTGCAATTCAAGAATGGATACCCAACTTCATGCTCTTGAATGTCCTAGCTCAAGTATGATAAATTCATGCTCTTAGATGTTTTGGAAAGCTTGAAACATCTTATATAACTTTCATGTTGGTAATTTTGACAAAATCATCTCAGAACTATGTGAAAAATGCCAAAAAGTTCAAATAAAATCCTAACAAAAATTTGTTGAAAATTTCTAAGTGTTAGATGAAAATGTCATGACTTCATGGGCTTATATCTTCAAATCTAAGTGTTTTTTGGACATCAACCCTCTAATTCAAAGTTGTAGAGTTCATCAATATCTACAACTTTTATGTTGAAAGTTCCTTTGAATCATCATGCATATTACTGAAAAATTGGCATGAAGTAGTGAAATTATCATGTACAAAACACTTAGAAAAATTTCTAAGTTTTGAGAAGTTTGACTTTTCAAATTGAATTTTTACTTTCTTGAATTCTTGATGATCAAACTTGATATTCTTGAATGTCTTGAGGAATTTTGATCTTTGAAACTTAATGTTGACCAAAAGTTCAAAGTTTGACTTTTTAGTATACAGTTGACTTTTTCATCAGTTGACCAAATTTCATCTATCAATCCACTGATCTTGAGAAATGTTTTGATATATGCAATTAGGTAATAATGATGCATTTGAATCCTTAAGACCTTGTTTCAAACCAATAGATTTCGTATTAGGTTAAAAGTCAGTGATCAGTCGTTCTTAGTCAAAACCCTAATGTGTGGTCTCAATGTTTCGAAGGTGATTTTGTTTGATCAATTCCTTGAGAATCCTTGAGAATTGTAGATCCTTTGTGAAATGCCTTGAGAAAAGAGAGGGAAAATTTTAGGGTACAACAGCTTCCCCTGTTCAATCTTCTTAAACCCGAAGGGTTAGATTGGCGGGTCTGCCATTCGTGACTTGAAGGTGAAAGATGATTGAACACTTGAGTGCCTAAAAATTTGCACTCGATTGTGCACGAGGTGAATTGTTTGTTGATTACTGGGAATGGGCTTAGAGATGCTAGTTGGAGAAGTGATGAAGAGTTTTTCGGAGATGGGCTTACAGATGCCATCCGGAGTGACTGTCGAGGGAGAAGTATCAGAATAAATCTTTGGTCGATTTATATTGAAATTGTAGATGTCTTTTGCCTGTCTTTAACTGGGAGAAATAAATCTAACCAGAAGAGGTCTTGTGATGGTGACTTCACTGGGGAAACAAATCTAACCAGAATAGGACTTTTGATTGCCTATTATTAACTAGTATAAGTAAATCCATCCAGAAAAGGATTGTTGATTTGTTGGCTTTTCCTACAAGGAAGAGGGTTAGTTGCATGCAGATGTGTGCATGGAACAATGATGTTCTCAAAATAAATGATATTTTGTTGTATGCATTTGTCATCTATGTAATATGATATATGAATGTGAAATATTGTTGAAGTGTATCTTTGTCTTGGAAAATAAATTCTTGACAAATGTTGGGGAGCTTTGGGAAATTAAATCCCAGACTGCTGTTGAGGATGAAAAGTACGAAGAGTATGCACATCTTCAAACCTTGCTTAGAATGCTTCTGCTGGGAATTCCTGCTTTGTTGTTTGAGGAGAAATCCACTGGGGAACATTGACTTTGGCTCTTTGCTTGAGGAGACTCTGCGGGAAATGTTGGTTTCTGTTTAGGGAATAGAGTTCAGGAGTTTTATTTTTCCATTGCTATACTGGGGAGTTACTTCTTTACTGGGGAGAATAAAAGTAAGTTGTTATCTGGTCAGATTCCAGGCTTCACAACAACTTGCTGGGGATAAAGAAGTTAACTGTTATCTGGTTGGATTCCAGGCTTTGCAGCAACTCATTGGGTTAGTGGCAAACTCTATTGGGGAAGAGGAGTTTTGCTAGTGATTTGAATAAGTTTAAACTATTATCTGATTGGGTCCATGTTTTGTAGTAACTCGAACGTTATCTGGTCGGGTCCAGGTTTCAGCAATCCGAACTGTTATCTAGTCAGATCCAGGTTTCAACAATTTGATCTTGAGGTTAACTAGTATCTGGTCGGGTCCGGGTTTTAGCAACTCGAACTGTTATCTGGTCGGGTCCAGGTTTTAGCAATTTTGATCTTGAGGTTAATTGGTATCTGGTCGGGTCCAGGTTTCATCAACTTAAACTGTTATCTGGTTAGGTCCAGGTTTCAGCAATTTCATCTTGAGGTTAACTGGTATCTGGTCGGGTCCAGGTTTCAGCAACTTGACTGTTATCTGGTCGGGTCTAGGTTTCAGCAATTTGATCTTGAGGTTAACTGGTATCTGGTCGGGTCTAGGTTTCAACAACTCAAACTGTTATCTGGTCGGATCCAGGTTTCAGCAATTTTGATCTTGAGGTTAACTGGTATTTGGTCGGGTCCAGGTTTCAGCAACTCGAACTGTTATCTGGTCAGGTCCAGGCTTTAGTAACTTAACATTGAGATTTACTGTTATCTGGTCGGGTCGATGTTTCATTAACTCAAACTATTATCTGGTCGAGGCCAAGCTTTATAGTAAATTGAATAAACTGTTATCTGGTCGGATCCAGGTTTCACAGTAATTTATGTATATAGGATGAAGTTGAACTAGTATTTGGTCGGGTCCAGGATTTGTAGTAACTTTCTTGAAAGGATGAAGTTGAACTGTTATCTGGTCAGATTCCAGGCTTCGCAGTAACTTACTGGGATAATAACGACTCCGTTGGGGAATACAATGACTTTACTGGGGATTAATGGGTTTTGTCCATTGATTTGTAATAGTCTGAGAGGCAAACTTGAGCTGGGGAATTTGTAGTTTGTTGGGGAAATAAAATTGGTTAAAGAGAATATTTTGATGACCTTTTAGGGAAGTAACTTCTTTTAGGTAGAACTCCATAAGGCTTATATCTAAGACCAACTCAGTTGGGGAGAGTTTTTTTTTGAGAGACTGGAATTCTGGCTGGGGATTGCATGAATCCGTCTATGTGGGGATAATCTTATTGAAGTATTATCGTTGGGATGTCCCAAATCCTTAAGGAAATGCTTGTTATTGTTTTATTTATACATTTGTTAATAGTTTAATCATGTTCATATGCATATGTTCATTTAATTTTAGTCATTGGACACTTTTGCAATCAAAACAGAAAAAACAAAAAGTTTGCACTTCAAAGTATATTTGTATTAATGTTTGCCTATAAACATGCATTTTTGTACAAAGGGACAAATATCCTAGTAAGAGGAAATCTCCGAAAGAATGAAAGGAATACAAAATGAAAACACAAATAATAGCCATGTGGAAGTGATCTCATTGGGTTCCAAATCCGCTATTGCCCTTATATCTTCGAACATCATCTCTTGTCATTGAAAGAGGTCGATCGAACTGATCTTGGACCATTGAAATTGGAACTTGGTAATAAAACTGGCTGCAGAGATCCAATAGGACATATTCATATGCTTTAATCCCTATCTTTTACCTAGACCGCCCTTTCGGGTTTTCAGCTCACCGGGATACCCTTTTTTGCCCAAGCCACCCTTTCGGGTTTTTAACTTGCCGGGTGTACAATCTTTTGCATATATCCCTAACTTTTTCCCGAACCTTTTTGGTTCGCCGAGATGCCCTTATTTTTGCCTAGGTATGTCAACCTAGCATGTCATTTTTTATGCGTAGTATTTTTTTACTATGTCCGTGTTCACAGGATGAGGGAAATCTTCGCCATCCATAGTAGTCAACATCATGGCTCCACTAGAGAAAACTTTCTTTACAATAAATGTTCCTTCATAAGTGGGAGTCCATTTACCCCTGGGGTCTCCTTGTGGGAGAATGATACGCTTTATTACCAAGCCACCAGCCTGATACACTCGAGGCTTGATCTTTTTGTTGAACGTCTTGATCATACACTTTTGATACATCTGACTATGACAAACAACAACCAGTCGCTTCTCATCGATCAAGTTTAACGGATCCAACCTAGTCTACACCCACTCGTCTTCGCCTAGATCCTCCTCTTTCATAATCCTTAGGGAATGAATTTGAGCTTCTATAGGCAAGACAACTTCCATGCCATAGAAAAAAGAGAAAGGAGTTGCCCCAGTTGACATTCGAGCTGAAGTACGGTAGCCGTGGAGAGCAAATGCTAACATCTCATGCCAGTCTTTATTTGTTACCACCATCTTTTGTACAATCTTCTTGATATTTTTATTGGCATCTTCCATTGCGCCATTCATCTTGGGTATGTATGGAGAAGAATTGTGATGCTTGATTTTGAACTGAGTATAAAGTTCCATAATCATAGCATTATTGAGATTGGTTCCATTGTCAGTGATGATCCTTTCGGGGATACCATAATGGCATATGAGGTTATTCTTGATGAAACAGGCTACCACGTTCTTTGTGACTGAGGCAAATGAGGCAGCTTCAACCCATTTGGTAAAGTAATCAATGGCAACAAGGATGAAACAGTGTCCATTGGAAGCAGTAGGTTTGATCTCTCCAATCATGTCAATGCCCCACATTTCAAATGGCCACAAAGCGGTCGTGACATTTAGAGGAATTGGGGGTACATGAACCATGCCAGCATAGATTTGACACTTGTGACAAGTCCTTGAGTGATGATGACAATCAGTTTCCATTGTGGACCAATAGTAACCAGCCCTCAGGATTAACTTGGCCATAGTGTTCCCACTAGAGCGAGTCCCAAAGATTCCATCATGCATGTCTTCCATAATTTTCTCTGCCTCCTTATTGTCCACACACCAGAGTAGATCAGAATCATGATTTCGCTTATACAAGACTCCATTGCTTAGGAAGAATTTGGATGAGAATCTTCACAAGAATTTCTTATCCTTGATGGAAGCTCCTTCAGGATACTCTTGTGCTTCAAGATATTTCCTTACTTCATGGTACCATGGTTTCTCTTCGTCAGTGTCAAGCTTATAGCAGTGTGCAGGTTCGTGAAATCCTTCGATTGTAATCATAGGAGCTTCGTTGTCCCATTTAACCTTGAACATGGAAGACATTGTTGCCAAGGCGTCAGCTAACTAATTTTCTTCTCCAGGGAAATGTTTAAAGGTGATCTCCTCGAAGTATGGTATCAAGGTTAACACAAGCTCCATGAAAGGAATAAGGTTAGGATGCTTAGTCTCCCATTCTCCTTTGACTTAACTGATCATTAGATCAGAATCTTCGAATACGTTCAAGAACTTGATCCTTAAGTAAATGGAAACCTTTAGACCCAAGATGCACGCTTCGTACTCAGCCATATTATTCATACAATCGAAGCACAATCTAGCAGTGAAAGGAGTATGGCAACCCCCAGGAGAAATAATCACAACACCAATTCCATTGCCCAAAGCATTGGAAGCCCCATCAAAAACCATAGTCCATCGGGATCCTTGTTCAGGTCCGTCATATGGTCCAGGTTCTTCACAGTCAATTACTAGCATAATATTCTCATCCGGGAAGTAAAAGTTCATAGACTAGTAATCATTAACAGCTTGAAGGGCCAAATGATATGCCAATACACTTCCTTTGATTTCTTTTTGTGTTGTATATTAGATGTCATATTCAGACAAAATCATTTTCCATCGAGCTATTCTTCCGGAGAGAGTTGGCTTCTCGAAAATGTATTTGATATGGTCTATATTAGAAATCAAGAAAGTGGTGTGAGTTAACATATACTGTCTTAGCCGGCGAGCATCCCATGCCAGAGTGCAGTAAGTTTTCTCGAGCAGTGAATATCTGGCTTTACAGTCGGTAAACTTTTTGCTCGGGTAGTATATTGCATGCTCTTTTTGGCCAGACTCGTCATGTTGGCCCAACACACACCCCATAGAATTCTCTAGCACAGTCAAATACATGATCAAGGGTCTTCCTTCAATTGGAGGCATAAGGATAGGAGACTCTTTCAAATATTCCTTGATTTTGTCAAAGGCTGCTTGGTAGTCGTCGTTCCATTTGACTACTTTATCTTTCTTCAAGAGTTTGAAGATTGGCTCACAAGTAGCAGTTAGGTGGGATATGAATCGAGCAATGTAGTTAAGACGGCCTAATAATCCTCTAACTTCTTTCTCATAATGGGGAACGAGCATTTATTGAATGGCTTTAACCTTCGCGGAATCAACTTCAATGCCTTTGCTACTGACGACAAAACCTAAGAGTGTTCCAGATCTTACTCCGAAAGAACACTTGTTAGGATTCAACCTTAGCTTGTACTTCTTCAACTTCTCAAACAACTTATGTAGGTGATCGAGGTGCTCTTCTTCTGTTTACGACCTTGCAATCATATCATCCACATACACCTCTATTTCATGATGGATCATATCATGAAATAAAACTACCATAGTTCTTTGATATGTTGCCCCTGCATTCTTCAATCCGAACGACATGACTTTGTAACAAAAGGTGCCCCATTGTGTAACAAAGGTGGTCTTCTCCATGTATTCGGGTGCCATCTTGATTTGGTTGTAGCCAGAAAATCCATCCATGAATAAGAAGACTTTATGTTGAGTGGTGTTGTCAAACAAGAGATCGATATGAGGTAGAGGGAAATCATCTTTGCGGCTTGCCTTATTTTAATCCATAAAGTCTACACACATACAAACTTTTCCATCCTTCTTTGGCACAGGGATCACGTTTGCAACCTATTAAGGATAAGATGTCACAGCCAGGAATCCTACATTGAATTGCTTCATCACTTCCGCTTTTATCTTTTCAGACATGTCAGGCCGCATCCGACAAACCTTTTGTTTGACAGGAGGGCAATCTTCCTTTGTCGATAGACGATGAACCACAATGTTAGTATCCAACCCTGGCATGTCTTTATACGACCAAGCAAACACTTCAACATAGTCATGTAGCATCTGAACCAACCTGCTCTTGATACCATCTTCTAAGCTGGCGCCGATGTTGACCTCTTTCTTGTCTGTCTGAATACCTAGGTTGATAACTTCGACCGGCTCTTCATGAGGTTGAATAGATTTCTCCTCTTGCATTAGAAGTCTGGCTAGTTCCCCTTGTATTTCATAATCTTCCTCGCCTTCGTCTCCGACTTGGTTAATTGGATGTTCGAAGTCATAACTGAAAATAGTAGAGTCATTGGCAATGAGATCCAGAGTGGATGAGGATCTGCAAGTGTGTGTGTGCATGTAAGATACATGGCTATTTGAAAAATGCAATAAAGAAAAAGAAAGACAATGAGCACAAAATTTGAATGCAAAGGTCCAATGTTTTTCATTAAATTATCATATGATAAATGAACATGAACAAAAACCCTTAACAAATGGACTATGGTGCCCCGGCCAAGGAACATGGCTTAAAAGTCATTGTTTGGAATTAAGATTACAGACACAAGTTATTGAATTGACAGAAAATAGTAAATAGTAATTACTCCTAATTGAAGGAGATGAGAGTGAAGTCCTTTGCATTCTAGTTGTTGAGTTTTCCTCCGGCAGTAGGGTAGATCCATTCTTCAAAAGGACATTAATCGTCAGAGTGTTCCGCAACATTTACTTCATGATTTTCGATGAGAAGAGGTGGCTTTCCTATGCGAGCGCGTCTGACTTATTTTTGAGCTTTGATGGTGAAACCCAACCCAAATTTGTCTGCTTTAAATGGAATGTCAGGGAGATGCCTCCAAATGGTACAACTTCCATCTTTAACCACGACACGTGCATCTTTAAGTGAAACCATTATTGGTACAACTTCATCATCTTTTGATATGTCAGAGGATATTTTGGTGGCAACAACCATAGGAGGAATAACTTTGAAAGTGTGGCATGAAGTTTCTATAAATTCACCATCCATTTCCACATACTTCAAGGAATTTAGGTGGCTCACCATAAATTTCTCTTCACCACAAACAGTGACAATCTTTCCTTTGACTGGATATTTCAACTTTTGGTGAAGGCTGGACGTCACTACTCCTGCCCCATGTATCAAAGGGCGTCCAAGCAAACAAGAGTAGGTGGGACGTATGTCCACTACATAAAATGTGGAGTTGAAAATTTGTGAGCCGAATTTAATGGGGAGATCCACCTCTCCATGCACCATCCTTTTGGACCCATCAAAAGCCCTCACGACTATGTCACTTGGTTTTAGCACCAAACCTTCGCAATATAAACGGTCCAAGGCACCTTTGGGTAGAACATTTAGAGAGGAACCAGTATCAATCAGGACATGGTCCAGGGTAGTTCCTTTTCATTCAATAGATACACGCAAGGCCTTGTTATGATTCCTTCTAACTGGTGTCAAGTCAGCATTAGAGAGCCCCAATCCATTGTTGGCAGTCAGACTTGCCACACAGTTTTCAAATTGATCAGTTGTGGTCTCTTGAGAGACATGCGCTTTCTTCAAAAATTTGATTAAAGCTTGTGCATGAGCACCGGAACAAAGAAACAAAGACAATATGGATATTTTAGAGGGGGTTTGCCCCAGCTGCTCGACTATTTTGAAATCATTTTTCTTTATGATCTTCAAGATTTCCTCTATCTCTTGGGTTGAAGGTTCCTCAGTAGTAACATCTTTGGTCGGTGCCTCCGTCCTGGAAGGCTTAATTACTTTCTCTTTACCCCTAGTGTTGGCATTAGGCTTATTATTGGTTATTTGAACATGAGTTGTTGTAGTAGTTGGAGGTTAAATATCAGGGGAGAAGATCATCCTCGTTCTTGTTACCATACTAGAACCTGCAATATTTGTAACATCGTTGGTATTGTCTTCATTGATCCATGAATCTTGCTTTATTCTGTGATAGTAAACTTCGACACCAAAGTTTCATGGAACTGCGTTGTCGGAAAAGTAAGGAATCGGCCCAGGAGCAGTAATTATCAATGGAGCAATCGTTGGTTCGTTTGAAAACCTAATAGGACCCTTTGAGGAGATCCTAAGAGGCTTGTTGGAGATTGTTATTATGGAAATGTCTTCAACTTTATTGGTCAAAATTTTGATGGTTGGAATTCTTTCAAACAGGATCTCTTGACTATCTATCAGGCGCCAAACACCTTCTTTCAGCCACTTGCACCCATTTATTTTCTCAGTACAACGATCACAATCTTTATAAAAGCCAGGGAACACCCCAACTCTCAGCAAATTTTCCTTCACAGTATTCAACGGAGTAGTCAAATCCTCAACGGAGGAAATAAAAGTAATGTCATTAATCGAATTGACACCTTTGCCATGGTTCGACATTGGGGCAGTTATCAAATTTGGAGTTGTATGTGGGTCAAACTCAATATTTTTGTTGTCGATAAGATCTTGAATCTTGTTTTTTAGAGCCCAACATTGATTAGTTTCATGCCCATGGCTGTTGGAATGATATGCACATTCAGAATTAGGATTGTACTTCGGTGATGAGACATTGGGATTTGATGGTGGATCACGCAATGTCACCAAGTTGGCCTTCAACAGGTGTTGCAAGGCTTGGGATAGTGACATGTTAATCCTCGTGATCTGTCTTCTTGGAATCTCATACCTTTGATGGTTGGCTTGTTGTGGTTGTCTTTGAGAAGATGGAGGGTTGGATATCAAAATAGCATTAGCATATCGACGGTGATCCTTCTTGGTACGGGCCCTTTCCCCATACACAACATTGGTTTCTTTCTTCCCAGTAAAGGGATTCTTTACAGAGTTGGATGCAGAAGTAGATGTCATGGGAATTTTTCCACTCTTAATGCCACTTTCGACCCTTTCACCAGTTAGGATTAAGTCGGTGAAACCAGGCGAAGAACTCTCAATTAGCAAGTTGAAAAATGGCCAGTTAATGCACCCATGAACATATCAACTAGTTCTCTGTCAGTTAGTGGTGGTTGGACCCTACCAGCAAGATTCCTCCATTTTTGTGCGTACTCTTTAAACCCTTCATTAGTACCCATTGTCATTCCTTGAAGTTGAACTCTAGTTGGTGCCAAATAAGCATTGTACTGATATTGATATAAAAAGTAGTGTCCAGATCTTCATGTGTGAATGCGGGAACCCTTCAATTGGTAAAGCCATTCTTGATAAGTGCCAACCGGACTCTCTTGGAAGAAATGGACCCAGAGCTTCTTGTCAGTAGTATGTGGTTGTATCTTACGGACGTAGGACCTCAGATGAAGTTTTGGGCATGAAACCCCATCATACTTAGCAAAGACTGGTATTTTGAACTTATGGGGAATGAAGACCCCAGATACAAAGCCCAAATCACAAAAATCCAAACAGGTACGGCTTGAATTTCAATAACTTTCAGTCTATCCTCTAACTATTTGTATTTATCCTCAACCGGTGGATACTGTTCATCAAAGTAGTCTTCATCCTCATAATCTTGATTGTTTGCACCCCTAATGCGGGTACTCATTGCCTCTTCATCATGGTTCTCGTCTTCCTCGAATGACTCTTCAATTATCATCACATGACGGACTGGGCCTTTAAATCTTTTCCCTATGTTGATAAACACTTTCTTATTTGTCTTCTTTTTGGCCACTAGAAGTGTCATCAGCTCTTGTTGTCCCTTGGCCAGGGTCAGAAAGGTCTTTTGGAACTGGGAATTTTATGCTTGCAAATCTTTCATGGTTTGCTCGATATCCATCTTACTGAAATAAACAGTAGAAAAATGAGGAAACCCATTTTGGGAAACCTGCTTATGTCATGATGCATGTAATGCAAATGCAAATGTTTTCAAGGATTTTAAGGAAATTTAAATTTGCTAAACAAAGAGAAAATCACAAACATGAACTTCATTAGTAAAGATAGGAATTACAAATGCCTCTCGGGCTTACAATGGAGGAAACAAAAATAATGCTAAATAAACTCCTAAAACAAAAAGAATCAGGCTTCCCATGTGTGCATCCTCTTTGGTGTAATGTAGGCATTCAAACTTCTCTCTTCATGAAGCCATCTTGTAAGCTCCAAAAGCTTCTTCTCGCTTGCGTAGAATTGGGTTTCAAAGGTGTCTCGCTCTCCTTTGAGTTGAATCCATGATCTTTGCAATTCCTTGAGAGTAATTGGCATTTTAAGATTAATAAGAGTGTAAGGGGTGTCTCCCTCAGCAACAGGCTCCATAATCACAAGTAGGATGGAGGGGTAAGGCATCACGAGACTTTGAGCACGACTTCGTACCCACTTAAGGTAAGGCTCAAGGGGTATGTAATTTTTATGCCCCAATGTCTCACTATCCACCTTGTTTACCATTCCCCAAGCTCGTATGAACCTTTGACGATAGCCTTGGTCGTCGCCCTCGTAGTCGAATACCAAACCTTGGGTGAGCGCATTATAGGGACCATCTCTTCGTGCATACCTAAACTGTCATAATGCAAGAGAAGGGTTATAGGTGATACCTCCCCTAATACCTAAGAACGGGACATTAGGGAATTCCCCACAAAGGTCAATGATGGTAATATCCTCCAAATATTGAGAACACCAATGGATATCCGAGTGCGAGAGTGACATCACCCTTTGAGACCATGTCAAGCCTTGCTCATTATTCAACATTGATCGAGGTAGGTGTGAAATAAACCACCTAGACATTAATGGAATGCAACACAAAAGAGTAGCCCTTTTCTTCATGGTGCGAGTGTGGAAACAATGTATAATGTCTCCAAGCAAGGTAGGTACGTGATTACGAGAGAGAAAAACCTTGATGGCATTCACATCTATGAGTTGGTCCGGATTGGGAAATAGAACCAAACCATAGATTAGAAGGGCCAAGACATCCTCAAAAGCATTAAAATCCATATCTTGCCAGAACAAACGAGCCTTCTCCAACATAAATTTGGCTAAGAAACCCTTAACTCCACTTCTTGTCTCCCAATTTGTCACAATGTCAGATCTCTTTAAATGCAAGGCTTTGGCAATAACTTTAGGCTTTGGAGTCTCCTCTAAAATGGTGAATGGTATTTGATAAAGCACAAGCACTCCTAACAATTGAGATAATTCTTCTAATGTAGGCACCAATTGGTAGTCGGGAAAGGTGAAGCAATGATGCATAGGATCAAAGAATTAGAAAAGCACGCACATCATTTTTTCTTGGAAGTTTGAGGTAGCCAAGCTGAGAAGTCGACCATATTTCTTAGTGAAGGGAGAATCTCCAGGCACTCTTGATGCTAACTCTTGAAGTTAAGGATGTACTTTCACGAAGTTAACTCGGATGGTATTCCTATGAGTGGAAGTCATGACCTACAAAATAGAACAAAGATAAATTCCTAAATCCTTGAAATGGTTAGTGAAAATGCTTATGATGTTTATGATGTCATGAATAATAATCACAAACAAAGCACACAAAGACCTTAGGTTTAGGCTTGCATGGGTTTCATAGGTAAGTACCCTCTTGAAGTTTAGTTGGTCCAACCTGTCCTATAACATAATCGGGTTCTAGGGAATCTCAATATCATTGATCTTTCATCATTGGGCATTGTCTCAGCATAATCAATCTTTTCTTGCGGCCGAAATATCCCAAAAGTCCAATCTCAATGAGCGTAGTATCGATAATCAACCAATCTTAAGATTTTCACCAATGTCGGCTATCTCACTACTTCCTAATGGGAAAGTTGTTCAATTAAGGGTTCTACGGCCAATTAGTGCATCATGACACCACTCGGCGGCCCTGTATTCTCCTCGATTCAACACAAGGGATATCGGTACCAACAAATACGTCACACTAACGTAGCCATTTCTTCAACCATACCGGTCTACGTCGTACAATTTTCACAATCTATTGCTACTTACCTAATAATGTTCCCAGATCTGGGTAGAGGATCAATACAAAAACCCAATTTTAAACCTCTCCCCAATATAGTCTCGAATTCTGTAATACGGTGAGATAACTGACTTGGTTGTTTTGCGTTTTATCGCAATTGTTGCGGATAGCAAGAGTCGCCACCGACTTTTTTTTATCCAATAAAGGAAAGGATGAAAAGAACAAGAAAGACCTTTTGAGAATATTTTCTTGAGTTCAAGGGGTAGGTTATGAAAAGGTAAGGTGTTAGCACCCTTTTCATCCGTAGTTATCTACGGGCTCTTAGTTGCTTGATCACTTTGAAATGCTTTGTTTGAAATGTGTTTGTGTTTGTTTTTGAAAGTATTTTTGAAATTTCCTTCGTGTAGGCGAACTTTGTAATGATATTCGTCTCTATAAGAATGCATACAAAGTGTTGACTTTTTGAAAATATTTCATTTAAAAGTGTCGGTGTGTTTGAAAGATGTTTGAAAATGGTTGTGAACAAGCAATTGTTGCGACTGGTTTTTAAATCAAGAGTCGCCACTATTAGTTTTTATCCTAGGGAAGGGAATCTAATAGAAAACTCTAATTCACAGATAGAGATTCTAGGTTTCAGACTTCATTAGACGAAAGGAAGGTGTTAGGCACCTTTTATCTACCTTGTTCACAAGGATATTATGTTTTAGGTTTAAGTTCCGGGTTAAACAGAGTTTTAAATTTTAATTAGGAGGAAAGGGTTTCAATTTTTTATAGGAGAACTCGCTACAATTTTTGATCGTATGCCTACGTATCCTCTTATGAGGAATCATAGTCTCAATTCGTAGTTCGTAGTTTGGTTGGTGTTTTTTATAATATTGCGTAGAATTTCTTTCGAATTAACCTTGAACCTTGTCTGGGTTGTAAATTGAGTGATCGTAGACGCAGTTCGTGGTTCAATTTGAAGACGATGCTATTTAATCTTTTTTTGAAAAAATGATTTTGGATTTTGATTATGTTAGTAGAAAAATAGTTTGAAGTTGGTTAGCTGTTTTATGTTTTGATATTAAGGCACAAGTTCAGAAATTGAACTTGGCCCGCTTTCGTATGAGGGGTGTGAATAATAAGACTGAGTGGTGTATTAGAAGAAAATATGGACCCAAAGATATTTTGAGCCCAAATTTGCCGAGGTGTACATTTTGTAACAGGCTAGTCAAATAGGAGAGTCTGGGAAGTAAAAGCACAAGTTCATATATTGAACTGGGCCCTAAATGCATATGGGGTATTAAGGGTCCAAGTTCAGAAATTGAACTTGGCCTAATTAAGCGGGGAGTTTAGATTAAGTAGAATTTTAATCAAAAAGTTTGATTTTGAATAATAAACCGGTAGACGATATGTCGACCCATTTATAGAAAATATGGTTAATATTTACTACACTAAAGAGAAACATATGTTATGATTTTTTATAAAAAAAAAAGAAAATAATTTCTATAAAAAAAATAGCTTAAAGAATCATTAAATTAATTCTAAATTAACCTACTTACTATTCCTAAAATATATCCCAAAATCCCTTAATTAATGACTAAAAAAAATTAACGAATAAAAAATTTATAGAAAAGAAAATATTTACTTGTTATATTTAATTATTAACTTAATAAGGCTAAAAAGATTTGTATTTTATTTATTTTTATTAACATTAATTCCAGTCAAAATTAGATATGTGACCAGAATTAATTAAGATTTAAAAATAAAATACACAAATTAATATACAAATATAATAATGGTGAAAACAAGTTTTTGTGTGTGTAGTTTTCTTTATAATATTATGTTAATAATTGTTAACGATAATAACTACATATGATTAATAAAACTAAATATATTATTAAAAATAAGAATTATGTACAAAATAATCATAGACAAAGAACAAATTGAATTTTGGATTCAGACATCAACCAAAGAAATACATCGAGCAATTAATCCAACAGTAAGCAATCATGCACAAGTTTAAATAAGATGGTAAAAGAGAAACCAACCTGAAGTGTCGTGACCAAACTTAAGTTGCTTCCTCCAATATCCTTTCTTCTTTCCTTTAGTGGAAAGACTATTTTCAGGTTGATTGAGGCTTCAAGTTTCTTTGTTTTTGTTCTTCGATGTGAATAACAACAACTTTAGGAGAACTCTAGTGAGTTGTTGATTTGCTAATTATTGGTGAAATTGTTAATGATTTTGGATTGTAAAAATGTATACAATCTGGAAATTGACTTCCGAGAAAAATTAGTAAATAATATAATTTTGAAAATAAAAACTATCAATAATCATCATGTGGTTAAAAAAAGAACAGAAAAGCTAAAATCAAAAATAAAATTGGGGGGCCTCGTATGAAATCATCGGCCCAAAAAAAGTTGTTGTTTGTAAATGTGTAGAAAATTGTGAAAGAGGAAAAAGTGTATTATTCTTAGGTTGTTGTCTGATATAATCAACAATCCTCGACTAAACCAAAAAAAATTGTAAAAGCAAGTTAGCAAGTTTGGATAATGTTGGAAATTATCGATACGGTGGAAATTATGAATATTTCTGGATGTCCTTGAAGTGTGAAAATATGACCCTATTTATAGTCTGTCAAAATCAGGTTAAAGGGAAAAAATGAAATAATATAAATCAGATCTTTCTTGGTCAACAAGTTGACCAATCAAAAGTTGATTATGACATAAATTGACGCAGATTAACCAATAAGAAACAATTATCTTGAAAAGGAAATGTTTTTAGTATTTATTATGATTTTTGCACTCAATTTTGATGAAAAGTGCATAAAATCAAATAAATAATTATTTTTTAAAAATGCCATAATTAAAAATACGAAAATAATATTTAAATAATAAAAAAATATGATTTTTTTGATTTTGAAAATAATTAGAAAATAGTTAGTAACAAAAAATATCCAAAGTACACTAATTGAGATTGATCTATTTTTGTCATAATTTTGAAGATTGAAAATTGATTGAATATTTGGTCCATAATTTGGTGAACAAGATTATGAATCTAGTATTGTTTATGACTATTCTTAATATTGGGATTGATTTGAAAATATTAATTTATAAAGTATTTTGAATATTTTTTTTAAATAAAATAATAATTTTAATAAAAAATAATATTTTAAATATAATAAATAAATAAATACGAAAATAGTAAAAAAATTAGATTTTTGTGGTTAGAAATATTGAAAATGAAAATAAATTTAGTAATAATAAACAACAAAAATATCTAAAGTGCACCATGTGAGTTTCGAACTCGTGACCTTCTGCTTGCAAGTCTTTCTCCCTTACCAACTGTGCTATGTTACTTAATTGAAATAAAAAACTAATTGAAAGTATATGAAGGTGAACAATTATTTGCTATTTTTTAAAATACAAATAATTATTATATTTTTAAACAGACTTGAAAGCGAATATTTATTAAAAGCCCCAAAATGTTAATGTAATTAAACCAAAGGAATCTTTCACCATGTAAAACCCAAGTTCGAAAATAAATTTGACGTTAGAACTAAGGCAGACAAATTTGGGGTATGACAGCCGCCCCTATTTAATAACTGTTCGATTGAATGACGCAGGAATGCGTAGGTCTTTGTTCATTCGAATCGGAGATTTATTAAATAATGGAAGACCCTAAAATTTGACCAAAGGTTTGCTAGATAGGGTTACACTGATATAGCATACCCCAAGAGTTGGGTAGATAGAGTTACGCTGATATATCATACCCCTAAGAGCTGGCTAGATAGGGTTATACTGATATAGCATACCCCTAAGAGTTGGCTAGATGAGGTTACGCTTATATAGCATACCCTCAAGAGTTTTGAAGAGAATAGGCAAAGATGATGATGTATTACTTTACCAGGATTTTAGGCAGATAGTCTTGAGCTCGAGAGAGCAATCTGGTATGTCTTGGCTTTGCCTTTGCTTATTCATCCCTTTTAGAGGGATGATTGAAATAGTAATTGGTGATGCATGGCTTCTTGGAGACTGAGGCCATGGGTTATATTCGCGAATCGCTGCATGACGTCTTAGGCGATAAGCTAGATTTTGTTTTCTCAACATCGTTGTATGTCATATTAGGCGATGGACGATGTTATAGAATATAGAAGCACATTGTTACACGATGTCTTAGGCAATAGACTTTATTATGTAACAAGGAACTGCACTGCTGCACGATGTCTTAGGCAGTGGGTTGAATGAGGAGAGTACATTGAGGCTTAGAGGCAATGTACTGAGTTTTGAGAATACATTGGGCTTAGAGGCAACGTATCGAGTTTGGAGAGTACATTGAGGCTTAGAGGCAATGTACCGAGCTAGGAGTATACACTGAGGCTTAGAGGCAATGTACTGAGCTAGGAGAATACATTGAGGCTTAGAGGAAATGTACCGAGTTTGGAGAATACATTGAGGCTTAGAGGCAATGTACCGAGTTTGGAGAATACATTGAGGCTAAAAGGAAATGTATCGAGTTTGGAGAATACATTGAAGCTTAGAGGAAATGTACCGTGTTTGGAGAATACATTGAGGCTTAGAGGCAATGTACCAAGCTAGGAGAACACATTGAGGCTTAGAGGCAATGTACTGAGTTTGGATAATACATTGTGGCTTAGAGGTAATGTACTGATTTTTGCGAATACATTGTAGCTTAGAGGCAATGTACTGAGTTTTGAGAATACATTGCAGCTTAGAGGCAATGTACCGATTTTTGAGAATACATTGCGGCTTAGAGGAAATGCACCGAGTTTTGAGAATAGATTACAGCTTATAGGCAATGTATTGAGTTTTACGAATACACTGCGGCTTAGAGGCAATGTACCAAGTTTTGAGAATACATTGCGGCTTAGAGGCAATGTACCGACTTTCGTTCATTACTGCATGGAGACTTAGGTGATGGGCTGAACGCGTCACGGTATGGAGACTTAGATGAAGGGTTGGATTGCAGGAGAAGTGTTTGGTTGATGGACCCTTAGATGATTGAATCGAGGGTTAGGTTGTTCGTTTGCTATGTGATACAAGCGTATGCATGGGTATTGAATGTTTGTATGTATGCAAAATGTATAGGGTATGCATGCTTTGGATATGTCAGATGTATTTATGAAATGTGTGTAAAATACGCGTATGCCTTGAAATGTTATGAAGACTATTTTTGGCATTCTCTCTTTAAAAACATTGGCTTAGAGTTACCAATTTCATGGCGTTGTATGTTGTGTCATTGTAGCTTTGTTGAATTTGAACACAGTGAACAATGTTAGCAAAATTGTAAACATTGATTTTCTGTATTGTAAGTGCAGGTGTAGATGTAGACGTAGGTATTGGCATATGTGTAGACTTTTATGTTGTAAGCACAGACATAGGCGTGGACATGTGTATAAACTTTGTGTTGCAGGTACAAGTATAGGCGCAAACATGTGTATGGACGTAAACGTGGGAGTAGACATGTGCGTGGACGTGGTCGTGGATTTTCCTTCGATATTTTTCTAACCAAAATGATTTTTTGACGTTTTATCAGAATCTTTTATTTGTTAATTTCCCCGAAATGATTTAAGGACAATATTTTATAGGAGAACTCGCTACGATTTTTGATCGCATGCCTACATATCCTCTTATGAGGAATCATAGTCTCAATTCGTAGTTCGTAGTTTGGTTGGTGTTTTTTATAATATTGCGTAGAATTTCTTTCGAATTAACCTTGAACCTTGTCTGGGTTGTAAATTGAGTGATCGTAGACGCAGTTCATGGTTCAATTTGAAGACGATGCTATTTAATCTTTTTTTGAAAAAATGATTTTGGATTTTGATTATGTTAGTAGAAAAATAGTTTGAAGTTGGTTAGCTGTTTTATGTTTTGATATTAAGGCACAAGTTCAGAAATTGAACTTGGTCCGCTTTCGTATGAGGGGTGTGAATAATAAGACTGAGTGGTGTATTAGAAGAAAATCTGGACCCAAAGATATTTTGAGCCCAAATTTGCCGAGGTGTACATTTTGTAACAGGCTAGTCAAATAGGAGAGTCTGGGAAGTAAAGGCCCAAGTTCATATATTGAACTGGGCCCTAAATGCAGATGGGGTATTAAGGGTCCAAGTTCAGAAATTGAACTTGGCCTAATTAAGCGGGGAGTTTAGATTAAGTAGAATTTTAATCAAAAAGTTTGATTTTGAATAATAAACCGGTAGACGATATGTCGACCCATTTATAGAAAATATGGTTAATATTTACTACACTAAAGAGAAACATATGTTATGATTTTTTATAAAAAAAAGAAAGTAATTTCTATAAAAAAAATAGCTTAAAGAATCATTAATTTAATTCTAAATTAATCTACTTACTATTCCTAAAATATATCCCAAAATCCCTTAATTAATGACTAAAAAAAATTAACGAATAAAAAATTTATAGAAAAGAAAATATTTACTTGTTATATTTAATTATTAACTTAATAAGGCTAAAAAGATTTGTATTTTATTTATTTTTATTAACATTAATTCCAGTCAAAATTAGATATGTGACCAAAATTAATTAAGATTTAAAAATAAAATACACAAATTAATATACAAATATAATAATGGTGAAAACAAGTTTTTGTGTGTGTAGTTTTCTTTATAATATTATGTTAATAATTGTTAACGATAATAACTACATATGATTAATAAAACTAAATATATTATTAAAAATAAGAATTATGTACAAAATAATCATAGACAAAGAACAAATTGAATTTTGGATTCAGACATCAACCAAAGAAATACATCGAGCAATTAATCCAACAGTAAGCAATCATGCACAAGTTTAAATAATATGGTAAAAGAGAAACCAACCTGAAGTGTCATGACCAAACTTAAGTTGCTTCCTCCAATCTCCTTTCTTCTTTCCTTTAGTGGAAAGACTATTTTCAGGTTGATGGAGGCTTCAAGTTTATTTGTTTTTGTTCTTCGATGTGAATAACAACAACTTTAGGAGAACTCTAGTGAGTTGTTGATTTGCTAATTATTGGTGAAATTGTTGATGATTCTGAATTGTAAAAATGTATACAATCTGGAAATTGGCTTCCGAAAAAAGTTAGTAAATAATATAATTTTGAAAATAAAAACCATCAATAATCATCATGTGGTTAAAAAAAGAACAGAAAAGCTAAAATCGAAAATAAAATTGGGGGGCCTCATATGAAATCATCGGCCCCAAAAAAGTTGTTGTTTGTAAATGTGTAGAAAATTATGAAAGAGGAAAAAGTGTATTATTCTTAGGTTGTTGTCTGATATAATCAACAATCCTCGACTAAACCAAAAAAAATTGTAAAAGCAAGTTAGCAAGTTTGGATAGTGTTGGAAATTATCGATACGGTGGAAATTGTGAATATTTCTGGATGTCCTTGAAGTGTGAAAATATGACCCTATTTATAGACTGTCAAAATCAGGTTAAAGGAAAAAAATGAAATAATATAAATCAGATCTTTCTTGGTTAACAAGTTGACCAATCAAAAGTTGATTATGACATAAATTGACGCAGATTAACCAATAAGAAACAATTATCTTGAAAAGGAAATATTTTTGGTATTTATTATGATTTTTGCACTCAATTTTGATGAAAAATGCATAAAATCAAATAAATAATTATTTTTTAAAAATGCCATAATTAAAAATACGAAAATAATATTTAAATAATAAAAAAACATGATTTTTGTGATTTTGAAAATAATTAGAAAATCGTTAGTAACAAAAAATATCCAAAATACACTAATTGAGATTGATCTATTTTTGTCATAATTTTGAAGATTGGAAATTGATTGAATATTTGGTCCATAATTTGGTGAACAAGATTATGAATCTAGCCTTGTTTATGACTATTCTTAATATTGGGATTGATTTAAAAATATTAATTTATAAGGTATTTTGAATATTATTTTTAAATAAAATAATAATTTTAATAAAAAATAATATTTTAAATATAATAAATAAATAAATACGAAAATAGTAAAAAAATTAGATTTTTATGGTTAGAAATATTGAAAATGAAAATAAATTTAGTAATAATAAACAAGAAAAATATCTAAAGTACACCATGTGAGTTTCGAACTCGTGACCTTCTGCTTGCAAGTCTTTCTCCCTTACCAACTGTGCTATGTTACTTAATTGAAATAAAAAACTAATTGAAAGTATATGAAGGTGAACAATTATTTGCTATTTTTAAAAATACAAATAATTATTATATTTTTAAACAGACTTGAAAGCGAATATTTATTAAAAGCCCCAAAATGTTAATGTAATTAAACCAAAGGAATCTTTCACCATGTAAAACCCAATTTCGAAAATAAATTTGATGTTAGAACTAAGACGGACAAATTTGGGGTATGACAGCTGCCCCTATTTAATAACGGTTCGATTGAATGACGCAGGAATGCGTAGGTCTTTATTCATTCGAATCGGAGATTTATTAAATAATGGAAGACCCTAAAATTTGACCAAAGGCGTTAAGGCGTTACAAAGAAGTAAATAAAAACAAATCTAAAACTAGAAAAGCAAAATCAAAAGTCCCATGGACGCTTCCTCTTTGTGCTGATGTAGTTATGATCACTCTTTCCTCCTCGAGCTGCCTGGTGAGTTTCAAAATCTTCCTTTCTTGTTCATGGTACTTTTCCTGGTAAGTATCCCGCTCATTCCTCAGCTGAATCTAAGACCTCTGCAACTCCCCAGGATCGGTGGGCATGTAAGGATAGAGAACCGTGTAAGGAATGACTTCTTCATTAATGGGCTCCACAATCACTGGTAACACGGCCTCATAGGGCATCCCAAGCTTCTGGGCACGAGCTCGGACCCATTGGAGGTAAGGCTGCATAGGAAGGAAAGTCTTTGGTCCTAACTCTTGGGGGTCAGCTCTATTCACAATGCCCCAAGCTCGTATAAACCTCCGGCGGTGCTCCTTAGCGTCCTCCTTGTAGTCAAATACAATGTCCTCAAGAAGTAACTCATGGGGACCATCTCTCCGAGCACGAGCAAATTGTCGCAAAGCTAGACAAGGATTGTAAGTTATACCTCATTTGATTCCATGCAATGGGATATTAGGGTATCCCCCACAGCGGTCAATAACAGCAGTGTCTTCCATAGCCTGGGAACACCAAAGAATATCTATATGGGCAAGTGACACTATTCTGTAATACCAACCCAAACCTTCTTTGTTCTTCAGCACAAACTTAGGGAGGTGAGAAATAAACCACCTCGATAGCAGCAACATGCAACACATAAGAGTCCCTCTTCTCCTCACGATATGAGTATAGAGGGCATGCAAGATATCACCAGCAGGGTAGTCACAGGATTGCGAGAAAGGAAAATCTTGACAACATTCACATCTACAAAGGAATTCGGATTCGAGAAGAGAACCAACCCATAGATAAGGAGAGCCAAGATATCTTTGAAAGCCTGAAAATCCAAATTATCCCAAAGTAGCTGAGCCTGGTCTATCAGAAATTTGGCTAGAAAACCTTCGACCCCGCTTCGTGTTTCCCAATTGGATACTACATCAGCCAGTTTAAAATGCAGAGCTGAGGCAATGTCTTCTGGTCTAGGAACTTCTTCCATACCTGTGAAAGGTACCTGTTCAAGAATGGATATGCCCAATAGGTGAGAGAACTCTTCCAAGGTGGGAACCAGCTGGTAATCTGGAAAGGTGAAGCAATGATGCACAAGATCAAAGAACTGGAAAAGTACACTCATCATCTGCTCATCAGGATTTAAAGTGACCAGGCTGAGAAGTTGACTGTGTCTCTTAATGAACATAGAAGTCTCAGAAATTCTCGAGGCTAGCTCTTTAAGTTGGGCAAGTATTTGCACAAAGTTGACTCGAATGGTATTTCTGCACACGGAAGCCATAATCTGCAAAACAGAACAAAGATAAATTCCCTTGGTCTTTGAAATGGTTAGTATAATGAAGTATGAATGCCATGTTATGATGCATGATTTCATGATAAAAAAAACAGGTATAGCAGATAAGAGGCATGGCAAAGGCAAACAAGTCACACAAAGCCCTTAAGTTTAAGCTTGCATGAGGTCAAAGATATTACCCTCTTGAAGTTCAGTTGGTTTCAACCTGCCCTAGCAAAAGTAACCGGGTTCTAGAGAATCGTAATATCACTGACCATCCTCCATCGGTCATGGTTTCAGCTCACGCAATCTTTTCTTGCGCCTGAAACTATCTCGAGAGTATGGCCTCAATGAGTGTAGCATCGAGTATCAACCAGTTCTCAGCTTTACACCGAGGCTGGCTATCTCACTACTTTCTAATGGCCAAGTTGGTCGATTAAAGGTTCTAAGGTCAGTTGATGCTTAACGACACCATGCAGCGGCCCCGTATTCTCCTCGTTTCTCCACAAGGGATACCGGTAACAACCAATGTGCCACATCAATGTAGCTACTGCTTCAACCGTATCGGTCTACGCCATACAGTTCCCTCACAGTCTATTGCTACTTACCTAAAAGGTGTCCCCGGATCCGAGTTAGGATCTATAGTAACTCCCAAACAAAAACCCTTAAAAGTAAAGCAACCAAAACAAACAAGAGAAGAAATTATGATGAACTAGATCCTAAGGTATACCCCACTTATTAATTCCCCAGTAGAGTCTCCAGTTCTGTGATACGGTGGCAGAACCGACTATTTTTAAAATGTTGGTTTGCGTTTTGCTTTTTTTGTTTGCAAAATGTCGCGGTAAGCAAGAGTCGCCACCTACTTTTATTTCATCCAACCAGAAAGGAAAAAAGCACAGAAAAGAAAAATCCTTTTTTGAGATATTCTGAGTACGGGGAGTAGATTATAGAAAGGGAAGGTGTTAGCACCCTTTCTATCCATGGTTTTCCATGGACTCTTAAGTACTTGCTCATTTTGAAATTGCTTGTGTGTGCTTTGTTTTGAAAAGTTTTGTTTTGCTTCGTTTTAACCCTTGTTTCTGTCCTCAAGAGTGTTACGAAGTTGTTTTTGAAAACTTTGTCTGAAAAGTGTTTGGTGTGAAATTTTTTTGATTTGAGCAAGTAACTACTAGCATCTACCTACTCGAAAAAAGATCGTTTCTATTCTCGTTTCCTTTAGACAATGCCATCCTACTATTGAGAAATAGGTAGCGCCATCGTTGGAGTTGTAAGGGTCAATTCATAAGGGACGTACGACCACTAAAGCAATGTTAGGACACCTTAGTAATAACCCTATAGTCTTAAGATCATACTTGAGGCAACATTTCTGAGGAAAAGTTTCCGAGGCAACATTTCCGAACATGACTTTTGATCTTTGTTAGACAGGAGGGCAACCACTAAGATACCCTATACTTAATGACCGTTTACCGAAGGAAACCAAAGTGAGAGTATACCCTAAGAGTGCATATGTGCGAATAATTTGATTTCAGTTATTATCTTTTCACATTAGGGTTCTCTAGCCGTTTTAAGTTATCATGCAATCTTGTCATACAATCCTATTAACATACATCTAAACAGTTAAATATTTTCGAGAATTAAAGTGCGAGAAAGTAAATCTGAGCTATTACAAGGCATCGGGGAGGGGGGGGGGGGGATTAATTACATAGCCAAAAAGAACCCGGGAAACGCGATAAATAAAAGCCCTAATTTAAAATATTACATACCAGTGAGCAGTTACAATAATATTGTCAAAAAATAAATAATCAGCGCACAGCGAATTAAATACGAAGCGACTAGGGTTTTGACCCTTGACTGAACCTAATTGTAATTGATTAAAGTAAACATATTTTTTGTCATTTTTTATTTATTTAAGAAAGTAATGAAATAATTAAAAAAAAGAAAATCCTAAATTTTAATTAATTTTAATTCTGAAAGGAATTAGAATTGCCTTAAATTAATTAAACTAATTACTCAAAAAAACATCTATTAAGAAAAAGTCTTTTTGTGATTTTTTGGTTGGTTAATTTTAGAAAATAACTTTGGTATTGATAAAAAAAGAATAATTAAAGAAAATGAATTAAAAGAAAAAGAAAAAAAAAGAAAGAAAGAAATAACCCAAGGGCCTGCTGTCAGCGGTTCTGATCAGAGGATGATGGTCCAGAAGATGGTGGCCCTCAGAAGACGGGGACACGAACCTGTTCCTTGATGATGGATCCAGCAGATCATGACCCTCAGAAGATGGGGTGCGCTAGATCTGGCTCTGACTGATGGATCCAGAGGATTATGGCCAAAGGATGCTTGATCTGGTCCTGGCTGATGGAACCAGAAGATGTCCAAAGAACGCTTGATCTGGTTCTGGCTGATGGAACCAGAAGATGTCCAGAGAATGCTTGATCTGGTTCTGGCTGATGGAACCAGAAGATGACCCTCAGAAAGTGCAGGCACTGGATCTAGTGAAAACAAAGGGGAAAATACCAAAAACTCACGCCTGGGATCGAACCCAGAATCAGGAGCTTCTGACTTTCTTCTTCTGACCAACTGCGCTTGATACTGATTTACTAATACAAAAAAACAAACAATATACATCGGAATAACAAGTTTCTGGCCAGAATAAATGCGCCAGAATTTAAACCGGCCAGTAAGGTTGTGACACGCCATCGTCTTCTTCCCGGGAACTGTCGTTTAAAACTCTGAACCTTTACCTACAAACATGGCGCTATAGCTATAACCCTGTGCATTTCAGAAATTGCATAAAAGCAATATAAATAAGATTCAAGACCATGGATCAACTGGGTTTGACCCACTGATCACAATGGTATCCTCCATTAGGGCCAATTGTTCCTGCATTTGAAAGCTCCAAAACCACAAAGCAAACCCTAGCTATGGCAGTTCGTCATACAATCACCAAAAACACAATTGAATATGATGATTAGCTTGCAAACACGTTAAGGAACAAGAATATGCAATCAAAATGTGCAAATGGCATATAGATTGATGAAAATAAAAACGAGTTTAGAGACCAACTGTGATACATGCAACTTACGATCCTATGCGTGAAAAGGCTTGAATTTGATTGGAATGTGCTCCTGGAACGTCCAGCAATTGATTGGTATGGTTAGAATGGCTTGATATGGCATGCAACTTGGAATTTGGTCTGCACTTTTTTCTTTGAATTTTTGCAATTGGTTCTGCCTCTTTCACGATTTCTCCACCCTCTCCTTTTGGTATGCCCTTGTTCCTTATGTATAATAGAATGCATTAGGGTTAAAGTTTGTATCAAATATTTTCCAATTATGAAGATTGATCAATGATTTAATCCTTGCACCAAATCTTTCCAAAACAAGCATTTTCAACCTTTTTCTCTCCATATGAAGCCTTGCACGATTTGATTTTGTCTCCAGCTGTATAATGGACCTAATCATGCACAAAATCTCAAGATTTAATTAGTTTTTGATATTTTCATTATTTTATATTGGTTTTATTTGATTTAAATGAAATAAAATAAAAAATAAAAGAATGACAAGTGGGAAGGCTCAAGGGTCGTGGATCACATTACAAACTCAGTGCAAGCATAAAAAGTTGGGCCCATTTAGCAAAAAATGCAATTTTGGACACATTTGGCTTTTGGTAATTTTGCAAAAAGGGTCAACTTGGCCAATGCATAACTCCTTCAATTTTGACCCTAGAGCTGTGTTCTTGGACTTTTTAGAAAGCTTGAGATGTCCTCTAAGCAACCCGATTGGTCTCATCTCAATTGAGTCTTCCATGTTCATGTATGAAGCTTTGACCCAAAAGGTATTTTTGTTGACTTTTCAAAATGACCTATAATGTCCAAATTCATATCTTCTTATGAGTGCATATTTTCAACTTTGGAGATGAATATGAATTGTAGGGAATTACATCCTCTTCAAAATGAGCTTTGGATGGGTCATTTTTGATAAAGTATGAGAAAGTTATGCTTGGTCAAAGTTGAGTTGACTTTTCCTACAAAACCCTAATTTAACAACTTTTGGGTTTTGATGAATTGTGAGCAATCCTTGAGGAATCATGATAAACCATTAATAAAATGATGAATAATACTTTAAATGATAATTTTGTCTAAAAATCATGAAGTTTGACTGTATGTGGGCCACAGTTGACTTTTGCCCTAGCACAGTCGATTTTCAGGCATTTGAGTAGTTGACTGAGCAAACTTCCTCTGCCAGGCTTGAAACTTGACATTGATGATCTTGAGAACATATTAGGACAATGGTGAGAATTTGGGATTCTTTGGACTCAAACATCTTGATGCAAAATGAAACCCTAATTTGGGGTAGACTGTCTTAGGAGAGGGCTTGTCTGGTCAACTCTTGTACCTCCTTGAGCAATTTGAGGACCTCACTGGAAATGTATTGCCAAATATGGGAGGGAAAATTTTGGGGTACAACATTAGGGCTTATGTTTCTTGATCACGTAAATTAGTTGACCTGTTTGGTTTCGGTAACTGATTTTCCATTAGTTGTCTGCAGATGTGACACGTACAGCTGCCGAGATTGTTGATGATAATTGTCTTTCCTGAAAAGATAACATGGTTAATTATATGCGATACATGAAATGCATGGTGGGATGATGTTCTCAAAATAAATGAGATTATGATGTATGCGATATGTATGTGTATGTCATGATGTATGAACATGGGATGCTATTGTGACATATCCCAGTCTGGGAAAATAAATCCCTGACTGCTGCTGGAGAGTATAACATTCTTGACTTTTATAGAAAATTGTGGTTCTTCTACTTCCTCTAGGGATGGTGAACGGAGATAACTATGCTGGAGATTTGCTCCTTGTTTATGGATATTCTGCCGGGGAGAGACTCTGCTTGAGAATAACTCTGCGGGGAAATGACTTTGTTAGATGATGGACTTCGAAAGCTGAAGGGATAAGCTCTGTCGGGGATTGAACTTCTGTATTTAGAGAAATAAAATTTGTTCGGGAGAAAACTTTATGACCCGCTTGCGATTATGAAATTCAGCTGGGGAATATAGATGTCAGTTTTCTGAAGTAACCTGGCTAGGGAAAGTACCTCCTCTTTGGGGAAACTGATATCAATGCTTTGATTGCCTCTACTCTGTGGGGAGTGTAGGTGCCATGGGGTCGTATGTACTAATGATTTTGTTTCAAAGTTGTCTCTTCCCCGATACCTGCTGGACAGAGTAACTGTCGGGTTTGACATTTTTTAGTTTTTTGCCCCTGTTTCTTAAGTTACGAGCAATTGTCTTTTCGTTTCCTATGCAAACATTTATGAACAACAATCATATTCAAATGCATATGTCAAGAATAAATCATTGGACATTTTTGCAAAACAAAACAGAAAAAGAAAAAAATGGTTTTGTAAAAAATGACTTGTATTAATTTTCTAAGTTTGCCTATAACAGGCGTTTTTGTACAAGGAAGCTAACACTCTAGTAAGAGAACGCCGCCGTAAAAATGCAAGCTATACAATATTATGTACAACAAAAAGAAAACAAATATGTGCAACAATCCCATAGAGTTTCAATTCCACTGTTGCCGCTATGTCTTCGAGCGTCTCATCACTTTGTTGTTTGTCCGAAGCTGATTAGATTGATTGGTGCCGTTCGAGCTGGACAGTTGATACTGAGGTCTGATCGCAAGGTGATCTAATGGGATACCCCTTTTTGCCCAAGCCGCCTTTTCAGGTTTTTGACTTTCCGAGTGTATAGATTTTTCATTTTCATCCCTTACTTTTGCCCGAACCCTTTTGGTTCGTCGGGAAGCCCTTATTTTTGCCTAGGCTAGTCAACCTAGCGGGTCCTTAATCATGCGTAGTATCTTTTCAATATGTCCGCATTGACAGGGTGAGGAAGGTCGTCACCTTCCAAGGTGGTTAGAATCTTGGCTCCACCTGTGGAAATGTTTTTGATCACAAATGGCCCTTTGTATGTGGGAGTCCATTTGCCCCTGACATCACCTTGCGGCAATATGGTGCGCTTGATCACCAGATCCCCGACTTGATATTCTTGGCATCTGAATTTTTTATTGAAAGCCTTGATCATCCGTTTTTGATACACTTGACCATGACAGACAATAGTAAGTCTCTTCTCATCGATCAAATTCAGTTGGTCAAGTCGAGTCTAGATCCAGTCGTCTTCGTTCAAACCCGCATCTTTCATAATCCTTAAAGAAGGGATGTGGGCCTCAATGGTTAGGACTGCCTCCATGCCATATACTAGGGAGTAGGGTGTTTCCCCTGTTGATGTTCGTGCGGAGGTGCGGTACCCATGAAGAGAAAATGGTAACATCTCGTGCCAGTCATTGTATATCACCATCATCTTTTGTATAATCTTTTTGATGGTCTTATTAGCCTCTTCAACAAAGCCATTCATCTTTGACCGGTAGGGAGAAGAGTTATGATGCTGTATCTTGAATTGTTTATAGAGCTCGGTGATCACCGTGTTATTGAGATTGGTACCATTATCAGTGACGATTCTCTCTGGCACACCATATCGAAAGATCAGGTTATGCCTGATAAACTGCACCACAACGTTATTGGTAACGATAGTAAATGAGGCAGCTTCAACCCACTTCGTGAAGTAATCAATGGCCACCAGGATGAAGCGATGCCCATTGGAAGCGGTAGGTCTAATCTCTCCGATCATGTCAATTCCCCACATTGCAAAGGGCCAAGGAGCCGTCAAGATAATCAAAGGAACAGGGGGCACATGCACCTTATCACCATAGATTTTGCACTTATGAAAAGTTCGGGAGTGCTGATAACAATTTGTTTCCATAGTGGACCAGTAGTATCCTGCCCATAGGATCTTCTTAGCCATGGTATGTCCACTGGAATGAGTGCCAAAGGTACCTTCATGTAAATCTGTCATAATCCTCTTTGTTTCGCTCTTGTCTACACACCGCAGTAAGGTAGAGTCATGGTTGCGCTTGTAGAGGATTCCATTACTAAGGAAGAATTCCGCGACGAACCTTCTCAGAAACTTCTTATCATTGACAGATGCCCCTTAGGGATACTCTTGAGTCTCGAGATACCTTTTAACTTCGTGAAACCAAGGTTTGTCTGCTACCTCTTCAGTATCAATCTCACAGTAGTGTGCTGGTTCATCCAACCTCTCAATGGTGATTCAGGGAGCTTCGTTGTCCCACCTGACCTTGAACATAGAAGACATGGTAGCTAGCGCGTCCGCTAACTGATTCTCCTCTCGTGGGAAATGTTCAAAGGTTACCTCCTCAAAGTGTGGGAGCAATGTTAGTATGTTCTCTTTTTACGGGATAAGATTCGGATGCTTCTTATCCCACTCTCCTTTGATCTGACTTATTACTAAGGCTGAATCCCCGAAAATGTCCAAGAACTTGATCCTCAGGTCGATAGCGGCTCTGAGACCTATGATGCAGGCTTCATAATCCACCATGTTGTTAGTGCAGTTGAAACATAGTCGGGCAGTGAAGGGAGTATGACAACCCTCAGGAGATATGATTACATCACCAATGCCATTACCGAGTGCGTTCGAAGCTCCGTCAAAAACCATGGTCCATCGGGATCCTTCCTTAGGTCCTTCGTCCGGTACAGGTTCTTCGTAGTCAGTCACTTACATAATATTCTCGTCCGGGAACTCAAAATTCATGGACTGGTAGTCATCCACAACCTGGTGTGCCAAATGATCAGCTAATACACTTCCCTAGATTTCTTTCTGGGTTGTATATTGGATATCATATTCGGTTACGATCATTTGCCATCTTGCTATTCTTCCGGAGAGAGCGGGCTTCTCGAAGATGTACTTGATTGTATCCATCTTAGATATCAACAAAGTAGTGTGGGTCAGCATATATTGTCTTAGTCGGCGAGAAAACCATGCCAAAGCGTAACAAGTTTTCTCGAGCATTGAGTGTCTTGTCTCACAGTCGGTAAACTTTTTGCTAAGGTAGTATATTGCGTGCTCTTTTTGACCAGACTCGTCATGATGCCCCAGCACACACCCCATTGAATTGTCTAGCACTGTTAAGTACAATATCAAAGGTGTTCCTTCAATTGGAGGCATTAGAATTGGTGGTTCTTGAAGGTATTCCTTGATTCTTTCGAAAGCGGCCTGGCATTCATCATTCCACTTTACCCCTTAATCTTTCTTCAGGATCTTAAAGATTGGCTCACAAGTAGCAGTCAGATGTAAAATGAACCTGGCGATATAATTTAAGCGTCCCAAGAAACCTCTAACTTCCTTCTCAGTACGGGGAGCCGACATCTCTTGTATGGTGTTTACCTTTGCAGGGTCTACCTGAATACCTTTGTCACTGACGATGAACCCCAGAAGCTTACCAGACCTTACCCCGAAGGTGCACTTGTTCGGATTCAGTCTCAGCTTGTATGTCTTCAACCTGTCAAACAACTTTTGTAGATGGTCAAGGTGCTCTTCCTCGGTTTGGGATCTAGCTATCATGTCATCAACATAAACCTCTATCTCATGGTGAATCATATTGTGGAACAAGGCGACCATGGCTCGCTGATAAGTTGCCCCAACATTCTTCAACCCAAAAGGCACCACTTTGTAACAGTAAGTGCCCCACTGTGTGACAAAGGTTGTCTTCTCCATGTCTTCAGGAGCCATCTTGATCTAGTTGTAGCCAGAGAAACTATCCATGAAGGAGAAGATTTTATGCTGTGCAATGTTGTCAACCAAAACATCAATGTGGGGAAGCGGGAAATCATCCTTGGCGCTTGCCCTATTCACGTCTCTGTAGTCCACACACATCCGTACCTTACCTTCCTTTTTAGGTACCGGGACGACGTTAGCAGCCCACTGCAGATAGGAGGTGACAACTAAGAACCCAACATTGAACTGTTTCATAACCTCTGCTTTGATCTTTTGTGACATTTAAGGGTGCATACGGCGGACCTTCTGTTTAACCGGAGGACAATCTTCTTTAGTCGGCAGACGATGTACCACAATATCAGTGTCTAAACCAAGCATGTCTTCATATGACCAGGCGAAGATCTCAACATAGTCGTGCAACATCTGTATCAACCATTGTTTGACATTATTCTCCATATTTGTTCCGATCTTGACTTCTTTTCTGTCTACCTCCGTGCCCAAGTTTATCATCTCAACTGGCTCTTCATGAGGCTGTATAGACCTCTCTTCCTGTTGTAATAGTCTAGAAAGTTCTCCAGGCACCTGACAATCTTCCTCACCTTCATCCTCGGCTTGGTTGATCGGATTTTCAAAGTTATAACTGGCAATAGCAGAACTATTATCAATGGGATCCAGAGTGGATATGGATCTGCAGTTTGATATGTGAGTGTGTGTAAGAGCATAGCTGTATTGAAAAGCAGAAAAGAAAAAACAGAGAGCGCAAAATTTGTATGCAAGAAACGTTCAATGTTTTATTGATGACATGTGGGAATGACATATAATAACCCTCACAAATAGAACCATTGTGCCTCGGGTAAGACACAAGGCCATAAAGTTTAAATTGTTTATTACAAATTCGAAAAATAAGTAAGACAATTACTGCTGAACAAAAGAAATTGGTATAAAATCTCTGGCCATCCAGTTACTAGGTCCACCGTTGGTAGTCGGGTAAATCCAGTTGTCAATTTCAGAATTCCCATCATTGTCTTCAATAGCGTTGACCCCACGATTGTTGATGTGTAAGGGAGGTCCTTCAGCCCGAGCACGTCGAACAACCCTTTGAGCTCCTTCTTCAACTACTGCTCTGGCATCCTTGAGAGAAACCATCTTCAAAGGAGGTTTGGTGCTCGTGATAGTCTCGGTTGACGCCATAATCTGGGGAACCTCTTCAAGGTTTTGACAAGGAGTCTCTATGAATTCCCCGTCCATCTCCACATACCTGAAAGAATTCAGGTGGCTTACCATATACCCCTCTTCACCATGTACATTGACAATCTTCCCCTTCACTAGATACTTCAGCATTTGGTGCAACATAGAAGTGACGGCCCCAGCTTCATGGATCCAAGGGCGACCCAATAAACAAGAGTATGATGGCCTGATATCCATCACATAGAAGGTGGACCCAAAGTTTTGAGAACCCACTTTGACAGGGATGTCCACCTCCCCATGCACCATTCTTTTTGACCCGTTAAAAGCCTTCACCACAATGTTATTGGGCTTTAGGGTCAAGCCTTGATAATCTAGCCGATCAAGAGCCTTCTTAGGCAAAACATTCAGTGAAGATCCAGTGTCCACCAGCACATGAGCCATAGTAGTTCCCCTGCATTCAATCAAGACATGCAGAGCATCATTATGCTTTCTCCCCTTTGGTGTCAGATCGACATCTGAAAAAGCCAACCCATTGTCAGCAGTCAAACTGGCCACATAGTCTTTGAATTGGTCGGCGAAGGTTTCTTGAGGCACATGAGCAGTCTTGAGGAATGAAATCAAATCCTTTGCATGGGCCTCAGAACATAACAACAGACACAACATCGATATCTTTGAAGGGGTCTGCCCCAGCTGTTCGACCACATTGTAGTCGCTTTTCTTGATTATTTTTAAGATTTCCTCTATTTCTTACTTAGAGGTTTCCACAACAAATTTTTTAGGTGCCTCCGTCCGGGAAGGCTCACCTATATCTTCTTTGCCCCGAGTCCTAAATGACTCATCGACAGCGGTAACAACTGGATTAAGAACGGGAGTAGTAACAGAAGTACCGGTAGAAACAACAGATGGAATAACAACAGGCTTAACAACAATCTTCGGGGAGATCTCGGGATAGAAAACCCTTCCACTTCGAGTAACCTTGATGGTCCCGACAATATTAGTAATATCGGGATCAGCCTCGTCAGTCTTCAAATATTGTTTGACGCTATGGTAGTAGACGTCAGAACCGTAGTTCTGAGGGACAACTTTGTCCGAGGAGTACGGTACGGGACCAGGAAAAGTGATTATCAATGGAGAGATTCTTGGAGCAGGTGTAATCCTAACAGGTCTTTTAGTGGAGACCTTGGAAGGATTGGCGAAAATGGTTATGATGGCAACATCTTCATACAGAACAGTCGGAATCAGAGTCTTTTCAAACAAAATCTCTCTGCTATCCATCAGGCATTAAACACCTGCTTTCAGCAAATAGCAACCAGAGGGAAGAGATGAACACATGTGGCAACCTTTACCACAACCCGGAAATAAACCGGCCAACAACAAATTCTTCTTGACAATCATAAGAGGAGTGTAAACTTCATCAACAGAGGTAACAAACAGATCAGTATCAATGGCATTAACTCCACGGTTGTGCTTGGGCATGGGAGCAGTTATGACATTAGGCTTCTCCGGAGCATCAAACTCAATCTCCTTGGCCTTGATTAGATCCTGTATCTTATTTCTCAGATCCCAACAATCATTTGTATCGTGGCCAGGACTCTCAAAATGGTAAGCGAGCGTTTGGGTTGTACTAAAGAGATATGGTGTTAGAATTCTTGGGAGCCTCCTTCAAGGTTGCCAAGTTGGATCTTAACAGATGGGGTAAAACTTCAATCAATATCATATTAATTTGGGTGAACTGCCTTTACGAACCAATCGAAACGCCAACTCTCCTTTTTAAATGGTCGAAGGTTGCTTCAGCTCTCTATCAATTGAAGGCTTTGAACTTGATTCGAATGGCTCATATTCTCAGCATCAGGGTTTCTTCGTTTAGCCCATAAACATTATTCTTCTTGATGGCGCTGAGTCCTGATTCAAATTGCTCAAGGCTCCCCTCAGCAAAGCTTCTTCGCTTAAGCCATGGTTTGTATGAATTCGAATGGCCCATCATCAGAACTTTTGGAAACTTCTCAATTCTTGCTCTTTTTTATCTCCTTTTCTCTAACTTGGACAATCAGAATATCACCCTGCTGATATGCCAATCGAAGAATCAGTTGGTTAACATGCCTGTCGAAAGCCCCTTTGTACGCTCTAACGAAAAACAACCTTATTTAAGATGCCCTTCGAAGCTGCCTTATTTGAGATGCCCATCGAAAGGCCTTATACCAATCGAAAGACCTTTTGCAGATGCTAATCAAAAGATCTTTTGTAGATGCCAATCGAAGGACCTTTTGTAGATGCTAATCAAAGGATCTTTTATAGATGCCAATTGAAGGACCTTTTGTAGATGCCAATCGAAGGACCTTTTGTAGATGCCAATCGAAGGACCTTTTGTAGATGCCAATCAAAGGACCTTTTACAGATCCGAATCGAAGGACCTTTTGCAGATGCAAACCGAAGGACCTTTTGTAGATGCCAATCGAAGGATACATTACTATCATTCAGAAAAATTTCTTTTCTTTAGGAAAAGGTTTGTAACCACCCATGAAAGAGAAAATCTTGGAAAAACATGATAGGGAAAATTTTGGCGTACAACAGCTTCCCCTGTTCAATCTTCCTAAACCTAAGGATTTAGATTGGCTTGTCTGCCTTTCTTAATCTGAAGGTGGAAAATGATTGAACACTAGAGAGCCCAGAAATTTGTACTCGTCTGAAGTAGCACTATTGGTGGATAATATCAGGAATGGGCTTATAGATGCCATTTGGAAAAGATGATAGAAGATTGTCGGAGATGGGCGTAAAGATGCCATCCAGATAAAATGACGGAGAGTGGTCGGAGATGGGCCTAAAGATGCCATCCAGAGTAGATGCTGACTTCATAAGAGGTCTCTTTATGGGGATTCCTATTCCTATTGTCTGAGGAGGAGTCCACCTGGGGATGGTGATTTCTATTGTTTTCCTATTTGAGGAAAACACTGTGGGGAATAAAGTATAGGAACTTCTGTTGTCCATTACTCTACTGAGGAAGCTATCTCTTGATATAGGGAGATGAAAACTTGTTGTTTTATGGTTGAAATCCAGGCTTTGCAGTAATTTGCTGGGGAGAATGAAATTATCTACTATCTGGAAATGTATCAGAAGAAACCTGTGTAGGGCTGTTTCAGGACGAGTCTGGGTAAGACTTCATCTGGAAGTGTATGAGAAGGAACCTGGGTAGGGCTATTTTAGGAGATATATGAGAGGGAGCTTGGGTAGGGCAGCTTCAGGATGAGTCCGGGTAAAACTGCATCTGGAAATTGTAAGAAGGAACCTGGGTAGGGTTGCCTCAGGATGAGTTCGTGTAAAACTGCATCTGGAAATTATGAGAAGGAACCTGGGTAGGGTTGCTGTTGTACCCCAAAATTTGCCCTCCTATTTCTCATTGATCTCACCTCACAAAGCTCTTGAAGCTCAAGACTCAGTTAGGGTTTCATCTGCTCAAGACCTCCCCTTGCACTGTGGACTCAAAATTAGGGTTTGTGTTTGCACAAAGTTGTTTTGACCCAAAGTGCCCAATATGACTTTCATGCTTCATATTGGACTCCCAAGATTATCCATACCAAGTTTCAAGTCTTGATTCCAAGTTTTGCCCAGTCAATTGGACAGTTGACCTAGAAATCAACTGTATTGGGGAAAAAGTCAACTGTGGCCAATTGACAGTCAAATCTCATGAAATTTGATCCACATCAATATTATGAACTCATATGAACCATTTGATCAAGTTTGGATCACAATTCCACAAGAAATTTGATCAGATCACCAAAAGGGCAAAATGGTCATTTTTAGGGTTTTGACTGTACAGAGGCAATTTTTGACTGTTTGACCTAGCCAATGGCAAACCAAGCTCACATATGGACTCAAGGACCCCATGGAATTATCTTGACATGTTCAACAAGTTCAAAAGATCCCAAATACACAAGATTGACAGTTGAATTTCTCAGTCAATTGATCAATTTTTACTGTATACTGAAAAGTCAAACTTTGACTTTTTGGTCAAAATCAAGAGTCAAGATTCATTTTTCATCAAAATATGCCAAATCATGAAACTTGTTCACCAAGAAATCACAATTTGCAAATTAGGGTTAGAAAATGGAATTTTTCATAACTTAGAATTTTTCTAAGTTATGAAAAACCCTAATTTTTTTCCAACTTTGCCCCATCTTTTCACCATGATCCATTTTGATTCAAACAAAAGTCAAAACATGAAAGTTGTAGATTGTTGCATAATCTACAACTTTGATTCACAAAGTTTTCTCATTTGAAGCTTGTATCTCAAGTTATAGTTTTTTGAATAAGGGCACTAAACCATTTTTAACTTAGTAGAATTTTAACCTATTTTGACAAGGTTTTCTACCCCACTTCAAGGCCATTTTTCATACCCTTCCACTTGGAATTTCAATTTGCATTTCAAAGATGGATTGTAGTACACATTCCAAGCTTTCCAAAATGTCCAAGAACTTCTCAAACAACTTCATGGTTAGGGAGAATCGAATTTCACAATATAGCAAAAACTCACTTGTGAATTGGCCATTTTTCATGTTCATAAGACTATGCAACTTCTCAAAACCAGCATGCCCTTGATTACAGGTCCTTAAACCAAGTTACACTCATAAATTTAATGCATATTCTTTGTACCAAGACCAAGTTCTTTGAGTTCAAGCTTTGTCTAGAGGATTAATCCCAATTTGGAAAAAGTAAACTATCCATTTTTGCAAAAGTTCACTTTATGTCAAATTAGAAATCCAACAAGTACAAGCTAAATCTGAATGGCACAAGATTATGGACAAATTGCTCTGATCAAGAGAAGATTATGCAGCCCATTAGGAGGCCCCCTACATGCCTAGAACATCAAGTGGCATTTTGTTGCTTAGAAAAGAAGAAAGGTCCATAACTTGTGACAACTTGAAGCTCAGCTTACAAACACAACACAAAAGATATCAAACAGACTCAGTACATCCCAACCAAGCTTTTGCACGAATCCTTGACCTTTCAAACACTCCCATTGCCATAATCATCCTCAAACTGCAAAAACAGGGTTGCCTCTGCAGTTTGAGTGCAAACTCCCATTTCCCTCGAGCATTCTCACCAAAATCAATTCATACACCTTCCATACAACATATGCAAACTAACCATGGCCTAAAACCTGACCTGTAATCACTCTAACAGTTTCCACCATTTTTAATTTTTCCTTTTGCAGTTGAAGTTCCACAGCTCGATACAAGGAGTTTCAAGACAAAGTAAGCATTGAAAAAGCATCCCTGGACCTCAAGGAAGCTTTTCCAATCATCACCTTGCACTGAAAGTTCCTCATTCTCCAGATAGAAGTCCAACTGAATAGGTAAAAGTTTGAATTCGTATCTCTCTTATCATGCATATTTAGTCTTAAGTTTGTGAAGAAACAAGGTCCTACTCATAGCCCTGAACATGTACATAGCTTTACTTTTCATTTCTTTTGTCTGAGGAGAGAGAATTTGAGCTCTGAAAATGGTAGAAAAGTTAGGTCAGAAAAGAGGGGGAGAGAAATTCTCCCTCATCTTAGAGAGATAGTTCATGTTCTTTATATGTATGAAATCGTCTCTTCATGCTTAACATTTTTTGTGTTGGAAGTTTGCTGAAAAAATCAAAGAATCAGGATTTCAAACACAAGCTTGCAGGCGCGCGTTTTGTGATTCAGAGGTTGAAGAAGAAGTAGTTTGGGCTGGGCCTGAGCATTTTTTCTTATTCACACCATCTTTTCTGTTTTGCACCCCCAAGCCCATTTGCTTTATTTTTAATGATTTTTGACATTTTCTTTTTTTATTTGATTCATTTATTTTTTCTCAACATATTAAAATTTTGAAAATATTTTTCTCATCATTTTTTGATTTTATTTGGTTTTTATTTGATTTTCTTTTTGATTTGTATATAAATAGATATATATTGTTATTTAAGATAAATAGAAAATATGTAAAAAATACTTCTATTTGCATTTTTATTTTTATTTACCTTCTGAAAATATTTCACATAAAAAAATACTTTTTTTATTTATTTTATTAAAATATTAAGTAAACACTTATTTTGTATATAATACATATTTATAATATAAATATACATATATATATATATATATATATATATATATATATATATATATATATATATATATATATATATATATATATATATATATATATATATATATATATATATATATATATATTATTATACTTAGAATAAAAACGCCAAAAAATGTATATATTTTATTTTTTAATATTTAATACTAAAAAATGACCTTTTTTTCAAATATACCATATTTTATTTTATTCTTGTATGTAAACAATAAATATTATGTGGATTAATTAATTAATATACATTTTGATTAAAACTAGGGTTTTGCCCTAAATATGAAAATACTCAAAAATAATATCTTTTTATTTTCTTATTTTTATTTTTACATAAATAATATTTTTTCATACATATAAAAACTTTCTTTTTGCATTTTGCACATTTATTTAATTTCTATTTAATTGTGCAATTTATTTACCTTGCAAATATTCAAAAATGATGTAATAATCTAGATTTAAATTCTTGTCTAATATCCCCCATTTGTAAATTTGTACCCCCCTCCCTATATTATCATGTTGTAATAACGTAGGAATTTAAATTTCGCACTTTATACGCTTTCTAATTATGCCATGTTAGAATTAGGGTTTGCATGCGAAAAGACGATAAAAAATAGTTTGACCTAATACAAGATAAATGAGCATGAAAATAAACAACACTTCTCACACTTGCACCCCTAGGGTATTCCACTTTGTTGCCTTCAAATAATTGGGCCATGTTGTATGATGAATTTCTTTGGGCAAAGCAAACAATTTGAATGATCATAGTCCCTCGATAAAACTTTTCAAAACAAACAAAAACGAATGATCAAGTCCCTTAAAGAGAATTGCCCAAAGACATTTGACGCCGTTGCAATTATGGTCCAAACGATGACCCGCGCCTGTCCCTTTTCATCTCCTAAGACAAGATTGTCCACCAAATGCAATGGTGGAACAAAAATTGTCAAAAGGTTTAAAACATAATAAAAATCTTTGAGGGAATTTTTAGGGTAGATAAACTCTTAAGTACTTGCTAACTTTCCAAGAAAACACTTGCCTAATTTCAAAACCCACTTCACAAACACTTTCAAAGTCAATTTTTCAAACCCTTGAAACATCTTTTTAAAAGATAAAACACCCTTTGTAAAACATTCGAGTAAAGAATTGTTACAAGGTTAGCCTAATACAAGGCATCTTTTCAAAACATTTTCAAAACCACACACAAAGCACCATTTCAAACAATTGAAAACCAAGGCAAGTTGATCTAAGCAAGTACCTAAGAGCCCATGGATAACCATGGATAGAAGGGGTGCTAATACCTTCCCCTTCTATAATCTACTCCCCGAACCCAAGAAAAATCTCAAAGGTTTTTGCTGTGCTTTTTTAACCTTTCCTTAGGATAAAATAAAAAGTCGGTGGCGACTCTTGCTCAACCGAAACATTTGCGAAAACAAACGCAAAACCCTAGTCAGTTCTCCCACCGTATCACAGAACTGGCGACTCTGCTGGGGAATTCACCTTTAAAGTGGAGTAACCTTAGGGCTTAGATCACCCTCTTGCATGACTAATTGTTTGATTTGTTTGCTTTATTCTTTGGCTCCATTGTTTGGGTTTACAATCCTCCACCCGGATTTTGGGAAACATTCATAGATAGCAATACGTTGTGGAAATTGTGCGGGGTATACCGACACGGTCTAAGCAATAGCTATATTAGTGCGACATATTTGTGAGTACCGGTAACCCTTGAGTTCAATCAAGGAGAGTACGGGGCCGCTGAGTGATGTCACTAAGCACTAATGACCTAGAACCTTACTTGACCATCTTGGCCTTTTATTAGGAGTAGTGAGATGACCGGCTTTGGTGCAGTCCGAAGTTGGTAGATACTCGATACTACACTCATTGAGGGTTGTTTTCTTGGAATATTTTGGTCGCTAGTTAAGTGGCTAAACCAAAACAATGAACAATGAAAACAATCCAGTGATATTGAGCTCCTTAGAACCCGGTTACTATTTATAGGACAGGTTTTTAAGCCAACTACACTCAAGAGGGTACTTACCTATGGAACCCCATGCAAGCCCGAAACTAGGGTTTGGTGTGATTTGCTTGTACATATGTTTTGTGCATACATCATAAACATCATGAAACATCATATGCATTTACTAACCATTTCAGGGGTTTGGATCTTCATCATTGTTCTTATTTTGTAGGTCATGGAAATACCTCGCAGAAATACCATCCAAGTCAACCTTGTGAGAATCTCTCCTCAACTCAAGGAGATCACATCAAGAATTCCGGAAAATTCATCCTTCAGTGAAAGACATGGTAGATTGCTCAGCCTAGTCAACACCAACATTGAAGAAGACATGATGAAAGTGCTATTCCAGTTCTTTGACCCTCTTCACCATTGCTTCACTTTCCCTGATTATCAGTTGGTCCCCACTTTGGAGGAGTTTTCTCAACTCCTAAGAATCCCTATCCTTAATCAACTACCCTTCAACGGTACGGAAAAGGAACCAAAGCCTGAAGATGTTGCTCGAGCACTACATCTACAACCATCTGAAATCAAGGGGCATTGGGAAACCAGAAGCGGCGTCAAAGGATTCTTAGCAAAATTCTTGTTTGAAAAGGCACAAGAATGTTGGAACTCATTGGATCTTCAAGCCTTTGAAGAAATTGTGGCACTCCTGGTCTATGGGTTGGTTCTGTTTCCAAACTCTGACCAATTGATAGATGTCAACGCCGTCAAAATCTTCTTGTCCAGAAACCCGATACCAACATTACTTGGGGACATTCTTCACTCATTTTACACACGAACAATGAGAAAGAGGGGTGTTCTCATGTGTTGTACTCCTATCCTCGCAAGGTGGTTTATTTCGCACCTTCCACAATCTGTCTTGAAGAATGATCAAGGTATAAGGTGGTCCCAACGATTGATGACTCTCACTCATTCTGATGTGCATTGGTGTTCTCGGTCCAGAGAAAATGTCATCATCGTCGATCGCTGCGGAGAATTTCCTAATGTTCCTTTGCTTGGAATCAGAGGAGGTATCACCTACAATCCTTGCCTAGCTTTGAGACAATTTGGATATGCACGGAGGGATGGCCCTCATGACATGCTGATTCCTAGCTTAGTTTTTGACTTCGACAACGATGCGCAAGGACTTCGTCAAAGATTCATCAGAGCTTGGGGAAAACTCAACAAGGTTGATAGTAAGACTCTGGGACACAAGAACTCCATCCCTCTTGAGCCCTATCGCAAGTGGGTACGAGCCCGAGCCCAAAGTCTTATGATGCCTTATCCTCATGTTCTCCCGGTGATTAAAGAGCCTGTTAAGGAAGGAGAGGTTCCCTACACCATCCTACATCCCGACATGCCTACATCGTGGGAGGAAATGCAGAAAAGTTGGATTCAGCTCAAGGAGGAACGGAACACTTTTGAAACTAGCTATTACGCCAGTGAAAAGAAGGTTCTAGAGCTTACCCGCCGACTCCACGAGCAAGAGGCCCTCAATACCTACATCGCACCAAAGAGGATGCGCAATGTCTTTCTGCCTTGAGAAGTTTATTTTGTAATATTTGGCCCATGGGGCATTTATGTACTAACAAGTTTCTTCTTATTAATATGACGTGCGTTCTTCTTTGTCTGAAACAATTTTGAATGTTCTAAACCCTTGAATGCATTGCATACATAAGCATACCATTCATCATGTGCATAAGCAGGTCTCACTCCAGGGTTCCTTATCTATCTGCTGTTTATTTCAGTAGGATGGATCTCGAGCAAACAGTCAAAGACCTACAGGCTCAGAACGCACAGTTCCAGCAACTCTTGATGACCTTGGTCAAGAGTCAAGAGGATATCAAGACTCAACTGGAGAATAAGGACCCAGTGAAGAAGAAGAAGAAGAGGGTTGGAGTGGCCACTTTGGGGAGAAGAATCAACGGAGAAGCTCGGAGAGTGCTCGATTTTCCTCCCACTTCTGATGAAGGGACTAGTAAAAGAGATCAAGTTGTGGTGCCTTCCGAGTCTGATGCGGAAGAGGAAGAAATTGAAGAGGAGGAAGATTATTCCGACCAGCAGTATCCTCCAGCTGATGACAAATACAAAAGTTTAGAAGACAGATTGGCTGCCATGGAATTGCAAAGGGTACCGGGTTTGGATTTTGAAGACATGGGCTTGGTCGCCGGAATTGTGATTCCACCAAAATTCAAAGTACCAGTGTTTGTGAGGTACGACGGGCTATCCTGTCCCAAGATGCATCTCAGGTCCTATGTAAGAAAAATTCAACCCTATACGGCAGATAAAAACCTATGGATTCACTTCTTTCAGGACAGTCTGTCGGGAGCTCAGTTGGAATGGTTTTATCAGTTAGAAGGAACCAGTGTTAGAAGTTGGGAAGATTTGGCCACCGCTTTCTACAAACAATACCAGTATAATTCCGATCTTGCTCCTACTCGTACCCAACTTCAGGGTATGTCACTAGGAACAAGTGAGGGATTCAAAGAATATGCACAGAAGTGGAGGGATTTGGCTGGCAGGGTGCAGCCTCCTTTAACCGATCGTGAACTCGTTGATATGTTTCTTGGGACCCTATCTGGGCCATTTTTCAATCATTTGATTGGTAACTCTTCCGCGGGGTTTACTGATTTAATCTTAACGGGCGAAAGAATTGAGGCTGGCATCAAGTAAGGGAAGATTCAAAAGGGTGTTGCTGCAAGTGTTGAGAAGAAACCTTTTAAGAAGGAGACAGCTATGGTCTATTCTCAGAGAAGAGCAGGGAAGGCGGAGCGTCGGCCAACTGTGGGGGCCGTAATGATTCAAAACACTCCGAGTGAGCAGCCTCGTTATAACCAGACCAGACCAAGTCAGCAACGGGTGGAAAGGCCACAACGGCAGTTCACCCGTATTAATATGACTCCAGCACAGGTGCTTCCTCATCTATTGAAGTTGAATCTTGCCACCCTCAAGGAGGCGCCGAAGAATGTGAATACGTCCTCTCCGCATTATCATGCCAATGCTAAATGCGCCTATCATTCAGACAGCGTTGGACACGACACTAATGATTGTTGGGCACTCAAGCATAAGATTCAGGACCTGATAGAGGCTAAGGAAGTAGAGTTTGACGCTCCAGAAAAACCCAATGTGATATCTGCACCTATGCCGAAGCACGGTCGGAATGTCAATGCCATTGAAGAGGATCTGTATGTTGCCGACGTTAGTGATCTGACTACTCCACTGTTAACCATTAAGTTGAATTTGTTGAGGGCCGGGATCTTCCCGGGATGTGAAGAAAACTGTTACTGTTGCCACTCTCTGCCGTTTGATTGTCCGCTACTGAAGAAAGGCATCCAAGGCCTCATGGATAGCCGACAAATTTTGTTCGAAAAAATTCCTGCCGTTCCAGTTCATGTTGAAAATGTCTCAATCATAACCATTCACGCCAATCTTTCCGAGGCCGTCAAAAAGCCAGTTAAGATTACACCAGCTGCAAAGTCTATACCTTTGAAGATAACAATGCCGGGGCCTGTTCCCTATGTCTCCGAGAAGTCGATACCTTGGAACTATGGTGGTGACATCTACTACCATGGTATCAAGCAAGTTGAAATAATTGAAGAAGATTCAGATGATGAAGAAGCCAGCATTAGTAATATTGCGGGCACCAGCAAAATCACCAGGAGTGGGAGGATATTTTCTCCAGAGATTGCTCCTCCAAAAGCAGTCTTTGGACCCTCATCAGCTAAAGAAGTCATCCCTGCACCAGTGAAGCTCTCCGCCAGAACTCCTTTGATTGAAGAAATTTTCATTCCTAGTGCTGTCTCTCCTACCATTGCCGATAAAGGAAAGGGAATACAAGATGAACCCGTCAGGACGAGGGCTCAACCTTTGGTAATTCCAGAAGCTTCCAAGAAAGAAATGGACGAGATTTTGAGGATAATCAAGAGAAGTGATTACGATGTGGTGGAACAGTTGGGGCAAACCCCCTCCAAGATCTCCATGCTGGCACTGTTACTTTGCTCAGAAGCACACGCTCAAGCTTTGATTAGGTTTCTAAAGGCAGCTCATGTGCCCCAGGAAACCTCTGCAGATCAATTTCAACATTGCGTGGCTAGCCTGACTGCAGACAATGGGCTAGGCTTTTCTGATGCCGACCTGACCCCTAAAGGCCGAAACCACAATGATGCGTTGCATATTTCAATCGAGTGTCGCAGAACCACCCTTGCACATGTTCTGGTTGATACCGGTTCATCACTGAATGTTTTGCCTAAGAAGGCCTTGGACCGGCTAGATTGCGAAGGATTGGAATTGAAGCCAAGTGATATTGTCGTCAGAGCTTTTGATGGGTCGAAAAGAATGGTCCATGGAGAAGTTGAAATTCCTGTCAAGATAGGTACTGAGGTGTTTAAATCCACTTTCTACGTAATGGACATCCGCCCATCATACTCCTGCCTGCTGGGTAGACCTTGGATACACCATGCTGGGGCAGTCACCTCATCCCTGCATCAGATGCTGAAGTACCCTGTCAAGGGAAAGATCATTACTGTCCACGGCGAAGAAGAGTACATGATTAGCCATTTAAATTCTTTCCGGTATGTGGAAGTTGAAGGGGAGTTTATTGAGACACCGTTTCAACATTTCGAAGAAGTGTTTCCTGAAATAGCAGTGGCGAAATTGACAGCTGAGACACCAAGGCAGATGGCCAGGATGGCATCTCTGGAAGATGCAAGGGCTGCAGTTAAAGAAGGGAAGAACTCAGCGTGGGGGCAGCTACCCGATTTTCCGCATAAAGCTGACAAGTCTGGATTAGGTTTCACAGCTGCCGGTCAGAAGGCTATGCGCCGGTCAAAGATTGAGAGGGCGCCAGTCAAAATTTCTCCTTACAGAATCAACACCTTGGAAGATGAAGACAAGGACAGCAACATTGAAGATTGGATTTATCCAACTGTCAGAGGAGGGTTGAGCAATTGGGAGGCAAAAGATTTTGTCCCCATCACTTTTATTCCTCAGTAATTTATCTATCGAACATTTCCTATTTTGGTCTGTAATATTTTACTTTCAAACAATCCGTACACTATCTTTTTCACCTCCTGCCTTGCCCGGGGCATGTAGGTCCACTTGTAAGGGTTTTGACTATTTTTCATATTCATATGCCATGTTTAATGATTCATTGGACGTTTTTCATTTGATAAACTGCTTGTGTTCATTTCCTTTCCTTTTGCATTTTTGTTTAAGGATGGCTATCCCTTACACACACCCACCACTCACCAATGCAGGTACCCATCCACTCCGGATTCCATGGGTGACTATTCTGCTGTATCTTTCAATAACTCTGAAGACCTGGTCAATCTAGCCGAGTATGAAGATGACGAAGGTTGTGAAGTACCAGGGGAACTAGCCAGACTTCTGCAACAAGAGGAAAGAGCCATCTTACCGCATGAGGAGCCATTGGAAACTGTCAACTTGGGAACCGAGGAGAATCGGAAGGAGGTGCAAGTGGGTGCCAACCTGGAACCAGAAGTTAAGGAACGCTTGGTACAGTTACTGAATGAGTATGTTGAAATCTTCGCTTGGTCCTATGAAGACATGCCGGGTTTGGACACAGACATCGTGGTTCACCGTCTCCCCACAAGAGAGGACTGTCCACCGATCAAGCAAAAGGTTCGCCGAATGAGGCCTGACATGTCCGAAAAGATCAAAGCAGAAGTAATGAAGCAGTTCAATGCTGGCTTTTTGGCTGTTACATCCTATCCTCAATGGGTCGCTAACATTGTGCCAGTGCCTAAAAAGGATGGCAAAGTCAGAATGTGTGTGGACTACCGGGATTTGAATAGGGCCAGCCCTAAGGATGATTTCCCGCTACCTCATATTGACATCTTGATCGACAATACAGCTCAGCATAAGGTGTTTTCCTTCATGGACGGGTTCTCGGGCTATAATCAAATCAAAATGGCCCCCGAGGATATGGAGAAAACAACTTTTGTCACACAATGGGGCACTTTCTGTTACAAAGTGATGCCGTTCGGGCTGAAGAACGCCGGGGCAACTTATCAACGCGCCATGGTAGCTTTATTTCATGACATGATACATCATGAGATTGAAGTTTACGTAGACGATATGATAGCTCGGTCGCAAACAGAGGAAGAGCACCTTGAACATCTGGAAAAGCTGTTTGCCAGATTGAAAGAATACAAATTAAGGCTGAATCCAAGCAAATGCACTTTTGGAGTTAGGTCCGGTAAACTCCTGGGATTCATTGTAAGCAACAAAGGCATTGAAGTCGACCCGGCAAAAGTAAAAGCAATACAAGAGATGCCTGCTCCCCGTACTGAAAAGGAAGTTAGAGGTTTCTTGGGGCGCATAAACTATATTGCCAGGTTCATCTCACATCTGACCTCTACCTGTGAGCCAATTTTCAAACTCTTGAAGAAAGATCAGGTAGTGGAATGGAACGACGATTGTCAAGCTGCTTTTGATAGAATCAAGGAATATTTGCTAGAACCTCCTATTCTGATGCCACCCGTCGAAGGAAGACCTTTGATCATGTATTTGACCGTCTTAGATAATTCAATGGGGTGTGTTCTGGGCCAGCATGACGAGTCTGGTCGAAAAGAGCATGCTATTTATTACCTTAGCAAAAAGTTTACCGACTGTGAGACTCGCTACTCACTGCTCGAGAAAACTTGCTGCGCTTTGGTATGGGCTGCTCGCCGACTAAGACAGTATATGCTGACTCATACTACCTTGTTGATATCCAAAATGGATCCTATCAAATATATCTTCGAAAAGCCCGCTTTATCTGGAAGGATAGCTAGATGGCAAATGATCTTAACTGAGTATGACATCCAATACACCACCCAAAAAGCTATAAAAGGGAGTGTATTAGCTGACCATCTGGCTCATCAGGCTATTGAAGACTATCAACCCATGAGATTTGACTTCCCAGACGAGGACATCATGAATTTGGACAACATTGAAAGTGACGGACCGTATGACGGACCCGAAAAGGGATCCCGATGGACCCTGTACTTTGATGGTGCTTCAAATGCACTTGGAAATGGTATTGGCGCGGTACTCATTTCTCCGGAAGGATGCCACACTTCTTTCACAACCCGACTTTGCTTCAGCTGCACAAACAACATGGCTGAGTATGAAGCCTGCATCTTTGGTCTCAAGGCTGCTATAGACTTGGGGATCAAATCTTTGGTCGTGTTCGGGGATTCGGCTTTGGTCATCAGCCAGATCAAAGGAGATTGGGATACCAAGCATCCTAATCTTATTCCATACAAAGAACATGTTCTGACATTGTTGCCTCACTTCGAGCAAATTACCTTCGAGCACTTCCCGCGAGAAGAGAATCAGCTAGCAGATGCTCTAACCACAATGTCCTCCATGTTTAAACTCAACTGGGATAACGAGGCTCCCCAAGTCACCATCGAGCGAATGGATGAACCCGCGCATTGTCACGAGATTAATATCGAAGAAGTAGTGGAACAACCTTGGTTCCATGAAATCAAAAGGTATCTCGAGACCCAAGATTATCCTGAAGGAGCTTCCGTGAATGACAAGAAGTTCTTAAGGAAATTCGCTGCTAAGTTCTTCCTGAGCAACGACATCCTTTACAAACGAAGCCATGATTGCGTATTACTCCGGTGTGTGGATAAAGCTGAAGCAGAGTTGATTATGACCGACATACACAGCGGACCATTTGGCACTCACTTGAAAGGGCATACAATGGCTAAGAAGATCCTAAGGGCAGGCTATTACTGGTCTACCATGGAGGCTGACTGCCATCAGCATTCCCGTACTTGTCACAAGTGTCAAGTCTATGCTGACAAAGTTCATATCCCTCCGGTTCCCCTCAACGTCCTGACTGCTCCGTGGCCCTTTGCAATGTGGGGCATTGATATGATTGGAGAGATCAAGCCCACGGCTTCCAACGGACATCGCTTCATCCTGGTTGCCATTGACTACTTCACTAAATGGGTCGAAGTAGCTTCCTTCGCCTCTGTCACCAAAAATGTGGTTGCCCGCTTTATCAAACATAACCTCATATGTCGGTATGGTGTTCCAGACAGGATCATCACGGACAACGGTACAAATCTGAATAATACGATGATCACTGCATTATGCGAACAGTTCAAGATTTATCATCACAATTCATCTCCCTATCGGCCAAAGATGAACGGTGCTGTTGAAGCTGCGAACAAAAACATTAAAAAGATTATTCAGAAAATGACAGTCACTTACAAAGACTGGCATGAGATGTTACCGTTTTCTCTGCATGGATACCGCACGACGGCACGTACTTCAACTGGGGCAACCCCATTTTCTCTGGTTTATGGCATGGAGGCTGTTTTGCCTATGGAAGTTCAGATCCCTTCTCTAAGGATCATGAAAGATGCGGGTTTGAATGAAGATGATTGGATGCAGACCCGACTTGATCAACTCAATCTTATCGACGAAAAGCGACTTGCTGCTATATGCCATGGTCAGACGTATCAAAAACGGATGATCAAGGCTTTCAACAAGAAAGTTAGGCGTCAAGTGTATCGAGTCGGAGATCTAGTAGTCAAACGGATTATCTTACCGCAAAGTGATCCCAGGGGCAAATGGACTCCTACATATGAAGGACCATTTGTGATCAAGAGTATATTTTCTGGTGGTGCAATGATTCTGACCACCATGGACGGTGACGATTTGCCGCACCCTGCGAACGCAGACATAGTCAAAAGATACTACGCATAAAGTAACCCGACAAGTCGAATACCCGAAAGGGCGGCTTGGGCAAAAATGGGCATCCCGGTGAACCGAAAACCCGAAAGGGCGGTTCAGGCAAAAGTTAGGGATAAAAACAAAAAAAAATCTGTACACCCGGCAAGTCGAAAACCCGAAAGGGCGGCTTGGGCAAAAAGGGGTTTCCCGGTGGATCGAAAACCTGAAAGGGCGATTCAGGCAAAAGTTAGGGAATTAAAGCGCATGACTATGTCTCGTCGGATCACTTCAAAAACAGTCTCTTCATCAACCGGTTCCAGGTCTGATCAATCCAGCCATCGTCAAACGAAGCATTGAATGGACAGAGGTTCAGAGTTGTGAAAGCTACAGCAGAACGGAATCCCATGGAATTATTTCACATAGCCATCTCTATTTTGTATAAATTTTTCAAATATTTACGGCAAGATCCTCTTACTAGGATGATTGTTTCCTTTGTACAAATATACTCAAAGAAAATCAATACAAATACTCTTCCCAAAATTTGTGTCATTTCCCTTTTTCTTTTTTCTTGCACTATTCGCTTTATTTTGAGAAACGTCCAATGTTTTGTTAAATAGGCATATGCATTTGAAACATGATCAATTCTTAATTAAAACCTAAGAAAAGGATTACTGATAGGATGAAAGTACAGATGGATATTTTGACACCTTTTCAAAGGAAATCCCTCAAGATCTGTAATCTCCGTCCCTGGCAAACCCTGAGGTTTATCTCCAGCAGACCCTCGGAGTTTATCCCCAGTAAGGTTCTGAAAGGTATTCCCCGCAGAGTACGGACGTCCCTTCCGAGTTTTATTCAAGGTTATTCCCCACAAAGGCTTATAACTGGGTTATCCTCAGCTAACCACCACGGAAAATCGCGCTCGCCGAAGTTCTTCCCATCCCCAGCGGAGTTCCTCAAAATTCCCCCAACAATAATTTATCAAATACAACCCCCGGAGGAGCTTATCTTTGCAAATCCCCAACCAGAGAATCTTTTGGAAATCATTTTCCCTCAGAATTTAAGCTTCAGTATCCCCAGCAGATCAAGAGCTTCAAATGGACTATCCCCAGCGGAGTCAGACTCTTAAACTATCTCCCCACAGAGTTTTTTTTGGGAAGAAAAATCTTGAGTTCCCCAGTAAAATCTCCGGGGTACTTCTCACCAAGCTGAAGATTCTCAATCTGGCCTCCCTAGCTTTAAGTCTACTAGTTTGGTACCCCCCAGTAGAAGACTTCAGGAATTCCCCAGAAGATTGGTATACAACCCAAATTCCCGGTTCCCCAGCAACAATCCAGGATTTATTTTCCCCGGCAGCAGTCAGGATACTTCTATCCTCCGCTACCCCGGATTCATCTATCCTGTGCAAGACAGCTCTCCAGCTTACATGCACATCCATTTACATTCCTAACACATGAATATACATTGTATCATGCATCATAGCATTGCATACAGCTAACTCTTTGCCTTTTCAGGAAAGGTCAGTCGACAGACTAATATCATTCAAATCTCAAGAGTTCTGAAAACAGTTCACGGGTTCTCCAAGTAAACGGATGTTAATCTATCGCTTGTTCAGATTCTTCTCAAGACTTCTGAAAACAGTTTATGGATTCTTCCCAAGTAACGGATGTTAATCTATCATCTTGTTCAGATGCAACCTTTGAAATTAGTTTCCGGACGCTTCCCAACAACGGATGCGACTCTATTGCTAATTCAACTTCAAAGACTTCTGAAAACAGTTCACGGGTTCTCCAAGTAAACGGATGTTAACCTATCGCTTGTTCAGATTCTTCTCAAGACTTCTGAAAACAGTTTATGGATTCTTCCCAAGTAACGGATGTTAATCTATCAACTTGTTCAGATGCAACCTTTGAATTTAGTTTACGGACGCTTCCCAACAACGGATGCTGCTCTATTGCTGATTCAATCTCAAGAGTTCTGAAAACAGTTCACGGGTTCTCCAAGTAAATGGATGTTAACCTATCACTTGTTCAGAATCGTCCCAAGACTTCTGAAAACGGTTTATGGATTCTTCCCAACAACGGATGTTAATCTATCAATTTGTTCAGATGCAACTTTCTGAAAACAGCTTACAGGTTCCTCCCAACAACGGATGTCAACCTATTGCTTGTTCGGACCCCCAATTCAGAAATGGTCCAAAGCTTGGACACTTTCCTAATATTCCCTTCCAGATTAATGATGTGTAAGGGAGGTCCTTCAGCCCGAGCACGTCGAACAACCCTTTGAGCTCCTTCTTCAACTACTGCTCTGGCATCCTTGAGAGAAACCATCTTCAAAGGAGGTTTGGTGCTCGTGATAGTCTCGGTTGACGCCATAATCTGGGGAACCTCTTCAAGGTTTTGACAAGGAGTCTCTATGAATTCCCCGTCCATCTCCACATACCTGAAAGAATTCAGGTGGCTTACCATATACCCCTCTTCACCATGTACATTGACAATCTTCCCCTTCACTAGATACTTCAGCATTTGGTGCAACATAGAAGTGACGGCCCCAGCTTCATGGATCCAAGGGCGACCCAATAAACAAGAGTATGATGGCCTGATATCCATCACATAGAAGGTGGACCCAAAGTTTTGAGAACCCACTTTGACAGGGATGTCCACCTCCCCATGCACCATTCTTTTTGACCCGTTAAAAGCCTTCACCACAATGTTATTGGGCTTTAGGGTCAAGCCTTGATAATCTAGCCGATCAAGAGCCTTCTTAGGCAAAACATTCAGTGAAGATCCAGTGTCCACCAGCACATGAGCCATAGTAGTTCCCCTGCATTCAATCAAGACATGCAGAGCATCATTATGCTTTCTCCCCTTTGGTGTCAGATCGACATCTGAAAAAGCCAACCCATTGTCAGCAGTCAAACTGGCCACATAGTCTTTGAATTGGTCGGCGAAGGTTTCTTGAGGCACATGAGCAGTCTTGAGGAATGAAATCAAATCCTTTGCATGGGCCTCAGAACATAACAACAGACACAACATCGATATCTTTGAAGGGGTCTGCCCCAGCTGTTCGACCACATTGTAGTCGCTTTTCTTGATTATTTTTAAGATTTCCTCTATTTCTTACTTAGAGGTTTCCACAACAAATTTTTTAGGTGCCTCCGTCCGGGAAGGCTCACCTATATCTTCTTTGCCCCGAGTCCTAAATGACTCATCGACAGCGGTAACAACTGGATTAAGAACGGGAGTAGTAACAGAAGTACCGGTAGAAACAACAGATGGAATAACAACAGGCTTAACAACAATCTTCGGGGAGATCTCGGGATAGAAAACCCTTCCACTTCGAGTAACCTTGATGGTCCCGACAATATTAGTAATATCGGGATCAGCCTCGTCAGTCTTCAAATATTGTTTGACGCTATGGTAGTAGACGTCAGAACCGTAGTTCTGAGGGACAACTTTGTCCGAGGAGTACGGTACGGGACCAGGAAAAGTGATTATCAATGGAGAGATTCTTGGAGCAGGTGTAATCCTAACAGGTCTTTTAGTGGAGACCTTGGAAGGATTGGCGAAAATGGTTATGATGGCAACATCTTCATACAGAACAGTCGGAATCAGAGTCTTTTCAAACAAAATCTCTCTGCTATCCATCAGGCATTGAACACCTGCTTTCAGCAAATAGCAACCAGAGGGAAGAGATGAACACATGTGGCAACCTTTACCACAACCCGGAAATAAACCGGCCAACAACAAATTCTTCTTGACAATCATAAGAGGAGTGTAAACTTCATCAACAGAGGTAACAAACAGATCAGTATCAATGGCATTAACTCCACGGTTGTGCTTGGGCATGGGAGCAGTTATGACATTAGGCTTCTCCGGAGCATCAAACTCAATCTCCTTGGCCTTGATTAGATCCTGTATCTTATTTCTCAGATCCCAACAATCATTTGTATCGTGGCCAGGACTCTCAAAATGGTAAGCGAGCGTTTGGGTTGTACTAAAGAGATATGGTGTTAGAATTCTTGGGAGCCTCCTTCAAGGTTGCCAAGTTGGATCTTAACAGATGGGGTAAAACTTCAATCAATATCATATTAATTTGGGTGAACTGCCTTTACGAACCAATCGAAACGCCAACTCTCCTTTTTAAATGGTCGAAGGTTGCTTCAGCTCTCTATCAATTGAAGGCTTTGAACTTGATTCGAATGGCTCATATTCTCAGCATCAGGGTTTCTTCGTTTAGCCCATAAACATTATTCTTCTTGATGGCGCTGAGTCCTGATTCAAATTGCTCAAGGCTCCCCTCAGCAAAGCTTCTTCGCTTAAGCCATGGTTTGTATGAATTCGAATGGCCCATCATCAGAACTTTTGGAAACTTCTCAATTCTTGCTCTTTTTTATCTCCTTTTCTCTAACTTGGACAATCAGAATATCACCCTGCTGATATGCCAATCGAAGAATCAGTTGGTTAACATGCCTGTCGAAAGCCCCTTTGTACGCTCTAACGAAAAACAACCTTATTTAAGATGCCCTTCGAAGCTGCCTTATTTGAGATGCCCATCGAAAGGCCTTATACCAATCGAAAGACCTTTTGCAGATGCTAATCAAAAGATCTTTTGTAGATGCCAATCGAAGGACCTTTTGTAGATGCTAATCAAAGGATCTTTTATAGATGCCAATTGAAGGACCTTTTGTAGATGCCAATCGAAGGACCTTTTGTAGATGCCAATCGAAGGACCTTTTGTAGATGCCAATCAAAGGACCTTTTACAGATCCGAATCGAAGGACCTTTTGCAGATGCAAACCGAAGGACATTTTGTAGATGCCAATCGAAGGATACATTACTATCATTCAGAAAAATTTCTTTTCTTTAGGAAAAGGTTTGTAACCACCCATGAAAGAGAAAATCTTGGAAAAACATGATAGGGAAAATTTTGGCGTACAACAGCTTCCCCTGTTCAATCTTCCTAAACCTAAGGATTTAGATTGGCTTGTCTGCCTTTCTTAATCTGAAGGTGGAAAATGATTGAACACTAGAGAGCCCAGAAATTTGTACTCGTCTGAAGTAGCACTATTGGTGGATAATATCAGGAATGGGCTTATAGATGCCATTTGGAAAAGATGATAGAAGATTGTCGGAGATGGGCGTAAAGATGCCATCCAGATAAAATGACGGAGAGTGGTCGGAGATGGGCCTAAAGATGCCATCCAGAGTAGATGCTGACTTCATAAGAGGTCTCTTTATGGGGATTCCTATTCCTATTGTCTGAGGAGGAGTCCACCTGGGGATGGTGATTTCTATTGTTTTCCTATTTGAGGAAAACACTGTGGGGAATAAAGTATAGGAACTTCTGTTGTCCATTACTCTACTGAGGAAGCTATCTCTTGATATAGGGAGATGAAAACTTGTTGTTTTATGGTTGAAATCCAGGCTTTGCAGTAATTTGCTGGGGAGAATGAAATTATCTACTATCTGGAAATGTATCAGAAGAAACCTGTGTAGGGCTGTTTCAGGACGAGTCTGGGTAAGACTTCATCTGGAAGTGTATGAGAAGGAACCTGGGTAGGGCTATTTTAGGAGATATATGAGAGGGAGCTTGGGTAGGGCAGCTTCAGGATGAGTCCGGGTAAAACTGCATCTGGAAATTGTAAGAAGGAACCTGGGTAGGGTTGCCTCAGGATGAGTTCGTGTAAAACTGCATCTGGAAATTATGAGAAGGAACCTGGGTAGGGTTGCTGTTGTACCCCAAAATTTGCCCTCCTATTTCTCATTGATCTCACCTCACAAAGCTCTTGAAGCTCAAGACTCAGTTAGGGTTTCATCTGCTCAAGACCTCCCCTTGCACTGTGGACTCAAAATTAGGGTTTGTGTTTGCACAAAGTTGTTTTGACCCAAAGTGCCCAATATGACTTTCATGCTTCATATTGGACTCCCAAGATTATCCATACCAAGTTTCAAGTCTTGATTCCAAGTTTTGCCCAGTCAATTGGACAGTTGACCTAGAAATCAACTGTATTGGGGAAAAAGTCAACTGTGGCCAATTGACAGTCAAATCTCATGAAATTTGATCCACATCAATATTATGAACTCATATGAACCATTTGATCAAGTTTGGATCACAATTCCACAAGAAATTTGATCAGATCACCAAAAGGGCAAAATGGTCATTTTTAGGGTTTTGACTGTACAGAGGCAATTTTTGACTGTTTGACCTAGCCAATGGCAAACCAAGCTCACATATGGACTCAAGGACCCCATGGAATTATCTTGACATGTTCAACAAGTTCAAAAGATCCCAAATACACAAGATTGACAGTTGAATTTCTCAGTCAATTGATCAATTTTTACTGTATACTGAAAAGTCAAACTTTGACTTTTTGGTCAAAATCAAGAGTCAAGATTCATTTTTCATCAAAATATGCCAAATCATGAAACTTGTTCACCAAGAAATCACAATTTGCAAATTAGGGTTAGAAAATGGAATTTTTCATAACTTAGAATTTTTCTAAGTTATGAAAAACCCTAATTTTTTTCCAACTTTGCCCCATCTTTTCACCATGATCCATTTTGATTCAAACAAAAGTCAAAACATGAAAGTTGTAGATTGTTGCATAATCTACAACTTTGATTCACAAAGTTTTCTCATTTGAAGCTTGTATCTCAAGTTATAATTTTTTGAATAAGGGCACTAAACCATTTTTAACTTAGTAGAATTTTAACCTATTTTGACAAGGTTTTCTACCCCACTTCAAGGCCATTTTTCATACCCTTCCACTTGGAATTTCAATTTGCATTTCAAAGATGGATTGTAGTACACATTCCAAGCTTTCCAAAATGTCCAAGAACTTCTCAAACAACTTCATGGTTAGGGAGAATCGAATTTCACAATATAGCAAAAACTCACTTGTGAATTGGCCATTTTTCATGTTCATAAGACTATGCAACTTCTCAAAACCAGCATGCCCTTGATTACAGGTCCTTAAACCAAGTTACACTCATAAATTTAATGCATATTCTTTGTACCAAGACCAAGTTCTTTGAGTTCAAGCTTTGTCTAGAGGATTAATCCCAATTTGGAAAAAGTAAACTATCCATTTTTGCAAAAGTTCACTTTATGTCAAATTAGAAATCCAACAAGTACAAGCTAAATCTGAATGGCACAAGATTATGGACAAATTGCTCTGATCAAGAGAAGATTATGCAGCCCATTAGGAGGCCCCCTACATGCCTAGAACATCAAGTGGCATTTTGTTGCTTAGAAAAGAAGAAAGGTCCATAACTTGTGACAACTTGAACCTCAGCTTACAAACACAACACAAAAGATATCAAACAGACTCAGTACATCCCAACCAAGCTTTTGCACGAATCCTTGACCTTTCAAACACTCCCATTGCCATAATCATCCTCAAACTGCAAAAACAGGGTTGCCTCTGCAGTTTGAGTGCAAACTCCCATTTCCCTCGAGCATTCTCACCAAAATCAATTCATACACCTTCCATACAACATATGCAAACTAACCATGGCCTAAAACCTGACCTGTAATCACTCTAACAGTTTCCACCATTTTTAATTTTTCCTTTTGCAGTTGAAGTTCCACAGCTCGATACAAGGAGTTTCAAGACAAAGTAAGCATTGAAAAAGCATCCCTGGACCTCAAGGAAGCTTTTCCAATCATCACCTTGCACTGAAAGTTCCTCATTCTCCAGATAGAAGTCCAACTGAATAGGTAAAAGTTTGAATTCGTATCTCTCTTATCATGCATATTTAGTCTTAAGTTTGTGAAGAAACAAGGTCCTACTCATAGCCCTGAACATGTACATAGCTTTACTTTTCATTTCTTTTGTCTGAGGAGAGAGAATTTGAGCTCTGAAAATGGTAGAAAAGTTAGGTCAGAAAAGAGGGGGAGAGAAATTCTCCCTCATCTTAGAGAGATAGTTCATGTTCTTTATATGTATGAAATCGTCTCTTCATGCTTAACATTTTTTGTGTTGGAAGTTTGCTGAAAAAATCAAAGAATCAGGATTTCAAACACAAGCTTGCAGGCGCGCGTTTTGTGATTCAGAGGTTGAAGAAGAAGTAGTTTGGGCTGGGCCTGAGCATTTTTTCTTATTCACACCATCTTTTCTGTTTTGCACCCCCAAGCCCATTTGCTTTATTTTTAATGATTTTTGACATTTTCTTTTTTTATTTGATTCATTTATTTTTTCTCAACATATTAAAATTTTGAAAATATTTTTCTCATCATTTTTTGATTTTATTTGGTTTTTATTTGATTTTCTTTTTGATTTGTATATAAATAGATATATATTGTTTTTTAAGATAAATAGAAAATATGTAAAAAATACTTCTATTTGCATTTTTATTTTTATTTACCTTCTGAAAATATTTCACATAAAAAAATACTTTTTTTATTTATTTTATTAAAATATTAAGTAAACACTTATTTTGTATATAATACATATTTATAATATAAATATACACATATATATATATATATATATATATATATATATATATATATATATATATATATATATATATATATTATTATACTTAGAATAAAAACGCCAAAAAATGTATATATTTTATTTTTTAATATTTAATACTAAAAAATGACCTTTTTTTCAAATATACCATATTTTATTTTATTCTTGTATGTAAACAATAAATATTATGTGGATTAATTAATTAATATACATTTTGATTAAAACTAGAGTTTTGCCCTAAATATGAAAATACTCAAAAATAATATCTTTTTATTTTCTTATTTTTATTTTTACATAAATAATATTTTTTCATACATATAAAAACTTTCTTTTTGCATTTTGCACATTTATTTAATTTCTATTTAATTGTGCAATTTATTTACCTTGCAAATATTCAAAAATGATGTAATAATCTAGATTTAAATTCTTGTCTAATATCCCCCATTTGTAAATTTGTACCCCCCTCCCTATATTATCATGTTGTAATAACGTAGGAATTTAAATTTCGCACTTTATACGCTTTCTAATTATGCCATGTTAGAATTAGGGTTTGCATGCGAAAAGACGATAAAAAATAGTTTGACCTAATACAAGATAAATGAGCATGAAAATAAACAACACTTCTCACACTTGCACCCCTAGGGTATTCCACTTTGTTGCCTTCAAATAATTGGGCCATGTTGTATGATGAATTTCTTTGGGCAAAGCAAACAATTTGAATGATCATAGTCCCTCGATAAAACTTTTCAAAACAAACAAAAACGAATGATCAAGTCCCTTAAAGATAATTGCCCAAAGACATTTGACGCCGTTGCAATTATGGTCCAAACGATGACCCGCGCCTGTCCCTTTTCATCTCCTAAGACAAGATTGTCCACCAAATGCAATGGTGGAACAAAAATTGTCAAAAGGTTTAAAACATAATAAAAATCTTTGAGGGAATTTTTAGGGTAGATAAACTCTTAAGTACTTGCTAACTTTCCAAGAAAACACTTGCCTAATTTCAAAACCCACTTCACAAACACTTTCAAAGTCAATTTTTCAAACCCTTGAAACATCTTTTTAAAAGATAAAACACCCTTTGTAAAACATTCGAGTAAAGAATTGTTACAAGGTTAGCCTAATACAAGGCATCTTTTCAAAACATTTTCAAAACCACACACAAAGCACCATTTCAAACAATTGAAAACCAAGGCAAGTTGATCTAAGCAAGTACCTAAGAGCCCATGGATAACCATGGATAGAAGGGGTGCTAATACCTTCCCCTTCTATAATCTACTCCCCGAACCCAAGAAAAATCTCAAAGGTTTTTGCTGTGCTTTTTTAACCTTTCCTTAGGATAAAATAAAAAGTCGGTGGCGACTCTTGCTCAACCGAAACATTTGCGAAAACAAACGCAAAACCCTAGTCAGTTCTCCCACCGTATCACAGTTGCCTTAGGATGAGTCAGTGTAAAATTGCATCTGGAAATTCAAGAGAAGGATCCTGGGTAGGGTTTCCCCGGGATGAGTCCGTGTAAAACTGCATCTGGAGATTGTGAGATGGAACTTCGGTAGGGTTGCTTCAGGATGAGTCCGTGTAAAACTGCATCTTGAAATTCAAGAGAAGGAACCTGGGGTGGGTTGCCTCAGGATGAGTAAGTGTAAAACTACACCTGGAAATTCAAGAAAAGGAACTTGGGTAGGGTTACCTTAGGATCAGTCAGTGTAAAAATGCATCTGGAAACTCAAGAGAAGGAACCTAGGTAAAGTTGCCTCAGGATGAGTCTGTGTAAAACTACATTTGGAGATTGTGAGAAGGAACCTGGGTAGGGTTGCTTCAGGATGAGTCTGTGTAAAACTTCAGAAGGAGGGATAAGGAACCCGTGCAAGATTGCTTCATGAAGAACCCGTATAAAGCTGTATTCGGAAGTTAGAAGAAACCCGTGTAAGATTACTTCATGAAGAGCCCGCATAAAGTTATATTTGGAAGTCAGAAGAAACCTGTGTAAGATTTCTTCATGATGAGCCCGTGTGAAGTTGTATTTAGTCTCATAGATAATTACTCTGTTTTATTTCAGGAGCTAATCCTGGACCTGTTGAAAATTGTTGATGATAAATATATGTTGATTGATCTTTCGTGAAAAGGTAAAGCGTTAGCTGTATGTAATGTCATGATGTATGAAATGCATTATGTAATGTTGTTATCAAAATAAATGAGATTGGGATGTATGCATTTGCACTACAGATGCTATGACGTTTGTAGAATGATGTATGAATGCAATATGTAAATGTATCAGTTGTTCTATTGCAGCGCTGTTGAACTAGGGAAAATAAATCTCTGATTGTTGCTGGGGGTGAAGAATGTAGGTCCTTAAATTTTGTTGAAGCTGAACTGCTGGGAGATGATCTTCCATTATTAGAGAAATAAACTCTATTGGGGAAGGAAAGCTCTGTGAACTGAACTTTCGTTAGAAGATAGTCTGTAATAAGTACCAGGATGATATCCGTCCCTAGATCATACCCGAACTGTTGCTAGAAGATAGTCTGGAATAAGTATCAGGATGACATTCGTTTTTGGGTCGCACCTGAACCGTTTCTAGATGAGAATCTTGGAGTAAGTGTTAGGATGACATCCGTCTTTGGATCGTACCTAAACCGTACATGAAACATGTGTTGAATGGGTGTCAGAATGATATCCGTCTCTAGATCATATTTGCATTGTACTTGAAACATGTGTTGAATCAGTGCCAGAATGACATCCATCTCTGAATCGTATCTGCATTGTACTTGAAACATGTGTTGAGTGAGTGTCAGAATGACATCTGTCTCTGGATCGTATCTGCACTTTACTTGAAACATGTGTTGAATGAGTGTCAGAATGACATCCGTCTCTGTATTGTATCTGCATTATACTTGAAACATGTGTTGAATGAGTGTCAGAATGACATCCGTCTCTGGATCGTATTTGCACTGTACTTGAAACATGTGTTGAATGAGTGTCATGACATCCGTCTTTGGATCGTATCTGCACTGTAATTGAAACACGTGTTGAATGAGTGTCAGAATGACATCCGTCTCTGGATCGTATCTGCACTGTTTCTAGAGGAGACTCTAGAATAAGTGTTAGGATGACAACCGTTTATGGATCGTACCTGAACTGTTTCTAGAAGAAAGTCTACTTTATTTAGAATGTTTCCGCTGGGAACTCTTGCTTTGTTGTTTTGAGAAGAAATCTATTGAGGAACATTGATTTTGATTGATTGTACGTGATTCGTTGCTGGAACTCATGCCTAATGCGCCAAGTGATTCAGATGGAGATCTGCCCCTTACTGTTTCGCATTTATGAGAGATTCCTTGAATATTGACTTGACTACCCCAGATGATGGACAATGATCATGCTATGCCCCTTGGTTGGAAGTGTTTTTCCACTTGAGGTGAAACTTTTTATTGAGAAAGTTTTTGTTCACTAGATATTCATCATGTGAATTTCTATGTTGTCGAACAGATAACTATGTGAAAACAATGATATTCAAATAATGCAAAGTTTATGCTTGTCTTGAAGTTTGAAAATTCATTTTTTAGTAAAACAAAATTTTGCAAGAGGGTGATATCAACTCATGATTTATAGCAAGTCCTACAGGAGTCAGGATACCTTTTGTAACAGTATGTGTGATCGGTGGATCTGGAACTGACTGTTTAACGCTGGTTCGCGAAATGTCTCGGAAGCAAGAGTCGCCACCGTATTTTATTTTCTCCAAATGGAAAGGACAAAAGCACAGAAAAATTCCTTATAGAGATTGCTCTCGGTTCGGGAGGTAGATTATAGAAAGGGAAGGTGTTAGCACCCTTTCTATCCATGGTTATCCATGGGCTCTTAGATACTTGCTCACTTGTGTTTTCAAAAATGGTTTGTTTGCTTTTCAACTGTGGGTTTTAAAAAGTTTCTTTGAAAATTCCAGTTCGACTCTTGTATCGGTCCTCAAGAGTGTTTGAAAAATTGCTTTCGAAAGCTTTTTGAAAGTGTCGGTGTGAAAAGTATTTTTGATTTGTTTTGTTTTGAATTAGAGCAAGTATCCACGAGTCGTCTACCTACCCTAAGGAATTCGTCTGTGTAAATGTCCTTTAAAGTAGTGCCATCCCACCATTGAGAGGTAGGTAGCACCACCGTTGGAGGTGTTCGGGTCAATTCGAGGTTCGGGAGAGGTGCATGAATAATTAAAAGAAAAAAGAAATAAATACGCGAATTGAATTAAAAAAAACGAGGGCGTTGGACCCCTTTTAATGAAATTAAATTATTAGCAAATTAATTAAATTAAAGAAAAATAAATATTTTTTTGGTTTTTTGTATTTATGAGAATTTAATGAGATTAATTGAAATTGAAATTAAATTAACCCTAATTCTATAGTTTTTATTTATTAAGGAAAAATATTAAAGTTAAACCTAAATTAAACTAATTATTTACATGGTAATTTAATTACAAAAATAAATAATATTTAATAATTAATTATTATGAAAGAAAAGAAAAAAGGATAAAAATTATTACAAACCCTAATTCTACCGAATTTTAAATTGATTAAGAAAAAATATTTAAAATTTAACCCTAAGTTTAAAACTAAAATTAATGAATAATATTTATTTACAAAAATATTAATTAAATAAACATATTTAATTTTTCTTTTTCTGATTTTTTATTGTTTTTGTGTTTTTATGAAAAAATATTGAATTAAAGGAATTAATAAATAAAAGAAAAAAAATTGAATCAAAAATAAAATAAAAAAAATAGTGAAAAGAACATTGCAAACCTGGGGGGTCTGTCTTAGCAATTTAAGCCCAATAAGCCTGGCTTGGTTTGACCTTTGCGCTGGCATGCGTGTCTGTTGACTGAGGTTCACCATAGTCTTTGAATCATGGCCTTTGATGGAGTGCAGTGGGACATGTGGCGCGTTGGATTGAGGGATGCATAGTGGTCTACAACGCTGAAGCTGCACAAAATTATTAGTGGAAAAATAATATGGAAAGGGTGAGGGACCTGGGGCTCGAACCCAGGTCCTAGAGATTACCACCACTACGCCTTGCCAACTGCTCCAGTTTGTCTCTTTGCATATTAAATAACAAACAATGATTATAAAACAAAACAACGCATTAGTGACTTTTCCGCGCGAACTTTCAAACGACCCAATCATAGCTTGCCACTGCATCGTCTTCTCCATAGCTTTGTTTTTTTCCTGAAATAAAAAGGAAATTGGCAACGGTTTTGGACCTGTCCCCTTATACCCCATATTCCAAAATAGCGATTAGCTCAGGGAGGCTCATAAATTGAGCGCGAGGGTTGTGTCCTTTTCGTCCAAATGCGCTGAATTTAGTCATGGCATCATGATGGTCCAATTTTACAGCGTTAAGAAACGCCCAATTCCAAGCTTGCAAAACCCTAGAAGATAACAATGGCAGATTCGCATATAGTGTATAAAAACGCAATTAATCCATGTGGTTAGCTTCAGAATTAATCAAGGAATGTAAATCAATAAAGAAAACGCGCTAAAAATGCATGGGATTCATGATTCGATCATGAATTTTTTCATGCAAAGCTTGACTCGGATATACCACCTCCTTGAGTATGGGACAAAATTCTTGATTGGAATCGTCTCCTGGCAACTTTGGCAAGCTAATGGAATGATGATTTTGGCTTGACAGACCCTGCAATCGTGATTTCAGTTCTTGAGTTTTTTTGACAAAAATGCCAGTTTTATTCTTTGTATATGGCGCAGCTTGGACCTCTTTTGGAATAGGGTTTGCATTCATATATGTATGTGAGTGATTAGGTCAAAGAAAATTGATCAAAGAATCCATGAATTAATGAAAAGGATATTTGATTTTTATGGCATTAGTTTTCAATCTTTTCATGCATATTTGCCACCAAATCATGTCCAATTACCTTCAATTCTTTCCTAATCTGATTTGCACGAAATCTTGGAGATATTTTATGCACAAAAAGATTCAAAACATTAGGGTTAGTATTTTTTACCTATTTAATTTAATTAAATGAATTATTAATGATTAAAAATCCAAATAAATAAAATAAAATGATAAAAAACTTCCCTTTGGGCCAAATGGTCGTGCACATGCCTTGGATGATGAATTGTGAAAGAAAAAGAGGCCCATTAGCAATATTAGGTCATTTGAAGCAATGTTGACTTTTCAAAATATCCAAAAATTTCCCAACTTCCACAAGGCATAACTTGCTCAATTTTTAAGCTTTGCTCATGTTCTTGGACATTTTGGAAAGGTCTTTGAGTCCTCTAACCAATGTCATTGGTCCCATGTTATTTTAATTTACCAATCCCAAGTTATGGCCTTTGACTTAAAGTCCTTTTTTGTTGACTTTTGAAAATGACCTATAATGTTGAAATTGATAACTTTTTGTGAGAGCATTTCTTGGACTTGAAGTATGAAGAGGAGTTGTAGGAAATGTCTTTATCTTCAAAATGAGCTTTGGATTGAATTTTTCTGATAATCCATGTGAAAGTTATGCCCTGGTCAATTTACAGTTGACTTTTTCAACTGTCCAAATATGGAAACTTTCGCATCTTGATGATTTTTGAGCCAAACTTTGAGAATCATGATCAAGCATTGATAAAATGATGTTTGTGGCTTCAAAATGAGATGTTGACCAAAAATTTGAACTTTTGACTGTCAAATGACCATTTTGCCCCTACAGTTGACTGTAGTGCAATTTAGGGTTTTTGACTGTGCAATTTTGTGCTGTAAGTCTTGAAACTTGGTATGAAGATGCTTGACCATATTTATAGGAATGTGAGACTTGATTGTACCCTTAGAAACTTCATTTCCTTTATCAGAACCAAAACCCTAATTTTGACTGTTAGGAGGCCCTTGAACTGTGCAACCCTTGGGGAGATTTTGAAGCATTGACTTGGCAAATTTTGGAGAATATGGGAGGGCAAATTTTGGGGTACAACAGTTGCCCCTGTTCAATCTTCTTAGACCTGAGGATGCGGATTGGTTGACGTGCCTTTCGTAATCCGAAGGTAGAAGATGATTGAACACTAGAGTGCCTAGAAATTTGCGCTCACATAGTACTGTGATGGTGGAATGGGCTTATAGATGCCATTTGGAGATTGATGAATAGGATGATGGGCTTATAGATGCCATGCTAAGAGATGATGGAAGGTGGATGGGCTTATAGATGCCATATGGATGTTGATCGCGTAAGAGTTTCCTTAGCGAGAACTTGCGTACCTGCAAAAAGAAAAATGAGTACCTGACATGTTGCAGGAGATGGTCTTCAGATGCTTTGTATAGATGTGTCCTGAATGGTTACAGGAGCTGGATCTGGAGCTTCAAACGGCGATGAATGAACCAGGGATGGTTACTACCTCAACAGGAACGGTGAGAGAACCTTGGATGACTTTAACCTCAACAACAATCGTTGAGAAAATCTTGGGATTACCACCTCCGCAGGATCGGGGAGAGAACCATGGGCGACTACAACCTCAATAGCAATCATTGAGAGAATCTTGGATAACTTCACTTCAACAACAATCGTTGAGCGAAATCTGGGATTACCACCTCCGCAGTATCGGGGAGAGAACCATAGGCGATTACCACCTCAACAACAAACATTGAGAGAACCTTGGATAACTTCAACTTCAACAACAATCGTTGAGCGAAGCCTGGGATTACCACCTCCGCAGGATCGGGGAGAGAACCATAGGCGACTACAACCTCAATAGCAATCATTGAGAGAATCTTGGATAACTTCACTTCAACAGCAATCGTTGAGCGAAATCTGGGATTACCACCTCCGCAGTATCGGGGAGAGAACCATGGGCGACTAGAACCTCAACAGCAAACATTGAGAGAACCTTGGATAACTTCACTTCAACAGCAATCGTTGAGCGAAATCTGGGATTACCACCTCCGCAGTATCGGGGAGAGAACCATAGGCGATTACAACCTCAATAGCAATCATTGAGAGAATCTTGGATAACTTCACTTCAACAGCAATCATTGAGCGAAATCTGGGATTACCACCTCCGCAGTATCGGGGAGAGATTCATAGGCGATTACCACCTCAACAGCAAACATTGAGAGAACCTTGGATAACTTCAAATTCAACAGCAATCGTTGAGCGAAGCCTGGGATTACCACCTCCGCAGGATCGGGGAGAGAACCATAGGCGATTACCACCTCAACATCAAACATTGAGAGAATCTTGGATAACTTCACTTCAACAGCAATCGTTGAGCGAAATCTGGGATTACCACCTCCGCAGTATTGGGGAGAGAACCATAGGCGATTACCACCTCAACAGCAAACATTGAGAGAACCTTGGATAACTTCAACTTCAACAGCAATCGTTGAGCGAAGCCTGGGATTACCACCTCCGCAGGATCGGGGAGAGAACCATAGGCGATTACCACCTCAACAGCAAACATTGAGAGAACCTTGGATAACTTCAACTTCAACAGCAATCGTTGAGCGAAATCTGGGATTACCACCTCCGCAGTATCGGGTAGAGAACCATAGGCGATTACCACCTCAACAGCAAACATTGAGAGAACCTTGGATAACTTCACTTCAACAGCAATCGTTGAGCGAAATCTGGGATTACCACCTCCGCAGTATCGGGGAGAGAACCATAGGCGATTACCACCTCAACAGCAAACATTGAGAGAACCTTGGATAACTTTAACTTCAACAGCAATCGTTGAGAGAAGCCTGGGATTACCACCTCCGCAGGATCGGGGAGAGAACCATAGGCGACTACAACCTCAATAGCAATCATTGAGAGAATCTTGGGTATCTTCTACTAAGTCTTTATCAGGAAAATCTGTTTGAGGTCGATTTAGCTGGACTAGAGAAGGCCTTGGACTAGATAATAAATCTTTGGAGTCGATTTAACTGAACCGGTCTAGGTCTTGAAATGTCTTCCACTGGATAAGAAACAGGGAGATCTTGGGATCGATCTGACTGAACCAGAGAAGGCCTTTGACTGGATAAGAAATCTTTGGAGTCGATTTAACTGAACCGGTCTAGGTCTTGAAATATAGCCGAGAACTTAACTGAATCTTTTCCTGAAAGGTAAAGGTCAGTCATATGCAATGCATGATATGGATCAAGCAATGATGTTCTCAACATAAATGAGATTTGTAAGATATGATGCGTACATGCATGCTATAATGATGTATGTGATGTTTAAGAATGTATGTTTTTGTCTTCGGAAAATAAATCCTTGACGGGTGCCGGGGAGTCACTCCTGGGCTGATGTTGAAGAATAGATTTTTGCCTCTGCTGGGGATGAGAGTTGCAAGAATACCGGTAGGAGAAGATAACTCCGTTGGGGAATAAACTTGGCGAATGAAATACTCTGCGGGGAGAAAAGTACTCTAACGATCTTGCTGGGGAGCAATACTCTGTGGGGAGAGAGATACTACTTTGTTGAGTGTTGATAGTAACTTGGCTGGGGATACCATTGTTATGTTGGAAGTGTTAATAGACTTTGCTGGGGATAAGAAGACTTTGTCGAGGACGATCTTCTCATGGCTTTTGGCTGAGGATAACCCAGTTATATCCTGGTAAGGAAATAACTCTTTGAAGAAAGCCGAGAGACGCGTTCGTGCTCTGCAAGGATAAGCTTCCAGAATCTACTGGGGATAAGCTTACTGCTTGGGGAGATGGATTCCAACTTTCCTGGGGAAACTGGGCTGGACTCTTCTGGGGAAGTTTTGAGCTGTATTGGTTATGTTCTTCAACGGAACTTATCTTGGTACCTTGGAGAACAGAACAATTAGATTGTTTAGACAACTCTTTATTGCCCCTGTTTCAGTGGGAGAGGAAGACCTATGAGGTGCTGATAGTTGTTGATGGACAAACCTTCTTCTGGTAGACAGGTGACAAGATGATAGGACATAGTCGTACGCTTTGATCCCTAACTTTTGCCTGGACTGCCCTTTCGGGTTTTCGGTCCACCGGGATACCCATTTTTGCCCAAGCCGCCTTTTCAGGTTTTCGACTTGCCGGGTGTACAGATTTTTTCATTTCATCCCTTCATTTTGCCCGAACCCTTTTGGTTCACCGGGAAGCCCTTATTTTTTCCTAGGTGTGTCAACCTAGCGGGTCCTTGATTATGCGTAGTATTTTTTGACTATGTCCGTTCTCAGAAAGTAGGGAGTTGCCCCTGTTAGAAGTGTTTTGTCATGCCACCAGAAGGTATTTGATCAGGTCAGATTCGTCGTTGGAATGCCAGTGACTCAGGCGGAGATTTGTCCCCAGGCTATTTGGCCTTTGAGAGATTCTCCGAATCTTGATTGGACTGCCCCAGATAATGGACCATGGTCATGTCTGCCCCTTGATTGGAAGTACTTATGTTCATTAGGCATTCGTCGTGCGAATTTCTATGCTGTTCAAACAAAAAGTCATATGCAAACAAAGTTATGTTAAAAATGCAAAGCCTATGTCTGTCTTGAAGATTTTGAAAATGCATTCTTTTTTCATAAAACAAATGAATGTTTGTAAAACGTGATGTCAACTCCTTCTTTATAGTAAGCCTTAAGGAGTCAGGATACCTTTCGTCACAGTATGCTTTCGAACTAACCCATGCTTCAGCTAGGACTTTTAAGGGTTATAACGTGGCCTGGTTCACGGTTTAAGAAACAAAGGATAAAGGCTCAAATTATTTGTACCCACCCGTTCTTCGTGATGTTCTTCGATCCTAAACTCATCTAATCGTGCATTAGACCTTGGTTGAGTGTTTGCTTTGATATACCAGCGATGGTTCGGATATTGACAGTATATTTTGATTAGGCAGTCATTTCCTTTTTTGTTGAGGGTTTGTAGGACCTCTTTCTTTTTGATTTCGTTATCCCTATTTTTTGCCTGAGCTGTTTCCTTTTTGGAATTACAGTCAGCGGGATGCCCCAGTTTTGTAAGTCTCCTTCGTGGGTTTTGACTTAATGGGTTTTTCATTTTTTGAGATAATGACTGCCTTTCTTTATGATTATTCGGAACCATCACTGTTTTTCTTTGTTTTGTATGGATCTTTTTTGGTGCCATTCGTTATGCACTTGGATCAACTGAGAGAACTACCCTGCCCCAGGTTATGATTAAGGGTTTTAATTTTTGAAAAGAAAAACTCCTACTTCTTTGGCTCAGAGGGGTTGACGAGGGATTATCTTCCTTATAACTCCAGTGTTTAGGAATTGAAACAATGCCTGTACCTCATCAGCGGGGTCTGTTCAAAAGCATACTGTAGATTATGGTATCGTTTTCATCATCCTCCCTCAAGAGGTTTAGCATTATTAATTGAGAGTTGACATCAGAAAAAATATGAAAATAATTTGCATATAGTGAATACGAATATATTGCTTCAAAACAGACATATGCGATGCATTAATGAAATAACAACGTTTAACATGAGTAAATGTTTAAACAATCAAAGAACAACACAACTTGAACATTCGAATGAACAAAAGTTTTCTAGTCTCAGGGCTTGTCACTTCAAATGGTGAGCCTTGGAGGGACGGTAGAAAAATTCAGCCTGACCATCTTGTGTGAATTCCAGTGCCCCTTCATCAATCAGGTCTTGGATCTTGTTTTTCAAAGCCCAACACTCGTTTGTATCATGTCCTGGACAGGAAGAGTGGTAGGCACACCTTTTATTGGGATCATAGACAGGAGATGCTGTGTTCTTGTTCCGGGGATGAGCCCTTAATGTGATCAGATTCAATCTTAACAGGCGTTGTAAAGCTTGGAACAACGACATGTTGAGCTGGGTGAATTGCCTCCTGGGCTTGTCTGGCTGAAGCCGGTGAAGTTGATGCTGAGTTTGTGACCCTGGAGCCAATTGAGGAACTCTCCCCTTACCTCCTTGTCTCAAAGGTGGTTGAACGATGACTGGCTCTTTACCCTTAGACATTTGCCCCAGTTGGTTACCCCGAAGCAGTTGGTTGACGAGAACTCCGAGCTCTTCTTGTCTTTGACCTAAGCTTTGAATGATAGTCATCTGCCCCAGCATCTGGGTTTTCAAGGCATCCACCTCAGCTTGCAGGTGTTTCAGCCTTTCATCTTCAGCATTGTTCCTGACAAAAGTCTCCATGAGAAGTGTCCTCAACTCCTCCTGCCCCTTGGATAGATTCAGGAGGATTTCCCCGAACCGAGTTTCTTGAGTAAGAAGGTCCTGGTTATCTTGTTGGGAAGCCATTGCTGAAATAAACAGCGAGAGAGGTAGGTGACCTGCAACAAGGATACCTGTTATGATGTGTATGTATGCATGCAATGTTTTCCAGGACCTCGCGGGATAAACAAGAAGACTGTTAGCATTTGAATTTGTTAGCTTGATTGGAGGAGCCCTATGTTGCTGAGAATCCTTCTTCAAGGGTCAAAAGCTCACCATTCCAGTGGGTCATAGCCCCTGACAACCTTGGCTAGGGCAACCTTCTTCAAGTGTTAAAGCTCACCATATCAAGTGGGTCATAGCCCCTGACTACCTTGGCTAGAGGAAAATAAATCCTCTTTGCCCCTTGCTGGGATAGTTGATTCACCATGACCTGCATCACAAGCCCTTGAGATCCTTGAAATGGGTTAGGATGTATGCAATGGTATGATGTTATGGTATGCATGGGGTAATGTGAGTAGCCCTGTTATGAGTCCCAATTAAGGACTGCAAACCAAAACCTGCAAGAAACTTAGTAAACCTTGTCATGAGTCCCAATTAAGGACTATAAACAAAACCTGCAAGAAACTCGGTAGACCTTGTTATGAGTCCTAATTAAGGACTACAAACAAAACCTGCAAGAAGCTCAAGTGTCGGACAACAAGCATGCAAATAGTCAAGTACGAAGGCACACAAGTCACACAAGAGAAACTCTTAGAGTTTAGGCCAGCATGGGGTCTGGGTATTACCCTCTTGAAGTTGGTGGGCTCAACCTGTCCTATTAGAAGTAACCGGGTTCTAAGGGTCCCAATATCACTGGATTGATTTCATTGTTCATCGTTTCGATTTAGCCACTGAACTGGCGACCGAAATATTCCAGGAAAGCAACCCTCAATTGAGTGTAGTATCGAGTATCAACCAACCTCGGACTGCACCAAAGTCAGTTATCTCACTACCCTAAAGAGGCCAAGATAGTTCAATTAAGGTTCCTAAGGTCAGTTGATTCTTCATGACACCACGCGGAGGCCCCGTACTCTCCTTGACTGAACTCAAGGGTTACCGGTACACACCAAAGTGCCACATCAACGTAGCAGACTGTTTCAACCATGTCGGTATACCCCGCACAGTTCCCTCACAGCCTTGTTGCTACTTTCTAAGAAGGTATCCCCAGATCCGGGTTAGGATCTATAGAACTCCCAAGACAGTCCCACAATTTAAAGCAAGCAAAGAAAGCAATTGAAAACACAGTTATGAACTAACCCTAAGGTACACCTCACTTTATAAAGATAGTCCCCAGCAGAGTCGCCAGTTCTGTGATCGGTGGATCTGGAACTGATTGTTTAACGCTGGTTCGCGAAATGTCGTGGAAGCAAGAGTCGCCACCGTCTTTTATTTTCTCCAAATGGAAAGGACAAAAGCACAAAAAAATTCCTTATAGAGATTGCTCTCGGTTCGGGAGGTAGATTATAGAAAGGGAAGATGTTAGCACCCTTTCTATCCATGGTTATCCATGGGCTCTTAGATACTTGCTCACTTGTGTTTTCAAAAATGGTTTGTTTGCTTTTCAACTGTGGGTTTTAAAAAGTTTCTTTGAAAATTCCAGTTCGACTCTTGTATCGGTCCTCAAGAGTGTTTGAAAAATTGCTTTCGAAAGCTTTTTGAAAGTGTCGGTGTGAAAAGTATTTTTGATTTGTTTTGTTTTGAATTAGAGCAAGTATCCACGAGTCGTCTACCTACCCTAAGGAATTCGTCTGTGTAAATGTCCTTTAAAGTAGTGCCATCCCACCATTGAGAGGTAGGTAGCACCACCGTTGGAGGTGTTCGGGTCAATTCGAGGTTCGGGACTGAAGTGGTGAAAAACACAAGAAGGGGGGGTTGAATTGTAAAACTGAAATCTAATGCAATGAACAAGATATTTTTATCCTGGTTCGTTTGATCTCAAACTACTCCAGTCCACCCGTCAAGGTGATTTCGCCTCTCTCCAACGAGGTCTTAATCCACTATATTCAACTGAATATTACAGACTGCTTTAACAACTGCTAAAGCCTTCTTGATTCAAACCACAACCCGGTTTGTCAAGGTAACACTTTCTTACAAAGAGATAAAACTATGTGTGTGGATGTTTTCTACAAAACTGTATCACAACTGTGATGTATACACAAATTGAAGCTTAGAAACTAGATTGCTAAACAGTAATAGAATATCAGAGTGTGTGGTTTAGCAAAACTGAGAGAACGAAGATTATGGTTTAGCTTTTGTGCGTGTAGAGATTTTGAGAGCATTAGCCATTTTAATCTTCAAAGCCTTGTTTATATAGCACTGAGATGATGAACGTTGGATGCAATATTCTTGATTCAATGCTAATAACAAGCTTTCCTTATTGAGAAGATCTTGTCTGGAATGAGGCCGTTGGAATTAATTTTCTTTCAATGCACAGTACCGTTGCTTACTTAATGCAAGTTCTGGCTTGGCTCATTCTGACTCTGCTTCGCTGCTGATGAACTATTGTGTTTCTTTATCAGAGTGTTGAGCGCAGTCTCGTTCATCAGGCTTCAGCATGTACGTGAGTTGATCATCTGATTTTAACATTCTGATATAGCAACTTCTGATGCTGGTGTCTGAAATCAAGTTCTGATGCTGAATAGATGTGATCTTGCTTATTTCAATCAGAGTATCTGCAAGTCAGAACATAATAATTTTAGGCAGCAGATAGTTCATACATGAAACTTATAAATACTATATCTTTTCACTTTGTTATCATCAAAACTTAAATATAGGGTAGTAGATTCAATCTTTGTTCTAACAATCTCCCCCTTTTTGATGATGACAAAAACTAGATATTTTAAATGAAAATAACGTGAAAAGATATCTGGAATATGTATCAGAATAAGAAGCAAAAAAAAAAAAAAAATAAGGAGTAAGGAGATACTCCCCCTGAGTTTATTACTTCCCTTTGATTATACGTGTTCTTCAGGATCAGATCTTTTTGCCTTTCTTTGAACATCAGAGTATCAGAGTCTTTGACTTATCAGAAGCTTTATGTCAGAGCAGAGCTTCAGAGCTTATCTTGTCAGAGCTTTGCTTTGGATCAGAATATTAGAGCGGATCAGAACTTCATAGTGATCAGAGCTTCTAGTCTTCAGAGTGTCCAGGAGCTTCCTTGTGCCTGTAGACTTTAAGCAAAACAGAAAGAAAACATTTCAAGTAATAGAGTTAGAATGTTTGAGAATTTTTGTCTAGTCAGCCGTTATTGATTAAAATATCATTCTTGTTCTCCCCCTTTTTGTCAGCAATCAAAAAGTGTTGGTGATGTGCTAAAACAATTAAGATCAGAAAAACTAATCATATTAAGATAGTTCAGAATCAAAACAAGAAAATATTACAAAACATATTCAATCAGTGCATCAGAAAATCAAGGAAAACATGAAAAAGGTCATGCATGAAAAAGAGACTAAGGTTGAGGAGGCAAGCGTGTGAACAGGTTCTCCAGCATGGCTTGGATCTTTTCAGCAGTCTCATTCTGCTTATGCACCATGCTGACAACAGTGTCAATCTTGCTGTCCTGCACATCCATTCTCTCTTTCATCTTCTGATCGCTTTCATCCATCCGCTGCTGCTGACGCATGTCATTCAGCCTTAGTTCTTCCAGAGTCTGCCTGTCCAAGGCAGCTTGAGAAGCATCAGAAACAGGAGGCTTCTGAGAACTTTCAGCAACATCCTCTGCTTGACTTTCTTCAGCTTGAATGGTATTGTCTTCTTCTGATGATTGCACCTTTGCAGCTTGCTGTTTCTCAGACCAAGGTTCACTGTCCAGAGGGAGCACGTCCTCTTTCAGGAGCTGACTTCCAACTTCATTCAGAAGCTTGCTGAAATTTTGTTGTGCCTGCTCATAGTTGATATCCTGCAACTTGAGGGCTTCAACACGTACCCAAAGTCTGAATTGTGACCAGAGCTGATCAGAAGCAGCTGGGTCAATCATTCCAGGACAGACTTGCTTCAAAGAAGCAATCCATTGTAGCACACCTGTTTCAAAATTCATAATACCAGAGCCAACATCTGGTTGCTTTGGTTTTGGGATGGCAATTTTGTGTTTCAGATCAGCAAGACGGTCAAGACTGGTTAAGTCTATGAAGGTCCTGCTGGGGTTTTCAGAGGTTTTCTGAGAAGCTGTTTGTTTTGGAGAAGGAGTATCAGAGTCAGATATTTCGATTGGACTGGGTGGTGTTTTGGGAGTATTTGGTGGTGTCGATTCTGATGAGGATGGTAACTGAGGCATGATAACAGTTGTTCCACATGGCAGCTGGATTGCCAGCGGTGATGGTTGAGGTGAATGAGGTTCAGATTGGTGAGGAGAAGGAGTTTCAGAGTGGTGAAACTCTGTTTGTGGTGATGGTGGATTAATTTCTGGTTGGGGAGAGGGAGTTGGAATCTCTGATTGCTCAGGGATCAGAGGTTCTTCTGAGAGTGGTTGTTGTTGTTGTGGTTCGTCAGCAGATTGCTGTTGTTCTGGTTGTGGAGGAGGAATATTTTGTGGTTCAGAGTTTGGTTGATCAGAGGTATGTTGATCAATATCAGACAACACTTGGTTAAGTGTTGATGTTGTTGAAATTGTTGGTTGTTTGGGGTGTTTGGTTCTGGGTCTTCTGAGTTTTAATGCCTCAGAAGGGTCTTCTTCTTGTACAGTTTCATCTATGGTAGGGATGGGGATTGAGATTCTATGAGAGGTTTGAGGAGGGATAAATGCTGGAATAGTAGAAGAATTTAAAACAGGGGCAGCAGATGAATTACCTCTTTTCTTGGGAGTCTGCTGAGATGATCCTTCTGATGGCGCCTTTCTTTTCTTGGTCTTCTTCAGAGTCACTTCTGGTTGAGGTTGATGCAGATCTCTGATATTCAGCTTTGGATCTGTACCATCTGCCTTGCACGCATCCAGGTACCTGAGAATCACCTCTGGTTTGGATTCAATTTCAGAAAATAACGGAAAATCACTCAGAGGCACTCTTCTGCTGGAGATATCAGCAAGGGGAGTAGCTCTGGGTTCCTTCTGAATATTCTCTATCAGCTTCATCTTTTTCAGGTTCTTTGCGTTCAGAGGTTTCCCAATTGTTGGTTCAATAATGCTTAGCTCTTGAGCTTCTATCAGATGCTCAATCAGCCTATTCTCTGTCAGAATATCTGATATCAACCTTCCAAAAGGTATCCAATCCCTCTTGGTTCTTTATTCTTCCCTTGTTTCTTTCACACTTGTTCTGAGGTGGTTGAACAGGAAGAGAGCCAGATTGATCTTTACCTTCTGATCAATAAAGTAGATCAGAAACTGCTGATCCACATTTATGTAATCAGGAGAACTGGTTGGTTTCCTGTGGTTGAAGCACCCCAGAATAATCTTAGCCCACACTCTGCAATGATCCTTCAGATCTTTAATCTTGCTGCTGGGCATCCCAAGAGTGAAAATCTTGTCAGCTACCACACCTATATCAGCACATCTTTCAGCCATGTCCACACAACGGACGCCACCACCACTTTGACCGATTAGCCTTGCAATGTGATCTTCAGTAATCACAATCTTCTTCCCCATAACAAAGGAGGTGACTAGATGTGTTGAAGCCTTCGCGTGAATCCAAAATTCCTTGACCAGCATTGGGAATGTTGGTCCAACCAACCTATCGAAATACCTTTCCCACTTTTGAGCCCTAACTTCTTCAGTTAGGTCAAAACCGTTCTCCTTCAAGCTTTCAAAGTCAATGATTAATTCAGACAGCACTTCAAGATTCTTCACCGGAGTGAGGAGAGTTCTGAGTGGCACTTGATATTGCTCAGATGATGCTTTCTTCTGAGTACCTGCAGAAACACTGCTGGAGGTTGCCATGTTCACGCTAAAAGGTTTTTGAGAATAAACTGAGGAAAATAGGTTGCAAGAGATGAACACAGAAATATGCAGAAAATGCTTGAGTATTAGTGAGAAAGCGTAAAGAATAAGAATGAGAGATTAATGTGCTTAAATAGAGTTTTCAAGACTATTTTGAAAAGATAAACGTTTTTAAGAGAGAGAAAAATCATGATTGCCATTTAAAAGCATGATTACTTTTCATTAAATGCTTGCTGATTTTGGGGGATTTGAGAAAGATACTTAAAAACGGTTACCAGACATGTGTCTCAATGCACCCAATCAGCACTTTGCCTTCTCAGAAGCGTGCACGCGTTCTGCTTCAGAGATATGCTGATGATTGGATGACACTTGTTTGATGTAGTGATCAGCACTTCTGTCTTTGAGCTTTAGACTCTCAGATCTTTAGACTTGCATCTGATACAATCTGCATGTTCTATCTTTCTGAAAGGAGATTGATCAGAAGATCACAGTAAAATAATTACATTCTGAAGGTAAATATATGGAATTAAAACATTTTCACTCTGGGCACACTTTCATGCCGAGATGTTTCAGAATGAAATTAAACCTATCTTCTGAAAGGGGTTTAGTAAAGATATCAGCCCATTGATGGTCTGTATCTATAAATTTTAAGTTCAAAATACCTTTCTGAATATAGTCCCTAATGAAGTGATGTTTTATTTCTATATGATTAGCTCTAGAATGTAAAATGGGATTCTTACTTAAGCAAATAGCAGAAGTATTATCACAAAGTATAGGAATGTTACTCTCAAAAATCTGGAAGTCTTCAAGTTGACTTTTCATCCAGAGCATTTGTGTGCTACATCCTGCTGCTGCTATGTACTCAGCTTCTGCTGTTGACAGAGCAATTGTTGATTGCCTTTTGCTGGACCAAGAAATCAGATTTTCTCCCAGAAACTGGCAGCTTCCAGAAGTACTTTTACGTTCCACTCTGTCTCCAGCAAAATCAGCATCACAGTAGCCTACTAAGCTGTAATCACTAGATTTTCTATAAAACAAACCCAGATTAGTAGTACCTTTCAGGTACTTGAAAATTCGCTTAACAACTGTTAAGTGAGATTCTCTAGGATCTGATTGGAATCTAGCACAGATACAAACACTGAATAATATGTCAGGTCTTAAAGCCGTCAGATAGAGGAGAGAACCAATCATACCTCTGTAGACTTTCTGTTCTACATTTTTGCTTACCTCTTCTCTTTCCAGAATGCACGTGGGATGCATTGGAATCTTTGATGGCTTACATTCTGAGAGGTCAAATTTCTTCAGAAGATCTCTGATGTATTTGCTCTGATGAATGTAAGTTCCTTCTGGGGTTTGATTGATCTGAATTCCTAGAAAGAATTTCAGTTCCCCCATGAGGCTCATCTCAAATTCTGCCTGCATACACTTAGCAAATTTTCTTCCAAGAGAAGGATTAGTAGAACCAAAAATAATATCATCAACATAAATTTGACAGACTAAGATGTCACTCTTAACTGATTTACAGAATAGAGTAGTGTCCACTTTCCCTCTGGTGAATTCATTTTCCAGCAGAAAATTACTTAGCCTTTCATACCAAGCTCTGGGAGCTTGTTTCAGACCATACAGTGACTTCTTTAGTTTGAAAACATGTTCTGGATGTTTTGTATTTTCAAAACCTGGGGGTTGGTGTACATAAACTTCTTCTTCTATATAACCATTTAAGAATGCACTTTTGACATCCATCTGATACAGAGTGATGCCTCTATTAACAACAAATGAAATTAAAAGTCTGATAGATTCTAACCTGGCGACTGGGGCAAAGGTTTCTGTATAGTCTATCCCCTCTTGCTGACTATAACCTTGTGCAACCAGTCGTGCCTTGTTTCTGATGACTTCACCTTGTTCATTTAGCTTGTTTCTGAACACCCATCTTGTTCCAATGACGTTGAATCCTTTTGGTCTGGGAACGAGATCCCATACGTCGTTTCTGGTGAATTGATTCAGCTCTTCTTGCATTGCCAGAATCCAGTCAATATCCAGAAGTGCTTCATCAATTGAAGAAGGTTCAATCAGAGATACCAGTCCCATAAGTGTTTCTTCAGAGTTTCTGAAGCTTGCTCTTGTTCTGATTGGATCTTCCTTTCTTCCTAGGATAGTCTCTTCTGGGTGATCCAAGCTGCTTCTGGGTAATCTCTTCTGAGGTTGATCAGCGGCTGTTGTAGGATTTCTAGCAGTGCTCCTTTCAGACGTTGAAGGAATGTCTGTGTTGAGAGCTTCTAATGACTTGTCTTCAGAACCTGCAAATTCAATTTCTATACCTGCAAAAACTTCATTCTGCTTTGACTTTTCAGAGTCAAGCTTGTCATCAAAACGAACACTGATTGATTCTTCCACAATCTGTGTTTCTGTATTGTATACTCTGTACCCTCTTGAGCGTTCAGAGTATCCTAACATAATACACTTCTGTGCTTTAGAGTCAAACTTGTTCAAATAATTCTTTGTATTTAATATAAAGCAAGTACATCCAAATGGTTGAAAATATGAAATGTTGGGCTTTCTGTTCTTCCACAATTCATATGGAGTCTTTTCCAGAATAGGTCTTATTGAGATTCTATTCTGAATGTAGCACGCTGTGTTTATTGCCTCTGCCCAGAAGATCTTAGCAACGTTTGTCTCATTGATCATGGTTCTGGCCATTTCTTGCAATGTTCTGTTCTTTCGTTCTACAACTCCATTTTGTTGGGGAGTTCTAGGACAAGAGAAATCATGCAGAATGCCTCTGTCATTAAAGAATGACTCAAAATCTTTATTTTCAAATTCTCCACCATGATCACTTCTGACTTTAACGATTCTAAGATCCTTTTCATTCTGAACTTGGTTATAGAAGGTAACAAACACAGAGTGTGACTCGTCCTTGTGTCTTAAGAACTTTACCCATGTCCATCTGCTATAGTCATCTACGATTACTAACCCATACTTCTTACCACTGACTGAAGCAGTTTTAACTGGTCCAAATAAGTCAATGTGCAGAAGTTCTAATGGCTTAGAGGTAGAAACAACATTTTTGGATTTAAAACAAGGTTTAGCAAATTTGCCTTTCTGACATGCTTCACACAGAGCATCTGAATTGAACTTCAAATTAGGAAGTCCTCTGACCAGATTGAGTTTGTTAATCTGAGATATTCTTCTCATACTAACATGCCCCAATCTTCTGTGCCAGATCCACTGCTCGTTGTTAACAGACAGAAGACATTTTACATTCTGACTCTTTAGTTCAGAAAGTTTGATTTTGTAAATGTTTTTTTTCCTCTTACCATTAAACAGGATAGTCCCATCTTTCTGACTAACAGCTTTACATGATTTTTGATTAAAGATTATATCATAACCGTTATCACTTAATTGACTTATGGATAACATATTATGCATTAATCCATCTACTAGCAGAACATTATTAATAGAGGGAAGATTTCCATTACCTACAGTTCCAGAGCCAATTATCTTTCCCCTCTGATTGCCTCCAAAGCCAACGTGGCCTCCAGGCTTAAGTTCCAGGCTTTGGAACATATGCCTTCTTCCCGTCATGTGTCGTGAGCAGCCAGAGTCCAGGTACCATGACTGGTGTTTCTGACTTGCTGCTAAAGATATCTGCAACATGTATTATTTTATCCTTAGGTACCCAGATTTTCTTGGGTCCTGATTTGTTAGTTTTACCAAAACTCTGGTTGAATTTTGGTTTCACAGAGTGCTTACTGCTAGTATATTTGATATCATGTGTGTGACCATACACAAAATGTGAATTCAGAGGAGTGTGTTTAATGGTTAAGTCCATGACATTCTTTGGTGTAGGAACCTTACCTTGGTATCCTATTCCTTTCCTGCCGTTTCTGCTAACCCCATAGATCATTGAAGCCATTCTGCTTCTATCTATGCTTTTAGCTAGGAACTTCTGGAAACTGTGATCATACTCCTTGATGATCTCATCAGCGTTGCTGGGAGTTTCAGAAATTGGTTCCTTCTGAGAGTTTTGTAAAGTGTTTTCTAATTTTGAAATCTTATTTCTCAGCTCAGAATTTTCCAATTTGAGACTCTCAGTCTTATTAGAGTCGGATTCAAGATTCCTTTTCAGGTCTCTGAATTTAGCTCTAATTTGCTGATAACGTTCCAGAATCTCATTAAGGCTTTCAGCAAGTTCAGCCTTTGTAAAGTTAACAGCAAAGTTAGGAAATACCTCTTCAGTGTCTGATTCTGAGTCTGATTCAGAAGCTTCACTATCTTCTGAAATGTTAGCCATGAGAGCTATGTTTGCCCTTTCATCATCTGATTCTGAGTCAGCTTCAGACGAGTCAGAGTCATCCCATGTAGCCATGAGACTTTTCTTCTTCTCTCTTCCAAACTTCTTTTTGGGCTTTTCCCTCTGAAGCTTTGGGCAGTCACTCTTGTAGTGTCCTTGCTCATTGCACTCATAGCAGATGATGTCTTTGGTGTTTGGCTTTTTGCTACTGGAGGAGCCTTCAGATCTTCTGTATCCAGAGGAAGAGTCTGTCCTTCTGTATCTGGAAGAGGACTCGTTCTGATCAGATCTTCTAGGATTCCTGAACTTCCTTTGTCTTTGCTTCCACAGTTGATTTACTCTTCTGGAGAGAAGGGAAAGTTCGTCTTCTTCTGATGAGGATCCATCAGATGTTTCTTCAACTGCCTGCAAAACTTTAGACTCAAATTTTCTGTTAGATTTTAATGCTAAAGGCTTACCTTGCTTATGAGGCTCATCAGCTTCTAGCTCTATCTCATGACTTCTGAGGGAGCTGATAAGTTCCTCCAGAGTGATTTTGTTGAGATCTTTAGCTAGCTTCAGAGCAGTAACCATAGGCCTCCACTGCTTGGGTAAACTTCTGACGATTTTCTTGACATGGTCAGCAGTAGAGTATCCTTTGTCCATAACTCTGAGACCAGCTACCAGAATCTGGAATTCTAGAGAACATAGTTTCAATGGATTCAGATTCTTCCATTTTGAACGCCTCATACTTCTGAATGAGCGCCAGAGCTTTTGTTTCTTTGACCTGAATGTTGCCCTCATGCGTCATTCTGAGAGAATCAAAAATATTCTTTGCTGTGTCTCTGTTGGAGATCTTTACATACTCAGTATAGGAGATGGCACTGAGGAGGATGGTTCTGGCCTTGTGGTGATTCTTGAAGTCACGCTTTTGTTGATCAGACATTGTTTTTCTATCAATCTTCTGACCACTTTCATTCACAGGGTGCGTGTATCCATCTGTCACCATATCCCACAGATCAGCATCATGTGCCAGAAAGAAGCTTTCAATTCTGTCTTTCCAGTAATCAAAGTTTTCTCCATCAAAGACTGGAGGTTTGCCACTGAATCTGTCTCTGTCCTCATTGTTGTCATTGCTGATGTGAGAATTGTTTTCTGCCATTGTGTTTTTCTGACGCTGGATCTTGTACTGACACGGTTAAGTGTTTTAGCTCAGAACCAGGCGCTCTGATGCCAATTGAAGTGGTGAAAAACACAAGAAGGGGGGGTTGAATTGTAAAACTGAAATCTAATGCAATGAACAAGATATTTTTATCCTGGTTCGTTTGATCTCAAACTACTCCAGTCCACCCGTCAAGGTGATTTCGCCTCTCTCCAACGAGGTCTTAATCCACTATATTCAACTGAATATTACAGACTGCTTTAACAACTGCTAAAGCCTTCTTGATTCAAACCACAACCCGGTTTGTCAAGGTAACACTTTCTTACAAAGAGATAAAACTATGTGTGTGGATGTTTTCTACAAAACTGTATCACAACTGTGATGTATACACAAATTGAAGCTTAGAAACTAGATTGCTAAACAGTAATAGAATATCAGAGTGTGTGGTTTAGCAAAACTGAGAGAACGAAGATTATGGTTTAGATTTTGTGCGTGTAGAGATTTTGAGAGCATTAGCCATTTCAATCTTCAAAGCCTTGTTTATATAGCACTGAGATGATGAACGTTGGATGCAATATTCTTGATTCAATGCTAATAACAAGCTTTCCTTATTGAGCAGATCTTATCTGGAATGAGGCCGTTGGAATTAATTTGCTTTCAATGCACAGTACCGTTGCTTACTTAATGCAAGTTCTGGCTTGGCTCATTCTGACTCTGCTTCGCTGCTGATGAACTATTGTGTTTCTTTATCAGAGTGTTGAGCGCAGTCTCGTTCATCAGGCTTCAGCATGTACGTGAGTTGATCATCTGATTTTAACATTCTGATATAGCAACTTCTGATGCTGGTGTCTGAAATCAAGTTCTGATGCTGAATAGATGTGATCTTGCTTATTTCAATCAGAGTATCTGCAAGTCAGAACATAATAATTTTAGGCAGCAGATAGTTCATACATGAAACTTATAAATACTATATCTTTTCACTTTGTTATCATCAAAACTTAAATATAGGGTAGTAGATTCAAACTTTGTTCTAACAGGGACATGGTGATCACCAGAGCAATTAGAAGACACCTTAGAAGCTACCCTCATGCCAGGTTCCCGGATCATGAGGACTTACTAAGACATCCTCTACTCGACGATCACCTTTCGAGGCAAGGCAACAGTGAGGCGTACCCTAGGGGTGGTGTGTGATTTGTGTGTCGTTTTTAGATATTTCGTCTTGTTCATGTCATGAGTGAGCTACGCGTTTGTTTTTATTTATTGTCATTCATTCTTGCATGCCTTGATTAACAGTTAAAAAATGTGGAAAGATAAAAGTCTAAACTATTACAAAAGGCGCGGGTCCACATCGCCAAAATTTCCAGGACCCGATTTGACAGAAAGTAAATAAATAAATAATGGAAAGTGCGAGAAATAAATATTTACATGGCTTTGGGAGAGGTACATGAATAATTAAAAGAAAAAAGAAATAAATACGCGAATTGAATTTAAAAAAAACGAGGGCGTTGGACCCCTTTTAATGAAATTAAATTATTAGCAAATTAATTAAATTAAAGAAAAAGAAATATTTTTTTGGTTTTTTGTATTTATGAGAATTTAATGAGATTAATTGAAATTGAAATTAAATTAACCCTAATTCTATAGTTTTTATTTATTAAGGAAAAATATTAAAGTTAAACCTAAATTAAACTAATTATTTACATGGTAATTTAATGACAAAAATAAATAATATTTAATAATTAATTATTATGAAAGAAAAGAATAAAGGATAAAAATTATTACAAACCCTAATTCTACCGAATTTTAAATTGAATAAGAAAAAATATTTAAAATTTAACCCTAAGTTTAAAACTAAAATTAATGAATAATATTTATTTACAAAAATATTAATTAAATAAACATATTTAATTTTGTCTTTTTCTGATTTTTTATTGTTTTTGTGTTTTTATGAAAAAATATTGAATTAAAGGAATTAATAAATAAAAGAAAAAAAATTGAATCAAAAATAAAATAAAAAAAATAGTGAAAAGAACATTGCAAACCTGGGGGGTATGTCTTAGCAATTTAAGCCCAATAAGCCTGGCTTGGTTTGACCTTTGCGCTGGCATGCGTGTCTGTTGACTGAGGTTCACCATAGTCTTTGAATCATGGCCTTTGATGGAGTGCAGTGGGACATGTGGCGCGTTGGATTGAGGGATGCATAGTGGTCTACAACGCTGAAGCTGCACAGAATTATTAGTGGAAAAATAATATGGAAAGGGTGAGGGACCTGGGGCTCGAACCCAGGTCCTAGAGATTACCACCACTACGCCTTGCCAACTGCTCCACTTTGTCTCTTTGCATATTAAATAACAAACAATGATTATAAAATAAAACAACGCATTAGTGACTTTTCCGCGCGAACTTTCAAACGACCCAATCATAGCTTGCCACTGCATCGTCTTCTCCATAGCTTTGTTTTTTTCCTGAAATAAAAAGGAAATTGGCAACGGTTTTGGACCTGTCCCCTTATACCCCATATTCCAAAATAGCGATTAGCTCAGGGAGGCTCATAAATTGAGCGCGAGGGTTGTGTCCTTTTCGTCCAAATGCGCTGAATTTAGTCATGGCATCATGATGGTCCAATTTTACAGCGTTAAGAAACGCCCAATTCCAAGCTTGCAAAACCCTAGAAGATAACAATGGCAGATTCGCATATAGTGTATAAAAACGCAATTAATCCATGTGGTTAGCTTTAGAATTAATCAAGGAATGTAAATCAATAAAGAAAACGCGCTAAAAATGCATGGGATTCATGATTCGATCATGAATTTTTTCGTGAAAAGCTTGACTCGGATATACCACCTCCTTGAGTATGGGACAAAATTCTTGATTGGAATCGTCTCCTGGCAACTTTGGCAAGCTAATGGAATGATGGTTTTGGCTTGAAAGACCCTGCAATCGTGATTTCAGTTCTTGAGTTTTTTGACAAAAATGCCAGTTTTATTCTTTGTATATGGCGCAGCTTGGACCTCTTTTGGAATAGGGTTTGCATTCATATATGTATGTGAGTGATTAGGTCAAAGAAAATTGATCAAAGAATCCATGAATTAATGAAAAGGATATTTGATTTTTATGGCATTAGTTTTCAATCTTTTCATGCATATTTGCCACCAAATCATGTCCAATTACCTTCAATTCTTTCCTAATTTGATTTGCACAAAATCTTGGAGATATTTCATGCACAAAAAGATTCAAAACATTAGGGTTAGTATTTTTTACCTATTTAATTTAATTAAATGAATTATTAATGATTAAAAATCCAAATAAATAAAATAAAATGATAAAAAACTTCCCTTTGGGCCAAATGGTCGTGCACATGCCTTGGATGATGAATTGTGAAAGAAAAAGAGGCCCATTAGCAATTTTAGGTCATTTGAAGCAATGTTGACGTTTCAAAATATCCAAAAATTTCCCAACTTCCACAAGGCATAACTTGCTCAATTTTTAAGCTTTGCTAATGTTCTTGGACATTTTGGAAAGGTCTTTGAGTCCTCTAACCAATGTCATTGGTCCCATGTCATTTGGATTTACCAATCTCAAGTTATGGCCTTTGACTTAAAGTCCTTTTTTGTTGACTTTTGAAAATGACCTATAATGTTGAAATTGATAACTTTTTGTGAGAGCATTTCTTGAACTTGAAGTATGAAGAGGAGTTGTAGGAAATGTCTTTATCTTCAAAATGAGCTTTGGATGGAATTTTTCTGATAATCCATGTGAAAGTTATGCCCTGGTCAATTTACAGTTGACTTTTTCAACTGTCCAAATATGGAAACTTTTGCATCTTGATGATTTTTGAGCCAAGCTTTGAGAATCATGATCAAGCATTGATCAAATGATGTTTGTGGCTTCAAAATGAGATGTTGACCAAAAATTTGAACTTTTGACTGTCAAATGACCATTTTGCCCCTACAGTTGATTGTAGTGCAATTTAGGGTTTTTGACTGTGCAATTTTGTGCTGTAAGTCTTGAAACTTGGTATGAAGATGCTTGACCATATTTATAGGCATGTGAGACTTGATTGGACCCTTATAAACTTCATTTCCTTTATCAGAACCAAAACCCTAATTTTGACTTTTAGGAGGCCCTTGAACTGTGCAACCCTTGGGGAGATTTTGAAGCATTGACTTGGCAAATTTTGGAGAATATGGGAGGGCAAATTTTGGGGTACAAAAGTATGCTTCTGAACTAACCCATGCTTCAGTTAGGAATTTTAAGGGTTGTAACGTGGCCTGGTTCACGGTTTAAGAAACAAAGGATAAAGGCTCAAAGTTTATTTGTACCCACCCGTTCTTCGTGATGTTCTTCAATCCTATGCTCATTTAATTGTGCATTTTGAATCCTAGTTGAGTTTTAGAATATCCTTGATGTTCCGATGATAGTTCGGAAATTGAACATTTGTTTGAGAAGTAAGTCATTTTTGTGACCTTTTCTTTTTGTTGAGGATTTGTAGGACCTCTTCTTTTTTTATTTTGTTATCCCTTCTTTTTCCTGGACTGTTTCCTTTGCGATTGCAGTCAGCTGGATGCCCCAGTTTTTCTTAAATCTCCTTCACAGGTTTTGACTTAATGGGCTTTTATTTTGAGAGATAATGACTGCTTGTTCTTAATGATCATGTGGAACCATCACCATCTTTTGATTTGGAATGACGTCTTCGATGCCATTCATTGTGTACGAAGCGGAAGGTTGCGACTGAATGCGCGTCTGAATTGACTGAGAAACTACCCTACCCCAGGTTATGATTAAGGATTTTAATTCATGTGAAAAGAAAAACTCCTACTTCTTAGGCTCAAAGGTGTTGACTAGGGATTATCTTCCTTATAACTCCACTATTTGGGATTTGAAATAACTCCTGTACATCGTCAACAAGGTCTGCTCAAAAGCACACTGTGTGAGATTATGGTATCGTTTTCGTCATCCTACCTCTAAAGGCTTAGAGCTTTTAATCAAGAGTTGAATATCACAAAAGGGAAGTAAGAAAGCAGTTTAAGCATAATGACAACGAAGTCATTCAAGACAAACATATGCGATGCATTAATGGGAAAACAAAAGTTCGGCGTGAGAGTAATTGTTTGAACAATAAATGAAATTACAAATTGAAAAATAAAAAATGAACTGGGCGTTCTCAATGATTTGGCCTGGGAGCAGTGATCACTTTGTGAATTTCTGGAGGGTCGAATTCAATCTCTTTGGCGTGAATCATATTTTGAATTTTGTTCTTCAGAGCCCAGCAGCCATTTGTATCATGTCCAGGACTATCAGAATAGTATGCACACCTTTCATCGGGGTGGTAACTAGGAGCAAAAGTATTAGGATTTCGCAGATGAGCCTTTAACGTAATCAATCCTGCTTTCAAGATGTGTTGTAACGCTTGAGCTAGTGACATGTTGATTCTAGTGAATTATCTCTTAGGTATGACCTCCTTATGCTGGTTCCCTTGTTGGTGTCGTTGCATAGGCGTAAAATTAGAGACCAACATTTCCCCCATAAATTAATTGTGTTTGTTGGCCTTATTGCGACCCTTCTGGCCATACACAACATTGGCTTCCCTCTTACCAGCAAATGGATTCTTCTCAGCATTAGAAGATGCGGCCATCGGGATCTTCCCACTCTTGATACCACTTTCAATCCTTTCTCCAGTCAGAACCATCTCTGTGAATCCGAATGAGGAACTCCCAATCAGCAGATTAAAGAATGGGCCTATCAGAGTGCCCATGAACATGTCTACCATTTCCCGATCATTAAGAGGAGGTTATACCCTGCCAGCTAGATCCCTCCATTTCTGGGAATATTCCTTGAAGCCTTCGCTAGAACCCAGAGACATGCTTTGAAGTTGTGTACGAGTTGGGGCGAGGTCAACATTGTATTGGTACTGCTTGTAAAAAGCAGCAGCCATGTCTTCCCAGGTATGAATGTCTGTTCTTTCCATCTGATAGAACCATTCTAGTTGCGTTCCAGCTAAACTTTATTGGAAGAAATGGACCCATAACTTCCAGTCAGTAGTGTGAAGCTGGATCTTTCTGACATAGGACCTTAAGTACAACTTAGGGCAGGAGACACCGTCATATTTGGCGAATGTTGGGACCTTGAATTTTGGTGGGATGATCATGCCAGAGACCAGCCCTAATTCTTCAAAGTCCAAGCCAGGTATCTGCTGAATCTCCATAGCATTGAGACGATCCTCCAATTGTTTGTATTTATCATCAGCAGGAGGATATTGCTCCTCAGAATAATCAGCTTCATCTTCATCAGTCCCCGGGTTGCTATCTTCTTCATGATTGTCCCCCTTATTTGATGGAGTTGAAAAATCTAGAGCTCCTTTAACCGGTCCTCTGAGTCTCCTTCCCATATTCATGATGCCAGCCAGTTTCTTTGCCTTACTTTTCTTCTCTTTGACGATCAGAGCTTTCAGGTCTTCCTGTCCCTGGGTCAGAGTCAGGAACATTTGTTGAAACTGAGCGTTTTGAGCTTGAAGGTATTTTATTGTTTGTTCAAGATCCATTTATTTACTTGTTGAAATAAACAGCGAAAAAGATGAGAACCCTTCTTTGAAGCCTGTTTATGCAATGACATGTATGATATGCGTACGCAATGTTTTCAAGGACTCGCGGGGTAAACAAGAAAAACGTTAAGCATTTGAATTTGCAGCTTTGATTGAAGAAATTCGTATTGTTGGACGTCCTTCTACCAGAGTCAAGCTCACCATGTCAAGTGGGTCATAGCCCCTGACTCAAGTTGTTGAGTTTTGATCTTTTGACGACATTGTCTAAAGTAAAATAAATTCCCTTGCCCCTTTCTAGACACCTGATTTATCATAACCTGCTCCACGGACCCTTGAGATCCTTGAAATGGTTAAGGAAATGATGTGGCATGATATTATGATGCGTATGCTATGCATTAAGCAAAAATGTAGGGTGATGAAGACAAGTGAGTCTAAGAAGTCCAGGTTACTGGATAATGACTATAAACAAATCCTGCAAGGAGATCATGTTGTTAGATAAAAACCAGCAAGTAGCTCAAGTTGAAAGCAAACAAATCACACAAGCAGCCTTAGGTTTAGGGTTTGCATGGGGTTTGTAGGTAAGTACCCTCTTGAAGTTTCAGTTGGCTCAACATGTCCTATTAATAATAACCGGGTTTTAAGGAGCCTCAATATCACTGACCTTCCCTTCAGAAATTGTTTCAGCTCCGCACTGAAGTATTGCGGCCAAAAAATCCCGAAAGTCCAGCCTGAATGAGTGTAGCATCGAGTATCAACCAATATTTGGTCGGAACCAAGGTCGATTATCTCACTACTTCCTAATGGCTAGGATGAGTTGATTAAAGGTTCTAGAGGTCAATTAGCACTTAGTGACACTATGAGGAAGCCTAATGTTATCCTCGACTTACTCAAGGAACATTAGTTCAATCCAAAGTATCGCGCTAACGTAGCCACCACTTTGTCCATATCGGTCTACATCGTACAACCTCCATGATTTATTGCTACTCACCTAATAAGGTGCCCCAGATCTAGGTGTAGGATCTTTTAGTAACAACCCAAACAACCCGTCAAAAGTAAAGCAAACAAAGTACAAAAAGCGGTTTAAAAAAGAACTAACTCTAAGGTAAACCCCATTTTTCTACACTCCCCAGCAGATTCGCCAGTTCTGTGATACGGTGGAATAACCGACTATTTAATATTGGTTTGGCGTTTTTTATTCGCAAATGTGCGGTAAGCAAGAGTCTCCATCGAATTTTCTTTTATCCAATAAAGGAAAGGGTGAAAAGAACATAAAAAGACCTTTTCGAGATGTTTTCTGAGTAAGGGGGGAAGATTATGGAAAGGGAAGGTGCTAACACCCTTTCCATTCGTGGTTTTCCACGGGCTCTTAGAGGTTTGCTCATTTTTAAAATATCTTTGTGCTTTGTGTTTGAAAATGTTTTGAAAATGCCTTAGTACGACGAACTTTGTAATGTTTCTCGGGATAGTGGAGAAAGTATACAAAGTGTTTTGAAATTGTTTTTGAAAAGCTGTTTTTTGTGTAAGTGAAAAATGTTTGAGAAAACTTCTAACAACTATCTACTTTATTACTCTAAAAGGGTCGTTCTTTTCCTCTTTTCCTTTAGATAATGCTATCCTACTATTAGTGAGTAGGTAGCCTTATCATTGGATCTTTGAGGGACTATCGTAAGGGATGTTTTACAGTCATAAAGGTAACATATGGAGACGCTTTATCAAATTTTTTTTAAGGGACGGGATCATTTACCGAAAGGAAACACCGTAGGGTCATCGAGGGACTATGATCTTTTTATTTTACGGGTCATTGCTAAAGCGTTCCCATTCTCGAGGGACATGACTGTTTTACTTTCCGAAAGGCAACCGAAGCGGGGATACCCTAGAGGTGCGTATGTGCATATGTGTTGAGCTTCAGTTATTTTTGTCTTTTTGTTAGGTTAGTTAATGTTTTAATTTACAGTCTTTCCATACACGCCTATTTACTAACAGTAATATAGAAAAATAATAAAGCAGTAAATGTATGGAAAATAAAATGCGGAAAAATAAATCCTAAACTATTACACAGCTTTGGGAGAGATACAATATAAGTGTAAGAAGTAAAATCCTAATTATTATTACAAACCAGTAGGCAATTACAATAATAAAAAATGCGAAAGAAAATAAACACGCACGAATTGAAAATACGTCTAAAATCCTAGATGAAAGAAAATCTTTTGTTTGTTTTTGTTATGAAAAGAAATTGACTTAAAAATCCTAAGTCTATTCAATTTTAGTTTTTTTAAAGAAAATATTAAAATAATTAATTAATTGACAAAATTAATATTAATAGTAAAGACTAAAACCTAATATTTTTTTGTGATTTTTGATTTAAAGTTAATTTAAATGATAAAAAGTCAAATAAATAAAAGGACAAAAACCAAATAAGAATACAAAGGGGTATCCTTCGATCAGGGAGAAAATGGGGCTTTTTGATCCAGATGGGAAGCTGCCTTTCGACCCAGGCAGTAAACCCCTTCGATTCACCCTTCTTTTACTTCATTTCAATTGAGTGTGGGAGCTGGTGTGAGCAACCTTCAATTGCCACCTTTTCTGCTTCCTTCGATTGGCCTATGAAGCAATATAGGCCTACAGAGCAGCACGAGGGTAGGTCCTTCCTTCACACCCTTTTTTTATTTCATTTGAGTCTGTCCAGGTTAGTTGGGAAAAAAAAGCAAACAAACCAAAAAATACAGAAACGAAGAAAATAAATAAAAGGCCATTTACATGTTATGCTAAAACTAAAGATGTCAGGTCAAAAGGACTTACCTTGCTGGAAACTGGAATTTATGTGTGTGGACTGGAGTTATTAGATGCTTCAATTTGACACCCTTTGGCGTGGGGACACTTGCTTAGGAGCTGGTGTGGACTCTTGGATGTCTCAGGAATGAGAATCTAGTCTTCGTTTGGGCTGAAGGTGCCTGCCAAAATAGTGCTTTGATTGGGACACTTTTGAGATTTCTTTGAGCAATTCCGCAACATGATCTATTCGTGTGCAAAGAATCTCCTATTTTTTCGTCTCCCCTGGCATTGTGTCCTTGGCCTTGTATTTATAGGAGTGTGATGGTGCATAGTAACAACAAGAGACAACCATTTAACTAGGCTTTTAAAGCTATGATACAAGAATCATACATATTAAAAGATTTCATTTTTGAAATATTTATGCCCCTTTTGAAATCTTGGATGAACTTGGACATTTGACTCCTTCGAATACCCTCAAGCATTGCTCTTCAATTGGCCCATTGTTACTTCCTTCGAATGGATTTCTTTCAACTCAAACCAATCGAAACACGAACTCTCCTTTTTAACTGGTCGAAGGTTGCTTCAACTCTCTATCAATCAAAGGCTTTGAACTTGATTCGAATGGCTCATATTCTCAGCATCAGAGTTTCTTCGATTAGCCACTAAACATTAGTCTTCTTGATGGCGCTGAGTCATGATTCGAATTGCTCAAGGCTCCCCTCAACAAAGCTTCTTCGCTTGAGCCATATTTTGTATGAATTCAAATGGCCCATCATCAGAATTTATGGAAACCTCTCAATTCTTGCTCTTTTTGATCTCCTTTTCTCTAACTTGGACAATCAGAATATCACCCTTCTGATATGCCAATCGAAGCATCACTTGGTTAACATGCCTGACTAAAGGCCCTTTATACGCTCTAACGAAAAAGAACCTTATTTAAGATGCCCGTCGAAGATGCCTTGTTTGAGATGCCCATCGAAAAGCCTTATACCAATCGAAATACCTTTTGCAGATGCTAATCGAAGGATCTTTTGTAGATGCCAATCGAAGCACCTTTTGTAGATGCTAATCAAAGGATATTTTGTAGATGCCAATCAAAGGACCTTTTGTAGATTTCAATCAAAGGACCTTTTGTAGATGCCAATCGAAGGACCTTTTGTAGATGCCAATCGAAGGACCTTTGTAGATGCCAATCGAAGGACATTTTGTAGATTCCAATTGAATGACCCTTTTTAGATGTCAATCGAAGGATACTTAACCATCATTCAAAAAAAAATTATTTTCTTTAGGCAAAGGTTTGTAACCACCCATGCAAGAGAAAATCTTGTAAAAACATGAGAGGGTAACTTTTGGGGTACACATGCAGTCCTTAACCTGGCTCTGATACCTTGTTAAATATGCTTAGATCTCAATCCTAAAATCTAGCTCAAGGGGTGAGATTTTCCTCATATATTTATACACCCAAAAACCCGGGAACCTAAGCAATATTGGACTTCAAACAAACTCCAACAACACAACTATCAATTTAAACAGGTGTATAAATATGTGAGGATAGTCTCACCCCTTGAGCTATATTTTTGGGTTTAGAACCGATCACATCTAACATGGTATCAGATCCGGGTTTAGGAGTACAATGTGGGAATTTTACCTAGGCCCACACAAGTCGTGAAGGTGGGTGTTGAAGTTGATAATTGTGATGTTGGAGTTTGTTTAAAGTCTCGTATTGCTTAGGTTCTCGGGCTGTTGGGTGTATAAATATGTGAGGATAGTCTCACCATTTGATCTAGATTTTAGGATTGACATCTAAGCATATTTAATAGTTTTTAGTAGTCACAAGCTTTCATAAGCCTATGGGTTCGAGAAATTCTCTATAAGACAAAGGTAATTTTAGAGAAAAACGCCCATGATAAGCATGCATACTAGGCTCCAATGTAAAAACATTCTTAGCAAACATGTTAATAAAAGGGAGAAATATGGTTTTTTGTAATGCTTAATTCTTCCTATCTGTGTATCTATTTTCAACTCTTTATCAAGTAAACTATTCCTTTTAAATTTGATCTCCATGCTTGAATGCTTACCATATTTGTTTATTTTTTTCCGCCTTTTTATAATGTCAGACGAGGAGAATTATATTCTAAGGGGGAGTTAGGTTATACTCTTTAAATTGAGTTGGTGGTTAAAACCGCCTGTGTTGAGGAAGATGTGTTATAAAGATGGTCATTGGATCTAATAAAATAATGATAAATGTGTCTAGAAGAAGGAATCATCTGCCCTTTATGGAATGAGGGGGCACCTAATCCATGTCATCATTATATTGACATCACTCTTAGGATTTTCGCCATGGGCCTTGTGAACGATACATGACATTTTCCCTTTAGCTCATGTCTATCATCATAGAGCGATGATTTATTTTACGCCTTTACACTGGCTTTTCATAGAAGTAAGTGAAGAGCCTTGAAGGGATTTCATTTTGTTTGGGAATAAGTTCATTAAATGCCTTTGCTGGAATGGGTATTATTTTGCATGAAGCTTTAGACGCTTGTACACACACTAGTCAGTAATGATGTCTCTTTTGTATTAGGATACTATTGTATACCAAAAGTTTCCCTCTCATTTTATTCAAAACATACTCCTAGAGGTCTTCAACTTGCCCAAGGATGCCTAAGGATTGACCAGGCAAATCCTCCTCCTAAGACAATGAGCCTCAAACTAGGGTTTAACTCCTCATCAATATGTTTGAGTTCCAAGGGTCCTAAATGATTTCCATTGTCATAATATGTTCTCAAGATCATCCATGCCAAGTTTCATGCCTTGCACTACAAGTTTGATCAGTCAACTGCTCATATGCCTGAAAATCAACTATGTTAGGTCAAAAGTCAACTGTGACCCACGTACAATCAAACTTCAAGATTTTTGGTCTACATCAAAATTTTGAAGTAATATTCATCATTTGATCAAGGTTTGATCATGATTCCTCAAGGAATGCCCCAAATTCATCAAAACTCAAAAGTTGCTAAATTAGGGTTTCTATAGGAAAAGTCAACCAAAATTTGACCAGGCATAACTTTCTCATACTTTATCAGAAATTTCTCATACAAGGCTCATTTTAAAGAGAATTCAATTCCCTACAACTCATATTCGGTCCTGAAGTTCAAAAAATGCACTCACAAAAAGATATAAATTCAGACATTATAGGTCATTTCAAAAAGTCAACAAACACACCTTTTGGGTCAAAGCTTCTTACATGAACATGGAAGATCCAATTGAGATGAAACCAAAGAGGTTGTTTAGAGGACATCATAATATTTCTAAAAAGTCCAAGTACACCTTCTTAGGGTTAAAATTAAGGGAGATATGTGTTGTACCCCAAAATTTTCCCTCCCATATTTCTCAATACATGTCAAGTGAGGTCTTCAAATTGCTCAAGGAAGTCCAAGGGTTGACCAGACAAACTCTCTCCTAAGGCAATTTACCTCAAATTAGGGTTTCATTTTGCATCAAGATATTTGAATCCAAAGGATCACAAATGCTTACCAATTTCCTAATATGTTCTCAAGATCATCCATGTCAAGTTTCAAGCCTTGTAGAGGAAGTCTGCTCAGTCAATTGCTCAAAGGCCTGAAAATCGACTGTGTTAGGTCAAAAGTCAACTGTGGCCCACATACAGTCAAACTTCAATATTTTTTGTCAACATCCTCATTTTGAAGTATCATTCATCATTTGATCAAGTTTTGATCATGATTCATAAAGGATTGCTCACAATTCATCAAAACCCAAAAGTTGCTAAATTAGGGTTTTGTAGGAAAAGTCAACTCAACTTTGAACAAGCATAACTTTCTCATACTTCATCAAAAATGACCCATCCAAAGCTCATTTTGAAGAGGATGAAATTACCTATAATTCATCTTCATCTCCTAAGTTCTAAATATGCACTCACAAAAAGATATGAATTTTGACATTATAGGTCCTTTTGAAAGGTCAACAAAAACACCTTTTGGGTCAAAGCTCCATACATGAACATGGAAGACTCAATTGAGTTGAGACCAAAAGGGTTGTTTATAGGATATCATAAGATTTCTAAAAAGTCAAATAACACCTCTCTAGGGTCAAAATTGAGAGAGTTATGCATTTTCCAAGTTGAACTTTTTTGCAAAATTGCCAAAAGTCAAATGTGCTCAAATTTGCATCTTTTGCTAAATGGGCCCAACTTTTTATGCTTGCATCTCATTTCTAACACAGTACAAGACCTATATGACCCTCCATGCTTTATTTATTCATTTTTTTAATTTATTTTGATTTTTATTCATTTAAAATTCAAATAAAACAAATAAATCCTAATAAATCATATATTGTATTTTAGGGATGATTTTTGCATTGAAAGAAGATCTTATATGCTGTCAATTGAAGATCAACTCGTGCAAGGTCAATTTGGTTGTAAAAAGATTTGATTTGAGAAAAATTAGAAAGGAATCATATGTTATGAAAGATCAAATCAAATCTCCATGATGAGCAAGATTGAGGTCGTTTTTGTTGACCTAATAGTTTATATTACATATACAGAAGGAGACCAAGGCATAAGGGGGTTAGAAGCAGTCGCGCAGAGGTGAAACAAAACTCAAAATTTCAAGAAAAGTGGTGATTCAATTTCCACATTAGAGGCCAATTCATACCATTCTCACGACACCAACAGGTTCTTGGACATCTCCAAGTGGAATTCCAACCATTTGCAAGCTCTCTCACGCCTGGAATTGTAAGATATAGGTATCACGACTTGCTTCCAAATTCAAATTCGATTTCATTGATTTACTCATCCTATGCATATTTTGATTGTATATTCGTGTTTATCATTAAGTTTGCAAACTATTGGTACCATTTAATTGCATTTCTATCGCCTGTACAGGATGTTGCCATAGCTAGGGTTTTGTGTTCTTGATTAGGGCTTTGCAGGATAAGAAAAATTGGGCGTTGATTATGGTACCATGAGACTCGTGAGGATGAAACGAGTTGATTGGTACCAGCCATGGCCATTTATCTTTAGCACACACGATTTTTAAAATACACAGGGATATACCTACAGTAAGTGTCTGTAGGTAAGAGTTTGCCACCTAAAACAATGGTTTGGAAGGAAGACGACGATGCGTGTCATCCCCTGGTTGGGTGATTTGAATTTGGCGCAGTTTGAATTTCAGCGTTTTATTTTTATTATATTATAATTGATTTCCATTATATATTCAAACAAAACAATTGGCTCAGTTGGTAAGCGTGCAAGGGGAAAGTGCAGAGGACCTGGGTTCGATTCCCAGGTCCCAACCTTCATTCATAATATTTTTTAACAGGTAATCCAACGCTTTGCAAGTCAAGAGGCTCACTGTGTACCATCAGGATCTGGCCCTCCAATTCATCAATGCCCCAGATCAACATACCACCATGGGAGTACCACCATGCGCCTCAGTCAAGCGTGCACACTGGATTGGGGCGAATTCAAACAGGCCTTAGCCATTTGGGCCCAGGAATTTATATTCCAACCCCCCTCAATTGCTGAACAAGACCAGGCCCATTACTAATCCTTTTTTATATTTCTTTTCTTTATCATTTTTTTATTCTTTTAATTTCCTTTATTTATTTAATTTACAAATTAATTTATTTTTTCAAAAAAAAAACATAAAATCAACAACTCACCAAAATTAGGATTAGTGTTTTTTATTTTTATTATCAAAATTGATTTAATTTAGGATTAACTTAGAGAAGTTGTAATTTATTTTCGTAAATAAAAATCAAAAATAGAAATTAGGTTAACTTTTAATTTTATTTTTCTCTTTCTATCAATAAATAAAAATACAAAAAAAAATAGGTTTAGAATAAAATTAATTTATTTTTCTTAGATTAAAATTAATTAGAATTAGGCCTTTCTTTTTTTTAATGTGATAATTTCTCTATTTTCTCGAATAACAAAACCTGACCAAAACTTTTTTACTACTAATCGCAATTAGGTTCAGGCAAGGGTCAAAACCCTAGTTGTCTCGTTTTCGATTTATCGCGCACGTAGTATTATTTTTACGATATTGTTGTAACTGTTCATGGTTTGTAATAGTTTAATCTAGGGCTTTTATTTATCGCTTTTTCCCAGTTTTTTGGCTATGTAATTAATCCCCCTCTCCGAAGACTTGTAATAGCGTAGATTTACTTTCTCGCATTTTAATTCTCGCAAATATTTGACTGTTTAGGTGTATGCTAATAGGATTGTATGACAAGAATGCATGACAAATTAATCCAGTTAGAAAACCCTAATGTGAAAAGATTAAATGATTGAAAACAAATCACTCACACATATCACTCTTAGGGAATACTCTCACTTCAGTTGCCTTTGGTAAACGATCATTAAGCATAAGGTGTCTTAGTGGTTTCCCTCCAGTCTAAAAGATCAAATTGTCCCATTCGAATGATGCCTCGGAAATGTTGCCTCGAATATGATCTTAAGAATCAAAGGTTATTACTAAGGTGTCCTAATATTGATTTAGTGATCGTATGTCCCTTTCGAATTGACTATTGCAAACTCCAACGACGGTGCTACCTATTTCTCAAATACTAGGATAGAATTGTCTAAAGGAAACGAGAATAAAAACAATCTTTTTTCGAGTAGGTAGATGCTATTAGGTACTTGCTCAAATCAAAGCTTTTCACACTTACACATTTCAAACAAATTTTCAAAACAACTTCGTCACACCTTTGAGGACTGATACAAGGGTTATCACGAAGTCAAACTTTTCAAAAACAAAGCACATACACAAGCAATTTAAAAAGATGATAAAGTACCTAAGAGCCCGTGGAAAACCATGGATAGAAAGGGTGCTAACACCTTCCCTTTCTATAATCTCTCCCCGTACTCAAAATCTCGAAAAAGGATTTTTTCTGTACTTTTTTCCTTTCCGATTGGATGAAATAAAAGTCGGTGGCGACTCTTGCTTACCTCGACATTTTGCGAACACAAAACGAAAACCAACATTTCAAACAGTCGGTTCTACCACCGTATCATAATATGTATTGTCAAAGTTGACCAATTTTTGGAAATGTGCATGAAGTCAACATTGATCAAAATAACTTTTTTTCCAAATTGGCCCATGTTTTCTTGTTTGAAACTTGTTCCTAAGAGGACCCACGACCCCTGAGCTTATTCACTTATTATTTTATTATTTTGATTATTTGTTTTGATTTTTTATCCATTTAAATTAAAATAAATCAATTTAAATAGTAGAATAATGAAATAAAATCCAAGATTTGATTTTATGAGTATATTATGAGTCAATGAACAGATAGAAAATCATCCAAATTGTGCAAGAGCTAATTGATTGGAAAAGATCTTAATTTGGTCTATTTTAGAAACAAATCATAAAAGGCAAAGAATGAAATCAAATCTCCATAATTTGCAAAGATATGATGAGTTTTTGTTGACCTAAATAATTCTATCATATATACACAACATATCCAAATCATGAAAACAAGGATTGATCGTGAAAATTACAAGAACAAGTTTCAAATTTTTGTCAAAAAAGTGCAGGACGGTTCTGAATCCGTAGGCCGTTTCAAGCAATTCCAAGGCCAGTAATCCGTTCCTGGACATTTTCTGAAGCTATTCCAATCATCCTCAAGCATTAAAACCTTCAGAAATCATGCCTCACAGTACCACGGTTTGAATCTTTTTTCAAAACTCATTTTCAATGATTTATCCATCATAAACATGTTTTGATCATATATCCATGCTTTCTATCATATTTGCAATGTTTTTGATTGGTTTGATTGAATTTTAAGTGCAGGAATGGCACGATGCCATTGTTAGGGTTTTGAGGTCCCAAATTGGGAATTCTATATAGAGGCAAAATTGGAAAAAATTAGGGGTACTATCATGCTCAGGAGATGATTGGCAATTGATCCATGTCTTTGGTTTGAATTTATTCTGTTTGTGCTACATTTTTGAATTTTACAGGTTTATAGCTACAAACAAAATCCGTCACTATAGCCTATAGTGACGGAAATAACTGTAGGTAGAAGCTTAATACCTAAAACGACAGTTCTGGGAAGAAGATGAGGGCGTGGCAGCATCCCACTGGCCCATTTGAAACCACACACGTTTTTCTAGACAAGGCACTTTATTTACATTATATTTTATTTATTTCATTATATGTACAAATGAGCTTTCCAGCGTAGTTGGTCAAGGAGCGTGTATATGATGCAAACGTCCTGGGTTCGATCCCAGGCGTGTTCTTTTATATTTTTCTTAACAATTAATTGCAGATTCAGCGCATCTCATAGCCAAGCATCCACCGTGCACTCACAGATCCCATCCTTTGGATCATCTCAAAGCAAATCTGACGTTCCAGAGTTGAAGACCCATGGTGAACTCTCAGAAGCTAGTCCATACTAGACCACACGCAAGGCAGATGGGCCTACCATTTTGGGCTTGGCAAATTCCATTCCACACCCCCAAATTACTTCTCCTAACAGACCCAGTTTTATTTTTCTTTCTTACTTTTTATTTTATTTCATTTTAATTTCTATTTTATTTGTTTCAAAAATCATGTTTTTATTAAATCAAAAAATCACAAAAAACATTAAAATCAGATTTTTTTCATAAAATATTTTATTTCATTAATTAATTAGATTAATTTAATTAGGGAAATTTAAATTCTTTTTTTCATAATTAAAATCAATTAGAAAATTAGGGTTAATGTGAAAATAGTTAATTTTCTCTATCAAAAAATAACAAAAATATTTTCTTTGATTCCCTTTGAATTTAAACTTTGATTGTCATATTTTATTTCTTGCGCGCAATATTGTATTTTTAATTCCAATTATTGTATTCTCTCCGAGTTTGTAATAGCTTTTAACTTAGGTTTATTATTGCTTTCATTTACTGTTTCAATTCCCCAAGTTTGGTCATGTAACCCCCTCCCCGAAGCCTTGTAATAGCTAGGTTCTTATTCTCGCATTTTAATTTCCGCTATTATTAACTGCTTAGACTAATAGGATTGAATGGAAAGAATAACGATTAAAATAGTAGATCACCCTAAATGTGCACAAATAAATGAACTGAAATCAAACACTCGCACATGCTCACTCCTAGTGTTACCCTCACTTCGGTTGCCTTCGGTAAACAGTCATGAAGTATAAGGAATTTTAGTGGTCGCCCTCTAGTTCCTTAAGATGAAAAATGACCCATTCGAATGTTGCCTCAGAAATATCTTTAAGACTCTAGGGTAATTACTAAGGTTTCCTAACCATTGCTTCAGCGACCGTAATTGTCCCTTTGAATGTCCCTTAAACTCCAACGATGGGGCTACATACTCCTTAATAGTAGGATAGAACTGTCTAAAGGAAACGAGAAAACGAACAGTCTTTTTCGAGTAGGTAGAAACTCTTAAGTACTTGCTCAAAACAATAAAAACTCTTTCACACAAACACTTTCAAAACAGTTTTCAAAAACAACTGCGTCACACTCTTGAGGACAGATACAAGGGTTACCACGAAGTTAAACAAAAACTTTTCAAAACACACACAATAAATTTGAAAAATGAGCAAGTACCTAGGAGCCCATAGAAAACCATGGATAGAAAGGGTGCTAACACCTTCCCTTTCTATAATCTACCCCCTTACTCAGAAACATCTCGAAAAAGGTTTTTTCTGTTCTTTTCCCTTTTTCTTTGTTGGATAAAATAAAGGTCGGTGGCAACTCTTGCTTACTGCAACATTTGCGAACACAAACGCAAAACCAGTATTAACAGTCGGTTCTGCCACCGTATCACATAACTGGATACTCTGCTGGGGATGTATAAAAAAAGTGGGGTTCACCTTAGGATTTAGGTCATTATTAATTGCTTCTTTGGTTTGTATTGCTTGATTTATTTTTAAGGATATCTGTTTGGGTTGTTTGGATCCTAAACCCGGATCAGGGAATTCCTTTTAGGTAAGTAGCAATAAACTGTGAGGGAGTTGTGCGGGGTATACCGACACAGTTGAAACAGTAGCTACGTTGATGTGATACTTTGGTGTGTATAGGTAGCCCTTGAGTAATCAAGGAGAATATGGGGCCGCTGCATGGTATCATAAAGCGTTGTGATACGGTAGCCAGAACCGGGACTGTTTTAGGAATGCTGGTTTGCGTTTTGCGTTTGAGTTCGCAAAATGTCACGGTAAGCAAGAGTCGCCATCAAATTTTATTTTATCCAACAAGGAAAGGAAAAAATCACAGAAAAATTCCTTTTTCGAGATTTTCTGAGTACGGGGGGTAGATTATAGAAAGGGAAGGTATTAGCACCCTTTCTATCCGTAGTTCTCTACGGGCTCTTAGGTACTTGCTCATCATTTTCAAAATTTCTTCTGTGTGTTTATGTGATTTGAAAAGTTTTTGTTTTGACTTCGATTTAACCCTTGCTTCTGTCTTCAAGAGTGTTACGAAGTATTTTTGAAAACATTGTTTGAAAAGGAGTGTAAGTGTGAAAAAGTTTGTTTGGATTGAGCAAGTACTTAAGAACTAATCTACCTACTCGAAAAAAGAATTGTTTTATGTTCGTTTCCTTTAGACAGTGCTATCCCACTATTAGTGAGTAGGGAGCACCGTCGTTGGAGTTTTTAGGGTCAATTCGAAAGGGACGTACGGTCACTAAAGCAATGTTAGAACGTCTTAGTAGTAACCCTAATGTCTTAAGATCAATATTCAAGGCAACAATATCCGAGGTAACCTTTCCGAGGCAACTTTGATCTTTGAGACAAAAGGGCGATCGCTAAAATATTCTATACTCAATGACGTTTACCGAAGGCAACCGAAGTGGGAGTATACCCTAGGAGTGCGCATGTGCGAGTGATTCAATTTCAAGTTTATTATCTTTGCACGTTTAGGGTTTGCTAACTGTTTTAAAGTTAATCATACATTCTTGTCATGCGTCCCTATTATTCATACATCTAACAGTTAATATTTTGCGGAATTTAAAATGCGGAAAGTAAAGCTACGCTATTACAAGGCTTCGGGTATTTACATAGCCAAAAACAAACCCTTAAAAAAACGATAAATGAAAGTAAGAGGTCCTAATTAATCTATTACAACTTGTGAGCAATTACATCAATATGGTAAAAATAATATAATAAAGCACGAGAAAGGAAATTAAGAACGATAAGAAATTAGGGTTTTGACCCCTTCTAACCTAATTGGAAGAAAAAATTGTTTTTGTTGTTTTTAATTATTTTTAAGAAAAAGAATTAGGTTTTTAAATTAAATACAAAATTAATTAGCTAATTAAATTAATTAAATAAAATGACTAAGTTTAACCTATTTTTATGTTTTTGATTATTTTAAGAAAAAGAAAATATAATTAAGTTAGAAACAAAAACCCTAATTTTTCTAATTAATTTTAATTTATTTACAAAATAATTAAAGTTACCTAAAATTAAATAACCTAATTAAATTAATTAATTTTTGATAAAAAAAAACCTAAAAGTAAATGGATGAAAATATTATTTTTTGATTTTTTTGATAAAATAAAAATTAATTTGTGTTAGCAAAACAAATATATAAATTAAATAAAACAAAATATAAAAAAAGAAAAGAAAGAAGAAAACTGCGCCTGAAAGTAATTTTGGAGGGTGTGAATATCAAATATGGGCCCAAAACAGATTGGTCCATGTTGACTTCCATGCTCCTATACTTTGCATTGACCAAGGCATATGATGGTCCTTCATATGCTAGCCTTCAAATCTTGCTTCCAGGAGATCCAATGGTTGGATGATGAGGATGTATGGTGGCCTTCACACACAAGCACGCGCCTGATTAATGAAAAGAAAATGATATGAAACAAATGGGGGGACCTGGGATTCGAACCCAGGTCTTGAAGCATTTTACACTCGCCTGGCTACCAACTGCGCTGTATGTATTTGTTGTTCATATAATCAATATAAAGCATAATATGGGAAAACAACAAGACTCCAAATCCAAACGCGCGAATTTTCAAACGCGCGAATGATGGCTTGCCACGACATCTTCATCCTCCTTGCTCCATTGGTAAAAGTCACAGACTTTTACCTACGGCCATTTGTCCATAGCTACAGACCCTACCATTCTTAAAATCAAACACAAGCGATATAAATAACTTTTAAGGCCATTAATAAACTCGTTTGGACCTTCTGAGCATGATGGTGCCCCTTTAATGGCCCAATTTCACCTGTACACAAAGATCCCAAATCGAAGCAACAAACCCTAACAATGGCAAATTCTAATACAGTCCATGAAAATGCAATTAAATGTTATGGATAGTTTGCAAATGCTTCAAGGAGTAAGAATCTATAATTATTTCATGCTATAAGTGTCAGAATGATGCAATTCGAATTTAAGAAAAAGCCATTGTTGTGGCTGACTTACAGTGAGTTACAGTGCTGGAAAACCCTCGTTCTTGATTGGTTTCGCTTGCTTGTGATCCCAGGAAGCGATTGGGATGTCTAGAAGGTCTTGAGAATGCCTGGAACTATGAATTTGACTCAACATTTTTTTGTGTTTTTTTCAAGTTAGTTCAGACCTTGTGCGCCTCTCTCTAGCCTTGTTTTAGGTCTGCAAATGTTCAATATATATCAAGGATTGGATTAGGGTTCAAAACATGTTCTAAATCTTCCTCCATTATAGCTTTTGATTTGGATTTGATTCACTTGAAGATTCTTCCAAAAATAGGTCAAACTCAATATCTTTGTGCACACAAAGGCCTTGCACGAATTCAATCACTTGCCAACTGGATATAGGACCTGAAACATGCACAATATCTTGAGATTTCAATGTTTTGAATTTTTCCATGATTTGTTTTGATTTAAATTGAATTAATTCAAATAAAAATCAAAATAAATAATAAAAATAAGATAATGACAAGTGGCAAGAGCTAAGGCTCGTGGACCATGCTACCAACTCAAGACAAGTGCAAAAAATTAGGCCCATTTAGCAAAAATTGAAATTTTAGACATAGTTGACTTTTGACAATTTTGCAAAAAGGATCAACTTCACCAATGCATAACTTCCTCAATTTTTACTCTTTGAAGGTGTTCTTGGACTTTTTAGAAATCTTGAGATGTCCTATAAGAAACCTTTTTGGTCTCGTCTCAATTTGGTATTCCATGTTCATGTATGAAGCTTTGACAAAAAATGTGTTTTTGTTGACTTTTCAAAATGACCTATAATATCAAAATTTATAACTTCTTGTGAGTGCATATTTTGAACTTGGTAGATGAATATGGATTGTATGGAATTGCATCCTCTTCAAAATTAGCTTTGGATGGGTCATTTCTTTTAAAGTATGAGAAAGTTATGCTTGGTCAAAGTTGAGTTGACTTTTCCTACAAAACCTTAATTTAGCAACTTTTGGTTCTTGATGAATTGTGAGCAATCCTTGATGAATCATGATCAAACCTTGATCAAATGATGAAATATAATTAAAAATGAGGATGTTGACCAAAAATATTGAAGTTTGACTGTATGTGGGCCACAATTAACTTTTGCCCTAGCATAGTCGATTTTCAGGCCTTTGAGCAATTGACTGAGCAAATTTTCTCTGCAAGGCTTGAAACTTGACATGGATGATCTTGAGAACATATTAGGACAATGGTGAACATTTGGGATCCCTTGGACTCAGGTATCTTGATGCAACATGAAACCCTAATTTGAGATAGACTGCCTTAGGAGAGAGCTTATCTGGTCAACCCTTAGACTTCCTTGAGCAATTTGAAGACCTCACTTAGAATATATTGAGAAATATGGGAGCAAAAATTTTGGGGTACAACATCTGCCCCTGTTCAATCTTCTTAAACCTGAGGATGTAGATTGGCTTCCCTGCCTTTCGTGATCTGAAGGTTGAAGATGATTGAACACTAGAGTGCCCAGAAATTTGCACTCGCATGAAGTGACACTTGTCTTGTGATGTCAGGAATGGGCTTATAGATACCATTTGGAAATTCATGATGGGAGATGGGCTTAAAGATGCCATCTGAAGGAGTGTGGATCACATAAGAGATTCCTTAGCGAGAGCTGTATACCTGTTATTGAGGAAGATTCCGCTGGGGAATGCTGATCTTTGTTTTAGAATTTTAGGAGCTTCGGTCGTCTGTTATTCTACTGGTGAATCGTCTCTGTTTCTTGAGAAAAGTTGAATTTTAGGAGCTTCGGTCGTCTATTATTCTACTGAGGAATCGCCTCTTAGTTGAAGAGGTGAGAATGAACTACTATCTGGTCGTAATCCAGGCTTCATAGTGATAAGACCGACTACTATCTGGTCGTAATCCAGGCTTTACAGTGACTTTATTGGGGAGATGAGTTTAAACTTGCTATCCGGTCATAATCCAGTCTTCGCAATTTCTCAACTCTTATCTGGTCGTAATCCAGGCTTCAGAAGGAATTCAGTTGTTATACGGTTGCATCCGGGCTTTAACTTGAATCTAGGGCACACTAATATCTGGCCGACTCCGGGCTTCTTAGTAATTGTCCAGGTAAACTGCTATTTGGTCGAAATCCAAGCTTCACAGTGTCTTGTACCGCTATCTGGTCGTAATCCAGGCTTCACGATGTTTCATACCATTATCTGGTTGAATCCAGGCTTCATGGTGTCTTGTACTGTTATCTGGTCGAATCCAGGCTTCATAATACCTCACTTCTTATCTGGTCGAAATCCAGGCTTCAGAATAAATCAAGTGGTTATCCAGTCGCATCCTGGCTTCCATTTGATTTGAAGGCCTACTAATATCCAGTAGCCTTCGGGCTTCATAGTAATTGGCCGAGTAGACTGCTATTTGGTCGTAATCCAAGCTTCACAGTGTCCCTCACTGTTATCTGGTCGTGATCCCAGGCTTCAATGTCTTTACCGCTATCTGGTCGTAATCCAGACTTCACGATGTAATATACCATTATCTGGTCGAATCCAGGCTTCATGGTGTTCGGATAAATCAAGATACTATCTGGTCGAATCTGGGCTTCATAACTTGTATTAAAGATATACCACTATCTGGTTGAATCCAGGCTTCGTAGTATTCTTGGCTGCTATCTGGTCGTAATCCAGGCTTCACAGAGACTTGCATTACTATCTGGTCGTAATCCAGGGTTCACAATAACTTGCTGAGCTGTTATCTGGTCGTAATCTGGGCTTCACGGCTTGTGTTTATGATATACCACTATCTGGTCGAATCCAGGCTTCATGGTGTCAAGGACTGCTATCTGGTCGTAATCCAGGCTTCACAGTAACTTGCTGGGGATTAAACTATTATCTGGTCGAATCCGGGCATCATAGCTTGCTTTTAAGAGATACCACTATCTGGTCGTAATCCAGGCTTCGCGATATTCTGATACTGTTATCCGGTCGTTCTCCGTACTTCACAATATGATGGAGTAATCAAGATACTATCCGGTCGTACCTGGGCTTCATAGCTTGAACTTTGTGAGAATTTGATTTTATCTTTTTCCTGAAACGTAAAGGGTTAGTCGTATGTAATGCCATGATGCATGACATGTACTGAGTAATGATGTTCTAAAAAATAAATGAGACTGTGATGTATGATGCGTATATGCATGTGTCATGATGTATGGAAATGTGATGTTTTTGTGATGTTCCCTAGTTAGGGAAAATAAATCCCAGACTGCTGCTAGAGAATATAAAGAGTCTCGCTCGCTGGAGATAACGACCAAAGATGATTTGGAGAATAATCCTGCTAGAGAATATATTGGTGAGAGAATGACTCTGTGGGGAAGAGATGTTCTTGTCAGAAGATCTGCTGACTTGGAGGAATATCCTCGGCTGGGGATGAATTACCATTGCTGGTGATGATAACTCTGTCGGGGATAAATTTTTTGTTTGTGGAAGAAATAAACTCCTCTGGGGATGGTCTTCCATTGGTGGTGAAAGATGAACTCTGCTTGGGGAGAATCTTACCAACTCACTCGCGATTGCGAACCTCAGCCTGGGAGAGCTAACACCACAGTCTTTTGGGTGTTTTTTTACTCTGCGGGGAGTGTATGCCTTTTTAGTCATATTCTTCAGCTAGGTCTATCCCTGTACCTGGTGGATAGAGCAACTGTAAGGTCTGGACATTTCCTGTTTGCCCCTGTTTTTAGAATTACGAGTAATCGTCTTTTGTTTCGCATGTAAATATTTATGAGCAGCAATCATTGTCAAATGCATATATCACAAATGAATCCTTGGACGTTCTTGCAAAACAAAACAGAAAAAGGAAAATAATTTGAAATTTCTTTGTGAAAATGAATTGTATTGATTTTGAAGTTGGGCCGTAAATAGGCGTTTTTGTACAAGAGGCTGACGTCCTAGTAAGAGAACGCCGCCGAAAGATGAATTATACAATTTGTGAAAAACAAAGAAAAACAACTATGTGAACAATCCCACTGGGTTCCAACTCTGCTATTGCCTTTATGTCTTCGAGCATCTCATCACTTTTCTACTTGGTTGAAGATAGATCAGATTGATTGGTGTCGTCCGAGCTTGATAGTCGATACCGAAGTATGGTTGCAAGATGATCCAATGAGACATAGTGTTACGCTTTAATCCCTAATTTTTGCCTGGACCTCCCTTTCAGGTTTTCAGTCCACCGGGATACCATTTTTTTCCCAAGCCGCCTTTTCAGGTTTTCGACTTGCCGGGTGTACAGTTTTCAGTCCACCGGGAAGCCCTTATTTTTGCCTAGGCCAGTCAACCTAGCGGGTCTTTGATTAGGCGTAGTATTTTTTCACTATGTCTGCATTGAAGGGGTGAGGAAGGTCATCACCATCCATGGTGGTTAGAATCATAGCTCCTCCCGAGAAAATGTTCTTAACCACAAATGGCCCTTCGTACGTAGGGGTCCATTTTCCCCTGGGATCACCTTGCGGCAGTATGATGCGTTTGATCACCAGATCCCCGACTTGATATTCTTTCCATCTGACTTTCTTGTTAAATGCCTTGATCATTCGTTTCTGATACGTCTGACCATGACAAATAGCAGTAAGTCTCTTCTCGTCGATTAAATTCAACTGATGAAGCCGGGTTTGAATCCAATTGTCCTCACTCAAACCTGCATCCATCATAATCCGAAGAGAGGGTATATGTACTTCAATGGGCAAGACTGCTTCCATGACATATACCAAAGGGTAGGGTGTTGCCCCTGTTGACGTCTGCGCTAAGGTACAGTACCCATGAAGAGCGAATGGTAACATCTCGTGCCAGTCTTTATATGTCACCGTCATCTTCTGCACAATTTTCTTGATATTCTTGTTAGCCGCTTCAACAACCCCATTCATCTTCGGCCGATAAGTAGAAGAGTTGTGATGCTGTATCTTAAACTGCTTGTAGAGCTCGGTGATCATCGTATTGTTGAGATTTTTACCATTGTTTGTAATGATCCTCTCTGGTACACCATATCGACAAATCAGATTATGTCGGATGAATCGCGCCATAAAATTCTTGGTTACTGTAGCAATGGAAGCTGCTTCAACCCACTTCGTAAAGTAATCAATGGCTACCAGGATGAAATGATGCTCGTTAGACGCAGCAGGTCTGATCTTGCCAATCATATCGATGCCCCATATTTCCAAAGGCCAAGGAGCTGTCAGAACATTCAAAGGAACTGGAGGTACATGCACCTTATTAGCATATATTTGGCATTTATTTTGTCCTCTTTCCTATCTTCCTCCGTACCCAAATTCACTGATTCCACTGGCTCTTCATGAGGCTGTATGGCCCTCTCTTTCTGTAGTAACAGTCTAGCAAGTTCCCCAGGCACTTCACAATCATCCTCACCTTCGTCCTCGACTTGGTTGATCGGATTTTCGAAGTCATAACTAGCAGTAGCAAAGTTGTTATCAATGGGATCCAGAGTTGATGTGGATCTGCATTATGATATGTGAGTGTGTGTAAGACAATAACGGTTTTGATAAAGCGCGAGATAGAAAGTAAAAACAAGGAGCGAAAAATTTGTAATGAAAGAAAACGTCCAATGCTTTATTGATGATATATGAAGATGACAAATAATAAGCCCTCACAAACAAAGCCAAAGTGCCTCGGGCAAGGCACCGGGCTGTAAAGTTTTAAATTGTATGTTACAAATCTCAAAACAAAAGTAAATTACTTTAAAATAAACGGGCACGAAGTCCTTTGCCATCCAGTTGTTCAATCCACCGTCGATAGTCGGGTAAATCCAGTTGCCGATATCTGACTCTTCTTCATCATCTTCAATCGCATTCACTCCCTGATTACTGATGCGCAGGGGAGGTCTTCCAATTCGCGCACGCCAAACAACCCTTTGAGCTTCTGCAGTAAAACCCAAACCAAACTTGTCAGTCTTGTGTGCAAAGTCAGGGAGTTGGCCCCAATTTGCACACCCACCTTTTTCAATAACAACCCTGGCATCCTTGAGGGAAGCCATCTTCATCAGAGGTTTGTCAGCAGCAATTTCAATCGACGCCAGAGTCTAGGGGACTTCTTCAAAGTTCTGACACGGGGCTTCGATGAACTCCCCATCCATCTCCACATACCGAAAGGAATTAAGATGACTTACCATGTACTCCTCCTCACCCTGAACCGTAACAATCTTCCCTTTTACTGGATATTTCAACATCTGATGGAGCGTAGAAGTCACTGCCCCAGCCTTATGAATCCATGGGCGACCCAACAAGCAAGAATAAGATGGTTGGATATCCATCACATATAACGTAGATTCAAAAGTATGAGAGCCAACTTTAATAGGGACTTCCACCTCCCCGTGCACCATCCTTTTGGACCCATCAAAGGCCCTAACCACAATAATACTTGGCTTCAGAACCAACCCTTCACAATCCAGCCGATCTAATGCTTTCTTGGGTAAAACATTTAATGAGGACCCATTATCCACCAGCACGTGGGCTAAAGTAGTGCCCCTGCACTCAATCGAAACATGCAGAGCATCATTGTGATTCCTTCCTTTGGCAGTCAGATCTGCGTCGGAGAAACCCAACCCGTTGTCAGCGGTCAAACTAGCAACAAAGTCTTTGAATTGATCAACAGATGTTTTCTGCGGCACATGTGTAGTTTTAAGAAAAGAAATTAAAGCCTTTGCATGGGCTATTGAGCACAATAATTGAGATAACATGGAGATCTTCAACGGGGTTTGTCCCAGTTGTTCGACTACGTTGTAGTCGCTTTTCTTGATAATCTTCAAAATTTCCTCTATCTCCTGCCTAGAGGTTTCAACAATGACTTTTTTAGGTGCCTCCATCCGGGCAGACCCACCTGTAACTTCTTTGCCCCGAGTGTCAGATGACTCGGCGACATGGGTGATAACTGGTGTAAGAATTGGAACAACAGCTGATGTACTGGCGGATGGAATGATAACAGGCTTTTGAACAATCAGAGGGGAAATATCAAGAGAGAAGAGTCTTCTGCTTAGAGTGAACTTGCTAGACCTGACTATATTTCTGACATCAGTATTAGCCTCTTCAACCTTCAAGTCTTGTTTGATCCCATGATAATACACATCGGCCCCATAGTGCCACGTGACAGCTTTATCCGAAGTGTAAGGGATAGGACCAGGAATAGTAATGATCAATGGAGCAACTCTCGGAACGGATGTAATCCTAACAGGCTTTATCGGGGAAGCCTTGGAAGGATTGGCGGAAATGGTTATTATGGAAACATCTTCAACGGGTATCAACAGAATCAAAGTTTTCTCGAACAAGATCTCTTTGTTATCCATCAGGCGTTGAACACCTGATTTCAATAAATGGCAACCAGCAGGTGGGATGGAACATAGGTGGTAACCTTCACAACAGCCCGGAAATAAACCGGCCAAAAATAGATTCTTCTTTACGGTCAACAACTGAGTAGAAATGTCTTCCACAGAGGTCACAAATGAATCATCATCCACAACATTTACTCCATGCTTGGGCATAGGAGCAGTCATGACATTAGGCTTTTCCGGTGTGTCAAACTCGATTTCTTTAGCTTCAATCAAATCTTGCACCTTATTCCTCAAGGCCCAGCAGTTGTTGGTATCATGACCCGGGCTATCGGAGTGATAGGTGCAACAGGCGTTCAGGTTATATAGCAGAGAGGTGGTACTGGGATTCTCCGGAGCTTCCCTCAGAGTTACCAGGTTGGTCTTCAACAATTATGGTAAGATTTGAGATAAGGTCATACTGAGCCGAGTGTACTATCTTTGCGGTCTCTCTACTCTTTGCTGATTGTTGGATTGTGGGGCAACAGTGGGTCTTGATATTACTACCGCATTAACTGCTTGGCGGCGTTCAGGTCGGTTTTGACTCCTCGAATTGTAAACTGCACTAGCTTATTTCTTGAAAGGCTTCTTTTATGTACTTGATGAAGCACCTTTCTGTATCTTGCCACTTTTGATATCAGCTTCTACCCTCTCCCCAGTCATAATCAATTCAGTGAACCCAGACGATGAACTACCGATCAAATGATTGAAATATGGACCAGACAAAGTCCCAAGAAACATATCCACCAACTCCCTATCATACAGGGGGGGTTGGACTCTTCCAGCCAAATCTCTCCACTTCTGAGCATAGTCCTTAAAACCTTCGCTTGCACCCATAAACATACCCTGAAGTTGAGTACACATGGGAGCAAGGTCGGTATTATACTAGTATTGCTTGTAGAAAGCAGCAACAAGGTATTCCCAGTTGCGGACATTAGCTCCTTCCAATTGATAAAACCATTCAACTTGAGTCGCTGACAGATTATCTTGAAAGAAATGGACCCACAGATTCCTATCAGCAGTGTGGGGTTGAATTTTTCTGACGTACGAGCGGAGATGGAGTTTTGGACAGGACACTCCATCGTACTTAGCAAAGACCGGAGCTTTAAACTTGTGAGGGATCACCATTCCTGACGCTAGCCCCAAATCTCCAAAATCCAAACCGGGAACCTTCTGAATCTTCATAGCACTCAGACGATCTTCAAGTTGTTTGTACCTATCCTCTGCAGGAGGGTACTGTTCATCATCAAAATCAGTGTCATTATCAAAGACTATGGGACTATGACACTTCCCTTCCTCTTAATTCTCTCCTCCTCCAGATGAATGAAACAGATCAGCTTCCTCTCGCAACCTATTCCCAAATTTGTGACCCATATTCAGCAGAACCACCTTCTTCTTCTTCTTCTTCTTCTTCTTCTTCTTCTCCTTTAGGATAACAGTCTTCAAATGATGTTGTCCTTTGGCCAAGTTCAATAACATCTCCTGGAATTGAGCATTCTGAGCTTTAAGAGCTTTGATGGCTTGATCAGTCGGTGTTTCAAAAGACATTTTGTGCTGAAATAAACAGCGAAGAAGATAAGAAACCTGTAATGGTACCTATAATGAGGTGCATGGTAATGGAATGCGTATGAAATAATTTCAAAGACTTTGGGAGATTCAACTTTGTAAACCAAAATAAAACACACTTTATTAGATAAAACTTGTAACAATGTTTAACAATGCCTTCAAGGCGTTACAAAAGAAATAAACTGAAAAGAAAATCTAAACTAGAAATAATAAAAGACATCAGAAATCCCATGGTCGCTTTCCCTTTATGCTGACATAATCGTTGATTGTCCTTTCATTCTCAAGCTACCTTGTAAGCTTCAAAATATTTCGTTCCTGCTCATGATACTTCTCCCTATAGGTATCCCTTTCTTCCTTTAACTGGATCCAAGATCTCTTCAATGCCCCAAGATCAGTAGGCATATAGGGATAGAGGACTGTATAAGGAACACCTTCTTCATTAGTATGCTCTACAATCACCGGCAAAACAGCTTCATATGGCATCCCCAGCTTTTGAGCACGGGCTCGAACCCACTGGAGATAAGGTTTATCCGGAGAGAAGTCTTCAGTCCTAGCTCATGTGGGTCAGACATTTTCACCCTGCCCCAGGCTCGTATAAACCTTCGGTGATGCTCATTGACGTCCCCCTTGTAGTCGAAGACAATATCTGTAAGAAGCAGCTCATGGGGACCATCTCGCCGAGCGCGTCCAAACTGTCGTAAAGCCAAATAAGGGCTGTTGGTTATTCCCCCTCTAATTCCAAGCAACGGAACATTAGGGTATTACCCACATCTATCAATGACATCTACTCTTTCCATATCCTTAGAACTCCAAAGAATGTCCGTATGAGCCATGGACATGATTCTGTAAGCCCAACCTACACCTTCCTCATTCTTCAATACAGACTTGGGGATGTGCGAAATAAACCACCTCGCCAGCAGCGGCGTACAACACATGAGGGTCCCCCTTCTTTGCACAGTACGAGTATAGAGAGCATGCAGAATGTCACCTAGAAGAGTAGGCACTAAGTTACGAGACATGAAGATCTTGACCGCATTCACATCTATGAAAGAATCAGGATTCGGGAATAGAACCAAGTCGTAGATGAGGAGAGCCAGGATGTCTTCGAAAGCCTGAAAGTCTAAATTATCCCAGAACTGTTGAGCTTGATCCATTAGAAACTTAGCCAAGAAACCTTTAACCCCACTCCGTGTCTCCCAGTTAGATACTACATCAGCCCTTTTTAAATATAAGGCTGAAGCAATATCCTCAGGTCTAGGAACCTCCTCCAAACCTGTGAAGGGTGTTTGCTCGAGAATGGATATACCCAGTAAGTCAGAAAACTCCTCCAAAGTAGGGACTAGCTGATAATCCGGGAAGGTGAAACAATGATGCAACGGATCAAAGAACTGGAACAACACGCTCATCATTTGCTCATCCAACTTTGAGGTGACCAGGCTAAGGAGATGACCATGTCTTCTAACAAATGAAGAAGTATCAGGAACTTTTGAGACCAACTCTCCGAGCTGAGTAGGGATTTGCAAGAAGTTGACTAGAATGGTATTTCTGCGTACTGAAGCCATAATCTGTAAAACAGAACAAAGATGAATCCCCTCGGTCTTTGAAATGGTTAGTACAATGAAGTATGCATGCTATGTCATGATGCATGATGTCATGATAAAACACACAACAGGTATAGCAGGTAACAAACATGGTAAAGGCACACAAGTCACACAATATCCCTTAAGTTTAGGCTTGCATGGAGTCTAGGTACTACCCTCTTGAAGTTCAGTTGGTTCAACCTGTCTTAATAATAGTAACCAGGTTCTAGAGGTTCTCAATATCACTGACCATCCTCCATCAGTCATGGTTTCAGCTCACGCAATCTTTTCTTGCGGCCGGAACTATCTCGAGAGTATGGTCTCAATGAGTGTAGTATCGAGTATCAACCAGTTCTCAGCTCTATACCGAGGCCGGCTATCTCACTACTTCTTATGGCCAAGTTGGTCAATTATAGGTTCTAAGGTCAGTTGATGCTTAACGACCCATATAGAAGCCCCGTATGCTCCTTGTTTCTCCACAAGGGATACCGGTACCAATCAATGTGCCACATCAACGTAGCTACTGCTTCAACCGTATCGTTCTACGTCATACAGTTCCCTCACAGTTTTTTGTTACTTACCTAAAAGGTGTTCCCCATATCCGGGTTAGGATCTATAGTAACTCCGATACAAAGCCCACAAAGATAAAGCAATCAAATCAAACAATAGAAGCAATATGATGAACTAAACCTAAGATATACCCCACTTATTAACTCCCCAGCAGAGTCGCCAGTTATGTGATACGGTGGCCAGAACCGGGACTGTTTTAGGAATGTTGGTTTTCATTTTGCGTTTGTGTTCACAAAATGTCGCGGTAAGCAAGAGTCGCCACCGACTTTTATTTTATCCAACAAGGAAAGGAAAAAAGCACAGGAAAATTCCTTTTTCGAGATTTTCTGAGTACGGGGGGTAGATTATAGAAAGGGAAGGTATTAGCACCCTTTCTATCCGTAGTTCTCTATGGGCTCTTAGGTACTTGCTCATCATTTTCAAAATTGCTTCTGTGTGTTTATGTGATTTGAAAAGTTTTTGTTTTGACTTCGATTTAACCCTTGCTTCTGTCTTCAAGAGTGTTACGAAGTATTTTTGAAAACTTTGTTTGAAAAGGAGTGTAAGTGTGAAAAAGTTTGTTTAGATTGAGCAAGTACTTAAGAACAAATCTACCTACTCGAAAAAATAATTGTTCTATGTTCGTTTCCTTTAGACAGTGCTATCCCACTATTAGTGAGTAGGTAGCACCGTTGTTGGAGTTTTGAGGGTCAACCCGAAATTGACGTACGATCACTAAAGCAATGTTAGAACGTCTTAGTAGTAACCCTAATGTCTTAAGATCAATATTTGAGGCAACAATATCCGAGGCAACCTTTTTGAGGCAACTTTGATCTTTGAGACAAAAGGGCGACGGCTAAAATATCTTATACTCAATGACCGTTTACCGAAGGCAACCGAAGTGGGAGTATATCCTAGGAGTGCGCATGTGCGAGTGATTCAATTTCAAGTTTATTATCTTTGCACGTTTAGGGTTTGCAAACTGTTTTAAAGTTAATCATACATTCTTGTCATGCATCCCTATTATTCATACATCTAACAGTTAATATTTTGCGGAATTTAAAATGCGGAAAGTAAAGCTACACTATTACAAGTCTTCGGGTATTTACATAGCCAAAAACAAACCCTTAAAAAAACGATAAATGAAAGTAAAAGGTCCTAATTAATCTATTACACCTTGTGAGCAATTACATTAATATGGTAAAAATAATATAATAAAGCGCGAGCGAGGAAATTAAGAACGATAAGAAATTAGGGTTTTGACCCCTTCTAACCTAATTGGAAGAAAAAATTGTTTTTGTTGTTTTTCATTATTTTTAAGAAAAAGAGTTAGGTTTTTAAATTAAATATTAGTAAATTAAATTAATTAAAGAAAATGACAAAGTTTAACCTATTTTTATGTTTTTGGTTATTTTAAGAAAAAGAAAATATAATTAAGTTAGAAACAAAAACCCTAATTGTTCTAATTAATTTTAATTTATTTACAAAATAATTAAAGTTACCTAAAATTAAATAACTTAATTAAATTAATTAATTTTTGATAAAAAGTAAACCTAAATATAAATGGATGAAAATATTATTTTTTGATTTTTTTGATAAAAGAAAAATTAATTTGTGTTAGCAAAACAAATAAATAAATAAAATAAAACAAAATATAAAAAAAGAAAAGAAAGAAGAAAACTGGGCCTGAAAGTAATTTTGGAGGGTGTGAATATCAAATTAGGGCCCAAAACAGATTGGTCCATGTTGACTTCCATGCTCCCATTCTTTGCATTGACCAAGTCCTATGATGGTCCTTCATATGCTAGCCTTCAGATCTGACTTCCAGGAGATCCAATGGCCTTCATACACAAGCACGCGCCTGATTACTGAAAAGAAAATGATATGAAACAAATGGGGGGACCTGGGATTCGAACCCAGGTCCTGAAGCATTTTACACTCGCCTGGCTACCAACTGTGCTGCATGCGTTAGTTGTTCATATAATCAACATAAAGCATAATATGGGAAAACAATAAGACTCCAAATCCAAACGCACAAATTTTTAAACGCGTGAATGATGGCTTGCCACGACATCTTCTTCCTCCTTGCTCCTTTGGTAAAAGTCACAGACTTTTACCTCGGCCATTTGTCCATAGCTACAGACCCTGCCATTCTTAAAATCAAACACAAGCGAGATAAATAGCTTTTAAGGCCATGAATTTACTCGTTTGGACCTTCTGCGCGTGATGGTGCCCCTTTCATGGCCCAATTTCACCTGTACATAAAGATCCCAAATCGAAGCAACAAACCCTAACAATGGAAAATTCTAATACAGCCCATGAAAACACAATTAAATGTTATGGATAGTTTGCAAATGCTTCAAGGAGTAAGAATCTATAATTATTTCATGCTATAAGTGTCAGAATGATGCAATTCGAATTCATGAAAAAGCCATTGTCGTGGCTGACTTATAGTGAGTTACAGTGCTAGAAAACCCTTGTTCTTGATTGGTTTTGCTTGCTTGTGATCCCAGGAAGCGATTGGGATGGCTAGAAGGTCTTGAGAATGCTCGGAACTATGATTTTGACTGAGCAATTTTTTGTGTTTTTTCAAGTTTGTTCTGACCTTGTGCGCCTCTCTCTAGCCTTGTTTTAGGTCTGCAAATGTTCAATATATATCAAGAATTGGATTAGGGTTCAAAACATGTTCTCAATCTTCCTCCATTATAGATTTTGATTTGTTTTTGATTCACTTGAAGATTCTTCCAAAAATAGGTCAAACTCAATCTTTTTGTGCACACAAAGGCCTTGCACGAATTCAATCACTTGCCAACTGGATATAGGACCTGAAACATGCACAATATCTTGAGATTTCAATGTTTTGGATTTTTCCATGATTTGTTTTGATTTAAATTGATTTAATTCAAATCAAAATCAAAATAAATAATAAAAATAAGATAATGACAAGTGGAATAATATAGGGCTCGTGGACCATGCTACCAACTCAAGACAAGTGCAAAAAGTTAGGCCCATTTAGCAAAAATTGCAATTTTAGACATAGTTGACTTTTGACAATTTTGCAAAAAGGGTCAACTTCACCAATGCATAAATTCCTCAATTTTGACTCTTTGAAGGTTTTCTTGGACTTTTTAGAAATATTGAGATGTCCTATAAGCAAAATTTTTGATCTCATCTCAATTTGTTATTCCATGTTCTTGTATGAAGCTTTGACAAAAAAGGTGTTTTTGTTGACTTTTCAAAATGACCTATAATGTCAAAATTCATAACTTCTTGTGAGTGCATATTTTGAACTTGGGAGATGAAGATGAATTGTAGGGAATTGAATACTATTCAAAATGAGCTTTGGATGGGTCATTTATCATAAAGTATGAGAAATTTATGCTTGGTCAAAGTTGAGTTGACTTTTCCTACAAAACCGTAATTTAGCAACTTTTGGTTCTTGATGAATTGTGAGAAATCCTTGATGAATCATGATCAACCCTTGATAAAATGATGAAATATACTTAAAAATGAGGATGTTGACCAAAAATATTGAAGGTTGACTATATGTGTGCCACAATTGACTTTTGCCCTAGCATAATCGATTTTTAGGCCTTTGAGCAATTGACTGAGCAAATTTTCTCTGCAAGGCTTGAAACTTGACATGGATGATGTTGAGAACATATTAGGACAATGGTGAGCATTTGGGATCCCTTGGACTCAGGTATCTTGATGCAACATGAAACCCTAATTTGAGATAGACTGCCTTAGGAGAGAGCTTATCTGGTCAACCCTTGGACTTCCTTGAGCAATTTGAAGACCTCACTTGGAATGTATTGAGAAATTAGGGAGGGAAAAGTTTGGGGTACAACAAGCGTCAACTGACCTTAGCACCTTAATTGACCAACTTGGCTTTTAGGACGTAGTGAGATAGCCGTCTTTGGTGTAAACCCAAAGTCGGTTGATACTCGATGCTACATTTATTGAGGTTTGACTCTTGAGTTTTGTTTGGTGGTAAGTCAATTGTCTATCAGAACGAAATTTGTGGGAAAAATCAGTGATATTGAGATCCCTTAGACCCCGGTTACTATATTTAGGACAGGTTGAACCAACCCAACTTCAAGAGGGTATACCTTAAAATCCATGCAAGCCTTAAACCTAAGGCCTCTGTGTGATTTGCTTGTGTGTGATATATCTGCTATATCTGAGCATAATCATGACATCATAACATAGCATACCATACTAACCATTTCAATAATTCTTAGGGTTTACTTTTGTCTTGTTTTGTAGGACATGGCCCCCGCCCGCAGATTCACTATCCAAGTCAGTCTTGTAAAGGTACATCCTCAGCTTAAGGAGTTAGTATCAAGGGTTCCTGAAATCTCTCCCTTCGCTGAAAGGCATGGTAGACTTCTCAGCTTGGTCACCTCAAATCCTGATGAAGAAATGTTAAAAGTGTTCTTTCAGTTCTTTGACCCTCTACCTCACTTCTTCACTTTTCTGGATTACCAGCAAGTGCCTACTATGGAGGAGTTTTCTCTATTACTGGGGGTGCCTATCCTTAACAAGGTACCTTTCAATGGCATATAAAGAGACCCTAAACCTGAAAATATTGCTAAATCTCTGTCCTTACAACGGTCTGACATAGTGGTAAATTGGGAAACCAGGAGAGGTGTCAAGGGTTCTTTGGCTAAGTTCTTATTTGAGAAAGCTTATTATTTTTGGGATACCCTGGACCTAGAATATTTTGAAGAGGTATTATCCCTTCTCATCTATGGGTTGGTACTGTTTCCTGATCCGGACCAGCTCATAGATGTAAAAGCGGTTAAGATTTTCTTGTCATGCAATTCGGTACCTACTTTGCTTGGAGATATCCTACATTCTCTACATACTCGCATTATAAAGAGAAGAGGGACCCTTATTTGTTGCATTCCTCTTTTAGCTAGGTGGTTTATTTCACACCTACCCCGATTCGTCTTGAAGAATGAACAGGGTTCGAGATGGTCTCATAGGCTAATGACTCTTACACATTCAGGTATCCATTGGTGTCCTCGATCCTCAGAGAATGTTACCATCATTGGTCGATGCGGAGAATTCCCTAATGTCCCTCTTTTAGGCATTAGGGGAGAAATCACTTACAACCCTTGTTTGGCACTACGGCAGTTTGGATATGCGAGAAGGGATGGTCCTGATAATGAACTTATCCAAGGAATCGTCTTCGACTACGAGAATGATGCCCAGGGTTACCGTAAAAGGTTTATGCGAGCTTGGGGCATGGTACATTGAGTTGATAGCAAGACACTGGGGCACAAGAACTCAATCCCTCTTGAACCTTATCTCAAATGGGTACAAGCTCGTGCTCAAAGTCTTATGATGCCTTACCCTGCTGTCCTACCAACGATTATGGAACCGGTTGCTGAAGGAGAAACTTCTTATCTTGTTCTCCATCCTGACATGCCAATTGATCATGAGGAATTACAAAAATCTTGGGTTCAACTTAAAGAGGAGCGAGATACGTTTGAAACTCAATTCTATGCCAGCGAGAAGATGGTCCTGGAACTCACTAGGCTACTTCATGAAAAAAGGAGTATAAACGCCTACATTGCACCAAAGAGGATGCGCTCATAGGAGATCTAATTTTCTTTTTGCTTTATGTTTTTTTTTGTTGTAAGCCTAAAAGGTACCCTTTGTAACAATTCAAACTTATTAATACAATTGACGCGTATTTCTTTTGGTTAAGAAAATTTGAGCCTTTAAGAGTCCTTGAAATCATTGCATATCATCCTTGACATTGAATAAATAGGTTTGATAACAGGTTTCTCATCTTCTGCATTGTTTATTTAAGCAAAAATGTCTTCTGAACAAAGTATCAAGGACCTCCAGGCACAAAATGCCCAATTTCAGCAAATGTTTGTAGCCTTGGCCAAGGGGCAGGAAGATCTGAAGGCCCTTATTCTGAAAGAGAAAAAGAAGAAGAAGAAGAAGAAGAAGAAGACCGCTGGTGTCCTGAATCTGGGCAGAAGATTCAAGGGACCGCTGAAGCAACCAGTTAATCTGACCTCTTCGTCCAAAGAAGGGGAGAACCAGAAGGTTGAAACAAGGGAGGAAGATCCTAGTCCAAGGGTTTTTGAAGATGAATCTGATTACAATGAAGAACAATATCCCACAGTTGAGGATAGATACAAACAGTTAGAGGATCATTTGAGCACAATGGAGATCCAAAGAGTACCAGGGCTGGATTTTGAAGCGCTGGGTTTGGTGTCTGGGGTTGTCATCCCACAAAATTTCAAGGTCCCCACATTCGCTAAGTACGACAGTGTCTCCTGCCCTAAGTTGCATTTAAGATCCTATGTCAGGAAGATCCAGCATCACACTGCTGACCGAAGGTTATGGGTCCATTTCTTCCAAGAAAGTTTGGCCGGCACTCAACTGGATTGGTTCTATTAGTTGGAAGGAACCAACATCCATACCTAGGACGACTTGGCTACTACTTTCTACAAGCAGTACCAGTACAACACTGACCTGGCACCAACTCGAGTGCAACTGTAGAATATGTCCATGGGCTCGAAAGAAGGGTTAAAGGAATATGCACAAAAGTGGAGGGATCTAGATGGTAGAGTATAACCTCCTCTGATTGATCGTGAAATGGTAGACATGTTCATGGGCACTCTGACAGGACTATTCTTCAATTTTCTAATTGGGAGTTCCTCATCCGGGTTCACAGAGATGGTTCTGACAGGAGGAGGATCGAAAATGGTATCAGGAGCGGGAAGATCCCAATGGCTGCATCTTCTAATGCTGAGAAGAAGCCATTTGGTGGTAAGAAGGAAGCCAATAATGTGCACGGCCAGAAGGGACGTAATAAGGCAAACTACCACTAATCAGTGAGGGCAGTGATGGTCTCTAATTCGGCACGTGCACAACAACCACAACAACGGAACAATCAGCCAAGGGTAGAAAGACCTCAAAGGAAGTTCACCCAAATCAACATGCCATTGTGACAAGCATTGCAACACATGTTGAAGATGAATATGATTACGGTGATAGACCCTCATCCAAACCCTAAGACTTCATCTCCTAACTACAATCCAAATGTAAGGTGTGCTTATCATTCTGGAAGCTCAGGGCACGATACTAACGATTGTTGGGCGCTGAAATACAAGATTCAGAATATGATTGACGCCAAGGAAATTGAATTCGACCCTCCTGAGACTCCCAACATGATCACTACTCCCATGCCAAAACATGGCTAATATTGAAATCATTTTTGTTCATTTGAATTCTCAAGTTGTATTTTATTTGTTTATTAGAACAGTTATTGTCATGTCAAAACTTTGTTATTTCATTAATGCATTACACATGTTTGTCCTGAATTAATTTGTTTTCATTATGCTGAAACTGCTTTATACTTCCTTTTCGTGATATTCAAATATCGATTAAAAGCTCAAAGCCTTAGAGGGAGGATGATGAAAACGGTACCACAATCTCTACAATATGCTTTTGAACAGACCTTGCTGAAGATGTATATGCGTTGTTTCAAATCCTAAACAGTGGAGTTATAAGGAAGATAATCCCTAGTCAACCCGTTTGAGCCAAAGAAGTAGGAGTTTTTTTTCCACACAAATTAAAACCCTTAATCATAACCTGGGGAAGGGTAGTTTTCTCAGTTAATTCAGAGGCGCATTCAGTCACAATCTTCCGCTTCGCCCATAATGAATGGCCTCGAAGACGTCCTTCCAAATCAGAAGATGGTGATGGTTCCGCATAATCATCAAAGCAGGCAATCATTATCTCTCAAAATAAAAGCCTATTAAGTCAAAATATATGAAGGAGACTTAAGGAAAAAAAGGGGGCATCCCGCTGATTGTAATCACAAAAAGAAACAGTTAAGGCAAAATAAGGGATAACAAAATCAAAAAAAGAAAGAGGTCCTACAAATCCTCAACAGAAAAAGATTACAAAAATGACTACCTATTTAAGATAATCTTTCAGTATCCTAACCATCAACGGAACATCAAGGACAGTACTCCAGGACTCAACTGGGATACTAAACACACAATTAACTGAGCATAGGACTGAAGGACATCATGAAGAACAGGAGGGTACAAATAAATTTCGAGCCTGTATCCTTTGTTTCTTAAACCGTGAACCAGGCCACGTTATAACCCTTAAAAGTCCTAGCTGAAGCATGGGTTAGTTTGAGAGCATACTGTTACAAAGGTATCCTGACTCCTGTAGAACTTGTTACGAATCCTGAGTTGATATCACATTCTTGCAGACTTTGTTTTACTACACAAAATACATATTCAAAATTTTTTTTTCAAGACAGACATGAGTTTTGCATTCTTTAAATGACATTGTTTGCATATGACTAATTGTTTGATAGCAGAGAAATCCGCACAATGGATATTCAATGAACATACATCCTCTCAATGGACAGAATCACCTCAGCAAGAAAGACACTTCAAATAACGGGTCTTCCATAAGAAAGTGGCATGACAGGATGTCTAACACACCTGGGGCAATCTCTCCAAGAGTGCCAAATAACCAGGGGCAGATCTCCATCTGAATCACTTGGGGAATTACGCACACATTCCAGCAATGAATCATGTGCCATCAAGAAAACATTTTTGACAGTACTACAGCACAACACTATGGACAGTGACAACTCCCCACAGAGTAGAGGAAACCAAAGCTTTGACATCGGCTTCCCCAAACAAGAGCTACTTTCCCCAACAAAGTTCCTTTAGAGAGTCGACGTCTATATTCTCCAGCCGAATTTTATAATCGCAAGAGGTTCATATAGTTTTCTCCCGTTCAGAGTTTATTTCTCTAAACACAGAAGCTCAATCCCTAACACAGTTTATTCCTCCAGCTACAGAAGTTCATCCTCCAGCAGAGTTTATTTCTCTAAATCGACAAATCTTCCAGCAAAGCATCTCCTCTGTCAAACAGAGATATTCCCTCGCAGAGTTTTTCTCAAGTAGAGTCTCTCCCCGGCAGAATATTCACGGACAAAAAGGATTAAATCCACGGCATAGTCATCTCCGTTCACCATCCCCAGCGGAAGTAGAAGAACCACTTTTTCTACGACGGTCAGGAAGTCAATTTCCAGTACTCTCTAGCAGCGGTCAGGGATTTATTTTCCCAGACTCAGATATGTCACAAATAGCATTTCATGTTCATACATTATGACGTGCGCACGCAGATTGCATACAACATAACCTCATTTATTTTGATCACCATATAATGCATTTCATGCATCACATATAATTAATCATGTACCTTTTCAGGAAAGATGGTTATCATCAATTTCCAGCAGGTCCAAGATTAGCCCTTGAAACTAAACAGAGTAATTATCTGCGCGACCAAATGCAGCTTTACACGGGTTTGTCACGAAGCAATCTTACACGGGTTTCTCCTAAATACAGCTTTGCACATGCTTATCTTGAATAAAAAATATCACACGGCCCCCTTCTCAAACATTTCCAAATAAAGTTTCACACGAACTCATCACGAAGTAACCCTACAATCCAGGTTCCTTCCCTAGCCCTACACGGACTTATCCCGAAGTAACCTTACCCAGGTTCCTTCTGAAGTTTTACACGAACTTATCCCGAAGTAACCTTACCCAGGTTCCTTCTGAAGTTTTACACAGACTTATCCCGAAGTAACCTTACCCAGGTTCCTTCTGAAGTTTTACCCAGACTCATCCTGAAGCAACTCTACCCATGTTCCTTCTTACAATTTCCTGATGCAGTTTTACCCAAACTCATCATGAAGCCACCTTACCCAGGTTCCTTCTCATTTCCGATGCAGTTTTACCCAAACTCTTCATGAAGCAACCTTACCTAGGTTCCTTCTTGGTTCAGATGTTGTTTTACCCAAACTCAGCACGAAGCAACCTTACCAGGTTCCTTCTCGGTTTAGATGGGGTTTTACCCAAACTCCTCACGAAGCAACCTTACCCAGGTTCCTTCTCGGTTCAGATATAGTTTTACCCAAACTCCTCACGAAGCAACCTTACCCAGGTTCCTTCTAGGTTCAGATGTAGTTTTACCCAAACTCATCATGAAGCAACCTTACCCAGGTTCCTTCCCATAAGCCGTACTATCCAGGCTTTCAACTCGAAGCAACCTTACCCAAGTTCCCTCTCATAGCCCTACTATCCAGGCTTTCACCTCGAAGTAACCCTACTATCCAGGTTCCTTCTCATAGCCTTACTATCCAGGATTTCATTCCGAAGTAACCCTACTATCCATGTTCCTTCTCTTTTATCTCCAGACAACAGTTTACAACACTGTAAGACCTGGACCCGACCATCTACGACCGATTTCACATTTCCCCAGTAAGCCGTTGTGCAGCCTGGACCCTGATCAGATAAGCAGTTCACATCCTCCTCCTCAATCAAGATTTAATTCCATAGTAGAGTAATGGACGACTGAAGCTCCTAGACTCTATTTCCCAAGACATAAATCCATATTCCCCGGTGAAGTCCTCCTTAACAACAGGTACATGAATTCTCGCAAAGGAATCTCTTATGCGACTGATATCTTTTTCTAGATGGCATTTTTAAGCCCATCTCCGATGATTCTCCTTCGCCTTCCAAATGGAAACTGTAAGCCCTTTCCCGATATCACTAATCAGTGACTTCATGCGAGTGCAAATTTTTGGGTACTCTAGTGTTCAATCATCTTCCACCCTCAGATCACGAAAGGCAGACAAGTCAATCTACATACTAAGGTATAAGAAGATTGAACAGGGGCAGCTGTTGTACCCCAAAATTTTCCCTCTCACTTTATTCAAAGCATACTCCTTGAGGTCCACAACTTGCCCAAGGATGCCTAAGGATTGACCAGACAAATCCTCCTCCTAAGACAATGAGCCTCAAACTAGGGTTTCACTCCTCATCAAGATGTTTGAGTTCCAAGGGTCCTAAATGATTTCCATTGCCCTAATATGTTCTTAATATCATCCATGCCAAGTTTTATGCCTTGCACTACAAGTTTGCTCAGTCAACTGCTTAGATGCTTGAAAATCAATTGTGTTAGGTAAAAAGTCAACTGTGACCCACATACAGTCAAACTTCAAGATTTTTGGTCAACATCAACATTTTGAAGTAATGTTCATCATTTGATCAAGGGCTGATCATGATTCCTCAAGGAATGCCCCAAATTCATCAAAACTCAAAAGTTGCAAAATTAGGGTTTTTATAGGAAAAGTCAACCAATGTTTGACCAGGCATAACTTTCTCATACTTTATCAGAAATTTCTCATCCAAGGCTCATTTTGAACATAATTCAATTCCCTATAACTCATCTTCAGTCCTCAAGTTCAAAAAATGCACTCACGAAAAGATATAAATTCAGACATTATAGGTCATTTCAAAAAGTCAACAAAAACACCTTTTGGGTCAAAGCTTCTTACATGAACATGGAAGATCCAATTGAGATGAAACCAAAGAGGTTGTTTAGAGGACAATAGAAGCTTTCTAAAAAGCCAAAGGAAACCTTCTTAGGGTTAAAATTAAGGGAGATATATATTATCAAAGTCCAATTTTTTAAAACTTGTTCCTAAGAGGACACACGACCCTTGAGCTTATTCACTTATTATTTTATTATTTTTATTATTTTTTTATCCATTTAAATCAAAATAAATCAATTTATATAGTAGAATAATGAAATAAAATCCAAGATTTGATTTTATGAGCATATTATAAGTCAATGAGTAACTAGAAAATCATTCAAATCGTGTAAGAGCTAATTGATTGGAAAAGATATTAATTTGGTCTATTTTAGAAACAAATCATACAAGGCAAAGAATGAAATCAAATCTCCATAATTTGCAATGATATGATGAGTTTTTGTTGACCTATATCATTCTATCATATATACACAACATATCCAAAGCATGAAAACAAGGATTGCAATGTTTTGATCATATATCCATGCTTATTATCATATTTGCAATGTTTTTGATTGGTTTGATTGAAGTTTAAGTGCAGGAATGGCACGATGCCATTGTTAGGGTTTTGAGGTCCCAAATTGGGAATTCCATAAAGAGGAAAAATTAGACAAAATTAGGGGTATTATCATGCTCAGGAGATGATTTGCAATTGATCCATGTCTTTGGTTTGAATTTATTCTGCTTGTGTTGCATTTTTGAATTTTACAGGTTTATAGCTACAAACAAAATCCGTCACTATAGCCTATAGTGACGGAAATAACTTTAGGTAGAAGCTTAATACCTAAAACGACAATTCTGGGAAGAAGATGAGGGCGTGGCAGCATCCCACTTGCCTGTTTGAATCCACACGCGTTTTTCTAGACAAGGCACTTTGTTTACATTATATTTTATTTATTTAATTATATGTATAAATGAGCTTTCCAGCGCAGTTGGTCAGGGAGCGTGTATATGATGCATAGTCCTGGGTTCGATCCCAGGCGTGTGCTTTTATATTTTTCTTGACAATTAATTGCAGATTCAACGCATTTCCTAGCCAAGCGTCCACCGTGCGCTCATAGATCCCACCCTTTGGATCATCTCAAAGAAAATTTGACGTTCCAGAGTTGAAGACCCATGGTGAACTCTCAAAAGCTGGTCCACACTAGACCACACGCAAGGCAGATGTGCCTACCATTTTGGGCTTGACAAATTCCATTCCACACCCCCAAATTGCTTCTCCTAACAGGCCCAGTTTTATTTTTCTTTCTTATTTTTTATTTTATTTCATTTTAATTTCTATTTTATTTGTTTCAAAATCATTTTTTATTAAATCAAAAAATCACAAAAAACATTAAAATCAGATTTTTTTCATAAAATATTTTATTTCTTTAATTAATTAGATTAATTTAATTAGGAAAATTAAAATTTTTTTTTTCATAATTAAAATCAATTATAAAATTAGGGTTAATTTGCAAATAGTTAATTTTCTCAATCAAAAAATAACAAAAATATTTTCTTTGATTCCCTTTGAATATAAACTTTGATTTCCGTATTTAATTTCTCTCGCGCAATATTTTATTTTTTAATTCCAATTATTGTATTTGTTCCGAGTTTGTAATTGCTTTTAACTTAGGATTATTATTGCTTTCATTTACTGATTCAATTCCCCAAGTTTGGTCATGTAACCCCCTCCCCGAAGTCTTGTAATAGCTAGGTTTTTATTCTCGCACTTTACTTTACGCTATTATTAACTACTTAGACTAATAGGATTGAATGGAAAGAATAACGATTAAAATAGTAGATCACCCTAAATGTGCAAAGATAAATGAACTGAAATCAAAGACTCACACATGCTCACTTCTAGGGTTACCCCCACTTCGGTTGCCTTTGGTAAACGGTCATGAAGTATAGGGAGTTTTAGTGGTCTCCCTCTAGTCCCAAAAGATCATAAATGACCCATTTGAATGTTGCCTCAGAAAGATATTTAAGACTCTAGGGTAATTACTAAGGTTTCCTAACCATTGCTTCAGCGACCGTAATTGTCCCTTCGAATGTCCCTTAAACTCCAACGGGGGCTACCTACTCCTTAATAGTAGGATAGCACTGTCTAAAGGAAACAAGAAAATGAACAGTATTTTTCGAGTAGGTAGAAACTCTTAAGTACTTGCTCAAAACAATAAAAACTCTTTCACACAAACACTTTCAAAACACTTTTCAAAAACAACTTCGTCACACTCTTGAGGACAAATACAAGGGTTACCACGAAGTTAAACAAAAACTTTTCAAAACACACACAAGCAATTTCAAAAATGAGCAAGTACCTAAGATCCCATGGAAAACCATGGATAGAAAGGGTGCTAACACCTTCCCTTTCTATAATCTACCCCCCTTACTCAGAAACATCTCGAAAAAGGTTTTTTCTGTTCTCTTCCCTTTTCCTTTGTTGGTTAAAATAAAAGTCGGTGGCGACTCTTGCTTACTGTAACATTTGCAAACACAACCGTAAAACCAGTATTAATAGCCGGTTCTGCCACCGTATCACAGATACTATAGTACATTTGACGATTTACACGGATATCATAATCATTGATGTGTGGTATTGAGCTTCCCATTATTGTGTATCATATTATCCTTTTTGGTTGGAAGAGGAAAATGTAAAGAGTTCATGATATTCTGTTTTTCCCATTTTCATCATTTATAATTTGTAGAAGCTCTTCCTCTTCTACATCATCAACTTCCTTCTCTCTCTCTCTCTCCTCTCTCTCTCTCTCTCTCCTCACTCTCCTCTCGTTCTCTCTCTCTCTCTCTCTCTCTTCTTCTCTCTCTCTCTCTCTCTCTCACTCCTCTCTCTCTCTCTCTCTCTCTCCTCTCTCTCTCTCTCTCTCTCTCTCTCTCTCTCTCCTCCTCTCTCTCTCTCTCTTCTCTCCTCTTCACTCTCCTCTCTCTCTCCTCTTGAGAGCTATTTTATGTTAACTTTTTTATTAGCTTCATCTCTGAAATTTTTTATGGTACATGTGACACATAGTCAATCAACTCTTTTTCTTTAAGGTAAGTTCTTCATTTTCCCTTCATTCTACTTATGCTTTATTTATTAGGGTTTTTGGAGAGTAGGTTTCATGATATTCAAAATTTTGATATTGACATGTTCAAATAAAGCACTAAATATTTACCCTTAAAATGTTTATTGTACCGTTTATTCATATATACCTTTTATATGTTGATAGTATTCCACATAATGGAAGCCCTACTAAAAACATAAGGAGAAAGGAGACAATTAGTCGATGTGGGTAATTAGAAGACGTTGGATGTCACCATCCTCTTTCATTTGTGAGGGGCAGTTTGGTTCGTACTTTTTACCGAGGGTGTCACCTTCGTCGAAGTGAGGGATTCTTGTTCCTGACGAAATAAAAGAGGGTACAGGAGAAAGTATGTCAGGTTGTGTTATTCCTCTTTGTGAGTGTTCGTTTTCTTTGATAGGCCTTTCCTCTCCATTTCAATAAATATAATTTTGGCATTCTTAACCACTTGTTAAAAGACCCCTTTGCAATACTGGTGCAAAGATAAGAAGAGTTTGCTGACTTTGATGCTCCCTTCTTCCATCTTTTTCAAAGCTCCAGCCTAGCCTCAACTACTTTAGAAAATGGGATAGGCTTGATATCTCTCTAGTAGTGCACCATGATGTTTAATGTTTACTCGGAATATATGAAGCACCTCAAGAACCAATTCTTATCAAAGAAGAAGCTCACACTAAGATATGCTCCATAGATCCATAGCCACATCTTGTCAGACTTCATGTCTTATTTTTCCAAGATGTATGATCTTTATCAAGAATACATTTTTATGAAAAGGCAATTGATATCCTTTTTTGAGTATCTAGGATATGTTTGTTAGGGGAACTGTCCCCTCATGATACAATATATACTAAATAACTGATAAGGTACTTAGAGATGCACTTGTTGGTGGAGTTGGCTTGAAAGAGGCCAAGAAGGTTATCTTTATGAGTGAGACGGGGAATACTTTATCTTTGATTGTTCTTTTGATGATTCCTTTTGTAAACTTCCTATTCTTGTCTTGTAGATAAACGAAATGTGGGAAAAATGAAAAAAATGATGAGGATTCCTCGATTTATCCCTCTTATGGTAGGGGATACCAATATCTCTCACATTAGAGGGGTTTCTGTTAATTATCTATTTCTGTGGTTGGAATTGTGTTTGGTAAAATGATCTTAGTAGAAAAATGTTGAATGAAGATGTTCTATCAGATGAAGAAACCTGTTGAATGTGATGTCCTATGTAAGTTCTTTCGACATCGTGATTTTGTACAGGTGCATAATATTTTGGAAATATTATGATATCCCATGTGACGCGCAAGTTGAAGATTGATAAAGATTATATCTAAATATAAGGAATATTATTAGTTTCTAAATTAGGAGACAATTTAGGAAACTAATGATTAAAGCCCTAATATGTGTAGAAGATCCTGTTGAGTTTTAGCAGCTGATTCGCTACAATTGTAAAACCCAATCCAATCTAGAGGATGGCTTTAAATAGAATTTCACTAACCTAGTTTTAGTGTGGAACATACTGTGTATTTATTAGGGGTTGTGTGCTTATTGTGAGCCTCTCGATTGTCATATTGATGAAAGAGTAGGACTATACTTTTGAGTTGTAAGTTCTGTCAATCATTCCAAAGCTTTGAAATAATGAATGGTTGTATGTCTTTGAAGTGTGACTTTAGTGTTTTTTCTAAGTGTTAAGAATTGGTCGATCACTGTGACTGTGATTGGAAGGGATTTGAGAAGGGTCTCATTCCTAGGTGAGTCTTAGGTAGAAGTTAAGAACGGGTAGTGATTAAGTGAGTAGATTGTAAACTAGGTGAAAGTTTGATGTGGGTCTATAAATTGATACTATCAAGTTAACTTGGTCCCTGGCTTGTTAGCACCCAGAGTAGGTGTGTTGATTCACCGAACTGGGTTAACAAATATGTGTGTTCTTTATTTTTCTGCAATGTGTTTATCATTTATATTATTCATTGTATGCAAATTCATAAAAAATGTGTCTCGACATCTTTTAGGGCATATTTGATTTGAATACCAGAATTTCAGTTTCAACAATAGGGGCCTCTACTGCTTTGGTTGCTCGGGCATTCCTACTCATGCTGTTGGAAATATGATATTTATCTGACCGAGTTATGGTGGAAAAAGTTCCAAGTTTTCCACAACTTGATGATGAGGAAATGTGGACCTTAGTCTCGAGTTTGAAGTGCCTTAAGTATAAGAGTCGTTCGTTAAGCATCCTAAACTTATAATGGGGAATTTAAGGAGGTCGGGTCCCACGGGAAGTTTTGAATTGATTATGACCGAGTATCTCCAAACGCTTTTGGCTTGTCGTGGTCCTCATTTGACTAGGGAGTTTGTGGCCTATATCTCTGAATAAGATTTGAGAGGGGCGTCTAGCTCATATTTGGAGATAAAAGTTGTCGTCCATGCCTTCTAGTACCATGGTTCGTTAGATGAAAATTTATTTATTTCTGCTGGAAGAAATGCCATTACACCACATATATAATTTGTATTTTACACATGAAATAAGGGAAATTTAACCAAGTGGGTTGACCACTGCTTATTATTCGTTTGTTCCTTAAGGTGGATTATTATGCCTTACTTCAATCTTCATCCATGATCACTTCCTACAACTTTGAACTATGGATATTTGTAACGTACCTTCTAAGAACTCTTGTCTTTTTTGGGAGGTTGAATCTACATTCCCCCTAACTATTTAACGATAGAGGATATGTTAATCTTTATAGCCTCTTGCTCATCCTTAATGCTATAACCGCGTAGCAGATCCTTGTGTATCCTCTAAGATCCAACAAGCCAACACATGCTCTCACATATTCTTCATGCAAGTTGTGGTATTTTAGCTTGAGGTGTATAGGGGAAGCCACTGCATCTAGTGTTATCGTGAAAGGTCTACACACAATGCAGTTGTATATCGTATAGAAGCGCACCACCAAGAATTGTAAATTAACTGTCTGGATGTCCCTCTCTTCTTATAATAGTAGAATCAAAGTAATGTACTCCCAAGACGAGCCAATGTTCCATTTAAATCCTGTGAATTTGATCCTTCATAAGACTACAACTTTTCTTTCCTCAACCTAAGTTTTTCAAAAAGCTTCACATACATGAGGTAACAAATAGGATTCTATCCACATCATAGTTGGCTATGGTGGATGTTATCACCATATGAAATATCACATTTGGGATCTTTCCCACATTCTCGCTATCAAAGAATTTGAGGATGGGCCTTTTCGGCTTCCCAATTGAAGTAACTCATTCTTCCTTGCTAATTGTCATCAACTGAACAAGTCTTCTTTTGATGGTTCCTTTGAAAGGGTCTCTTGGCCTAGTTAGGCCTCTCATAATGGAAGAAATGTGCTTATGTTTTCCCTTTGGGTTTTTCTCCACTTCACTATCGTTGTCCATTTTCTCCTTGGATCTGGCTACTTCTTTTATATCCTTTTTGAAGGACTATTCTCTACAAGAGACTGTTTCATTCTGAGTGATTCTTATCAACCTTTGGACTCCTTCTTTATTTCTCGAGTGTACTCATTGAGACACCCCATTTTGATCACTTCCTTAATGGAATCTTTTATATGAAAGCACTTATTAATATTGTGGTCATGACTTTTGTGGAAACGACAATACTTGGAGTTATATGTCCTCGAGGATTCGATAATCAAGTAGGATTTTTCATCCCAACTTCTTTAAACCCAGTATTGGCACACTCTCATTATATTGTATCCTTTGAAATGTTCAAGAGAGCGTAGGAGGAGAATTCAGCCTGGGATCGTCTCCCATTTTCATTCCTTTGATGATTACTATTTTTTAGGCGTGATGGTATATGGAGTTACCAACACCACAACATTTTTCCCCTTCTTAAACTAGGAGTTCCTTTTCCCAATTCATATAGGGTTGTTCCTTAATCAACAATTCACTTAGAATACAAGCTACCTGGAGCCTTAACTTATATCATAACATATAATCTAGGCTCAAATCTTTTTTAAATATATTCCACTATAGTCTGTTATATGTATCTGCTACCGCATGGACCATTTTCATAAAGCAGATTACATATTCACGCACGGTTTCTTTTGAAATTTTGTTCATCAAGGGACAAATGTTGGACCATCCGTATTTGACAACTTATCCAACTTGTTAATTCAGGTCTTAAATAATATGACAATAACACAAAATTAAAGTGAAAGCAATAAAGAACACAAGTGAATTGGTACCCAATTTGGTGAAAACCATACCAACATTTAGAGGGAATCAATAACCTATAAAGGAAATCCACTCTTTAGTAGAACTAATACAAAGGGTCTTAGATAAACAAGCCCCTTTTTCAATTCCCCTCTTCTTAATTCAACCCTCAGTGTCTTTCTATATAGGCCCCCCTAAATATGAGAAACCCCTTTCTCACTTTATCTTAATCACTAATACCAAGTGACAAACACAAATAATCAAAGGGATCAATGTTAATTTCCACTTAACTAAACAAACCAACCATGATATCATATGGATGAAGCAATAACATGGTGTACAATTTTAAGTTCCTTAGTTTTAAGGATTGGAATTAATTTTTGTAAAACAAATATAGCAGCAATATGTTAGATAGGATGTGTTAACTTGCTAACAGGAATATTTTGAGCAAGAAGTCCTATCTTATGTTAGGACATGTTGAATTCAAGTGTTTTAACATCTGGAACAACATGTCGAATAAGATGTCCTATGAAATAGCATACGACATCGCGCCTGGGCTGAGCTTGATTAGTGGATTCAATTATGATTTAACAGATGCAGAATATTCTAGGAATATTATGTAATATTATATGGAGATGATTTAAAGGTCTAGAAGAATCAAGTCAGAATATTGAAGATTATGCAGTTTCTAAATATGGAAATATTTTAGGAAACTAATGATTAAAGACCTTGTTTGTAGCAGAAGTTATTACTGATTTGTAATAGCTGATAAGTTGTGATTGGAAGGCCCAAATCCAATTGGGTATAGGTTATAAATAGAAGTCTTTGTAACCTAGGAAAGGCACAAGTTCAAGATGTAGAAGTCTAGGCTTTGTCTTTGTGCCGCTCTCTAGGAGAGTTTGTATGTGTGAACCACTCGGGTTATGAGATGGTCATTGTGTTCTCACTCAAAAGCTGTGGATTAATGAGTTGAGTATTATTCTTGGAGGAATCTTTGAGGAAACTCCAAGTTGTTTTCTTATTCAAGAGTCTTGGCTAGGTATTGTCATAGTAGTGTGTCTTCCTGTTTGTTTAGAATTATTTGTGTTGATCACATCGCTATTTGTGATTGAAGAGGGATTGAGGAGGGCCTCATATCTAGGTGAGTCTTAGATAAAAGTCTAGAACGGGTAGTGATTAAGTGATTAGGTTGTAAATTGGAGGTTTGTTGTAGGGTCTGTGAATTGATATTATTTTAGTGGACTTATCCCTGGCTTGGTATGCCAAAAGAGTTGGAGAGTTGCACCGAACTAGGTTAACAATTCTAGTTTGATGTTTATTGCTTTTCAGTATTATTTTGAATGTTTATACTTTACCTGTTTGTTTTTGTCAGATCATATGTCTTAACATGTCATAGGACATATGAGTTTTTTCATACCATAATTTCAATTAGTATCAGAGCAGACATCCTGTTTGTTTCTAGATAAGATCCATGGGGGATACTTTCTGGTTTATGAAAAAGGTAGAAGGTGATTGCTGAAAAGCTTTTTGAACTTAGAGAGTTCATATTGTTATTTGAACAGTCCCTAGAATTGGAGAACAAATTTTTCATGAGAATGTGTGCATTGGACATGTATGTGTTGTTTTCAGGCGTGTAGCTTTGGTGGCAAGCTATTGTGTTAAGGGTTTGATTTTTTTCAAACCTAGGTTAACCTGTTATACATGGAGTATGGTGTGTGTGTGTGTGTTAAAAGGTTTATGTTGTGCCTGAAGGTTGCTGAGGAGTTTTCTGGTTTGTGTTCCACTGCATGTATATCTGATGGAAAACTTCTGATTGTTTTGTGTGTTCAGTCTACAACATTTTATTCTCCTATGAAGGTGTGTCCAATGGTTTGGTGATACTTTAGGATAGGTTCAACTAGCTTATTTTAGTTTCCAAAGATACTTGAGGTTCATCTCAAGTCCACTCATAAAAGCACTCTTACATGAGTTTGTTGAAGAGAGATCTGGTAGAGGCAATTTACTTTTGCTTCCAACCTTAAAAGACCAATCTCCAGGCCTTGATTGAGGGTCTCTTGATGTGTTCCTTGTGAAGGGAATTGATGTCCTACCATATGTTGGAACATCAAACCACCATATTATGCAGAATCTTGTTGGAGAAAGGTAGGACATAATAGATGCTTAGGTGTTGCATAAATGTGTTTTAATCAGATATGTTTAGAACCTGCTATTGATCTGGAAGAGGAGGAATCTGTGTTTTGTGTCTAAGAAGTTTCCTTGCTATAAACATGTCCTAGATAAGTATGTTGGTCAGGACACGATCAACATATTGGGCACTCATTAGGTTAGTTTATTTTTTATCTAAGTGAGTTAGATTGCAGAGGTTGTGATTTGTTTACCCGTGGAGGCTTGATAAAGATATCTCTTCCAAATCCTTTATATTTGGAGGTCAAGCTCAAATGTCAAGGGCATTCTCTCTAGTCATCTATAAGATTCTTCTAATCAGAGGAGACATGTGTATTGAATCTTGTTCATAGCCATAGAACATATTTTGTTTGAGGGAAGTAATGAGTTAACCACAAGATGTGCAGTTACAAGAACTTGAAGGAATGACTGGTGGTAGTTTTCATAAATAGGGTGGAGGTTGTTTACTCTAACTTGGTACTTTTATCAAGTCTATGAGAGCATGGAACTCTTGCTCTGTTGAAGTGAAAGGTCTTTCAAGAGATTATGAGATGTAGAGATATATCAACTTAAGCAAGTAGGATATATTATGTGATGTCCTCACATAATGGAACAAATAATTTGAAAATATTGAAGGGAATCTTTGTGTTTTGGAGAAGCAGGCTTATTCTGAACAATTTGCTTCGTAATGACCAGTAAATGCCATTATTAACGAAGTCTTCTCCAAATACCTATTAAAGGGAATCTCCTCTTTAGGTGCAAAAGGATGGCATCCAACACCTCAAAGTCAAACAAGAGGTCTGAACATTGTGCTTATAAGAAGAAATCTTCTTGAGGTGTGCATGCTTTGCATGTATTGGTCTGAGTTTGAAGGTTGATCAGCTATTGATGGTTAATCTTCTTGTATATGTTGCAAGAGTTATGGATTACTATGGTGTCTTCAGACCATAGATAATAGTGAAATCCTTGTGTTTGAGACTGATTTCAGATCGAATGTTGGAACGTCATCTCAAAGTGTGTTTTATTCCTTCAGCCAAGGAAGTTGTTGTTGTTGTCCAGAGTGGAGTTTAAGGTCAAGCCACTGACCTAATCTGGAATATTTTATGGCATGACTAAATGTCATCAGTTGGTGCCAGACGTATGCAGAAGAAGGATGTCAGACCAAATTGTCTTACCTTGTGTGAGGAGGTAATCTTATCTGACCCATGATAAATACTTTGACTGGAGATGAGAATTTATTTATCCTCTAAGGAAGTTGTGCATGAGACTGATGGTGAATAATTTGACGGGAGACTAAGTATTTGTCTGAAGAGTTATGCAATTCTAAATTCTAAACATTGTGTTTCAGAGAATATATGAGAGTTTATTTCTCTCCATAACATTCAGGTGTTTGGTATAACCTGAGTAAGTTGCGTCGACTGTGTGTTCTCTTCGGAGCTTCGTAAAGGATTTCTATGCACAATGATTCCTTTAAGTTTATTTAAGAACCAGAGTTGTTTAAGCTCTATATTAAAAAGTTTATGTCCCAAATGATGTTGTACATCGTGATTGTTGATGGCTATGTTTTTTTTCCTTGGGATTGTGCATGTGAAGTTGGATGCTCAAGCATTATTTTCAGAAGTGTAATTTTTTACTATGTGGATTAGAATGTGGAGAATCTAATCCTATCTATAGTAGTATGCTTGGTGAATTCACGACTACTTTTTTGAAGACTCCACTAATATCAATAACTACTAGTGGATGTAAGTGAAGAAGATTGCTGACAAATATTAAGGTCCGAGCAGAGTGTTTTAAGGAGGTGTTTTTCTTTTGTTGCAAGTCACCCCAAATGAGTGTTGGTAATTTGGATCAGAGTAAAGCTGTTAAGCAAACTAAATTTTTTTGGAGTTTGTGAGTGACTTCACACCTAGTATGCATAACATCTTTCCTATTCAAAAGGTCATAATTTTGAGTGTATCTATGAAAGGACAATAATCAGATATGTCATTTTGTTATGAAGAAGTCAGAGTTCTTGGATGTATTCTCAAGGAGTGAGAGTATCTGACTATGGTTTGACTCTAATGAGGGAGTTTGGTTTCAACATATGCGGGAAGTATTGTTCTTCAACATGAAAGAAAGAAGTCTTTCATGTGTTCTCATATAGTGCTCAAGTTTTCATCTTCAGTTAGAGCATTGGTTATTCATGATAGGGGGAGTCATGTATTTGTCTGTGGATTGTTGCTGCAATGGTACAAATATGGTTTATGTGTTGTTCAAACTTGTGGAGATCTTATTCCTCTTATGAGGGTGTGATGTTATTTATCATGTTGTGACATTATGAAATTATTTGTGATCTGGACAAGGCATGGTTGGTCTTAGCCATGTGAAGTTGGGTGATTAAATTAGGAATTCAAATATCTCTCTAGTGCTTAAATGGTTATGTATGAGAGAATTTATTTTTCTCTACATATTTTGTAAGGGACTCTCTAAGGATCTTTATTATTGAGAGATGTAACAATGTGATATTCTGATTTCTTGGTGTGTGTCACTTAGTCTAAGTGAAAGAAGAGCACTTAGAATCCAGTGGAAGACAATGTGATTGAAGATGTGTTGGTCAATGTGCTAGCAGAAGAAGACAATGTCTGATTGGATGTCAAGACATTATTCAGGACATGCTTCTTGTATGATCAACAAAGGAGTTTTTTTGAGCAATGGTTTCTCCGTGAAACAATCACTAGCCTCTTATTAAAGTTACTTGCAAGACCAACTACAATAATCCTAGACTTAGTGTTTGGATTTTTTTTGGCAAAAATAAAAGACAATTGCATAGTAAAGGAAATTAAATACAAGACAATTAAAAATTGGAAATTTCTATGAATTTAAAGGCGGAAGCATTCATACACTATTAAGCCTAAAACACATTTCTCTATTAGATGCGGGTACTTTGAGTGTAATGCTCTAAATATGAAGAAATGTGACCTCTAACAAAAAAATAAACATTTTCTTAAATAGAAATCCTAAGTAACGTAATTGTCGACGGTTACTAGCCCACGTTGGTGATGTCCTTTCTCTTTCTCAACATATCTTGTTGTTTTCTATGAAACTTATGTCTTTTTAGCTCTTTAATCTAACAGCTTAAAGGCCTATTTCCATAGTCAAAAATTTCTCATCAACAAATTTCCCCCCAAAATGCCATGTTCGATGGAGCCTTGTCAATGGGAGAATTGTGGAGTTTTCTCTTCTACGTTTTTTAGTGCATGCCTCTTTGGGTTGACGTCATGCACAATCATAACTACTTTCCGTGCAACAGTTCCCCATGTCACTTAAATCACTTCTCAAGATTACTCCTAGGTTTTAGAGCGTGGGTTTTTAAACAACTCCACTAACATTTCCACTTCTTTTGGCATGCTTGCGCTTTTTAAGTGACATATGTTTTACTCCGAACAGTTCTGATTTTCCTTTAAATAGACTTTCAAAGCACTTAGTTGCTTTCTTCTCTCATCCTGCTTCAGTTTCTCAATTCTACAACTTACGAAAATCTTGAGGAACCTTACTCCACTTTCATCATGGCTGCTACATCTAGCACTCCCTTCAACACCGATAACAACCCCATAGCTTTTTCAATTTCTGGGAAACGAAGTTTGAGCTACATCCCATATCCTCCATCTAAAGTGGAACTCAAGATCCAATCATGGGAACATCAAATTCTAACTCCTTTTGTTGTTGTGAAGAGACTCTTTGCTTTCCATGGGCCTTATCCAACCCAAGAGACGCATCCTAAAACCTTCATTCAATACTTCCCTATTTTCTTCCTTTTATCCCTTCTACTTTCAACCATACACAATCCATTAGCGTTAGGTTTATGGTCTCTGATATCACAATATTCACCTCCATACCCACTTTGGGTAATACAGCGTACCTTGCTTGGCTTAATAGTGTTTAAGAATAACAGAAATCTCAATGGGAAAAACATGGTATCTTCGACGTAATTCAAATTTCACGGAGCACCCATACAATTGATCCCAACTTTATTCTCGTTTCACTTTTCTTTTGGGAAAGTTTGACAAATACTTTCCAACTTCCTTGTGGGATGTTGACACCTACCCTGTTTGATGTGGAATCCATCACTAGGCTTTCCTCGTTGGGTATGACTTTCAACCCATCTGTATCGATGAAATATGCATTTTTCTTCGGCCAATCAAATTCGCCAGCTACATTGCTGATCATCACCTTGGGGATATGAACGATGTCTCCGATATTGAACATATAGCCTTTCTTACCCTCTGGCTTTCCCATTTCTTGTTTTTCACAGGATCCTTTACCACAACTCAGGATTTCATACCTCTGGTGATTCAACTCCATGAGGGGTAAAACATCTTTTTGGGAAAGCTTTTGCTGACGACTCTTTACCAAACTTTGGGCAATGCATCCATGCAACTGAAGGCACTCCCTGATCATGAAAATGGCTTCACTCTTTCAGGACCCTTTTGGTTTTTACAACACTAGCTAAATGCCACATTAAAACTTTAACTGGGTTATCCTGATTCAGAAAAAGTTTTGCGTCTTAACAAAGTTAGAGACATTGAAGGCCTGAGGCTATCCTTGACCACTCCCCTCCAGAAACGTGATCGATTTGTGTTCATGAAATATATCAACATGTTTGTCGAAATAAATACATTTTTCTCAACCATGGCCCCTATCTAACCCCACAATGCTTTCTTTTTGAATCAACACCGGCTCGACAGAGTATGGTTTCATGGGTTACCAACCAAACTTAGTGTCTTGACAGTTGGGACTCAGCCAAATATTGCATTCGTCCTTGTTCTACCATCATGCTGACATCGTCTAGGTGGGTAGATGACTCACTGTTGAGGAACATAGAGACTACCTTAAATTCCATCAGGCCACTCAAACTCTTGAACTTCCAATGTTCGACTTTGAACATTTCTTCACTTAAAAGCTTTTCGACTAGTTATGGCCCCAATATCAAGAGAAATATTTCTCCATAACCAACTTTGTTCATAGGCTCATCGATGCCTTTAGTTTTCTGGACATTCGACAACCTCCTGCATCATTGATCCCTCAGGAACAAGAGTGCCCTTTACCGGTTGAAGTGAACCAAACCTCACCTTCTGAACAAGTGCAAGAACTACCTCCCTCCATCTTTGTAGGCTCAGACTCACAAAAGCACAATGTTGTGTCACCAAACTTAGCGGTATCTCTCTTTCTCTATTGTTTTTAGCTTTTGATCTTGTTCTTCATGCTAACTTAGAAATCCTCTCCAGGGGCCACCTTGTGCAGGAAACGTCGAGCTGAATCCAACTAGGAATGCTCCTATTGGTGACAACATTGCAAAGTCCATTCATCCATCTTTCATCAAACCTACCTGTCACCTTTTGAATGATACTGCATCCCACGACTCTGCCACCCAAAATGAGATCGAAGTGTTGAAGAACCAAGATCCAATGGAATTTGAGGCTTTCTTTAATCAACTCGTAAAAGATCTCTCATTCTTCCGACACACTGACCTCCAACTTAATACCAAAGCAAATGAGATGAGAGGTGAGTGGGATTTGAGCAAAATTTATGTGCAAAAGGCTAATGAACCCGAGGCGAAGAGAAAAGACTGTCTAGAGCAGCACTCTGCTTTGGACCAGGAAATTCGGGTTACCAAAACGAAATTGCAGTGCTCAATCAGAAGGTTGTCAACCACGAGCGTCAGAGGGCCCTATTGGATTCATATGATGATCCTTCATTCGGCGTAGTTTAGCAATATACTTTTGAGGGAATAACTCATGGAGAGAAAGTCCCTCAGCTTAGGAGCAAGCTTCACCACCTAACATCTAAGAGGGTTCATCTCGACCAAAAGATTACCTACAAGAGAGCCCACTTGGAAAACCTAAAATCTCGGTTTACTTTGTAATCTTGTTGTTACCCATGTTTCAACTAGGATTTCTTTTTTGCATATGTAACCCTATTGGGAAATTGTAATAGCCATTTTGGCACTTGTCCATTTTGGCTTATGATATTTTGGTACACTTTATTTGCAGTAATTCCAATCTCTTGAAGTATAGGTTTATAATTTTTCAAATATTTACTGTTTACTTTCAAGACTCTTTGATCGAATACTAACTCTTCGATCTCATATGCATTATTGGTGAACGCCCGTAGTACTTGGAATGGTCCTTCCCAATTTGGTGACCACTTCCTGAGAATTCTATCTTTCCTATCCATAGGAAGAATAACTTTCCACACGTAGTCGCCAACCACAAATATCTTTATTCAAGCCCTTTTATTGTAGGCCCTTGCAACCCGCTCTTTTTTCGGATTAGCACATCCAACATAACTAATCTTTCTTCATCTAGGTCTATTTTTTCATCAAACATCATATTCCAATATTGTTCTGACGAAAGTTTGTGTTGTCCATGTACCCACATTGATTGCAAGTGTATTTCAACTGGTAAAACCATATTGTGTCCAAATGCCAATCAAATGGGCGTCGATTCAGTTGCTTCCTTGGGAGACGTTCGACAAGCCCACAAAACCTGATCGAACGTCTTATGCCAATTCTTGGGTTCCTTAGAGACATGTTTCTTAATTAACCGAATTATTATTTTATTGTAAACTTCGACCTGAACATTGGCTTAGGAGTAATAGGGTGAGGATGTTACCAACTTGAAACCTATTTATGATGCAAACTCTTGTATCTTACGCCCAATGAAAACTGACCCTTGGTTTGTAGTGATTGTCTCGGGAATTCCAAATCTATAAATGGTGTGCTTTTGAATGAAGTCAAAGATTGTTTCTTGGTCGACATTGACCAATGGTATTTCCTCTATCAATTTAGTGAAGTAGTCTATCACTACCAGGATGAATTTTTGTTGTTTCGATGAGGCTGGTCAAATCTCTCCTTTGATATCCAATGCCCATCCTTGAAACGACCACTGCTTAATAATTTTATGGAATTTTCTTGCAGGTACATGTTGAATCCCTGTGTGCTTTTTGCATTCTTGACACCCTTTGGCAAACTCAATACAATCTTTTAGCATACTTGGCCAATAGATTCCCTGTCAGAATAGCAGCCATTTGATTTTATGGCCGGTTTGGTGGGCACCCCAAGCTCCACTATGGATTTCTACTACTTCCAAATACGCTTATGTATCTCCTAATCACTTGGGCAAAACCCCTTCAAGAGTCTTCTTGAAAAATTCATTTCCCATGCACACGTAGCTCAAAGCTTTGAACTTTATTTTCCTATCGACATTTCCAACCGGATTGTCCAAATAATTCACAATTGGCTTTCACCAATCCGTGTCTGACGAATTCTCAATGGCAAAAACTTTAAAATTTTCAAAATTTTCAGACTTTTCAAATTTTGGCAAGTCATCTCCCCCCCCCCCCCCGAGTTTTTAGGGTTGACAATGTTGATATCAGTGTCGAAACTACCTTTTCCGTTACCACAACAAACCTTTTCAGTTTGTCAGTTAATACTTTGTACCCAGAGGCAACTTGTGCCAAATAATTAGTCACTTGATTTTTCAATCTGGGGACATGTATAATGCTTACAACCTCAAAACATTCCAACAATTAATAAACAAACGAAAAATACAAAATCAAATGCTCTTTTATGCAATTATATTCTCGAGTTATTTGCTTAATCACTAGCTCTGAACTATATTTTCTAACCAATCGACGTACCTTGTAGTTCGGATGAACATACTTTTGAGAAGCCTTTCAGTCTCATGTTTTATCTTCAAAGTAATCTCAGGGGCGAACCTCCTAAGATGCTCCTTTACTGGCCTTTTACCTGGCTGAATAGGAAATCGGTGTTCCACCACTTTCTGACATAAACCATGCATCCCACCATAATCCCAAGTGAAGAAATCTATATACTCGTTGAGTAGCTTAATCAACTTCACTTTCATTTTTGACTCAACTTTAGTGCTAATGTAAGTTGGTCTCTTTGTTATGACATCTCCCATATCAAAATCCTCTAATGGATCTTAGGCTTGCATTTTATGTATTAAATTTAGTGGGTCCTTTTTAAACTCCAAAGGTTCATCATCATATATATAATTTAACCTCCAGCTTTCTGAAGTTGTTGTTTGGCCTTGCTATCCTTTTTCTTGATTTTTTGTTTTGGATTCGACAGCCATACTTTGTAGCTTTTCAGCTTCCAAAGTTGATTTCCTTTTGTTTTCAACCACATAAGTCTAAATTCGAGCAAAACTTTCTGACTCACTGGTCATCTTTTTCGACCATTGACCAACCCATAGTTGGAAACAACTCCCTAGGCATTGCTTCCTCTTTAGAATCCCACATTAAACCATGATCAGGATCCATGCCCAGAAAACTATTAGAGTTTTCAATAGGAGTTTCACTTTCATCGTCACAAGGCGCTACATTTTCCAAGTGTTGACCGAAAGATTTCTTTCCACCTTTTACCTCGTCGACCTTATAGTAGCTCTGACCAGCTTCTATATTTTCCACTATTCCATCGTTCTTCCAAATGGAAATCCTTTGATGCAAAGTCGAAGGGAGGGCACCAATTCCATGGATCCATTAACGGCCAAGTAAAAAATTGAAGTTGGCTTTGGACTTTATGACCATGAACAAAGTCGACCTAGTTGATGTTCCAACATCCATTCGACTTGAATGACACCCAGTATGATACTGGTTTTTCCTTTATAGTTTGATAAAATCATGTTGTGAGGTCGAAGCTCTAACCCACACTTCCCAATTTTCTTAAACAAAGCATGTGGCGTTAGATTTACAGCTACACCACCATCGACAAACACTTTATTTACCAACCTTCCATCTACCTTCACCCTTATGAAAAAAGGATTGAGATAATACGACATCCTTGGACTTGGTTTCTCAAACACAACCTTCTGTTCTTCGACCACGCCACTATTTATCACATAGTAACATAGAGGCTTTTCATCAGCCGCTTCGTTGGAGGTAAAATATTTTTCATTTTTTGATACTTCTGACACTCTGACATACTCTGTAGGAGGAATCATAGTCATTATCCACCATATCATCTTTTGGTGAAGGTTCGTAATGAGGTTCTTCTTCCTCTTAACCTTCATACATAGGAGTATAATCATGTGTAGGAGTATATTCGACACTCTGTCTTACCACTAGCTCATTCTCACCTAAAGGAGGTACTATCATAACCAAACTCTAATTAGCAGTAACCTTTTCTTTTTCAGTTAACCTTGACCTTGGATAAGATCCTTTATGAACTGGAATTCACCAAGCTTCGCAATTTTTGTTGGTTGCATGCTCTCGACACACTTAGTATTCTCGACAGGTTTCGACTTGGAAGTTAAAGCCTCATTTGTTGCCATTTTATTCCTCTAATAACGCCCCCACCGTGTCCTTGACATTGGATTTTTCCCCTAATAATTAGGAGAAACTTGATAACCCTTCGAATCAACTTTCCTTTGTTGGGCCTCAGCTTCATGCATAATTACCTTCCACTTTGGCCTTTTTCCCCCCTTCTGACTCACTGGTTCCACCAATATTTCTTGTGGGGTGGCTGACGAAGGGCGAAAGGTTTTTGGTTGTGGTTGTTGGAACAATCTTTTGTATTCCTCGTTGCATTGAGACACTCCTTCCTCGTTGAAAAAAAATATTGGAACTGGAGGCTTCTCTTGCTTAAGAGCCTCTTTTTTTCCAGCTTCACATTTCTCATCTGCTTCTTTTTCAAACACAACATTGCATCTTGGGCATAATTTTGCCTTCGACCCTTTCACTCTGCATTCTCTTGAAAGTGAGACAAGCTTTCTTCATGTTGTGGGTACACCGCCTATAATCCCTCTTCCATCGTTGGGACGAAACTATCATTAGTTATAAACATCATGACTTCTATGTCACCAATAATTATGACTTCTATGTCGAGGCCCTCAGTAGCTTCGACTATCATGCAACCTAAAGATTATGAGTATAAAGCCTTCTACACCTTCAAAAGATTAGTGTCAACTTGCATATTTGGCTTTTCACCAAACTGAAGCCTGCCATATTTTAATGCTTTTTGCACCAAATCCATGAAAGGAACATATTGAGAAGTTTTATGACCAAGAAAATTATTAAATTTGCAAAATCCCCTCTTCTTCTTTTGTTCGAGTGGGGGATTCTTCAGGCTCAGAGGGACCACAATTTGACCATCAAATACTAATAAGTCAAATATTTCATCACATTTTGTTATATCTAAAGTATAGGTCTTGGTGTTGTACCCCAAAATTTTCCCTTCCATTTTTACTCAAAACATACTCCTAGAGATCCCCAATTGCTCAAGGTGAACCAAGAATTGACTAGACAAATTCTCCTCCTAAGCAATGAACCTATAACTAGGGTTTCACTTCTCATCAAGATGTTTGAGCTCCAAAGGTCTCAAATTTTTTCCATGCTCCTAATATGTCTTCAAGATTTTCCATGACAAATTTCATGCCTTGCACTACAAGTTTGCTCAGTTAATTGCTCAAATGCTTGGAAATCAACTGTATTAGGTCAAAAGTCAACTATGGCCCAAATAAAGTAAAGCATCATGATTTTGGTCAATATCAACATTTTGAAGTGATATCCATCATTTGATCAAAGGTTGATCATGATTCCTCGAGAAATGCTCCTAATTCAACAAAAGTCAAAAATTGCTAAATTGGAATTTCTATAGGAAAAGTCAACTGAACTTTGACCAGGAATAACTTTCACATAATTAATCCATTTTCCCCAAACAAAGCTAATATTTAATATAATACCATTACCTACAACTTCTCTTCAACCCTCAAGTCTAAGAAACGCACCATTTGAAAGATACAAGCTCATACATTACAAGTCATTTTCTTAAAGTCGACAAAAGCCACTTTTTGCCAAGACCTTTTACATCAAGATAACATCTTAAAATACAAAATTGATCAAAAGAGTGATTGAAGTAGACATCTTGGGATTTCCAAAAAGTACAAGATCATCATCAGGAGATAAAAATTGAGAAAGTTATGGATTGCCCAAGTTGGAAAAATTTGGGAAATTTCAAGATTGTTGCATTGAGCAAATTTGAAGTTTTAAGGCAAGGGCTCATTTTCTTGGATTTAAAACATCTTCCTTAGATTATAGAGGACCCCTAAAACCATTTTTGCATAGTCTTGATTTTATTTGCATTTTATATTATTTTTATTTAATTAAAAGTCAAATAAATCAAAATTATTGCAAAGTATATGGGTCATTATTATTTGGGCTTTGTTTGATGCATGGAGAGGCCCCATATTTTGTGTACAACAAGGCCATCATGTCCAAGTACATTCAAATTCAAAAAATGGACAAGTTTCCATGTTTTTGGCCAAAGTTACAATTTTGCATTCATGGTTTTGAAACCATATAATCATGGTTGTTATTCTCCTTGTTTTATTGTCTCCTCACTCCTCTTTATATAAACAAAACATTAGAAAGCCAAATAGAGGCCGACACAGTCCCAAGAGTTCACACCAAAATTCCAAAATTTCCACCAAAGTTGTCAAAATAGCATTTCCAATTTCAGCCATCATTTATCCAAACAAAGGGTTCAAACGCCTTCCCGAGACTTCTAGGAACTCAACCCTGCCATTATTCAAGTCATCCCATGCCTAGAAGCATCAAATTGGGTCACTCATTGTTGGTAAATTTCTTGAGTCCGTATTTTTGATTTCACATTAAATTAACCTTTCTTTGTGTTTGATTCGTGTTTAGGGCGATATATAGAGCAGGACCAATGTAATACATGTGAGAAAAGGGTCTAGAACAAGATCGTGCCATTTCCAGGGCACGATCTATGTTCTTCACTATATCTTATGATACAGACCATTCCATAGTGAATAGACCCCATAATCAGATTCAGGGGGAAATTTCGTGTGGGGTAGAGATCTTTGCTTTCATTTGAACTCACGTTTGCTAATTTTTGCAGGTTTGAGTGACCGGAGAAGACGATTGTAGTTTGACTCTGGCGTCCCTCCGGTTGAGCGTGTTGTCCATCCCTCATTGGGCCATTCAAACTCATCGCGCCTTTTTTTAATTTTAATACATCTGACCATTTTTTATTTATATTATTTTTGTTTGATATATGTAAACGAATGAATAAATGGCTCAGCTAGCAGTGAGGCGCATTTATGAGGGAGAGGACCTGGGTTCGAGTCCCAGGTCCAGTATTTTACCTTTTCTAACATGTTTTCTACAGATTCAATGTTATCCATGGCCAGGCACATATGATACACCATCCATCCACACCATAAGATGTCCATCTGATCACATCTAACGCATCCCATCTGCAGGCTCACCATGCATCCTTAAGGTCAGTCCTCATTGAATCCAAAGCCAAGCATGGGCTTCACAACTTTGGGCCCAGCGAATTCAATCTCCCACCCCCCATTTTGCTTTAGACATCTCAGACCCATTTTGTTTTCTTTTATTTGTTTTAGTTTTTTTTATTATTTTTGTTTTTTTGAATAATTATTTAATTATAAATAAATAATCAAAAATCACAAAAAATTTAGGATTATTATTTTTTAAATTAATTAAATTGATTTCTTAAATTAATTAATTAATTAACTTCAACATTTTCTTTTTTTTATTCAAATTTAAAATAAAGTAGACTTAGGTTTGATTATATATTTTTAAGTAGTTTTCATGTCATAATAAAAAAAATATAAAAAAAACTTAGATATTTTCTTAATGAAATTTATTTTTCTAAATAAATTTTAGGATAGTTTTATTATTTTCTTAAATAAAACAAAATACCAAAAAATGTTAGGGATTTTGTTTAGAATTTAATTTTTGATCAATATATTTCTTTTTTTATTTTAATTAATTAATGTTAGGTTTAATTCAATTTAGTATTTTCCTAAATAAAAAAAGACAACCAAAAAGATTTTTTACTTAGTATTTTCTTAGGTTTCTTTTAGACGTAATATTCATTTTGCGCACATTATTTTTGTTCTCATATTTTTTTTATAATGTAACTGTACACTGGTATGTAAAAGACTAAGTAGGACTTTTTTATCGCTTTCTTTATTTTATTTCCCCCAATTTTTGTACATTGTAAATCCCCTCCCCGAAGCCATGTAATAGTATAGGTTTATATTTCCGCACTTTATTTTCTGTACATATTAACTGCTAGTAACTAGGCATGTATGGCAAGACTGAAAAAAGAAAATGTTAGCAACTCTAATGATACAAGATAAATAACTGAATTGAACACACAACGCTCATATACACCTCTAAGGTATCCCACTTCGTTTTCCTTCGGAAAACAGTCACAATTCTCGAAACATGAGAAGTTTTAGTGGTTGTCCTCTAGTTTGAAAGATCACAAGTCCCTCGATGACCCTTTCGACGTTTCCTCGGTTAAAAGTGATCTTAGAAACTTTAGGGAAGTTACTAAAATTTCTTGCCAAGTTGCCTTCGTGACCGTAACATTCCTTCGATTATCCCTCAAAAATCCAATGATAGGGCTACCTACTCACTAATAGTAGGATATCACTGTCTAAAGGATAGGAGGAAAAGAATGACCTTTTCGAGTATAAGTAGATAAGTTCTTAGATGCTTGCTCAAAACAACTTTTTTCACCTACACAAAAGCATTTCAAAACACTTTAAAAAACATTCGCTTTGTCAACACTCTTGAGGACTGATACAAGAGTTATCATAAAGGGAATCACCGCACTAAGGCACTTTCAAAGCATTTTCAAACACACCAATCACAAAGGCATCTTAAAAATGAGCAAACCTCTAAGATCCCGTAGAAAACTACGGATGGAAAGGGTGCTAACACCTTCCCTTTCCACAATCTACCCCCCTTACTCAAAATCTCGAAAAGGTCTTTTTATGCTATTTTCACCCTTTCCTTAATTTTTATAAAAGAAAAGTCGGTGGAGACTCATGCTTACCGCAACATTTGCGCATACAAAACACAAAACCAGTATTAAACAGTCGGTTCTGCCACCGTATCACACTTGGTAATGGCTTTGCCATTCTTTTCGTTTTCGACGGGTTTTTTCCCATTCGATGGCTTAAAAAGTTTACACGCATAAGGGGGTCTAGGATGGAGTTCAGCCACATTAACCTTTGTTTCTTCCCCTGACTCATTTTCTTCAGAAGAGCATTCATCATTTACCACATAAGTAACTTTCCATATCTTATGATACTTTTTTGGCTTGGTTTTTTTAGCTATCAAATGTTCGATGAGTCGAACTTTGATAGCTAATTGAGCCATATCCTTCAAAGACTGAGTTTCCAACAATTTCTTCCTAATGGAATACTCTAATCCATATGCAGCCATTTCGACCAACTCATGTTCAGGGATGTAAGTGTTTGTTGGCAGCAATTTTGATAAAACAATGACTTGATAATGTTTTGCTAAATGTCTTAACATTTGAAGCAAAACTATTTTGAATGATGTCAAAGCAGATGTCTTGACATCTGCCTCCTGAACTGTACTCAACCCAATATCAGTTCATGTTTTTTGTTTCCTGATTTTCTGCACAACATAATTCAAGATTTGTGACTCATAAGATGCGGAAAATATGGAGGAATATTTTTCTATTTGAATTATCTTTATGGATTATATCTTGGCCTGTTTTCATGGAAATATTCAAAAGATTTGAATATTTGTTTTTCAGCCCAAGCCCACTGCTGCGCATATATAAGGACCTGCTTTCTTATTCAGAACTGCAACTTTTTGAAGAAGAATACTTTCTTTCTGTTTTAAAATTCTAAGGATTTTTATTTGTAATACACTCTAAGTATTGGTTTAATACTTGAGTTATTATTTGGGTTGTCAATTGTGTATCATTCATAAGGTTTTAAGCATTGAATGATTGAAGTCTTTTAAACTTATTATTTCTATTGTTTCTTCACTGTAAGTGATTGAAGAGATTTGAGGAGGGCCCCATACCTAGGTGAGTCTTAGGTAGAAGTATAGCACATGTAGTGATTAAGTGATGAAATCGTAAACTGGCTGTTTACTGAGGGTCTATGAATTGATACTATTTAGTGGACTTACACCTGGCTTGGTAGCCCCCAGAGTATGTGTTGTTGTACACTGAACTGGGTTAACAATCCCTTGTGTTTTTACTTCTTTTATTATTGTTGCACTTTACTTTTTTCCCCATATATTTGTGTCGTGATATCTCATTCGACATCACATATCTGATACCAGAATTTCAATTGGTATCAGAGCAGGCATCTTGTTATTTATATAGGTGAGATCCAAGGAAGATAAATTTTGGTACTATGGAGAAGGAAGGGGGATTTGTGAACAGACCACTCATTCTGGAGGGAAGTAATTATGACTATTGGAAATCGCTTATGGTTTCCTTCTTAAAGTCTTTGGACAGTAGAACTTAGAAAGCTGTTTTAAAAGGATGGAAACACCCTATCAAATTAGGAGAAAACAGAGAACCCACTTCTAAGTTAAAACCGGAAGAAGATTGGTCTAAAGAAGAATATGAAATTTCTCTTGGAAATTCTAAAGCCTTGAATGTTATATTCAATGGAATTGACAAGAACATTTTCAGACTAGTGAACACATGTGAAGTAGCTAAGGATGCATGGGGAATTATTCAATCTTCTCATGAAGGCACATCCAAAGTTAAGATGTCAAGACTTTAAGTGCTCACCACAAAATTTGAGAATTTGAGAATGAAGGATGATGAAAGTATTAATTACTTCTGTAATGCGGTGGCAGAATCGACTGTTATACTGGTTTGTATTTTGTATTTGAAAATATGCGGTAAGCAAGAGTCGCCAATGACTTTTATTTTATCAACAAGGGAAAGGGTGAAAAGAACAAAAAAAAGACCTTTTTCGAGATTTTCTGAGTAAGGGGGTAGATTATGGAAAGGAAAGGTGTTAGCACCCTTTCCATCTGTGTTTTTCCACAGGCTCTTAGGTACTTGCTCATTTTGAAAACTACTTTCGTATTTTTGAAAAGTTTTTGTCTTTATGCTAACTCTTGTATCAGTCCTCAAGAGTGTTGATAAAGCGTTTTTGTAAAAAAATTTGAAAGTGTAAGGTGAAAAAATGGTTTTTTGAGCAAGTACCTAACAGCTATCTACCTACTCGAAAAATGTGTTCTTTTACTCCTTCCCTTTAGATAGTTCCATCCTATTATTAGTGAGTAGGTAGCACTATCGTTGGATGTTTGAGAGACTATCGAAGGGACGTTTACGCTCACTAAGGCAACTGGGCAAGAACTTTTAGTGATTGTCCCAAAAGGTCTAAGATCACTTTTTAACCGAGGCGACATGGAAAGGGTCATTGAGGGACTTATGATCTCTTGATCTAAAGGACAACCACTAAAGATTCTCATGTTTCGATAATTGTGATTGTTTCCAAAGGAAACAAAAGTGGGAGATACCCTAGTGGAGAGCATGTGCAAGTGTGTTTCTTCAGTTCATTTATCTTGCACATTTAGGGTTATTTAATCGTCTTAATTTCCATCTTTTTCATACAATCCTATTAATCTAAGCAGTTAATAGTGCGGAAAGTAAATTACAGAAAATAAAAATTCCTAAGCTATTACAAGGTCTTGGGGTAATTACATGAATAGCACAAGAAAATAAAATGAGGAATTTTAGACCTAATTAAAGCTATTACAAACCAAAAAACGGTTACATAATGGGGAAAAGAAAAATAAAAGTAACAAACGCGCGAAGAATGTAAAGAGCTTCTAAACCCTAAAAATATTTAAAATAAAATCCATTTTTTGTTGTTAATTTGTTTATTTATGAAAATGTTAAATTCTAATAATATCCTAATTAAAAAAAATATTAATTAGAATTGATTCTAAGGAAACTAACATTTTTTGGTATTTTTAAAGAGAAAAAGGTTTGAAATTTTTACCCTAATTTCTAGCTAATTTTAATTTAAAAAAGATTAAAGTAATTAAACTATCAATTTACAAAATTAATTTTTATTATGGAAAAAAAAAACCTAATTCTAAATTTTTTGGTGATTTTTTATTGATTTTATGATTAAAATAAAAATGAATTTAAACAATTAAAATAAAATAAGGTAAATAAAATTAAAAAAAAGAATGAAAAAGGGAATGGGCCTGATAGTGTTAGCAGCATGGGGGGGGGGGGGGGGGGGGGGGGGGGGAGGGGGTGAAACTGATCTTCTAGGCCCAAATGAAATCAACCTAGTGTCTTGCGTGAGATCCAGTGGAGAATGTGTTTGAGGGTCCACCATGGGGATTCATTGTTGGGCACTGGATCTGAATTGTGGGTGATCTAATGATTGAGAGTGAAGATGTATGGTGGACGTCTAGCCAATGGGAACACGAGATCTGCATGAATATTGTTAGAAAAAATTCAAAATTGTTGTACCTGGGATCGAACACAGGTCCCTTCCCTCATATGCTTACTGGTCTTGCCAACCGCGCTGCTTGTTCATTCATGTATATAATAACAAGCAAATAATATAATGGTAATTCAGTGTTAATCCTAGTCAGTAAAAAAACGTGTGCGTCAGCAAATGACTGTACCAATAAAATTAAAACAAAATGCCACGCCTACTCCAGCCAGAGTCAAACAAGTCCACCATGGCAGAGGGGTTCTCCGATCATCTTCTCTGGGAGGTTCTAATCCTCAACCCTACAAAAGCGTGGGTTCATGAAGAGTTAAAGGCCCTACCCTACACAAAATCAAGTCCTGAAACTGATTTCGGCCTTAAATCGGCCTAAAAATGCCTCTAACCCGGAAAACGAAACTCTCATCTTTAGAAACCCTAAAAATGGTGATTAGAGTTCCTGGCCCAGTACCTTACATGAAAGACGTCAGAATGCTCACAATCAATGACCATAGCATGAATACGAAACGAAAATCAAATTATAGCATATACTTGAAAAGTTTAGAAACCAAGTTTTACCAAAATCTGGCGATGCTTGAAGGAGGGATCTTGGGCACGATTTAGCTTGACTCACTAATGAAGATGACTCCTAGGACCCTCAGGAGGAAGCTAGGATGCTTGGTTTGGATGGAGAAGGCTTGGATTGCTTGATACGATTTTCACTTTTTTCTTTGAAAATTTGAACTTTGCTAGGATCGTTTCTAAAGCAGCTGCGCCTCCTCTCTGTGTTCTGACTGGTTATGCATATATGTTGAATCCTTTTAGGTCAACAAATGTGGCAAGGATCTCATGCATTCATCACATAATATTTGTTTTGGAATAATATGAAGTATTTCCAAAATTGGCCAAATCTTGCAGAAACGAATTCCACGCATTTTTTCCAACAATCCTGAGTTATTTTAGGCCTTAAGAGATTTGGAAATTAAACCCATGCAATCTTCATATAATTTTTTTATCATTTATTTGATTTAAATTGTATTTTTAATGATTAAAAATCACAATAAATAAAATAAATGACCAAATAAGGAATGGATGGGCTTAGATGTCGTGGACCAAGTTAGAAACAAGTTTCAAACATTAAAAGGTAGGCCCATTTGGAAAAAATCCAAGTTTGGTCATTATTTTCTTTATGCACTTTTCCAAAAATTGGTCAACTTTGGCAATGCATATCTCTCTCAACTTTAACCCTATGGGGTTGTTTTTGGACTTTTTAGAGAGACTAGGATGTCCTCTAAACAACCCTTTTGGTTTCATCACAATTTGATCTTCCATGTTCATGTAAGGAACTTTGACCCAAAAGGTGTTTTTGTTGACTTTTTGAAAGGACCCATAATGTATAAGGTTGTATCTTTCAGTTGGTGCATTTCTTTGACTTGAGGGCTGAAGTGAAGTTGTAAGGAATTGGATTCTCTTCAAAATTAGCTTTGGTGGAAAACTTTCTGATAAAGTATGAGAAAGTAATGCCTGGTCAAAGTTTGGTTGACTTTTCCTATAGAAACCCTAATTAGCAATTCTTGACTTTTGATGAATTAGCATTTCTTGAGGAATGATGATCAACCCTTGATAAAATGATGTATATTATTTCAAAATATTGATGTTGACCAAAAAGCTTGAAGTTTGACTATATATAGGCCACAATTGACTTTTGACCTAATGTAGTTGATTTTCAGGCATTTGAGCAGTTGACTGAGCAAACTTGTTGTGCACGACATGAAATTTGGCATGGATAATCTTGAGGACATACTAGGACTATGGAAAACATTTGAGACCATTGGAGCTCACATATCTTGATGAAAATTGAAACCCTAGTTTGAGGTTCATTGCTTTAGAAGGAGAATTTGTCTGGTCAAATCTTAGTCATCCTTGAGCAAGTTGGGGACCTCAATGTGCATGCCTTGAGTAAAATGTGAGGGAAAATTTTGGGGTACAACAGCTGCCCCTGTTTAATCTTCTTAGACCTGAGGATGTAGATTGGATGGTCTGCCTTTCGTGATTTGAAGGTGGAAGATGATTGAACACTAGAGTGCCCAGAAATTTGCACTCGTCTGAAGTGATATGTTGGTGGATAATATTGGGAATGGGTTTACAGATGCCATTTGGAATATGATGGAGAGTCATCGGAGATGGGATTAAAGATTCCATCCACAGGACATGATGGAGAGTCATTGGAGATGGGCTTAGAGATGCCATCCAAAGTAGATGTTGACTTCATAAGAAGTCTCTTTATGGGGACTCTTGCTCCTACTGTCTGAGGAGGAGTCCGCTGGGGAATGTTTTGGAGGAATAGAGTCTAGGAGCTTCGATTGTCCATTACTTTTCTGGGGAGTTATCTCATGATTGGAGAGACGAAAGCGAGTTGTTATCTGGTAGGGATCCAAGCTTCATAGTGACTTGTTGAGGACAATAAGACTAACTGCTATCTGGTCGTATTCCAGGATTCACAGTGCCTTATCAGGGAATATAAAATTAACTGCTATTTGGCCGGCTCCAGGATTTGCAGTAATTGTAGACGTAGAACTGTTATCTGGTCGTATCCAGGCTTCAGTATTCTTAACTAGATAAGAATCATAAAATCTTAGTGTCGATTTAACTGAACCAAAGAAAGGTCTTGAATTATCTTTAACTGGAATAGAATCAGAGAAATCTTAGTGTTAATTTAACTGAACCAGTAGAGGCATTGAATTATCTTCAACTGGATAAGAATCAAGAAATCTTAGGGTCGATTTGACCGAACCATAGAAATTATCCACCGGAAATGAATCAGAATAAATTATTGGTCGATTTAAACTGAACCAGTAGAGGTATTAAATTATCTTCAACTGGATAAGAATCAGAGAAATCTTAGAGTCGATTTGACTGAACCAGCGAAAGGTCTTGAATTATCCTTAACTAGAATAGAATCAAAGAAATATTAGGGTCGATTTAACTGAACCAGTAGAGGTCTTGAGTTATCTTTAACTGGATAAAGAATCAGAAAATCTTAGTGTTGATTTAACTGAACCAGAGAAAGTATTCACCAAAATGGATCAGAATAAATCATTGGTCGATTTACACTGAAACAATAGAGGTCTTGAGTTATCTTTAACTGGAATAGAATCAAAAAAATCTTAGGGTCAATTAGATTGAACCAGAGAAAGTATCCACTGGAAATGAATCAGAATAAATCATTGGTCGATTTAAACTGAACCAGTAGAAGTCTTGAATATGATCTTCTGAAGATAATGCTGGAATAGCCTTTCGTTAGAGTAAGCCTTTGAAAAGACTGTCTGGTCATATAAGTAGTTTGTGATGTTTGTAGATTGATCCTTCCTTAAAAGGTAAAGAGTTAGTCATATGCAATGTCATGATGTATGAAATGCATTGTGTAATGATGTTCTCAAAGTTAATGAGATTGTGTTGTATGCAATATATATGTGAATGCCATGATGTATGAACACGGAATACTGTTGCAACATTCCTAGTCTGGGAAAATAAATCCCTGACTTCTTCCTGGAGAGCACTGGGAAACTGAATCCCGGACTACGGTTTGGTAGATGAGGAAAGTGATTCTTGTATTTTCACTGGCGATGATAAATTGAGACGATTTACCGGGGATTTCCCCTTTCCGTTTGGATTTTTGTGATTTTTATGATTTTTGTGGTTTTTATTGATTTTATGATTAAAATAAAAATGAATTTAAACAATTAAAATAAAATAAGGTAAATGAAATTAAAAAAGAATGAAAAATGGAATGGGCCTGATAGTGTTAGAAGCATGGGGGGGGGGGGGGGGGTTGACATTGAATCTGCTAGGCTTAAATGAAATCAACCCAGTGTCTTGCATGAGATCCAGTGGAGAATGTGTTTGAGGGTCCACCATGGGGATTCATTGTTGGGCGCTGGATATGAATTGTGGGTGATCCAATGATTGAGAGTGAGGATGTATGGTGGACGTCTAGCGAATGGGAACACCAGATCTGCATGAATATTGTTAGAAAAATCAAAATGACTCGACTTGGGATCGAACCCAGGCACCTTCGCCCTCATATGCTTACTGGCCTTGCCAACCGCGCTGCTTGTTCATTCATGTATATAATAATAAGCAAATAATATAAGAGTAATTCAGTGCTAATCCTAGTCAGCAAAAAACGCGCGCGTCAGCAAATGACTGAACCAATCAAATTAAAGCAAAATGCCACGCCTACTCCAACCAGAGTCAAACGAGTCCACGATGCCGGAGGGGTTCTCCGATCATCTTCTCCGGAAGGTTCCAATCCTCAAAACTGCAAAAGCGTGGGATTCATGAAGAGTTAAAGGCCCTACCCTACACATAATCGAGTCCTGAATCTGATTCCGGCCTTAAATTGGCCTAAAATTGCCTCTAACCCTGAAAACGAAACTCCCATGTTTAGAAACCCTAACAATGGTGATTAGAGTTTCTGGCCCTGTACCTTACATGAAAGACGTCAGAATGCTCACAATCAATGACAGTAGCATGAATACGGAATGAAAATCAATTTATAGCATATAGTTGAAAAGTTTCGAAACCAAGTTTTACCAAAATCCGGCAATGCTTGAAGGAGAGATCCTGGGCATGATTTATCTTGGCTCACGGATAGAGATGACTCTTGGGACTTCAGGAGGAGGCTATAATGCTTGGTTTGGATGGAGAAGGCTTGGATTGCTTGATACAATTTTCACTTTTTTCTTTGACAACTTGAACTTTGCTAGGGTCGTTTCTAAAGAAGTTGCGCCTCCTCTCTGTGTTCTGACTGGTTATGCATATATATTGAATCCTTTTAGGTCAAGAAATGTGGCAAGGATCTCATGCATTCATCACATAGTATTTGTTTTGGAATAATATGAAATATTTTCAAAATTTTCCAAATCTTGCACAAACGACTTCCACGCATTTTTCCAGCTATCCTGAGTTATTTTAGTCCTTAAGAGATTTGTAAATCAAACCCATGCAATCTTCATATATCCAGTTCTGCCATCATTGTTGTGGGAATTCCATACTCATGTATATTTCTTACAAAACTAGGCACATATTGCACAGAAGTTGGACTCACACCATCGTGTGTTTCTCTTGCAAAACTAAGCACTTATTGCCTCAAATATGTGACCATTGGTGGTATTGCAATTACTGGCTGTGTTGTGGTAACCATGCTTGGGAGAAGTCGAAGACACAACCATCAGACTGAAACCTAAACTTGCCACTGCACTGGTGTTTCCTCCCAGATTTTGATTCCTTTAAGGAGTTCCGAGATCTACCATTTTTCTACCACTTCTTAATTTCATGCATAAAACAAGAAGACTCAAACAAAAATGTATCCCACCAGGTGTGCCAATTTGTTTTTCCGCAAAACAATCACTAGCCTTTTATTAAAGGTTACTTGCAGGATCGGCTAAAATAATCCTAGACTTAGTGTTTTGAGTGTTTTAGGTTGAAACATGTTGATATTGGATAAAAGGGGAAAAAGTAAAAGACAATTTCAAAGTAAAGGAAATTAAAGACAAGACAAGTAAAAAATGGAAATTTCTATGAATTTAAAGGTTGATCGCGCTTGTGTTATCACACCGAAGTGGAATGCGTCCAATGTTTACTCCATAGACAAGTAACTGTTGTTTTAGCCAAAGAATTTGAGCGCATCCACTTCCAGCCGCAATGTATTCTTCTTCAGCAGTGCTGAGAGCGACGCTTGATTGCTTTTTGCATGACCATGAAACCAAGGCATTTCCGAGAATGTGACATGTTCCACTTGTACTTTTGCAATCAGTCTTACAACCTGCATAGTCAGCATCAGAATAACCAACTAGATTGCACATACTACTTTTTGGATACCATAATCCGACGTTGGTTGTTCCTTTGAGATGTTTTATTATGCGCTTGATTGCTGCAAGGTGAGACTCTTTAGGATTGGCTTGATATCTTGCACATAGGCAAACGCTGAACATGATGTCAGGTCTACTTGCTGTTAAATAGAGAAGATAGCCAATCATTCCATGATACTTAGTTATGTCAATAGAGTTCCCTGATTCATCTGGATCAAGATAGGTGCCGGATCCCATAAGAATTGCACTTTCTTTGCTGCTTTCCATCTCAAACTTCTTTATAAGGTCTTTGCAATATTTTGATTGGTTTATGAAGATACCGTGTTTGAGTTGCTTAATTTGAAGACGGAGAAAGAAATTTAATCTTCCCATCATAGACATCTTAAACTCTCCTTGCATCATAGATGAAAATTCCTTGCACATATTTTGGTTAGTTGAACCGAAAACAATATCATCTACATAGATTTGTACAAGTAAAGTATGATGATTAACATTTTTTATGAAGAGAGTGGTATCAACTTTACCCTTTACAAACCCTTTTTCACATAGGAATGCGCTTAGTCTATCATACAATGCCCTTGGTGCTTGCTTCAGCCAATAGAGAGCTTTCTTCAATTTGAAGACATGATTAGGATGTTTGAAGTCCTCAAATCCGGGAGGTTGCTTTACATAGACTTCTTCATTTATGAATCCGTTGAGAAATGCGCTTTTTACATCCATTTGAAAAAGTTCAAAGTCCAATGAGCATGCATATGCAAGTTATAGACTTATTTCTTGCAAACGTGCTACCGGAGCAAAAGTTTCTTCAAAATCAATTCCTTCCTCTTGGTTGTATCCTTGAGAAACTAGTCTTGCCTTGTTTCGAGTGATTATACCATTTTCATCCATCTTGTTTTTGAATACCCATTTGGTTCTAATTATACGTTTATTTCCTGGATTAGGAACAAGTTCCCAAACTTCGTTCCGCTCGAATTGGTTTAGCTCCTCTTGCATGGCAAGGATCCATTGATCATCTTCTAGTGCTTGAGCCACTTTGGTAGGTTTAACTTGAGATACAAAAGCCATATTTAAGCATGCATCCTTAAGATTTATCCGTGTAGATACCCCTTTGCTAATATCTCCAATTATGTTGTCAATTGGATGATCACAATGAGTTCTCCATTCTTGAGGAACACCATCATCATTTCCATTTTGATGTGAAAGTTCATGTGTTTGTTCCGGGTTGACAATTTTGCCACCTTCGCATGAATTCTTATGAGGTAAATCTATAGAATCATCATCATCACAACTAACAACTTCCTCCTTGGAGGTGTTAGATTCATCAAATAAAACATGCATTGATTCTTCTATAGTTAAAGTTCTTTTATTGTAAATTCTAAAAGCTTTGCTAGAAAGGGAGTAACCAAGAAAAATACCTTCATCCGATTTTTCATCGAACTTACCGAGATTGTCTTTGTCGTTATTAAGGACAAAACATTTGCACCCGAAAATGTGAAAGTGAGAGATATTTGGTTTTCTTCTTTTGTAAATCTCATATGGAGTTTTCTTTAGTATAAGTCTTATGGTCACGCGATTGCTTACGTAACATGTCGTGCTTACCGCATCCGCCCAAAAATATTTAGGCAAACTTGAGTCACTTAGCATGGTTCTTGCAAGTTCTATCAAAGACCTATTTTTCCTTTCAACTACTCCATTTTGTTGTGGAGTTCTTGGTGCTGAAAAATTGTGGAAGATCCCATTTTCTTCACAAAATTCTTCAAACAGACTGTTTTGGAACTCTCCACCATGATCACTTCGGATTGATGTTATCTTTAATGACTTCTCATTTTGAACTTGTTTTGCATATCTCTTGAATGCCTTGAATGCGTCATTTTTGTGCACTAAAAACAAAGTCCAAGTAAAACGGGAAAAATCATCTACAATAACTAAAGCATAAATGTTACCTCTGAAGCTTCTTGTCCTAGATGGACCAAAAAGATCCATGTGCAACAATTGAAGTGGTCTTGTTGTTGAAACCACATTATTTGGTTTGAAAGTTGATTTGGTTTGTTTTCCCTTTTGGCATGCACTACATAATTTGTCTTTGATGAATTTCATCTTTGGTAGACCAATAACTAAGTCATGCTTAACTAATTTGTTCAAGTGCTCCATGTGTATGTGAGCAATCCTCTTGTGCCATAACCAAGCGTCATTGTTGTTTACCATGAGACATTGTACCTTCATAGACAAATCATCTAAAGTAATCATAAAAATATTGTTAGATCTTATACCTTTGAGTTTTACCTCATTGGTTGCCTCATCCATAATTAGGCATTCTTCTTTGTTGAATTTGAATTTGAACCCTTTATCGCAAAGTTGACTTATGCTAAGAAGGTTGTGCTTTAATCCTTCAACATAAAGAACATCCTCAATTTGAATGGATGGAGGTGTGCCAACTATTCCAACGCCAAGAATCTTTCCTTTGGTGTTGTCTCCATAGGTGACATAGCCTTTGGCTTTATGTACTAGATATAAAAATTGGTGTATATCTCCTGTCATATGCTTTGAACATCCACTGTCAAGATACCAAAGGTTTGATGTGGATTTCAAGCATACCTATAAAAACAAATTATTTCTTGTCAGGTACCCAAGTGGCCTTGGGTCCTTCATAGTTAGTTCCCTTTTTCACCCATGCATAGTGTCCAATAGCCATACTGAAATTTCTAATATAGCATGCATTAGTTGTGTGTCCAACAATACCACAGTAAAAACAGTTTGGAACAAATTTGCTCTTGTATCTAGGAATTTGTTTTCTTTTAGATACATTAGGCTTTTTCTTTTGATGATTATGAACAACTTGCTTATTTTCTACTATCTTGGGATTGGAACTATTACTAGCCTTTACAAAAACAGTGGGATTGTTACTTTGTTTCTTAGTATTCACATAACCAAGACCTCTTTTATCATTTGGATAACGTTGTTGGCTTAGTAATCCTTCCAATCCTATTTGTCCTTTTTCTTATCGTTCAATGACTCTTTTCAATTGAACAATTTGAAGGACATTTGATTCACACTTGGTGCCTGCAAAGTTTTCCATTTCTTTTATAAAATTCTGTTTTTGAAGATCAAAATCTTTAGTCATGGTGTCAATTTTTTCGTGACAAATTAGAAGTTCTTTATCTTGGCTTGACACCTTTTTGTATAAACTTTTGCATTCTTTCAAGAGTTCAAGAATGGCACCTTGAACATCATCATCAAAAAGATTAAATTCATTACTAACCTCTTCTTCATCGTCAGAGTGATACGATGCCATTAAGGCTAAATTTGCACATTCGTCGCTTTCCGATTCCGATGTACTACTCATATCATTATCTTCCCATGTTATGTAGGCTTTCTTGTGTTTTGAGTCCTTTCCTTTGAATCCGTTTTTCTTTGGGAGATTTAGACAGTTTGGTTTGATATGTCCTTGCTTTCCATATTCATAACATGAGACATCTTGTGTTGATGTGGAGGCTTCTCTTTTCTTGAAGTGCTTTCTCTTATTTGCATGAGATCTGCCTTTGTCATTTCTGCCAAAAAACATCCCAAGTCTTTTAACAAGAAGCATGGAATTTTCATCTTCTTCCGGATTGTCTTCTTTTACTACTTCCTTTGAATCAATTTTTAAAGCAATGTTTTTGGATTTCTTTTCTAGATTCTCATGTTTTTCAAGTCTACCGAGTTCCATTTTGTGTTCTTGAAGTTTGCCAAATAATGTAGCGGAAGTCATTGCGGAGAGACTCTTCTTTTCCGAGATTGCCGTTACCTTTGGTTTCCATTCCCTAGTCAATGATCTAAGGACTTTCAAGTTGAGTTCATCATTTGTCAAGGTTTTACCAAGAGCACTTAAGTGATTTTTTAAGTGGATGAATCTCTTTTGTAGGTCGAGAATGGTTTTTCCGGGCTGCATTCAGAATAACTCGTATTCTTGACTTAAAGTATCCAGCCTTGATCTCTTAACTTCAACGGTTCCTTCATGTGTTTGTACCAAGGTGTCCCATATTTATTTCGCCAATTTACATGCAGATACACGAAAGAACTCATCCATGCATAGTGCACCTTGAAGTAGATTTACAGCCTTTTTATCATAGAGGACTTTTTTCTTGTCGTCATCATCCCATGCAGTTTTGGGTTTAGCCGTGCCGACACCGTTGATAACTGTTATAGGAATGAATGGACCATTTTCTACGGCATCCCAGATTTCTTCTCCTTGTGATTCTAGATGCGCCCTCATGCGTATTTTCCGAAAATCAAAGTATTCGCCATAAAATAGAGGAGGCTTGTTGTTACTACCACCATCTCTGAAAACGGGTTGTTGATTTGCGAAAGCCATTCTGGATATCTAGGAGCAGGTTACCTATAACCTGCTCTGATACCAATTGTAAGTTTAAGATTGCGCCTAAGAGGGGGGGTGAATTAGGTGGTGGTCGATTTTTTATTTATTTTACACTTTCTAGTTTTGTTTTAGTGTTATGGAAAACGGTAAAGTGCAGAAAGTAAAGAGACACGGAGATTTATCCTGGTTCCTTCCACACCCCGGAAGTACATCCAGTCCCCTTGCAAACACGCAAGATATTTCACTATTTTGTTAGAACTTTTACAAGACTCTTCCTAGTCTTATCAACTAAAGACACTAACAAATACCAAGAACACCCTCTTGGATTTCCAATAAGTCTCTTGAGAACAATCCTCTCAAAATATACCTCTTGTTTCCAACAATAGACAACAAGGTACAAAAGTATTCTAATACTTAATTCCAACAATCCTGGAAATAAGTTACACTTAGTATAATTTTATGAAATATGATTTCTTGAAAGATGTTGATCACATAGAGTGACTTCAATGAAGTTTCTTCTTTATTCTCTTGTAAGCAATTCAAACTGTAACACAATGGTTATAAAATGCTCAAAGATTTTTGTTCTTATATGTGTGAAAGTGCAGAAAATCTTTGTTCTTAAAAAATAAGAAATATGAAGTTTGAATATTTTACAAAGTTCAGAATTATTGCATGAGATAAGAGTTGTTTTATAATTTGAAAGATTTAGTATTTAAAGCAATCAAGATACCTTTCCAAATGGATACCACTTTTCTGTTTGTAAAACTTGAGAAGATGCAATGTATGACCATGCAACCATTGGAGAAAAGGTGTGAAGGATATCTTGAATCAAGTTCAGATTTTTCAAAAATTACAACGTGTAAATCGATTAGCATTAGATGTAAATCGATTGCACGGGTTTGTAACGTTCTTGTTTTCAAAAAATTTGAAGTGTAAATCGATTTACATGATGTGTTAATCGATTTACTAGTGTTAAAAAATTAACTCAGTTCAGTAATCAATCGATTTACACTCCATGTAAATCGATTGCTGCCAGGGGCAATCAATTTTTTAAAAAACATGTGTAAATCGATTTACATAATGTGTTAATCGATTTACATTAGTGAAAAACTTAGAATTTTCTTTAAACTTTAAGTGAAGTGTTGTGGCAAGTGTGTATATCATTTTTGAGCATTTCTAACCAATTTAGTTCAAATGAGAATTGATATACTTGTTTGCTTGCCATGATCCTTGAAGCTTTGAGTGGATGATGCTTTAAGCTAATTCCACTTCTTTTCCTTCTTGCCATAGTGCTTGTTTGTCTTTCATCAAAACTAAAGTTGAGTTGAGGCTTGAGATTACATTCTCCCCCTTTTTAATGATGATAAACCATCTTTCTTTATGAGTTGTTCAGAATTGGAGCAAAAGGAGTTTTGTCCCCCTAAGATAGATTTCTCCCCCTATGGAGAAAAAGATTTGAAAACTTGCCCTGAAAAGAAAACTGAAACAAACAACCATAAAGTGCTATCACATCCTTCTCCCCCTTTGACATTATCAAAAAGAAGGGAAATATGTAACATAAGATGATACTTTTAACATTTGAAACATTTTCTAAGCCCATATATATGTACATTAATGTATAGTTAAGGATAGAGTGCACCTTATATATCTTGTTTAACTAGGATTCCGAGTTCACGATGAATTTTGAAGAATGCATCCTTTGCAAGTGGTTTTGTGAAAATGTCCGCGAGTTGATTTTGAGTGTCCACAAAAGTAATCTCGACATCTCCTTTGAGTACGTGATCTCTGATGAAATGGTGTCTGATGTCAATGGGTTTTGTCCGGGAATGCATAACTGGATTTTTTGTAATGTTGATCGCGCTTGTGTTATCACATCGAAGTGGAATGCATCCAAGGTTTACTCCATAGTCAAGTAACTGTTGTTTTAGCCAAAGAATTTGAGCGCATCCACTTCCAGCCGCAATGTATTCTGCTTCGGCAGTGCTGAGAGCGACGCTTGCTTGCTTTTTGCATGACCATGAAACCAACGCATTTCCGAGAATGTGACATGTTCCACTTGTACTTTTGCGATCATTCTTACAACCTGCATAGTCAACACCAGAATAACCAACTAGATTGCACATACTACTTTTTGGATACCATAATCCGATGTTGGTTGTTCCTTTGAGATATTTTATTATGCGCTTGACTGCTGCAAGGTGAGACTCTTTAGGATTGGCTTGATATCTTGCACATAGGCAAACGCTGAACATGATGTCAGGTCTACTTACTGTTAAATAGAGAAGAGAGCTAATCATTCCACGATACTTAGTTATGTCAATAGAGTTCCATGATTCATCTGGATCAAGATAGGTGTCGGATCCCATAGGAATTGCACTTTCTTTGCTGCTTTCCATCTCAAACTTCTTTATAAGGTCTTTGCAATATTTTGATTGGTTTATGAAGATACCGTGTTTGAGTTGCTTAATTTGAAGACCGAGAAAGAAATTCAATCTTCCCATCATAGACATCTCAAACTCTCCTTGCATCATAGATGAAAATTCCTTGCACATATTTTGGTTAGTTGAACCGAAAACAATATCATCTACATAGATTTGTACAAGTAAAGTATGATGATTAACATTTATTATGAACAGAGTGGTATCAACTTTACCCTTTACAAACCCTTTTTCACATAGTAATGCGCTTAGTCTATCATACCATGCCCTTGGTGCTTGCTTCAGCCCATAGAGAGCTTTCTTCAATTTGAAGACATGATTAGGATGTTTGAAGTCTTCAAATCCGGGAGGTTGCTTTACATAGACTTCTTCATTTATGAATCCGTTGAGAAATGCGCTTTTTACATCCATTTGAAAAAGTTCAAAGTCCAATGAGCATGCATATGCAAGTAATAGTCGTATTGCTTCCAAACGTGCTACCGGAGCAAAAGTTTCTTCAAAATCAATTCCTTCCTCTTGGTTGTATCCTTGAGCAACTAGTCTTGCCTTGTTTCGAGTGATTATACCATTTTCATCCATCTTGTTTTTGAATACCAATTTGGTTCTAATTATACGTTTATTTCCTGGATTAGGAACAAGTTCCCAAACTTCGTTCCACTCGAATTGGTTTAGCTCCACTTGCATGGCAAGGATCCATTGAGCATCTTCTAGTGCTTGAGCCACTTTGGTAGGTTCAACTTGAGATACAAAAGCCATATTTAAGCATGCATCCTTAAGATTTAGCCGTGTAGATACCCCTTAGCTAATATCTCCAATTATGTTGTCAATTGGATGATCACGATGAGTTCTCCATTCTTGAGGAAGACCATCATCATTTCCATTTTGATGCGAAAGTTCATGTGTTTGTTCCGGGTTGATAATTTTGCCACCTTAGCATGAATTCTCATGAGGAAAATCTATAGAATCATCATCATCACAACTATCAACTTCCTACTTGGAGGTGTTAGATTCATCAAAAGAAACATGCATTGATTCTTCTATAGTTAAAGTTCTTTTATTGTAAATTCTAAAAGCTTTGTTAGAAAGGGAGTAACCAAGAAAAATACCTTCATCCGATTTTTCATCGAACTTACCGAGATTGTCTTTGTCGTTATTAAGGACAAAACATTTGCACCCGAAAATGTGAAAGTGAGAGATATTTGGTTTTCTTCCTTTGTAAATCTCATATGGAGTTTTCTTTAGTATAGGTCTTATGGTCACGCAATTGCTTAAGTAACATGCCGTGCTTACCGCATCCGCCCAAAAATATTTAGGAAAACTTGAGTCACTTAGCATGGTTCTTGCAAGTTCTATCAAAGACCTATTTTTCCTTTCAACTACTCCATTTTGTTGTGGAGTTCTTGGTGCTGAAAAATTGTGGAAGATCCCATTTTCTTCACAAAATTCTTCAAACAGACTGTTTTGGAACTCTCCACCATGATCACTTCGGATTTATGTTATCTTTAATGACTTCTCATTTTGAACTTGTTTTGCATATCTCTTGATTTCCTTGAATGCGTCATTTTTGTGCACTAAAAACAAAGTCCAAGTAAAACTGGAAAAATCATCCACAATAACTAAAGCATAAATGTTACCTCCGAAGCTTCTTGTTCTAGATGGACCAAAAAGATCCATGTGCAACAATTGAAGTGGTCTTGTTGTTGAAACCACATTCTTTGGTTTGAAAGTTGATTTGGTTTGTTTGCCCTTTTGGCATGCACTACATAATTTGTCTTTGATGAATTTCATTTTGGTAGACCAATAACTAAGTCATGCTTAACTAATTTGTTCAAGTGCTCCATGTGTATGTGAGCAATCCTCTTGTGCCATAACCAAGCTTCATTGTTGTTTACCATGAGACATTGTACCTTCATAGACAAATCATCTAAAGTAATCATAAAAATATTGTTAGATCTTATACCTTTGAGTTTTACCTCATTGGTTGCCTCATCCATAATTAGGCATTCTTCTTTGTTGAATTTGATTTTGAACCCTTTATCGCAAAGTTGACTTATGCTAAGAAGGTTGTGCTTTAATCCTTCAACATAGAGAACATCCTCAATTTGAATGGATGGAGGTGTGCCAACTATTCCAACACCAAGAATCTTTCCTTTGGTGTTGTCTCCATAGGTGACATACCCTTTGGCTTTATGTACTAGATATGAAAATTGGTGTACATCTCCTGTCATATGCTTTGAACATCCACTGTCAAGATACCAAAGGTTTGATGTGGATTTCAAGCATACCTACAAAAGCAAATTATTTCTTGTTAGGTACACAAGTGGCCTTGGGTCCTTCATAGTTAGTTCCCTTTTTCACCCATGCATAGTGTCCACTAGCCATACTGAAATTTCTAATATAGCATGCATTAGGTGTGTGTACAACAATACCATAGTAAAAACAGTTTGGAACAAATTTGCTCTTGTATCTAGGAATTTGTTTTCTTTTAGATACATTAGGCTTTTTCTTTTGATGATTATGAACAACTTGCTTATTTTCTACTATCTTGGGATTGGAACTATTACTAGCCTTTACAAAAACAGTGGGATTGTTACTTGGTTTCTTAGTATTCACATAACCAAGACCTCTTTTATCATTTGGATAACGTTGTTGGCTTAGTAATCCTTCCAATCCTATTTGTCCTTTTTCTTATCGTTCAATGACTCTTTTCAATTGAACAATTTGAAAGACATTTGATTCACAGTTGGTGCATGCAAAGTTTTCCTTTTCTTTTATAAAATTCTGTTTTTGAAGATCAAAATCTTTAGTCATGGTGTCAATTTTTTCGTGACAAATTAGAAGTTCTTTATCTTGGCTTGACACCTTTTTGTATAAACTTTTGCATTCTTTCAAGAGTTCATCAATGGCACCTTGAACATCATCATTAAAAAGATTAAATTCATTACTAACCTCTTCTTCGTCGTCGGAGTGATGCGATGCCATTAAGGCTAAATTTTCACATTCGTCGCTTTCCGATTCTGATGTACTACTCATATCATTATCTTCCCATGTTATGTAGGCTTTCTTGTGTTTTGAGTCCTTTCCTTTGAATCTGTTTTTCTTTGGGAGATTTGGACAGTTTGGCTTGATATGTCCTTGCTTTCCACATTCATAACATTAGACATCTTGTGTTGATGTGGAGGCTTCTCTTTTCTTGAAGTGCTTTCTCTTATTTTCATGAGATTCTCCCTTGTCATTTCTGCCAAAAAACATCCCAAGTCTTTTAACAAGAAGCATGAAATTTTCATCTTCTTCCAGATTGTCTTCTTTTACTACTTCCTTTGAATCAATTTTTAAAGCAATGTTTTTGGATTTTTTTTTCTAGATTCTCATGTTTTTCAAGTCTACCGAGTTCCATTTCGTATTCTTGAAGTTTGCCAAATAATGTAGCGGAAGTCATTGCGGAGAGACTCTTCTTTTCCGAGATTGCCGTTACCTTTGGTTGCCATTCCCTAGTCAATGATCTAAGGACTTTCAAGTTCAGTTCATCATTTGTCAAGGTTTTACCAAGAGCACTTAAGTGATTTGTTAAGTGGATGAATCTCTTTTGTAGGCCGATAATGGTTTCTCTGGGCTGCATTCAGAATAACTCGTATTCTTGACTTAAAGTATTCAGCCTTGATCTCTTAACTTCAACGGTTCCTTCATGTGTTTGTACCAAGGTGTCCCATATTTCTTTCGCTAATTTACATGTAGATACACGAAAGAACTCATCCATGCATAGTGCACCTTGAAGTAGATTTACAGCCTTTTTATCATAGAGGACTTTTTTCTTGTCGTCATCATCCCATGCAGTTTTGGGTTTAGCCGTGCCGACACCGTTGATAACTGTTATAGGAATGAATGGACCATTTTCTACGGCATCCCAGATTTCTTCTCCTTGTGATTCTAGATGCGCCCTCATGCGTATTTTCCAAAAATCAAAGTATTCACCATAAAATAGAGGAGGCTTGTTGTTACTACCACCATCTCTGAAAACGGGTTGTTGATTTGCGGAAGCCATTCTGGATCTCTAGGAGCAGGTTACCTATAACCTTCTCTGATACCAATTGTAAGTTTAAGATTGCGCCTAAGAGGGGGGTGAATTAGGTGGTGGTCGATTTTTGATTTATTTTACACTTTCTGGTTTTGTTTTAGTGCTATGGAAAACGGTAATGTGCAGAAAGTAAAGAGACACGGAGATTTATCCTGGTTCCTTCCATACCCCGGAAGTACGTCCAGTCCCCTTGCAAACACGCAAGAGATTTCACTATTTTGTTAGAACTTTTACAAGACTCTTCCTAGTCTTATCAACTAAAGACACTAACAAATACCAAGAACTCCCTCTTGGATTTCCAATAAGTCTCTTGAGAACAATCCTCTCAAAAGATACCTCTTGTTTCCAACAATGGACAACAAGGTACAAAAGTATTCTAATACTTAATTCCAACAATCCTGGAAATAAGTTACACTTAGTATAATTCTATGAAATATGATTTCTTGAAAGATGTTGATCACATAGAGTGACTTCAATGAAGTTTCTTCTTTATTCTCTTGTAAGCAATTCAAACTGTAACACAATGGTTAGAAAATGCTCAAAGATTTCTGTTCTTATATGTGTGAAAGTGCAGAAAATATTTGTTCTTAAAAAATAAGAACTATGAAGTTTGAATATTTTACAAAGTTCAGAATTATTGCATGAGAGAAGAGTTGTTTTATAATTTGAAAGATTTAGTATTTAAAGCAATCAAGATACCTTTCCAAATGGATACCACTTTTCTGTTTGTAAAACATGAGAAGATGCAATGTATGACCATGCAACCATTGGAGAAAAGGTGTGAAGGATATCTTGAATCAAGTTCAGATTTTTCAAAAATTACAACGTGTAAATCGATTAGCATTAGATGTAAATCGATTGCACGGGTTTGTAACGTTCTTGTTTTCAAAAAATTTGAAGTGTAAATCGATTTACATGATGTGTTAATAGATTTAAACTAGTGTTAAAAAATTAACCCAGTTCAATAATCAATCGATTTACACTCCATGTAAATCGATTGCTGCCAGGGGCAATCAGTTTTTAAAAAAACATGTGTAAATCGATTTACATGATGTGTTAATCGATTTAAATTCGTGAAAAACTTAGAATTTGCTTTAAACTTTAAGTGAAGTGTTGTGGCAAGTGTGTATATCATTTTTGAGCATTTCTAATCAATTTAGTTCAAATGAGAATTGATATACTTGTTTGCTTGCCATGATCCTTGAAGCTTTGAGTGAATGATGCTTTAAGCTAATTCCACTTCTTTTCCTTCTTGCCATAGTGCTTGTTTGTCTTTCATCAAAACTAAAGTTGAGTTGAGGCTTGAGATTACATTAGAATGTGTGTTTGAATAGGCATGTGTATGTATAGGGACTGGTTATTTTTAAAAGAAATAGTCTAGAGTTAATAAAAGTCGTTCTAAGCTGCCTTGGACTATGCACATTAGTTTTATCAGTGTCTCTCCTCAAATAATGTTTCCTTTAACCAAGATTAGGGCTTCTTTTAAGGATCGTTATTTCCCAAGTAACTGCTTTGCTATTTATAGATGGTTCTCCTTTCCTATTTCACCATACGAGTGTTCATTATACTAATGGGTTTTATTTGGATTTGGGAAAGTTGTGCCTAGGTCTAGTATTGTGAAGGCTTCCTTTGCAAAGTTTTGGATAAAAAGGGGGAGAAATGTGATGATCAAAGTGCTCGGTTGATTAATCTGGAGACTGCTTTTACATATCTATCACAAAGATGTCAGATAAGAAGTTCTATTATGTGTCGGCATTCTTTTGTGACTTGTGATCTGAGTTATGAAGACAGTTGGGACATGTGTTCTGAGTTACCAAGAGTGGTGGTTGATTTGTCTAGGTCGATTTGTGGCTGCTGATCAAAAATTGGTTAAGTAATCTCTTATGCCACCATTGATCTTCTGTGACAAGGAAGGGTTCCTGGTTTGAGGGGGAATGGCATGTATCTTCTTCCTCATGTACACCAAATGACTTTAGGACTTTCTACTCCTTTTATAGAAGATGTTATTCTTTGGTGATGGGTTTGGTACTGCAATGGAGCTTATTCAAAATTCTAGAAAGAAGATGTGGAACAAGATGTCTTGACATCTTATCTGAAGACTGACTACATGGTGTTGTACTATTAAGTTTAGTAGTTGCGTAAGACTACTGTAGAAGAATTGTATTGATTTATTATTGTAATCTGGGTTGTAATTTTTATTATTTGTTTTAGCCAATATTTTCCAAAAGGGGGGATTGTAAGTTCCTTAGTTTTAAGGATTGACATTAATTTTTGTAAAATAAATATAGCAACAATATGTTAGAAAGGATGCGTTAACTTGCTAACAGGAACATGTTGAGCAAGAAGTCCTATATTATGTTAGGACATGTTGAGTTGAAGTGTTTCAACATCTAGAACAACATGTCAGATAAGATGTCTTATGAAGGAGTATACGACATCGCGCCTGAGCTGAGCTGGATTAGTGGATTCAATTATGATTTAACAGATGCAGAATATTTTTGGAATATTATGCAATATTATATGGCGCTGATTTATAGGTCTATAAGAATCAAGTAAGAATATTGAAGATTATGCAGTTTCTAAATATGGAGATATTTTAGGAAACTAATGATTAAAGACCTTATTTGTAGCAGAAGTTACTGTGGTTTGTAAAAGCTGATAAGATGTGATTTGAAGGTCCAAATCCAGTTTGGTATAGGTTATAAATATAAGTCTTCGTAACCTAGTAAATTCACGGGTTCAAGATGTAGAAGTCTAGGGCTTTGTCTTTGTGCCGCTCTCTAGGAGAGTTGGTATGTGTGAACTAATCGGGTTGTGAGATGGTCACTGTGTTCTCACTCAGAAGTTTTGAAGTAATGAGTTGAATATTATTCTTGGAGGAAGCTTTGAAGAAAATCCCAGTTGTTTTCTTAGTCAAGAGTCTTGGCTAGGTATTATCATGGAAATGTGTCTTCCTGTTTGTTCATAATTATTTGTGTTGATCCAATCGCTGTCTGTGATTGAAGAGGGATTGTGGAGGGCCTCATATCTAGGCGAGTCTTAGATATAAGTATAAAAAGGTTAGTGATTAAAATATTAGGTCGTAAACTGGAGGTTTGTTGTAGGGTCTATGAATTAATACTATTTTAGTGGACTTATCCCTGGCTTGGTATGCTCCGAGAGTAGAAGAGTTGCTCTGATCTGGGTTAACAATTCTAGTGTGTTGTTTATTGCTTTTCAGTACTGTTTTGAATGTATATACCTTTCATTTTTGTTAAGGTTGGATCAAATGTCTTAACATGTCATAGGACATCTAAGTTCTGTCATACCAGAATTTCAACAATTAACACAAAATAAAAGACTCAGCCTAGACAAAACTTATTACTAAAGTTCATAATCTTCGAGGCATAGAAAGAGTCATATATATAGCAATCAATTCTGGGCTTTTCTCCTTTGGATATTTGATTTGATCATGTATAGGAATAGTGGAGATTCAGTTGAGATTTATTTCTCTAAATCAAACCTACAAGAAAAGATTTAATTTGATTTATATTAAAATTTAAATCTCCATGATTTAAATTTAACCTAATTAAATAATCAAACAAATTTGATTGCTGAAAGATAGTAACAACCCTTGTTGCACAAGTAAAAGAAAACGCGCTCCAATGAACTAAAAAATGCATGCACACAACATCACCCTTATCCTGCAGACAAGGGATATATATTCCCACATGTGTCCTTCTTCACAGAAGATAGTTTGAACATGCCATATTGTTTTTCATAATGAAACCAATCCAAAAGAAACAACAAATTTACCCTTTGACAAATTTTGGCAAAATAACATTCTTCAGAAAAAGAATCTAAGATGTGCAAGCATCACACCACACACATGCACACAGAGCAAACAACAACAACAATAAAAATCAAAGTAGAAACAACACAAATAAGTATCCTAGTCAGAAGTTAAAAGGTTGCTACATAATCAGTCACGTAGTGATGGTCCCATAAAGAGTCAATCATGCAATCATTCAAGATCAGTAGTTAGTCATGCATGAGTACATAGTAGTTAGTAATCAGTAGTCAAGAGTCAGAAGCTACTACTAACACAAACGGAACTTCAGAACATCAGATTCACACACCACATCTCACACATGCTCAAAGGCTAGAAGTCAGGCCAGATGCTCCAACATGTGAGCACATATAATCAGAACACCTAGTACCAATCAGGAGCTAGTGCTAAGCATAATAGAAACAACAACACACAACACAAGGCCAGTAGTCAGAACAATATGCACCACCTCTGGACATAATTAATCCCCTTTTTTGCCATAATTTGGCAAAGATGTTCCTCATAAATATCAGTCAGTCATCATAGAGTCAGTATGTTAGTACATACACGCTGTAGATCAGGAGTAAACAATCATAAAAAATCATAAAGACAGATGTTGAACATGATGTAAGAGCATCAAGACATTGTTTTTAGCAACAAAGCCATTACAAGTCCAAAATAAGGAAGCAAAACATGCCCAAATACAAGGGCCAAATAAAAAGAAAAAATACCTATAATCAACGCCCTTTAAACTTGATCTTTAGACCATCCTCTTGAACTCATAAAGGTAACCCAGTCTTCATCATCTTTTTCACATATGTCTTCCAAGTCACAAATGTTCCAGTTGATGGTCCACCATGTGTATCCATAACATTTGCATAAGAAGAGGAACCAACACCCTTGGTCTTATTTTTCTCATCCTCAATAAATCTTTCAATAGCCTTATTTATGGTAATTCCCTTGTTAGAGGAACGCTTCTTAGGATTCTCATAATTTTTATTCATATTGAAATAAATAAGCACTAGAGGGATAATATAAAAAGATGTTATTTTAGAGAAAGATAAAGATAAGTGAAGGTTATTATTTCTTGCAACGAAGGTCCAAATAAAGTGAGGTTTGAAAACAAGTAAAGTTAGCTTTGTTTCATGTGCAACACTGTCTAAAAGAGAAAGAAACTTCCATGCACTCCTCCCTAAATTTGACTATTGTAGACCCTCACATATGTAAGCACCAAGGGCACCTAGCAATTTCAAACTGAATTAAATCTAAAGCCTTAGTAAATATGTCAGCCAACTATTTTTCAGTCGCTGCATGTTCATGGTTTACAATTTTATCTTCCATAAGTTTCCTAGTGAAATGATGCCTTATATCAATATGTTTGGTTCTACTGTGTTGAATAGGATTTTTTTAAATAATAATAGCACTCAAGTTGTCACAAAAAAATTTCATGACATCTTGTTCTACATCATACTCCTTCAAAAAATTTTTCATCCAGAGAAATTGTGTGTAACTACTCCTTGCAGCAATGTGTTTAGCTTCAACTACAGACAATGAGACACAATTTTCTTCTTGCTGAACTAAGATATTAAGTTGTTGCCAAGGAATAAACATCCACAAGATATGTTCTTTCTATCATCTGCACTTCCAACCTAATCAACATTAAAATACCTTACTAGTATTGAGTTAGTGTCATGTGAATAGAGAATACCATACTCATATGTCCCATTGACTTACCTCAAGATTCTCTTGATTTGAGTATGATGACTAGTCTTAGATTTTGCTTGATATCTAGAAAAAAAACACACATATAGAATTTGATTTCAAGTCTACTTGTTGTGAGGTAGAGTAGACTCCCAATCATGCTTCTATATAGACTTTGATCTACATTAACTTCATTCTCATCTTTGGTCACTTTCACATGGGTAGAATCATGAGTTCTTTTATGGATTGCATTGTCAATTCCAAACTTCTTCACTATATTCTTAGAATACTTTCTTTGAGAAATAAAAATGTGGTCTTCCATTTGCTTAACTTAAAGACCAAGAAAATATATGAGTTCCCCTACAAGACTCATCTCAAATTCAGACTTCATTTGTTGGACAAAATTCTCCACCATATGCATGACATTCCACTAAATACAATGTCATTGACATATATCCGAGCTATCATGAGCTTTCCTTTATCATTCTTCACAAAGATATTTTTATCTATTCCACCCCTTTTGTATCTTTTCTGGCCATAAAATCGTTTAACCTTTCATACTAAGCTCTTAGAGCTTACTTTAAGCCATGGAGAGCTTTGTATAACTTGTATACATGATCAGGAAAACTAGAATCAATGAAACCCTTTGGTTTCTCTAAATAAACTTCTTCATTAAGATAAACATTAGGAAAGGCACTTTAAACATCTATTTGATATAATCTGAATTTCATCATGCATGAAATTCCTAGAAGTAATCTAATGGACTCAAGTCTAGCAACTGAAGCGAATGTCTCATCAAAGTCAACTCTTTCTATTTGAGTGTATCCTCGAGTAACTAGCCTTTCCTTGTTACTTGTTACATTACCACATCCATCATGTTAGTTCTTGAATATACACTTAGTTCTAATTTCATTTACATCGTCAGGTCTTGGTACTAAATCCCAAACTTTATTACTTCTGAATTGACCCAGTTCCTCTTGAATAACATTTATCCAAATTTCATCAGCAGAGCTTCTTTTATATTTTAAGTTTCAATCTTGGAGATGAAGCATGAGTTAGAAACTATATCTTTGGATCTAGTAAAAACTCGATCATTTATATTTCCTTTGACATTTTTAATGTGGTGGTCCTTCTAAATTCTAATAGATGGTCCCTTGTTGGTGGTAGTTTATCCAAAATTTATGCTTTCAGACTCGATGTCGGACTTGTTGTTTGGGACATCAATCTGTTCAGGGGAAACATGCTCTTCATCCTCAACAACGTCCTTTTCTTTAGGATTATCATCAATGACAATATTTATGGATTCCATCATTTTCTTAGTACGAGTGTTGTATACCCTAATACTGATAGAGTACCTAAGAAATATACCTTCATCACTCTTTAGATCCATATTTCCCCTTTGCTCGTGCTCTTACAAGATGTATCACTTTCTACCAAACACATGGAAGTATTTAACATTTGGTTTTATTTCTTTCCAAAGTTCATACAAAGTAGCTTTGGTTCCGAATCTGATTGACACTCTATTGTGAATGTGACAAGAAGTGTTTATAGCTTTAGCCCATAAATTCTAAGGAAGATTCTTTGCATGCAACGTGACTCTAAAAACTTCTTGCGGAGTTCTATTTATGCATTCTACAACTCCATTTTTTGAAGTGTGATAGGAGCAGTGAACTCATGATTGATCCCTTCAGTTGATCAAAATTAAGAGAACTTGAAATTATCAAATTTATTTCCATGTTAACTCCTTAACTTTATAATTTCACTCCCCTTTTCCTTTTTAATAAACAAGCATAACTGTTTGAAAACATCAAAGGTGGCATATTTTTCTCTAATGAAGTTGATTCATGTGTATCTTGAAAAATCATCCACACACAAATACATATATCTTTCCACCAAGACTTTCCACTTACAAAGACCTCATGAGGCCCATATGATGTAACTTAAGAACTTTTTATGTGGTTAGATCCTTTAGTTTCTTGTGCGACATCTTGGTTTGTTTACCTATTTGAAAATTTCCAAAAATTTTTCCTTCTTCAATTTTTAGCTTTGTCAAATTCCTGAGGACTTCTTCAAATATGATCTTCTTCATGCTCTTGAGGTTGAGATGACCAAGTTTCTGGTGCCATATCAGATAAAAATACCAATATTCTCTTAAGGAAACTCTAATATATGTATGAGTTATAAGAAAAGTGACATTTCCCTTGGGTTTCCATTCCTTTCCTTGAGTCTTCTTCCCATTCTTTCCTTTGGGCCTTGGCTAAATATAAGGCTTAGGATATCCATAAAATCTATTTAAAAAAAGGTCTTATATGTCCATATCTTCCACATTGGTGACACCTCCAAGATTATTTCTTGTTTCCTTTGTTGTGAGGGTACACATGTTAAGCAGGATGTTGGGACATGTGGTCATTCACCAGGAACTCTCTTTTCTTTTCAGGAGCAACAACCTTTTTAGTGGGAATTGTGACTTTCTTGTTCATGGAACTATAGTCAAGCCCTATAAAGTTATTATCTCCAATATCCAATATCTTATCTAACATATTATAACCATTATTCAACATACGCACAAATTTTGTCATATGTTTAATCTTGGAATTTAACTAGGTAACTTCCTCTTCCAGACATGTGACAATTGAAACAAACGTTTCCTTTTTCTTATGAAGTGCATATATGGTTTTCTTCTATTTTTCTACACTTCTGCATGATTCTTCCCACTTGGTGTACAAAAGTTTATATGTAGCAACTAGTTGTTCTTCAACCTTGTATTCATCACTAGACTCACCTTCAGGCTCATGCTTTCCAGTGAAAGCCATCACTATGTTAGTTGTTTCTTCTTCACCTTTATCATCAAAAATAGACCAAGAGTCTGGAAATTCCTTTTTATGTCTCCTTAGAAAGGTAGGGAATTCATTTTTGATGTGCCTAAGCTCTTCACTTTCATAACATTGAACTCCTTTACGTTAGCTGAGTTTGTCCTTATCTTTGCTCTGGCTCTGAGGATTAATGTCAGATATTTTGTCTGGCACATTTATAGGATGCATATTAGATAGAAAAAGTACTAGTGGTACATGTCACCTTCTAGAAATCTCACTTGTTTCTTGGCATAGTAAAAATCAAGCTAACGTAGCTCTATCTTCAACTGAGGTGGAATATATTGTTGCCGGAAGTGTTATGCCCAAAACACATGGACAAAACAACAATTAAATGACTAGTATAGTGTAAAAATAAGAGTTGTACTAATAAAAGGTGACAACATATGTGCAATAAACCTTACCAAAAAGCCTATACTTCATTCTCGTGCCAAACATATTGACATTAGGCACCACTTTATCAAGGATCACGTAGAAAGAAGAGAATGCATGCTTAATTTTCTAGATTCATACAATCAACACACAGATATAATCACTAAACCCCTTTAAATCAATCCCGCGTAAGTAATTATATGTCAATCTATGCGCTTTTACCTTTTTGATCATGACAAAGGGGGAGAAGTATACTCTCAGGGAGAGGGAATATCTTCTATCTAACTAAGGGGGAGCTTAAATAATCCAAGTATATATTCTCTTTACTATTTTACTACACTCCCAGAGAGATGAATTGTCATCATAAAAAAGGGGGGAGAATATAGATTTATGCGCTTGCAGGTAACAACTAAGTTTTAATGATAATAATACATCTACAAACATGAAGTACACAAAGTTAATTTTCAACAAATATGAAGTACTCAGATTCAAATTGAAAAAACATAAATAACTCAAAGTCAACTAAACAAATCAATAGAAGTCCTAAAATTCTCTTCAAAAATGAAGATGTGAAAGCTTGCCAAGTATTGTCAGTCTGTCTGAGTGAACTAAGTACTATAAAAATAAGGTAGTAGCTTAAAAGTAATAAGGTAACTCTAACCACAATAAAAACAATTTTCCTAAAAAAACATTTAAAAATAACTTAGAAGTTGTGCCAAATAAATTAGGATCTCTAAAAATGACGAGAAGGGAAATCTTGTCTAATTTTATCTATTAGCCTAATCGATTAGAAAAGATCAAACTTGAGAATTCATTTTCCTATTAAATAGATGTTTTGTATGATGTCAAAACTAGGATATATTTATCTTTTCTATATATTGATAGGTATCTCAAAATAATTATGTGCAACCTTGCATTAGGGATCTTAGAATGCATCTATAACATGTTTGAAAAGTTTTTCGAAAGGTATCAAGCATCAAAAATGATTTTCTGCATAAAATTTAGTTGGATGTGTCGACACATCCATACTAAGTGTCGACACATGTAGTTTAATAATAAATCTTTTAGGCTCTGTAACAATGTCTCGACACAAAGATCTCATATAGGTCATCACCTGTCATTAAAATTTAAGTTTTTCATAAAAATCATTTGTATTTGTTGTACCCCAAAATTTGCCCTCTTATTTTATCAAGATTTCTCATCACTCTTTGAACTCAAGACCAGATTAGGGTTTTGCCCTGCTAAAGACAGCTCCTTGCGTTGTTGACCTAAATTAGGGTTTGAGTTTCCACAGGGATTTTTGGACTTTCAATGCTCAAAGTGACTTTCATACTTCATGTTGGACTTATAATATTACCTCTACCAAGTTTCAAGCCTTGAATCAAATTTCTATCCAGTCAATTGGACAGTTGACCTAAAAAACCAACTGTATTGGGAAAAAGTCAATTGTGGCCAATTTATAGTCAAACCTCATAATTTTTTATCCACATCAACATTATAAACTCATATGAACCATTTGATCAAATTTGGACCGCAACTCCTCAAGAAATTTCATCAGATCTTCAAAAGGGCAAAATGGTCATTTTTAGGGTTTCGACTGCAGAAGGGCAATTTCTGACTTTTCACCTAGCCAATGGAAAATTGGGATCAATTATGGATTCAAGGACTCAATGGCATCATATTTACCTATTCACAAGGTTCAAAAGATCTCAATTGCATTGGATTGACAGATGAATTTTTCAGTCAACTGATCAAAATTTGACTGTACATTGAAAAGTCAAACTTTGACTTTTTTGTCAAAATCAAGTGCCAAGGATTATTTTTCATCAAGATATGTCAAAACATGAAACTTGTTCATCAAGAAACCCAATTTTACAAATTAGGGTTTAAGATTGAAAAAATTCATAACTTAGAATTCTTCTAAGTTATGAAATTTTCTTATTTTTTCCCAACTTTGCCCAACATTTTCACCATGATGCAATTGGATTAAAACAAAACTTCCAAAATGAAAGTTGTAGTCCTCCATAAAATCTACAACTTTGATTCACAAAGTTTTCTCAAAAGAATCTTGGATCTCAAGTTATGATTTTTGGAACAAGGGTCCATGAAACTTTTAACTTAGTGAAATTTTGCCCTAGTTTAGGCAGGATTTTGACCTATTTCCACTTGGAATATCAAAATTCATTTCAAATATGGATTGTAGATCATGTTACAAGCTTTCCAAAATGTCCAAGAACTCTCCAAAATCATTTGTGGTTAGGGAGAATCGATGGCTTGAAATTGGCAAAAACTCACTTTTGATCCATGGCATTTTCATATTGATACAAGTTCCAAACTATAATCAGCCTTGTTTGTACTTGATTACAGGTCCCAAAACCCTTCCATACTCAAAAATTAAATTCAAATCCATTGGTTTAAGGCTTTGTTCTTGTCATGGGAGGATTGCACACAAGATTAATCCTAAAATAGCAAAAAGGAAACATTGCCATTTTTGTCAAATGTGCTTTATGTCAAATAGAATCCTTGAGCCTTGAACAAGATCTGATACAGCATACAATATCCACAAATTGAGGGGGCCAAGATCACAAAGGGCAGGCTGATAGATAGCCTGTACAGGCCTGTCTTGCATCACGGTTTACTTTTGCTTAAAATACAGGGAACTTGTCAAATACACCACATCTTGAACATCTGAGAGAACCAACTCTTGCTAGCATTTGAGACAAGTTTTACACATTGCATTGAGCTTAAAACACGAGCCTTTGAGCCCTCAAACCTTCCAAAACACCAAATCACATTCTTCTTGCAAAACATGCCACTCCCTGCAGACTTACATCCATTACACAAGCCCCTCGTGCGTTTTCCCCCAAACCTGTTCAAACACCTTCCATATAACCTATCCAAGCTATCCCAACCATTAGGCACTGACTGTAACTCCATTTGCAAGCTTCACCATTTCTGTTTTCAGCTTGTGCAGGTTGAGTTCTACAGGCTTGTTCAAGCACATTCAAGGCAAACTAGGCATTGGGAAAGGTCACAGGAAGTTCAAGCAAGCTCCCAAACATCTCAGGCCTCACTGAAAAGCTCCACCTTTCCATACACGAGTTCAACTGAAACAGGTTTTTGTCAACTTCCTATCTCTCTATTTAGGAATCATTAGGCTTAGGTTTGTGAATAAAAAATGTAGTACTCATAGCCATGAAGCTGTACATATGCTCAGTTTTCATTTAAGTTAAACGTGTTAAGAGAATTTGATTCATGAACTTCCTGAAAAAATTAGGTTAGAATTTAGGGCCAGAGAAATTCTCTCTTGTCTTTGAGAGTTAAAATGAGTTCTTTACATGGTTGGAATCGTCTTGAAAAATGCTACAACTCTGATATTATGAGTTTTTGCATTAGAGTACGCATGCAGGTTTTCCATGTTTGAAGTCAGGCGCACACGTTTTTGGTTGACAAAGGTGGAAGATGAAGTTCAGTGGGCTGGGCTTGTTTCTTGCTCACTTTTTGCACCCCCTGCATTACTGACTGCACCCCCTGGCCCATTTCCTTATTTGTTTATATTTTTCTATTTATTTTTCATTTCTGATTTTATTTTATATTTTTTAAACATAAAAAATACCAAAAATATTTTTATAAATTTTCACATTTATTTTTATATTTTTATTTTATTTTTCTAACATGAAAATAATTGTTAATTAGTATATACTTTTATTTTCTTTAATAAAAACAAATAAATATTTTAGAGATATTATATTCTTAATTTTATTATTTATACATGTAAAAATAATATTTTTCCACATGTTTTTATTTCATAAAAATCTTTGTATACATTTATGTTTATTTTTGTACATAAAATAAATAATGTATTATATATTATCTTAAAACAAAAATTAGGGTTTTACCCTTAACAAAAAAATATAATCTTTTATTTCTTTTTTTTTTGTATATATACATTAAATATTTTTTACATACATAAATAGTAAACAAAACATTTTTTGCATGTTCATAATATTTTGTATATTTATTTAATTGATCATTTAAATACTTGTCCATTTATTTATTTGTACCATTTATTCAATTTGGATGTAATAGTAAATATTAGGGTTTTAATTTCTTGCAAAATAATCCCCCCATTCAAAATTGTAACCCGCTCCCCATATCAAATGTTGTAATAGTCGTAGATTTATTTTGCGCATTTATAACTTTCAAATATGCCATGTTAGAGATTAGGGTTTGTATGCAAGAAATCCAAAATCAAACAAATAGCTTGACTAATGCAAAGACAAAAAGCATGTAAATTGACAACACATTGCACACATGCACCCCTACGGTTTCATCCACTTGTTGCCTTTAAAAGGGCCATGTTATGCATGTTGAGTATCTTGGCAAAACAAAAACAAAACAAAAGATCATATTCCCTCGATGGCGCTATCTTGGTTGCCTATAAAAAATGATCTAGTCCCTCAAAAATTTGCTAAAGATACTTAGCACAATTGCTATCATGGTCAATACGATGACTCGCGCCTGTCCCGTTTAAACATCCAAACACAAGTTTGTTTACCAAATACAATGGTAAAACAACAATGTCAAAAGATTAAAAACGTATATGAAAGATCTTTGAGTAAAATAGGGTAGACAACTCTTAGTTACTTGAACAAAACTTGCAAAACATCCTTGCTATTTTCAAACACACCTCACAACACAATTTCAAAACATTTCCCAAATCAAACTTTCAAACATTGAAATATCTTTTCAAAAGACAAACACCTTTGTATATATTCAAACAAGAATCATTACAAAGGTTGCCTAGACAAGGCCTCTTTTTCAAAGCATTTTCAAAAACTACACACAAAGCACCATTTCAAACAATTGAAAAGTAAAATCAAGTGATCTAAACAAGTAACTAAGAGCCCATGGATAACCATGGATGAAAAGGGTGTTAGCACCTTCCCTTTTCATAATCTACCCCCCGAACCCAAGAAAACATCTCAAAGGTCTTTCCTGTGCTTTTTGACCTTTCCTTTGGATAAAATAAAAAGTCAGTGGCGACTCTTGCTAAACCGAAACATTTGCGAACACAAACGCAAAACCTCAAGTCAGTTCTCCCACCGTATCACAGAACTGGCGACTCTGTTGGGGACTTTTTTAAAAGTGGAGTAACCTTAGGGTTTAAGATCACATTTACATGCTTACTTTGTTTGCTTTGATTGCTTTACATTTGGTTCTCTTGTTTGGGTTTGAATCCTCCACTCGGATTTTGGAAACATTCATAGGTAAATAGCAATACGTTGTGGAAACTGTGCGAGGTATACCGACATGGTTGAAGCAATAGCTACATTAGTGCGACATATTTGTGGGTACCGGTAGCCTTTGAGTCAATCAAAGAGAATACGGTGCCGCTGAGTGATGTCATGAAGCACTAATGTACTTTTAGAACATTTACTTGACCATCTTGACCTTTTTAGGGGTAGTGAGATGACCGGCTTTGGTGCAGTCCGAAGTTGGTAGATACTCGATACTACACTCATTAAGGGTTATTTTCTTGGAATATTTTGGTCACCAGTAAAGTGTCTAAACTGAAACAATGAACACAGAAAATAATCCAGTGATATTGGGCTCTTTAGAACCCAGTTACTATTTATAGGACAGGTTGAGCCAACTAAACTTCAAGAGGGTACTTACCTATGAAACCTCATGCAAGCCTGAAACTAGGATCTTGTGTGATTTGCTTGTACATATACTTGTTCATACATCATGAACATCATAAAGCATCATATGCATCCACTAACCATTTCAAGGGTTTGGATCTTCATCTTTGTTCCTGTTTTGTAGGTTATGGAATCACTCCGCAGAAAAACTATTCAGGTCAACCTTGTGAGAATTCCTCCTCTACTCAAAGAGCTTACTTCCAAGATTCCAGAGAATTCTCCCTTCAATGAAAGACATGGTAGGCTTCTCAACTTGGTCAACTCCAACATTGAAGAAGACATGATGAAAGTTCTCTTCCAGTTCTTTGACCCCCTACACCATTGCTTTACATTTCCAGATTACCAACTAGTACCTACTTTGGAGGAATTTTCTCAACATCTGAGGATTCTTATTCTCCATCAACTACCCTACAACGGTACGGAAAGAGAGCCAAAGCCTGAAGATGTTGCTCAAGCCTTACACTTGCAACCATATGATATCAAAGGTCATTGGGAAACCAAAAGTGGTGTCAAGGGTTTCTTGGCAAAGTTTCTGTTTGAGAAGGCACAAGAATGCTGGAATTCACTATATCTTCAAGCTTTTGAGGAGATTATAGCACTTCTCATCTATGGGCTGGTCTTGTTCCCAAACCCTGATCAACTTATAGATGTGAATGATGTCAAGATTTTCATATCTCGGAATCCTGTGCCTACATTGCTTGGGGATAACCTCCACTCATTTCACACACGAACAATGAGGAAAAAAGGTGTTCTCATGTGATGTACTCCTCTTCTAGCAAGGTGGTTTATTTCTCACCTTCCCCAGTCAGTCTTGAAGAATGAACAAGGCTTGAGGTGGTCACAAAGATTGATGACTCTCACACATTCTGATGTTCATTGGTGTTCTCGGTCCAGAGAAAATGTCATCATCATTGATCGTTGTGGGGAATTCCCTAATGTCCCATTACTTGGAATTAGGGGAGGCATTACCTACAACCCCTGTTTGGCTCTGAGACAATTTAGGGATGCCCAAAGGGATGGTGTTAGAACATAGTTTGATTCTACAACCCTCAGTTAGAGTTTTGATGATAACAAAATACAAGACTAAATGAATTATGAGTTTTATATAAGACATAGATGATACTTAAAATTATGTTGTGTATTTACAGGAAACTCTGATGGAATCAGCATCAGGACATCAGTATCAACATCAGCATCAGAAGATCAGTACATGTTCTACGCTGATGAACAGAATCTGCGCTTAACATACTCTGACTCTGAGCAAGATACTTATCATGTCACCAGCATTCAGAAACGCAAGAATAAGCTAAAGCCAAGAACACTCTGATTGTCATCAAGCAGAACATTCTGAAGTGTCAACGTTACTGCATTTAAGGCAGATTAATTACCAACGGCTTTATTCCAAGACAAAGATCTTCTCAAAATGGAAAGAATGTTATGAGCATTGAAATGGAATTATGGACTGCAACGTATCTATTCCAAGAAGTATTTAAACAAATCAGTGAGAAAGGAAATGGCTAATAATCTACAATACTCTACACGCATATACGCCTAAAGCCAATCATCATCATCATCTTCATCCTTACTTATTCAGTTTTCTAAAGCTCTCAACCGTTTACTCTATAGCACTAGCATTCTATTTTCATATAAGCTTCATTTTGTGTATTATCACAGTTGTGATATATAGTTTTTTCTAGAAAACATTAAACACACATTTGTTCATTTATCTGTAAAAGAATTTCCTTGAGAAACCGGTCTGTGGTTAGATTCAAGAAGGCTTTAGCAGTTGTTAAAGAAGCTTTGTATTCAGTTGAATATAGTGGATTAAGACCTCGTTGGAGAGAGGCGAAATCACCTTGACGGGTTGACTGGAGTAGTTTTAGATCAAACAAACCAGGATAAAAATAACGTGTTGTCTGCATTTGATTTCAAGTCTTAACAATTCAACCCCCCTTCTTGTGTTTTTCACATCTTCAATTGGCATCAGAGCGCCTGGTTCTGAGTTCATAACACTTAACCGTGTCAGTACAAGATCCAGCGTTTGAAAAACACTATAGCAGGAACACATCACAACATCAGCAATGACAACAATGAAGAAAGAGACAGATTCAATGGCAAACCTCCAGTCTTTGATGGAGAGAACTTTGATTACTGGAAAGACAGAATTGAAAGCTTCTTTCTAGCCCATGATGCTGATCTGTGGGATATGGTGACTGATGGATACACGCACCCTGTGAATGCAAGTGGTCAGAAGATTGACAGGAAAGCAATGTCTGATCAACAAAAGAGTGATTTCAAAAACCATCACAAGGCCAAAACAATTCTTCTCAGTGCTATTTCTTACTCTGAATATGAAAAGATATCAAACAGAGACACTGCAAAGAATATGTTTGACTCTCTGAGAATGACTCATGAAGGCAACCTTCAAGTTAAAGAAACTAAAGCTCTTGCGCTCATTCAGAAGTATGAGGCATTCAAAATGGAAGAAAGTGAATCTATTGAAACAATGTTCTCAAGATTTCAGATTCTGGTTGCTGGTCTCAAAGTTCTGGACAAAGGGTATTCTACTACTGATCATGTTAAGAAGATCATCAGAAGCTTGCCAAAACAGTGGAGGCCAATGGTCACAGCGCTGAAGCTAGCTAAGGATCTCAACACAATCTCTCTGGAGGAACTTGTCAGCTCCCTCAGAAGTCACGAGATAGAGCTAGAAGCTGATGAACCTCAAAAGCAAGGTAAGCCATTAGCTTTGAAATCTAACAGAAAATCTGACTCCAAAGTTTTGCGGGTTGTTGAAGAAACCTCTGATGGGTCCTCATCGGAAGAAGATGAATTGTCTCTCCTCTCCAGAAGGGTGAACAAACTGTGGAAGCAGAGGCAAAGAAAGTTCAGGAATCCCAGAAGATCTGAGAATCAGAACGAATCTTCCTCCAGATACAGAAGGTCAGAATCCTCCTCTGGACACAGAAGATCTGAAGGCTCTTCAGGAAGCAGAAAGCCAAACAACAAAGACATCATCTGCTATGAATGTAACGAGCAAGGACACTACAAGAGTGATTGCCCAAAGCTTCAGAAGGAAAAGCCCAGAAAAAAGTTTGGCAAGGAAAAGAAGAAAAGTCTCATGGCCACATGGGATGATTCTGATACATCTGAAGCTCACTCAGAATCAGATGATGAAAGATCAAACATAGCTCTCATGGCAAACATAACAGAAGACAGCGAAGCTTATGAATCAGACTCTAAATCAGACACAAAAGAGGTATTTCCTGAATTTGCTCTTAATTTTACTAAGGCTGAACTAGCTGAAAGCCTTAATGAGATTCTGGAAAGATATCAGCAGATCAGAGTCAAATTCAGAAACCTGAAAAGGGATCTTGCTTCTGACTCTGATAAAACTTAGAGTCTCAAATTGGAAAATTATGAGTTGAAAATTAAGGTTTCAAAATTGGAAAATATATTACAAAACTCTCAGAAGGAAACAAATCTTGAAACTCCCAGTAGTGCTGATGAGATCATCAAGGAATATGATCACAGCTTTCAGAAGTTTCTAGATAAAAGCATAGATAGAAGCAAGATGGCTTCAATGATCTATGGAGTTAGCAGAAATGGCAGAAAGGGAATAGGATACCAAGGTAAGGTACCTACACCAAAGAATGCCATGGATTTAGTTATTAAACGAACTCCACTTAATTCACACTTTGTATATGGGCACACACACGACATTAAATATACCAGTAGTAATTATTCTGTTAAACCAAAATTCAACCAGAGTTTTGGTAAAACTAACAAATCAGGACCCAAGAAAATATGGGTACCTAAGGATAAAATAATACATATTGCAGATATCTTTAGCAGCAAAGCAGAAACACCAGTCATGGTACCTGGACTCTGGCTGCTCACGACACATGACGAGAAGAAGGCATATGTTCCAAAGCCTAGAACTTAAGCCTGGAGGCCACGTAGGCTTTGGAGGAAATCAGAGGGGAAAGATAATTGGCTCTGGAATAGTAGGTAACAGAAATCTTCCCTCTATCAGTAATGTTTTATTAGTAGATGGATTAATGCATAACCTGTTATCCATAAGTCAATTAAGTGATAACGGTTATGATATAATATTTAATCAAAATTCATGTAAAGCTGTTAGTTAGAAAGATGGGACTATCCTATTTAATGGAAAGAGGAGAAACAACATTTATAAAATCAAACTTTTTGAACTGAAAAGTCAGAATGTAAAGTGTCTTCTGTCTATTAACAACGAGCAATGGGTCTGGCACAGAAGATTGGGGCATGTTAGTATGAGAAGAATATCTCAGATTAACAAACTCAATCTGGTCAGAGGACTTCCTAACCTGAAGTTCAATTCAGATGCTCTGTGTGAAGCATGTCAGAAAGGCAAGTTTGCAAAACTAGCTTTCAAATCTAAAAACGTTGTTTCCACCTCTAAGCCATTAGAACTTCTGCACATTGACTTATTTGGACCAGTTAAAACTGCTTCAGTCAGTGGCAAGAAGTATGGGTTAGTAATCGTAGATGACTATAGCAGATGGACGTGGGTAAAGTTCTTAAGACACAAGGACGAGTCACACTCTGTGTTTGTCACCTTCTGCAACCAAGTTCAGAATGAAAAGGATCTTAGAATCGTCAAAGTCAGAAGTGATCATGGTGGAGAGTTTGAAAACAAAGATTTGGAATCATTTTTTAATGACAAAGGCATTCTGCATGATTTCTCTTGTCCTAGAACTCCCCAGCAAAATGGAGTTGTAGAAAGAAAGAACAGAACATTGCAAGAAATGGCCAGAACCATGATCAACGAGACTAACGTTGCTAAGATCTTCTGGGCAGAGGCAATAAACACAGCGTGCTACATTCAGAATAGAATCTCCATAAGACCTATTCTGGAAAAGACTCCATATGAATTGTGGAAGAACAGAAAGCCCAACATTTCATATTTTCATTCATTTGGATGTACTTGCTTTATTTTGAATACTACAAATTATTTGAACAAGTTTGACTCTAAGGCACAGAAGTGTATTATGTTAGGATACTCTGAACGCTCAAGAGGGTACAGAGTATACAATACAGAAACACAAATTGTGGAAGAATCAATTAGTGTTTGTTTTGATGACAAACTTGACTCTCAAAAGTCAAAGCAGAATGAATTACTTGCATGTATGGAAGTTGAATTCACAGGTACTGAAGACAAGTCATCAGAAGCTCTTAATAGAGACACTCCCTCAACATCAGAAAGAGGCACTGCAAGCAATCCAGCATCTTCTGTTGATCAACCTCAGAAAAGACCATCCAGAAGCAGCATGGATCACCCAGAAGAAACAATCTTAGGAAGAAAGGAAGATCCAATCAGAACAAGAGCCAGCTTCAGAAACTCTGAAGAATCCCTCATGGGACTTATTTCTCTGATTGAACCATCTTCAATTGATGAAGCACTTCTGGACAATGACTGGATTCTAGCAATGCAAGAGGAGCTGAATCAATTCACAAGGAATGACGTATGGGATCTTGTTCCTAAACCAAAAGGATTCAACGTTATTGGAACAAAATGGGTGTTCAGAAACAAACTGAATGAACAAGGTGAAGTCATCATAAACAAGGCACGATTGGTAGCACAAGGTTATAGTCAGTAAGAGGGGATACACTATACAGAAACCTTTGCTCCAGTCGTCAGGTTAGAATCTATCAGACTTTTAATTTCTTTTGCTGTTAATAAAGGCATCACTCTGTATCAGATGGATGTCAAGAGTGCATTCTTAAATGGATATATAGAAGAATAGGTATATGTGCACCAACCCCCTGGTTTTGAAAGGTCAAAAAATCAAGAATATGTTTTCAAACTAAAGAAGTCACTGTATGGTCTGAAACAAGCTCCCAAAGCTTGGTATGAAAGACTGAGTAACTTCCTGTTAGAAAAGGAATTCACCAGAGGGAAAGTGGACACAACCTTATTCTGTAAGACAGTTAAGAATGAAATTCTAGTCTTCCAGATTTATGTTGATGATATAATATTTGGATCTACTAATCCCTCTCTGGGAAGAAAGTTTGCTAAGTGTATGCAGGCAGAATTTGAGATGAGCCTAATGGGGGAACTGAAATTCTTTCTGGGCATTCAGATCAATCAAACCCCAGAAGGAACTTACATTCATCAGGGCAAATATGTCAAAGAACTTTTGAAGAAATTTGATCTCTCAGAATGTAAGGCATCAAAGATTCCAATGCATCCCACGTGCATTCTGGAAAGAGAAGAGGTAAGCAAAAAGGTAGAACAAAAGGTCTACATAGGTATGATTGGTTCTCTTCTTTATCTTACAGCCTCAAGGCCTGATATTTTATTCAGTGTATGCATTTGTGCAAGATTTCAATCAGATTTTAGAGAATCTCACTTAACAGCTGTTAAGCGAATTTTGAAGTATCTGAAAGGTACTACTAATCTGGGTCTGTTTTATAGAAAATATAGTGATTACAACTTAGTAGGTGTGATCGGTGGAAATAGAACTGACTGTTTTTTAAGCTGGTTTCGCGAAATGTCGCGGTAAGCAAGAGTCTCCACTGTCTTTTATGTTCTCCAACATGGAAAGGACAAAAGCACAACAAAATTCCTTATTCGAGAATGTTTCTCGGTTCGGGAGGTAGATTTATAGAAAGGGAAGGTGTTAGCACCCTTTCTATCCGTGGTTATCCACGGGCTCTTAGGTACTTGCTCTTATGTTTTCAAAAATTGTTTGCTTTTCAAGTGTGTGCGGGTTTTGAAAAAGTTTCGTTTGAAAAATTTCTAAGTAACTCTTGTATCTGTCCTCAAGAGTGTATGAAAAATTTGTTTGAAAACTTTTAGAAAGTGTGAGGTGTGAAAAGATGTTTTTTTTTTGTTTTAAAAAGAGCAAGTACTCAGGAGATCTACCTACTCTAAGGAATTAAGCTGTGTAAGAGTCCTTTAGATAGTGCTATCCCACCATTGAGAGGTAGGTAGCACCGTCGTTGGAGGTATTCGGGTCAATTCGATGATTAGGGACAGTGTGGTCACCAAAGCAATAGTAGGACACCTTAGAAGTAACCCTAATGTTCTAGATCCTTTTTTTTATCCGAGGCAACCGTTTCGAGGCGACTGGATCTTTTAGACAGAAGGGCGACATCTAAGACACCCTATACTTGATGACCACGTTCGAGGCAACCAGTGAGGCGTACCCTAAGAAGTGGCATGTGTTTTGTGTGTTGTTTTTTAGTTAAGGTTATCTTGTATGTTATTTGTGAGCTACGGATTTGTTTTATTTTCATACATTCTTTCATGCATTTAACAATTAGGGGTGCGGAAAATAAATTGCAGAAATGTAAATTCTAACTATTACAAGGCGCGGGTCTATACATCGCCAAAAAACAAAGAGCCGTTTTGGTAAATAAGTGTGAAAGGTAAAGAAAGCAATAAACCTAATTACTATTACATTCTTGAAGCAGTTACATAATAATCAAAATAAAAATAAATGCGCGCGAATAAAAATTAATCGGGAATGCCTTAAGGGTTTTGACCCTTTTAAGAAAAGAAATGATTTTTTTTGTCTTTTTTGGTGATTGAATGAGATTAAAACTAATTTGTTAAACTAATTAATTAATTTATTAAAAGAAAAATGTTTTTGTATTTTTTATGTTTTTTAATGAAAATAAAATAAAGGAATTAAAATTAAAAGTTAATAAAAACCTAATTCTAAACTTATTTTAATTATTAAAAAAAAGTTAAAGTTGCCTAATTAATAATTAATTCAATTTATTGGTATTTAATTACAAAAATAATTACCTAAATGAAATTAATAAAGTAATGATATTAGTTCTTTTTGGTTTTTTTATAAAAAATATTAATTGGTTAATTGTTAATAAAAAAAGAATAAGAAATAAAATAAAGCAAATAAAAAAAATAAAATGACAAAATAATAAAAAAGAAAAAGAAAACCCAAGGGGGGTTTGGGCCATGAATGAGGGTGTGTATAGAATTGTGAGGCCCATTCAGAAGCCAGCTTGGTTTAACTTTCTGGATTGAGTGCGCGTGTTGTTGACCAGGAGTATGGTGTGCTCCCTCTCTTGGCCTTTGGATCTGCTTCTGATGGACACTTGGCAAGCTGGGATGTGAGGTCTATGGTGCGTTGCTTCACGTTGCCTGCATAAGATCACATTTGGAAAAAATTTAATAAGCCTTTGGGGGACCTGGGGATCGAACCCAGGTCCCAACGTATACCAAGCGTGTTGCCAGCCACTGCACCATTTTGTTTTAGTCATTAGTAAAACAAACAAAAATTAATATATATAATAGTCATTTCCAACGCTGCAAAATCAAAAACGCGCGCATCTCATTTGAATCAGCCAATCACATGGAGGCACGTCCTTCATCTTCTTCATTTCCTGTAAAAATACAAAGCAGATAGCGGGGGTTTTAAACCCCCACAATGCAAAACTGTGGAAAATAGCGATTAGCTATATAGTGAATATAAAAAGGGCGCGAGGTATGTTTTGGATTCGTCTCATCATGCTGATTTCAACCATGTATGTTTGGAGGTTTAATTTTACACTATGAGAAAAACCCCAATTCAAAAGCTTTGAAACCCTAGAACCTAACAATGGCAATTTTCATGTTAGAGCATCATAATCAAATTAAATTATATGGAAAGCTTCGTATGAATGTCAGCAATGCAAAACAGTAATCAAAACGTATTAAGGATGCGTAAAAAATGGATTTCGATTATGAAAAAAGTGGTGAACCGTGTGACTGTATGGAGACGATTCTTGAAGGGCTAAGGCTTGTTCTTGATGGCAAAAGGTTCCTGGGAGTGTTGGGAACGTGTTTGGATCAAGGGAAATGCTTGAATTGCACTGGAAGGTTGAAAACAGTTTGTGACTTTTCTTCCAAAATTTTGAATTTGGTTCTGTTGTTTCAGGAGTCTCTAGGTCGTGATTCCTGTCTGAGAGGCTTGCATATATGTCCTTGAATGAGAATCAATCAAAATTATGAGCTCTTAATTCTTGCAATGAAGTTTTGAGATTTCCATAACCACCATTGAAGAAACTTGCCTTTTTTTGTCCAAATTTGAATTTTATGCTTAAAATGGACTGTACACGAAATTGGTAGGTGGATTATGATGTATCAAAGCCATTCAAGCCACAAGATATCCCTTAATTAATTTTTTTGATTTTTATTTGAATTTTAAGGATTTAAAATGAATTAAATCAAATAAAATTAAATAAAAATGGAAAAATTAACTTTTAATCTTGAAATAAATCATGGGACACGTGGGTGGCATGACAAGGCTGAATCAAGTGGAAAAAGTGGGCCCTTTTGTCAAAAATTGAAGTTTCAAGGATAGTTGACTTTGGCCATTTCACAAAAATTTCCCAACTTCTCCAATGCATATCTTGCTCAATTTTGATCATATGAACATGTTCTTGGACATTTTGGAAAGGTCTTGAAGTCCTCTAACCAATGCCTTTGGTCCCATGTCATTTGGATTTACCAATCTCAAGTTATGGTCTTTGACTTAAAGTGCCTTTTTGTTTACTTTTGAAAATGACCTATAATGTTGAAATTGGTAACTTTTTGTGAGAGCATTTCTTGGACTTGGAATGTGAAGATGAGTTGTAGTAAATGTCATCCCCTTCAAAATGAGCATTGGATGGGATTTTTCTGATGAACCATGAAACATTTATGCCTTCGTCAAGTTACAGTTGACTTTTCAGCTGTCCAAAAATAGAAACTTTTGACACCTTGATGATTTTTGAGCCATGCTTGTGGAATCATGATCAAGACTTGATCAAATGATAATTGTGGCTTCAAAATAAGATGTTGACCAAAAATTTTGACTTTTGACTGCCAAATGACCATTTTTCCCCTACAGTTGATTGTGAAGCAATTAGGGTTTTTGATTGTGCAACTTGACCTTGTGAGCCTTGAAACTTGACATGTAGGTGCTTGACAATGTGTATGAGCATATGGGGTTTGATTGGGCCCTTTAAAACCTCAACTTCCTTGCAAGAACCAAAACCCTAATTTGACTGGCTTAGGAGGGTGTTTGAACTGTGCAACCCTTGAGTAGACTTGAGATGATGCTTGCCAAAACTTTGAAGAATATGGGAGGGCAAATTTTGGGGTACAATAGTTGCCCCTGTTCAATCTTCTTAGACCTGAGGATGTAGATTGGCTTGTGTACCTTTCGTGATCCGAGGGTGAAAGATGATTGAACACTAGAGTGCCCAGAAATTTGCACTCACATAGTAGAGTATCAGCAGTGTGACAGCGGGAATGGGCTTACAAATTCCATATGGAAAGATGGTGGATAGGAGGATGGGCTTATAGATGCCAACTGGAGATGTGACAGAATCTTGTCGGGAATGGGCTTATAGATGCCATTTGGAACTGTAATGGATAGTTGAATCTGAATGAGAAATAGAATAGCTTCCGTGTCTGGGGCATATCTAGTCTATATCTAATTGTTGACGTCTAAACGAGTAGTAGAATGACCGCCGGGTATGGGGTATATCCCTACTGCATCTGAATGAGTGGCAGAATGTCATCCGAATCTGGATCGTATGTGGACTGAACAATAGAATAGCATCCGGGATGGAGCACCTCTAAGTTGTCTTTAGAAGCTTGAATCTGAATAAGCAATAGAATAGCGTCCGGGCCCGGAGCATCTCTAAGCCATCTCTGAAAAGAACTCTGAATAAGCAAAAGAATAGCGTCCATATCTGGAGCATTTCTAAGTTGTCTTTGGAAGGAGATCTGGAATAAGTATTAGAATGTCGCCATGTCTGGATCGCATCTGAACCATATCTAGAAGGGAATCTAGAATAAGCAATAGAATAGCATCCGTGTCCGGAGCATTTCTGAGCTATCTCTAGAAGGGAGTCCGGAATAAGTATCAGAATATAGCCATGTATGGATCGCATCTGAACCATCTCTAGAAAGAATCTCTGAATAAACAATATAATAGCATCCGTGGTTGGAGCATCTCTAAGTTATCTCTGAAAAGAAACCCTGAATAAGCAACAGAATAGCGTCCGGTTCTGGAGCATTTCCCAGCTATATCTGAAAGTAAACTCTTGAATAAGCAAAAGAATAACGTCCATCTCTGGAGCATTTCTAAGCCATCTCTGAAGAGAAAATCTGAATAAGCAAAAGAACAGCATCCATCTCTGGAGCATTTCCAAGCTATATCTGAAAAGAAACTCTTGAATAAGCAAAAGAATAACATCCATCTCTGGAGCATTTCTAAGCTATCTCTGAAGAGAAAATCTGAATAAGCAAAAGAACAGCATCCATATCTGGAGCATTTCCAAGCTATATCTGAAAAGAAACTCTTGAATACGCAAAAGAATAACATCCATCTCTGGAGCATTTCTAAGCTATCTCTGAAGAGAAAATCTGAATAAGCAAAAGAACAGCATCCATATCTGGAGCATTTCCCAGCTATATCTGAAACGTTGAATAAGCAAAAGAATAGCATCCATCTCTGGAGCATTTCCAAGCTATATCTGAAAAGAAACTCTTGAATAAGCAAAAGAATAACATCCATCTCTGGAGCATTTCTAAGCTATCTCTGAAGAGAAAATCTGAATAAGCAAAAGAACATCATCCATATCTGGAGCATTTCCAAGCTATATCTGAAAAGAAACTCTTGAATAAGCAAAAGAATAACATCCATCTCTGGAGCATTTCTAAGCTATCTCTGAAGAGAAAATCTGAATAAGCAAAAGAATAGCATCCATATCTGGAGCATTTCCCAGCTATATCTGAAACTTTGAATAAGCAAAAGAATAGCATCCATATCTGGAGCATTTCCAAGCTAATCTCTGAAGAGAAAATCTGAATAAGCAAAAGAATAACATCCATGTCTGGAGCATTTCCCAGCTATATCTGGAACTTCTTTAATATAGATATGCCCTGGCTAGATACAGGTATCGAATCTACAAGCAATCGCTCACAGATATGCCCTGGCTAGATACAGGTATCGAATCTGGAATTGCGACAGTTGATAGTAATCATCTTTGGATTGACCTTTTTCATGAAAAGGCAAAACATCAGTTGTATGCAATGTCATGATGCATGAACTGTATGATTTTAATATGTTCTCAAAAATAAATGAGATTTGTGTTGTATGATGCGTATGCATGCTATAATGTATGAAGATGTGATGTTTATGAATGTATTTTCGTCTAGGAAAATAAATCCTTGACGAATGCCAGGAGTTTGTTGAATCCTGGGCTGATGTTTGAAGAGTAGAGCTCTTCATTTCCGCTGGGGACGGCGGTTGTAAGAATAAACCGGTAGGAGAAGATGACTCTGTTGAGGAATAAACTTGCTGGAGAGATTACTCTGCGGGGAATACTCTGTGGGAAGAGATACTTCGCTGAGGTTTTGAAATTGATGATAACTCTGCTGGGGATACCGTTGATATGTTATGTTAGAAGATTTGATGAACTCCGCTGGGGGATAGGAAGAACTTCGCCGAGGACGATCTTTCTGTGGTAATTAGCTGAGGATAACCCAGTTATACCCTGGTGGGGAAATAACCTTTGAATAAAGTCCGGGAGACGTGTTCGTGCTCTGCAGGGGTAAGCTTCCAAAATCTACTGGGGATAAGCTTCCTACTGGGGAGATGGTTCAACTCTCCTAGGGAGACCTTGGACTGCATTGGGGAATGGCTCCACTGGATGTCCGGTATTCCGCCAGGGAACAATCTTAGATCAAGATTGCCGGGGATGCTTGTTAGGAATGTCTGTATACTCCGTTGGGGAATATTGAGATTTCTGGGGATTCCCAACTTCCTTACGGCTGACAGTAGACTATCTCTGCTTGGGGAGAGTGTTGCTGACTTGCTGGAGATACTGTGCCTTTTCAGGGCTGATTGGAGACCAACTCTGCTTGGGGGAGAGGATTGTTGATTCTGGTCTTACTCTACGGGGGTGAAGGTATCTTGGTTACAATCTTCAGCCGAACTTATCTTGGTACCTTGGTGGACGGAGCAACTAGATCGCTTGGACAACTCATTATTGCCCCAGTTTCTGAGAGAGAAGGTACTTGTGGAGGTGTTTGACAAACTTCCGTTTGACAAATCTTCTTCTGGTAGGCAAGTGACCAGATGACGGGACATAGTCGTACGCTTTGATCCCTAATTTTTGCCTGGACTGCCCTTTCGGGTTTTCAGTCCACCGGGATACCCGTTTTTGCCCAAGCCGCCTTTTCAAGTTTTCGACTTGCCGGGTGTACAATTTTTTTTTATTTTCACCCCTTATTTTTGCCCGAACCCTTTTGGTTCGCCGGGAAGCCCTTATTTTTGCCTAGGTGTGTCAACCTAGCGGGTCTTTGATTATGCGCAGTATTTTTTCCGACTATGTCCGTGCTCTCAGGATGTAGGAAGGTGCCCCTGTCAGTAGTGTTGTGTCGCCATGCTACCAGAAGATGTTTGATCATGCAAGATTCGTTGCTAGAATTCCTGTCCAATGCCCCAAGTGATCCAGATGGAGATTTTCCCCGAGCTGGTTGGCCTTTTGAGAGATTCTCCGAATCTTGACTTAACTGCCCCAGATGATGGACAATGATCATGCCATGCCCCTTGATTGGAAGTGTTTCTTCCATTTGAGATGACCTTTTGTTGAGAAGGTTTTTGTTCACCAGATATTCATCGTGCTAATTTCTCTACTGTTTAAACAAATAGTCATATGCAAACAATGTTACTTAAAATGCAAAGCTTATGTCTGTTTCGAAGTTTTTGAAAATGCATTTTTCAGTAAAAACAAGTGAATTTTGTAAACTGTGATGTCAACTCGTTATTTTACCGTAAACCTTAAGGAGTCAGGATACCTTTCGTAACAATATGCTTTCGAACTAACCCATGCATCAGTTAGGACTTTTAAGGGTTGTAGCGTGGCCTGGTTCACGTTTTAAGAAACAAAGGATAAAGGCTCAAATATTATTTGTACCCACCCGCTCTTCGTGATGTTCTTCAAACCTAAACTCGGCTGATCGTGCGTTAGACCTTGTTTGAGTCTTTGTCCTGATGTTCCAATGATGGTTCGGACCTTGACAGTTTATTTTGAATAGGCAGTCTTTTTTTTTTGTTGAGGGTTTATAGGACCTCCTTTTTTTTGATTTCGTTATCCCTGTTTTTTGCCTGAACTGTTTCCTTTACAGTCAGCGGGATGCCCCAGTTTTGTAAGTCTCCTTCATAGGTTTTGACTTGTTGGGCTTTTATTTTGAAACATGATGACTGTCTGTTTTTATGATTATTCGGAACCATCGCTGTCTTTTGTTTTGGAAGGAATCCTTTGTTGCCATTCGTTTTGCAGTTGAATCAACTGAGAAGACTACCCTGCCCCGGGTTATGATTAAGGGTTTTAATTTTCGAAAAGAAAAAACTCCTACTTCTTTGGCTCGAAGGGGTTGACGAGGGATTATCTTCCTTATAACTCCAGTGTTTAGGAATTGAAACAATGCCTGTACCTCATCAGCGGGGTCTGTTCAAAAGCATACTGTAAATCGTGGTATCATTTTCGTCATCCTCCCTCAAGAGGCTTAGAATTATTAACCGGGCGTTGATCATCACAAAAAAATATGAAAGCAATTTGAATATAGTGAAAATAATTGGATTAATTCAAAAACAGACATACGCAGTGCATTAATGAAATAAAAGAGTTTGCTATGACATTAATTGTTTGTATAAGCAAAAATTACAACTCGGAAATTCAAATAAACAAAAGCCTTCAATGATTGGGCAAAGGAGCAGTGATTATATTTGGAGTCTCTGGTGCTTCAAACTGAATCTCTCTGGCGTCAATCATGTCTTCGACCTTGTTCTTCAAAGCCTAACAGTTGTCTGTAGTATGCCCCGGGCTATCAGAATCGTATGCGCACCTACCGTTGGGATGATAGTTAGGAGCAGAAGTGTTTGGATTCCGGAGAGGAGCCCTTAACGTAATCAGCCATGCCTTCAACATTTGCTGTAGCGCTTGATCCAACGACATGTTGATCTTAGTGAACTGTCTCTTGGGTGCGACCTCCTTACGTTGCTGCCCCTGTCCTTGTTGAGCAGGCCTAAGATTAGAGATCTGGGTTACCCCTACATGTTGATCATGGCGACCCTTTTTACTATGCACAGCATTGGACTCCTTCTTCCCACTGTAAGGCTTTTTATGAGCATCAGCAGGTGCAACTTCTTGAATCTTTCCAGCCTTGATACCAGCTTCAATCATTTACCCGGTCAAGATCAAATCTGTAAACCCAGCAGAAGAATTCCCAATCAGATGGTTGAAGAAAGGACCAGACAGGGTCCCCAAGAACATGTCAACGAGCTCATGGTCAGTCAAAGGTGGCTGCACCCTTCCAGCCAGGTCTCTCCACCTTTGCGAATATTCCTTGAATCCTTCACCCGTCCCTAGTGACATACCCTGGAGTTGGGTACGTGTAAGAGCGAGGTCGGAATTATACTAATACTGCTTATAAAAAGCAGTTGCCATGTCCTCCCAGTTACGAATACTGGTTCCATCCAACTGATAGAACCATTCGAGCTGAGTCCCTGAAAGACTCTCCTGGAAGAAATGGATCCATAGATTCTTGTCTGCCGTGTAGGGCTGGATCTTCCTTGCGTATGAATGGAGGTGCAACTTAGGACAGGAAGCCCCGTCGTATTTTACAAAGGCAGGTGCCTTGAACTTGTGAGGGATCACCACCCCAGAAGATAAACCTAGGTCCCCAAAGTCCAACCCAGGCACACGTTGGATATCCATAGCATTTAACCGGTCCTCCAGCTGTTTGTACCTGTCCTCAGCAGGAGGGTACTGTTCATAATTGAAATCTGTCTCGGTGTCGGAGACTACGGGACTAGGAACCCTTCCCTCCTTGTGACTGCCTTCCCCAACAGATGGAGTAGTAGGCTCAGCTTCATTCTGCAGTGTATTCCCAGATCTGCGTCTAGGGTTGAACAAAACAGTCCTCTTCTTCTTTTTTTTTTCAAAAGCAAAGTCTTCAGTTCCTGTTGTCCTTGGGCTAAGCTCATGACCAGCTCCTGGAATTGGGCGTTCTGGGCCTGGAGGGCCTTGATAGCTTGTTCATTGGATGAATCGGGATTCATGATGACTGCTGAAATAAACAACGAAGAAGGTAAGTGACCTGTAAAAAGTGTACCTGTAATGCAATGATATGTATGTATGCATGCGATGTTTTCAAGGATCTCGCGGGGTAAACAGAGAAACTTGTTAGAATTTGAATTTGGGTAGCTTGATTGAAGGAACTTCATGTTGCCGAGAGTCCTTCTTCAAGAGTCAAGACTCACCATATCTAGTGGGTCATACCCCTTGACTCAAGTCATTAACCTTGGCTAGAGGAAAATAAATCCTCTTTGCCCCTTGCTAGGCATCTGATTCATCACGACCTGCACCACAAGCCCTTGAGATCATTGAAATGGATTAGTTTTTATGCAAGATGCATGCAATGGTATGATGTTATGCTATGCATGGAGTGATGTAAGTAGGCCCTGTAATGAGTCCCAATTAAGGACTGTAAACAAAACCTGCAAGGAACCCGTGTTGTTAGATAACAAGTATGCAAGTAGTTCAAGTATGAAGGCACACAAGTCACACAAAAGAGCCCTTAGAGTTTAGGCCAGCATGAAGTTCAGGTACTACCCTCTTTCAGTTTCGTTGGTTAAGACCTGTCCTATCAAAAGCAACCGGGTTCTAGAGGATCCCAATATCACTGACTACCCTCAATCGGTCATAACTCCAGCATCGCAATATTTTCTTGCGGCCAGAACCATCGCGGGAGTTTAGCCTCAATGGGTGTAGCATACTGCTACTGTTCTATGGCCAAGTTGGGTCACATTAGGGTTCTAAGGTAGGTTGATGCTTCACGACACCACGCGGCGGCCCCGTACTCTCCTTGACTTGACTCAAGGGTTACCGGTACTCACCAAAGTGCCACATCAACATAGCAAACTTCTTCAACCGTGTCGGTATACCCCGCACAGTTCCCTCACAGTTTGTTGCTACTTTCTAGAAGGTATCCCCCATATTCGGGTTAGGATCTATGAAACTCCCAAAACAGGCCCACAATATTAAAGAAAACAAATAAGGCAATTGAAAACATAAGAGTGGTCTAATCCTAAGGTTCACCTCACTTATTAATATCCCCAGCAGAGTCGCCAGTTCTGTGATCGGTGGAAATAGAACTGACTGTTTTTTAAGCTGGTTTCGCGAAATGTCGCGGTAAGCAAGAGTCGCCACCGTCTTTTATGTTCTCCAACATGGAAAGGACAAAAGAACAGCAAAATTCCTTATTCGAGAATGTTTCTCGGTTCGGGAGGTAGATTTATAGAAAGGGAAGGTGTTAGCACCCTTTCTATCCGTGGTTATCCACGGGCTCTTAGGTACTTGCTCTTATGTTTTCAAAAATTGTTTGCTTTTCAAGTGTGTGCGGGTTTTGAAAAAGTTTCGTTCGAAAAATTTCTAAGTAACTCTTGTATCTGTCCTCAAGAGTGTATGAAAAATTTGTTTGAAAACTTTTAGAAAGTGTGAGGTGTGAAAAGATGTTTTTGTTTTGTTTTAAAAAGAGCAAGTACTCAGGAGATCTACCTACTCTAAGGAATTAGGTTGTGTAAGAGTCCTTTAGATAGTGCTATCCCACCATTGAGAGGTAGGTAGCACCGTCGTTGGAGGTATTCGGGTCAATTCGATGATTAGGGACAGTGTGGTCACCAAAGCAATAGTAGGACACCTTAGAAGTAACCCTAATGTTCTAGATCCTTTTTTTTATCCGAGGCAACCGTTTCGAGGCGACTGGATCTTTTAGACAGAAGGGCGACCTCTAAGACACCCTATACTTGATGACCACGTTCGAGGCAACCAGTGAGGCGTACCCTAAGAAGTGGCATGTGCTTTGTGTGTTGTTTTTCAGTTAAGGTTATCTTGTATGTTATTTGTGAGCTACGGATTGGTTTTATTTACATACATTCTTTCATGCATTTAACAGTTAGGGGTGCGGAAAATAAATTGCAGAAATGTAAATTCTAACTATTACAAGGCGCGGGTCTATACATCGCCAAAAAACAAAGACCCGTTTTGGTAAATAAGTGTGAAAGGTAAAGAAAGCAATAAACCTAATTACTATTACATTCTTGAAGCAGTTACATAATAATCAAAATAAAAATAAATGCGCGCGAATAAAAATTAATCGGGAATGCCTTAAGGGTTTTGACCCTTTTAAGAAAAGAAATGAATTTTTTTTGTCTTTTTTGGTGATTAAATGAGATTAAAACTAATTTGTTAAACTAATTAATTAATTTATTGAAAGAAAAATGTTTTTGTATTTTTTATGTTTTTTAATGAAAATAAAATAAAGGAATTAAAATTAAAAGTTAATAAAAACCTAATTCTAAACTTATTTTAATTATTAAAAAAAAGTTAAAGTTGCCTAATTAATAATTAATTCAATTTATTGGTATTTAATTACAAAAATAATTACCTAAATGAAATTAATAAAGTAATGATATTAGTTCTTTTTGGTTTTTTTATAAAAAATATTAATTGGTTAATTGTTAATAAAAAAAGAATAAGAAATAAAATAAAGCAAATAAAAAAAATAAAATGACAAAATAATAAAAAAGAAAAAGCAAACCCAAGGGGGGTTTGGGCCAGGAATGAGGGTGTGTATAGAATTGTGAGGCCCATTCAGAAGCCAGCTTGGTTTGACTTTCTGGATTGAGTGCGCGTGTTGTTAACCAGGAGTATGGTGTGCTCCCTCTCTTGGCCTTTGGATCTGCTTCTGATGGACACTTGGCAAGCTGGGATGTGAGGTCTATGGTGTGTTGCTTCACGTTGCCTGCATAAGATCACATTTGGAAAAATTTAATAAGCCTTTGGGGGACCTGGGGATCGAACCCAGGTCCCAACGTATACCAAGCGTGTTGCCAGCCACTGCACCATTTTGTTTTAGTCATTACTAAAACAAACAAAAATTAATATATATAATAGTCATTTCCAACGCTGCAAAATCAAAAACGCGCGCATCTCATTTGAATCAGCCAATCACATAGAGGCACGTCCTTCATCTTCTTCGTTTCCTGTAAAGATACAAAGCAGATAGCGGGGGTTTTAAACCCCCACAATGCAAAACTATGGAAAATAGCGATTAGCTATATAGTGAATATCAAAAAGGGCGCGAGGTATATTTTGGATTCGTCTCATCATGCTGATTTCAACCATGTATGTTTGGAGGTTTAATTTTACACTATGAGAAAAACCCCAATTCAAAAGCTTTGAAACCCTAGAACCTAACAATGGCAATTTTCATGTTAGAGCATCATAATCAAATTAAATTATATGGAAAGCTTCGTATGAATGTCAGCAATGCAAAACAGTAATCAAAACGTATTAAGGATGCGTAAAAAATGGATTTCGATTATGAAAAAAGTGGTGAACCGTGTGACTGTATAGAGACGATTCTTGAAGGGCTAAGGCTTGTTCTTGATGGCAAAAGGTTCCTGGGAGTGTTGGGAACGTGTTTGGATCAAGGGAAATGCTTGAATTGCACTGGAAGGTTGAAAACAGTTTGTGACTTTTCTTCCAAAATTTTGAATTTGGTTCTGCTGTTTCAGGAGTCTCTAGGTCGTGATTCCTGTCTGAGAGGCTTGCATATATGTCCTTGAATGAGAATCAATCAAAATTATGAGCTCTTAATTCTTGTAATGAAGTTTTGAGATTTCCATAACCACCATTGAAGAAACTTGCCTTTTTTTGTCCAAATTTGAATTTTATGCTTAAAATGGACTGTACACGAAATTCGTAGGTGGATTATGATGTATCAAAGCCATTCAAGCCACAAGATATCCCTTAATTAATTTTTTTGATTTTTATTTGAATTTTAAGGATTTAAAATGAATTAAATCAAATAAAATTAAATAAAAATGGAAAAATTAACTTTTAATCTTGAAATAAATAATGGGACACGTGGGTGGCATGACAAGGCTGAATCAAGTGGAAAAGTGGGCCCTTTTGTCAAAAATTGAAGTTTCAAGGATAGTTGACTTTGGCCATTTCACAAAAATTTCCCAACTTCTCCAATGCATATCTTGCTCAATTTTGATCATATGAACATGTTCTTGGACATTTTGGAAAGGTCTTGAAGTCCTCTAACCAATGCCTTTGGTCCCATGTAATTTTGATTTACCAATCTCAAGTTATGGTCTTTGACTTAAAGTGCCTTTTTGTTGACTTTTGAAAATGACCTATAATGTTGAAATTGGTAACTTTTTGTGAGAGCATTTCTTGGACTTGGAATGTGAAGATGAGTTGTAGTAAATATCATCCCCTTCAAAATGAGCATTGGATGGGATTTTTCTGATGAACCATGAAAAAGTTATGCCTTGGTCAAGTTACAGTTGACTTTTCAGCTGTCCAAAAATAGAAACTTTTGACACCTTGATGATTTTTGAGCCATGCTTGTGGAATCATGATCAAGACTTGATCAAATGATGATTGTGGCTTCAAAATAAGATGTTGACCAAAAATTTTTACTTTTGACTGCCAAATGACCATTTTGCCCCTACAGTTGATTGTGAAGCAATTACGGTTTTTGACTGTGCAACTTGACCTTGTGAGCCTTGAAACTTCACATGTAGGTGCTTGACAATGTGTATGAGCATATGGGGTTTGACTGGGCCCTTGAAAACCTCAACTTCCTTGCAAGAACCAAAGCCCTAATTTGACTGGCTTAGGAGGGTGTTTGAACTGTGCAACCCTTGAGTAGACTTGAGATGATGCTTGCCAAAACTTTGAAGAATATGGGAGGGCAAATTTTGGGGTACAACAGTAGGTTACTGTGATGCTGACTTTGCTGGAGACAGAGTTGAACGTAAAAGCACTTCTGGAAGCTGCCAGTTTTTGGGAGAAAATCTAATCTCGTGGTCCAGCAAAAGAGAATCCACCATTGCTCTATCAACAGCAGAAGCTGAATACATAGCAGCAGCTGGATGCAGCACACAAATGCTCTGGATGAAAAATCAACTTGAGGACTTCCAGATTTGAGAGTAACATTCCTATCCTCTGTGATAACACCTCTACTATTTGCTTAAGTAGAAATCCAATTTTGCATTCTAGGGCTAAGCATATAGAAATAAAACATCATTTTATTAGGGACTATATTCAGAAAGGAATCTTAAACTTAAAATTTATTGATACAGACCATCAATGGGCTGATATCTTTACAAAACCACTTTCTGAAGATAGGTTCAACTTCATTCTGAAACATCTCAGCATGAAGCTCTGTCCAGAATAAAACTGTTTTAATTTTATATATTAACCTTCAGAATTGTGTTTATTTCCCTGTGAACTTCTGATCAATCCTCTTTCAGAATTTTAGAAATGCAGATTGTATCAGAATCTATCCATGAAGATCTGAGCGCTTCAGTTCAAGGATAGGTGTGTTGTTCACTCTAGGAAACAAGTTTCATCCAGTCATCAGTTGTTTCTTGAGGCTGAACACGCGTTCACGCTTTTGAAAAGGCAAAGCGCTGATTAGATGCATTGAGACACATGTCATTGGTAACCGTTTAAGTATCTTTCTGAAATCGCCTAAAATCAACCATCATTAAATGCTATTAATCATGATTTATTTCTCTCTCTTAACCGTTTATGTTTTCAAAAACTTTTTCGAAATCTATTTAAACACCATTCACACCTGTGATCGGTGGATCTGGAACTGACTGTTTTTAGCTGGTTTCGCGAAATGTCGCGGAAGCAAGAGTCGCCACCGTCTTTTATTTTCTCCAACATGGAAAGGACAAAAGCATAGAAAAATTCCTTATTGAGATTAGCTCTCGGTTCGGGAGGTAGATTTATAGAAAGGGAAGGTGTTAGCACCCTTTCTATCCATGGTTATCCATGGGCTCTTAGATACTTGCTCATTTGTGTTTTCAAAAGTGTTTTGCTTTTCAAGGTGAGTGGGTTTGAAAAAAGTTTCTTTGAAAGTTTCAGATCGACTCTTGTATCAGTCCTCAAGAGTGTTTGAAAAATTGTTTTCGAATGCTTTTTGAAAAGTGTCGGTGTGAAAAGAAGTTTTTTTGATTTGTTTTGAATTAGAGCAAGTATCCACGAGTCATCTACCTACCCTAAGGAATTAGGCTGTGTTAATGTCCTTAAGGTAGTGCCATCCCACCATTGAGAGGTAGGTAGCACCACCGTTGGAGGTGTTCGGGTCAATTCGAGTTTAGGGACAGTGTGGCCACCGAGCAACAGTAAGACACCTTAGAAGCTACCCTTATGCCATTGATCTTTTTATTCCGAGGCAACTATTCCGAGGCAACTTGTTTCGAGGCAACTTGTTTCGAGGCAATTTGTTTCTAGGCAACCGTTTCGAGGCAACTAGACCAATGGAACATAAGGACTCACTAAGACGTCCTATACTCGACGACCACGTTTCGAGGGGCAAGGCAACAGTGAGGCGTACCCTAAGAGTGGTGTGTGAATTGTGTGTCATTTTCAGATAAAATTTGTCTTGTCATGCATTTAGTGATCTACGCTTTGATTTTTATTTGGGCTTACATTCTTTCATGTGATTAACAGTTTAAAGGGTGCGGAAATTAAAATGCGGAAAAATAAAGGTCCTACGCTATTACAAGGCGCGGGTCTACATCGCCAAATTAACAAAGACCCGATTTGAATACAGAGTGCAGAAAGTAAATGTCCTAATTATCTATTACAAGGCTTTGGGGCAAATACATTATATTTAAAAAAGGAAATAAAAGTAAACGTGCGAAAAGAAATAAGAATCGAGAGTGCGAGGGCGTTGGACCCTTTAAGGAAATTGAATTGAAATTACAAATCAATTAATGATTAAATAAGAAAAGAAGTTTTTTTTTATGTTTTTGTATTTAATGGACATAAAGAAAATTAATTGGATTTTGAAATTAAATAAAAACCTAGTTCTAAATTAGTTTTAATTATTAAAGAAAATATTTAAGTTTAAACCTAATTTACTAATTGTTTAATTACAAGAGTATTTACAAAATTAGTTAATAATAATAATTATAATAAGGAAATATTTATTAAGAAAAAAAGGAATAAAAATGCTAAAAGCCCTAATTTGTATATTTTTTAGTTATTAAGAAAACATTAAAATTTAAAACCCTAAATTAAACTAAATTGATTAATGAAATTTATTTACAAAATAATATTAAATAAAACATATTTTTTTATTTTATGATTTTCTGTTTTTTTGGATTTTTATATTAAATTTGGTGAATTAAATAAAACAAAAGAAAAAAACAATTAAAATAAAAAGAAGAAAAGAAAATGAAAAAAAGAAAATGGTAATGCAAACCATGGGGGTGTTGACCCAATTTAGGAGATGTTATGAAGCAATTTGGCCCACTACAAGTTAGGCCTTTTGTTGACTTTTGTGGTTGCGTATGCGTCTGTTGACTAGCATGCATGGTGGACTCCAGGTTCTGGCCTTTGGATGAGACTTACTGGGCGCGTGGCAAGCCAAGGCGTTGGGTGTATGGTGAGCCCTGGAGTGTGCACTGCATGGAAACATGTGAAACAAAATAATAGAAACAATTTGAGGGGACCTGGGATTCGAACCCAGGTCCCAATGCTTACCAGCGAATGCCTTGACCAAGTGAGCTGTTTGCGCGCGTTGTACATAGAATAGATAACAAATAATATAAAACAAAACTAACGTTAATGATATAAAAATAAAAAAACGCGCTGGAATTCAAACCCTCCAGTCATGTCTCGCCACGCAATCTTCTTCTCCGTTCGTCCATGTAACAAAAAGAGATAGCGGGGGTTTTAAACCCCCCCAAAACACAGACTTATGGATAATAGCGATTAGGCCATGCTTGACCATAAATTGAGCGCGAGGTTATGAAGCGATTCGTTTGGAGGTCACGATTCCAACCATGGCATTTTGATGTCCTAATTTTACAGTATGGGGAAATCCCCAATTTGAAGCTTGAGAAACCCTAAAATATTTCAATGGTGAATCATGATGTGATGCGTTAAAATGCAATTGGATCAATCTACTAGCTTTAGAAAGCCCCTAGCAACACAAAACAACAAAGAAAATGGGTTAATTGCTTATGAAATATGATATACGATTTGAAAAAAAGAAGCAAACCGGAGGAGGTCTATGGCACGATTCCTTGAGTGATTATGCTTGTTTTTGATTGCCAAAGCTTCCTAGGGATGTCAGGAATATGTTTGGATGGGAATTGGGACTCGAGACTTGCTGTAAGGAGGTTTTCAGTTTTCAAGTTTGTGTGACCATTTTGCAATTTGGTATGGCCGTTTTTGGAGCTCTTTTGTCGTGTCTTTTGCTTGTGATCACTTGCATATAGGTTAAGTAATGAGTTTTGATAAGAATTATGGCCAATAATGCCTTGCATTCATGCTTAAGATTTTGACATAAACTCCATTAACACACCTTCCATTTTTGAGCCAAATTTGAATTCTTGCTTGATTAGGCCTTGGCACGAATTTGGGATGTGCATAATGGTGGTTCAAAGCTAATCAAATCAAGATATGTCCCTTAATTAATCTTTTTGATTTTTATTTGATTTTAAAAGATTTAAAATGAATTAAATCCAATAAAATCAAATAAAAATGAAAAAAATTAATTTTAAATTTTGAAATAAAATGTGGGACACGTGGGAAGCATGGCCAAGCTGATTCAAGTGGAAAAAGTGGGCCCCTTTTGTCAAAAATGAAATTTCAAGGATAAATGATTTTGGCCATTTCACAAAAATTTCCCAACTTCTCCAATGCATATCTTGCTCAATTTTGAAGTTATGAACATGTTCTTTGACATTTTGGAAATGTCTTGAAGTCCTCTAATCAATGTATTTGGTCCCATTTCATTTTGATTTACCAATCTCAAGTTATGGTCTTTGACTTAAAGTCCCTTTTTGTTGACTTTTGAAAATGACCTATAATGTTGAAATTGATAACTTTTTGTGAGAGAATTTCTTGGACTTGGAATGTGAAGATGAGTTGTAGGAAATTTCCTCCCCTTCAAGATGAGCATTGGATGGGATTTTTCTGATGAACCATGAAAAAGTTGTGCCTTGGTCAAGTTACAGTTGACTTTTCAACTGTCCAAAAATAGAAACTTTTGACACCTTGATGATTTTTGAGCCATGCTTGTGGAATCATGATCAAGACTTGATCAAATGATGATTGTGGCTTCAAAATAAGATGTTGACCAAAAATTTTGACTTTTGACTGCCAAATGACCATTTTGCCCCTAGAGTTGACTGTTGAGCAATTAGGGTTTTTGACTGTGCAACTTGACCTTGTGAGCCTTGAAACTTGACATATAGGTGCTTGACAATGTGTATGAGCATATGTGACTTGATTGAGCCCTTGAAAACCTCAACTTCCTTGCAAGAACCAAAACCCTAGTTTGACTGGCTTAGGAGGATGGTTAACTGTGTAGCCCTTGAGTAGACTTTAAACCATTTGCTTGTCATAACTTTGAAGATTATGGGAGGGCAAATTTTGGGGTACAACAGTTGCCCATGTTCAATCTTCTTAGACCTGAGGATGTAGATTGGATTGTGTGCCTTTCGTGATCCGAGGGTGGAAGATGATTGAACACTAGAGTGCCCAGAAATTTGCACTCACATAGTAGAGTGTCAGCAGTGTGATAGCGGGAATGGGCTTACAGATGCCATTTAGAGAGGTGGTGGATAGGAGGATGGGCTTATAGATGCCATCTGGAGATGTGACAGAACCTTGTCGGGAATGGGCTTATAGATGCCATTTGGAACTGTGATGGATAATTGTGGAGATGGGCTTATAGATGCCATCGGGAGGTGTCGATCGCATAAGAGATTCCTTAGCGAGAACTTACGTACCTGAGAAAGAAAGAAAATTACCTGGTATGTTACAGGAGTTTATCTTCAAACTCTTTATGTAGACGTGCCCTGGCTGGATATAAGAATCGAATCTTTAAACTCTTCAGACGTGCCCTGGAAGGATACAGGAATCGAGTCTGGTAATGTAGTCGTCAACAGATACACCCTGGCAAGATACAGGAATCAGATCTTCGAACTCTTCAGACGTGCCCTGGCAGGATATAGGAATCGAGTCTGGTAATGTAGTCGTTAACAGATACACCCTGGCAAGATACAGGAATCGGATCTTCGAACTCTTCAGACATGCCCTGGCAGGATACAGGAATCGAGTCTGGTAATGCTAGTCGTCAACAGATACACCCTGGCAGGATACAGGAATCGGATCCTCGAACTCTTCAGACGTGCCCTGGCAGGATACAAGAATCGAGTCTGGTACTGTAGTCGTCAACAGATACACCCTGGCAGGATACAGGAATCGGATCTTCGAACTCTTCAGACGTGCCCTGGCAGGATACAGGAATCGAGTCTGGTAATGTAGTTGTTAACAGATACACCATGGCAAGATACAGGAATCAGATCTTCGAACTCTTCAGACGTGCCCTGGCAAGATACAGGAATCGAGTCTGGTACTGTAGTCGTCAACAGATACACCCTGGCAAGATACAGGAATCGGATCTTCGAACTCTTCAGACGTGCCTGGCAGGATACAGGAATCGAGTCTGGTAATGCTAGTCGTCAACAGATATACCCTGGCAGGATACAGGAATCGGATCCTCGAACTCTTCAGACGTGCCCTGGCAGGATACAGGAATCGAGTCTGGTACTGTAGTCGTCATTAGATACACCCTGGCAGGATACAGGAATCGGATCTTTGAACTCTTCAGACGTGCCCTGGCAGGATACAGGAATCGAGTCTAGTAATGCTAGTCGTCAACAGATACACCCTGGCAGGATACAAGAATCGGATCTTCGAACTCTTCAGACGTGCCCTGGCAGGATACAGGAATCGAGTCTAGTAATGCTAGTCGTCAACAGATACACCCTGGCAGGATACAGGAATCGGATCCTCGAACTCTTCAGACGTGCCATGGCAGGATACAGGAATCGAGTCTGGTACTGTAGTCGTAAACAGATACACCCTGGCAAGATACAGGAATCGGATCTTCGAACTCTTCAAACGTGCCCTGGCAGGATACAGGAATCGAGTCTGGAATCGATCGTCAATAGATACACCCTGGCAAGATACAGGAATCGGATCTTTAGTTGCGACCGTTGATAGTAATTGTCTTTGTATTAACTTTTGTCCTGAAAAGACAAAACGTTAGTTGTATGCGATGCCATGATGTATGACATGCGAGATGTGATAAGTGAGATTGTATGTTCATGATGCGTATATGCATGCTATAACGTATGAAGATGCGATGTTTATGAATGTATGTTTTTATCTAGGAAAGTAAATCCTTGACGGGTGCCGGGAGGTCACATCCTGGGCTGATGTTGGGGAATAGTGCTTTGTTGTTCTCGCTGGGGATGATAGTTGCAAGAATACCGGTAGGAGAAGATGACTTTGTTGGGGAATAAACTTGATGAAGAGATTACTCTGCGGGGAATAACTACTCTAGCAATCTTGCTGGGGAATAGTACTCTGTTGGGAGAGAGGTATTTTGCTAGGATGTTGATGATAACTCCGCTGGGGATACCGTGGTTATGTTGGAAGTGTTAATAGACTCCACTGGGGATGGGAAGACTTCGCCGAGGATGATCTTTCCGTGGCTTTTGGCTGAGGATAACCCAGTTATACTCTGGTAGGGAAATAACCTTTGAATAAAGCCGGGAGACGCGCTCGTGCTCTGTAGGGGATAAGCTTCCAGAATCTACTGGGGATAAGCTTCGTGCTGAGGAGATGGATTGAACTTTCCTGGGGAAACTTCTGGACTGGACTCTCCTGGGGAAATTCTTGAGATATACCGGGGAAGTGGCTCCACCGAATGTCTAGTATACCGTCGGGGAACAATCTTAGTCCAAGACTGCCGGGGATGCTTGTTAGGAATGCTCGTATATTGTTGGGGAATGTTGAGATCTGCTAGGGATACCCAACTTCCTTAAGGTTTGATAGAGTAGGCTAACTCTGCTTTAGGAGAGTGTATTGACTTGCTGGCTCACTCTCCGGGGAATTAAGATATCTTGGTTCTGTTCTTCAGCTGAACTTACCTTGGTACCTTCTTGGACATAGCAATTAGATCGCTTTAGACAACTCATTATTGCCCCTGTTTCTAATGTCACATGTAATTAATCCTTTGTTTTGCATGCAAATATTTATGAGTTAGCAATTATTGTCTAATGCATATATCACAATTTGAACCTTGGACGTTCTTCGCAAAACAAAACAGAAAAAGGAAAAACAATTGGCAATTGATCTGAAAAATGAATTTATATTGATCTTTGAATTTGCCTGTAAATAGGCGTTTTTGTACAAGAGGCTGACGTCCTAGTAAGAGAACGCCGCCGAACAAAAGAGTTTATACAATTTGTACAAAGGGAAAACAAAACAGCTATGTGAAAAGAATAATCCCACTGGGTTCCAACTCTACTATCTCCTTTATATCTTCGAGCGTCTCATCACTTGATGACCTAGCTGAAGATGAAACTGATTGATCGATGCCGTCTGAACTTGGTGTTGATACCGGATTCTGGATGCAAAGTGATCCAATGAGACATAGTATTACGATTTATCCCTAACTTTTGCCTAGACCGCCCTTTTGGGTTTTCAGTCCACCGGGATACCCATTTTTGCCCAAGCCGCCTTTTCAGGTTTTCGACTTTCCGGGTGTACAAATTTTTTTATTTCATCCCTCATTTTGCCCGAACCCTTTTGGTTCGCCGGGAAGCCCTAATTTTTGCCTAGGTATGTCAACCTAGCGGGTCTTTTGTTATGCGTAGTATCTTTTTACTATGTCTGCATTGGCGGGGTGAGGAAGGTCGTCACCATCCATGGTGGTTAGAATCATGGCTCCTCCTGAGAACACATGTTTAACCACAAATGGCCCTTCGTACGTAGGGGTCCATTTGCCCCTTTGATCACTCTGAGGAAGGATGATACGCTTGATTACCAGATCCCCAACTTGATATTCTTGTGGTCTGACTTTCTTGTTAAATGCCCTGATCATCCATTTTTGATACGTCTGACCATGACAAATAGCAGTAAGTCTCTTTTCTTCAATTAGATTTAGCTGATCAAGTCGTGTTTGGATCCAATCATCTTCACTTAGGTCTGCATCCTTCATTATCCGGAGAGAGGGTATCTGCACTTCGATCGGTAAGACTGCCTCCATACCGTAGACCAAGGAGAAAGGAGTTGCCCCGGTTGACGTCCTTGCTGAGGTTCGGTACCCATGAAGAGCGAATGGTAACATCTCGTGCCAATCTTTATAGGTCACTGTCATCTTCTGCACAATTTTCTTGATATTCTTATTCGCTGCTTCTACAGCCCCATTCATCTTCGGCCGGTAAGGAGAAGAGTTGTGGTGCTGTATCTTGAATTGCTCGCAGAGCTCAGTGATCATCTTGTTATTGAGATTGGTACCGTTGTCCGTAATGATCCTTTCTGGGACGCCATATCGACAGATCAGGTTATGCCGAATGAACCGTGCCACGACATTCTTGGTTACTGTAGCGTAGGAAGGTGCTTCAACCCACTTTGTAAAGTAATCAATCGCCACCAAGATGAAGCGATGCCTATTGGATGCCGTAGGTCTTATCTCACCGATCATATCTATGCCCCACATTGCAAAAGGCCAAGGTGCAGTCAGGACGTTCAGAGGAACTGGAGGAACATGCACCTTATCTGCATAAATCTGGCATTTATAACATGTCCGAGAGTGTTGGTAGCAGTCGGCTTCCATTGTGGACCAGAAATACCCTGCCCGAAGGATCTTCTTTGCCATAGTGTGTCCACTGGAATGTGTTCCGAAGGTACCCTCATGCAGCTCTGCCATGATCCTTTCTGCTTCAGTCTTATCCACACAACGCAGTAAGGTCGAATCATGGTTTCGCTTGTACAAAATGCCGTTGCTGAGGAAGAACTTCGCTGCGAACCTTCTCAGAAACTTTTTATCATTGACAGATGCACCTTCAGGGTATTCCTGAGCTTCCAAATATCTCTTCACCCCATGGTACCAAGGTTTCTCAGTCACTAACTCAGTCTCAAGATCACAAAAGTATGCCGATTCGTCCAGTTTCCAGATAATGACCCGGGGAGCCTCATTGTCCCATTTGACTTTAAACATGGAAGACATCGTAGCTAACGCGTCCGCCAACTGATTCTCCTCTCTTGGGAAATGTTCAAAAGTTATCTCTGTGAAGTGGGGGATCAATGTCAACACACATTCTTTGTAAGGAATAAGGTTCGGATGTTTCGTATCCCACTCGCCTTTGATCTGATTGATCACGAGAGCGGAATCTCCGAAGACACTCAGAAACTTGATCCTTAAGTCGATCGCAGCTTGGAGACCTATGATGCATGCCTCATACTCTTCCATGTTGTTGGTGCAGTTGAAACATAGACGGGCAGTGAGTGGAGTATGAATGCCTTGAGGGGATATGATCACAGCGCCGATACCGTTACCCAAAGCATTGGAGGCTCCGTCAAAGTGCATAGACCATCGGGATCCTTCCTCAAGTCCTTCATCTGGTCCAGGTACTTCACAATCAGTCACTATCATGATGCTCTCGTCTGGAAACTCGAATTTCATTGACTGATAGTCGTCTACTGCCTGGTGTGCCAAGTGGTCTGCCAATACACTTCCCTTGATAGCTTTCTGAGTCGTGTACTGGATGTCGTATTTCGTCAAGATCATTTTCCATCTTGCTATTCTCCCAGACAGAGCAGCCTTTTCAAATATGTACTTTATTGGATCCATCTTTGAGATCAACAAGGTAGTGTGAGTTAGCATATACTGTCTCAGCCGGCGAGCAGCACATACCAAAGCGCAGCAAGTTTTCTCGGGCAGTGAGTATCGGGTCTCACAGTCGGTAAACTTTTTGCTAAGGTAATAAATGGCATGCTCTTTTCGACCAGACTCGTCATGCTGCCCCAGCACACACCCCATTGAGTTGTCAAGTACTGTCAGGTATAGTATCAGAGGTCTCCCTTCAACCGGTGGCATAAGAATGGGTGGTTCTTGGAGATACTCTTTGATTCTGTCAAAAGCAGCCTGACATTCATCATTCCAACGTACTACCTGATCTTTCTTCAGCAGCTTGAAGATTGGTTCACAGGTAGCAGTTAGGTGCGAGATGAATCGAGCAATGTAATTCAGGCGTCCTAGAAAGCCTCTGACCTCTTTCTCTGTCTTGGGAACTGGCATCTCTTGAATAGCTTTAACCTTGGCAGGGTCCACTTGAATACCCTTATCACTCACGACGAAGCCTAGCAACTTTCCAGATCTAACCCCGAAGGTGCACTTGTTCGGGTTCAACCTCAGCTTGTACAATTTCAGACGGTCAAACAACTTCTGCAGATGGTCAAGGTGTTCCTCCTCAGTTTGGGGCCTTGCAATCATGTTGTCAACATACACTTCTATCTCATGATGGATCATGTCATGAAATAAAGCAACCATGGCACGTTGGTAGGTTGCCCCAGCATTTTTCAACCCGAATGGCATGACCTTGTAGCAGAAGGTGCCCCACTGAGTAACAAAGGTAGTTTTTTCCATGTCTTCAGGATCCATCTTGATCTGATTATACCCTGAAAAACAATCCATGAAGGAAAACACCTTATGCTGAGCAGTATTGTCAACCAGGACATCAATGTGAGGTAGGGGGAAGTCATCTTTGGGGCTTCCCCTGTTCAGATCCCTGTAGTCGACACACATTCTGACCTTACCATCTTTCTTTGGCACTGGAACTACGTTGGCAACCCACTGAGGGTAAGAAGTCACTGCAAGAAACCCGGCATCGAATTGCTTCATAACCTCAGCTTTGATCTTCTCGGACATCTCTGGATGCATACGGCGGACCTTTTGCTTAACCGGAGGGAAGTCTTCCTTGGTAGGCAGATGATGGACTACGATGTCGGTATCCAACCCAAGCATGTCTTCGTAAGACCAGGCAAAGTTCTCCACATAATCATGCAGCATCTAAATCAGCCGTTATTTCACGCTGAGCTCGAGATTGGCACCAATCTTGACTTCCTTTCTTTCTGTCTCAGTACCCAGATTCACCGTTTCCACTGGCTCTTCATGTGGTTGAATGGCCCTCTCCTCCTGGAGTAACAGTCTTGCAAGCTCACCAGGCACTTCGCAATCATCTTCACCTTCGTCTTTGGCTAAGTTGATCGGATTTTCGAAGTCATAACTGGCAGTAGCAGAGTCGTTACCAGTGAGATCCAGAGTGGATTGAAACCTGTATGAGTGAGTGTGTGTAAATACAGCTGCTTTGCAATATATATAAAGAAAGAAAGGGAGCGCAAGATTTGAAATGTGAAAAACGTTCAATGCTTTTATTCATGATATATGAAGGTGACAAACAAAAGCCCTCACAAACAGAACCACGGTGCCCCGGGTAAGACACCGGGCCATAAAGTTTCAAATTACTGTTTATTACAAATCCAAAACAAAGAAGTTCATTACTGGGTGACAAAAGTAATGGGTGTAAAGTCTTTTGCGGTCCAGTTGCTAGGTCCACCGTTGGCCGTTGGGTAGATCCAGCTGTCAAACTCTGATTCTTCCACTTTGTCTTCATCCCCAATAGCATTCACTCCTGGATTGGTGATGAGCACAGGAGGTCTTCCAATCCTTGCCTTGCGCACAGCCTTCTGAGCCTCTGCAGTGAAACCCAGCCCAAACTTGTTAGTCTTAGGAGTAAAATTAGGGAGCTTGCCCCAGTTTGCACATTCACCTTTTTCAATCACAGCCCGGGCGTCCTTTAAGGAGGCCATCTTCAAAGGAGAAACCTCTTCAACCACTGCTTCTGCTGCTGCCAATGTTTGTGGCACCTCTTCAAAATGTTGAAAGGGGGTCTCAATGAACTCCCCATCCATTTCCACGTACCTGAAGGAGTTGAGGTGGCTGACCATGTATTCCTCTTCCCCTTTCACTATTACAATCTTCCCCCTGACCGGGTACTTGAGCTTCTGATGCAACGTAGAGGTCACAGCTTCAGCCTTGTGGATCCACGGGCGACCCAGCAAACAATAATAGGATGGACGGATATCCATCACATAGAATTTTGAATCAAAGACCTATGACCCAACCCTGATTGGGATGTCAACCTCACCATGTACCATTCTTTTGGACCCGTCAAAGGCCCGGACAACAATGTTACTTGGTTTGAGCTCTAGACCCTCACAGTCCAGCCTGTCCAGAGCCTTCTTAGGTAGCACGTTTAGTGAAGAACCAGTGTCAACCAGCACGTGAGCAAGAGTAGTGCCCCTGCATTCAATGGAGACATGCAGGGCATCATTATGGTTCTTCCCTTTGGCTGTCAGATCGGCATCAGAGAAACCCAGGCCATTATCAGCGGTTAAGTTGGCCACACAGTCGGTGAATTGATCAGCAGACGTCTCTTGGGGTACGTGTGCCGTCTTTAAGAAAGCAATCAGGTCTTTAGCATGGGCCTCTGAATACAGCAGCAGTGATAGTATGGAGATTTTGGAGGGGGTGTGCCCCAACTGTTCAACGATGTTGAAATCACTTTTCTTTATAATCTTGAGGATCTCTTCCATCTCTTGCTTGGAAGCCTCAACAATGGTCTTTGGTGCCTCTGTCCGGGCAGGCATATCAGCAGCAATCCCCTTGCCCCGAGCGTCAGATGACTCGGCAGCAGGGGTGGAAACTTGATTAGGGGGGGAAACAGGCACACTGGCAGGCGTGATGATCAAAGGCCTTTGAATTGTTGGAGGAGAAATGTCTGGTGAGAACAGTCTTCCACTACGAGTGACCTTGGCAGGCCCGGTGATGTTGGCGACACCGGTGTCAGTATTGAACTCTTGCTTCACTCCCAAAACATAAACATCTGCCCTATAGTGCCACAGGACAGCTTTATCAGACTTGTAGGGGATGGGCCCCGGAATAGTAATGGTGATGGGAGCAATCTTGTGAACAGGCAAAATTTGGATAGGCTTCTTTGAAGGAGCCTTGGAAGGGTTATTGAAAATGGTAACAATTGAAATTTCTTCAACAGGGACAGTTGGAACGGTAGTCTTTTTGAACAAAATCTCTTTATTGTTCATCAGGTTTTGGACGCCTGATTTCAGCAAAGAACAACTACCAGGGGCATCAGCACATAAAGGGCAACCTTTGCTACATCCCGGAAATAAACCGGCTAGCAACATGTTCCTCTTGACAGTCAGCAGCGGTGTAGCAACATCATCCACAGAAGCTACATACAAATCCTCCTCAACAGCATTCACTCCATGCTGGGGCATGGGAGCGGTCACAACATTTGGCCTCTCGGGCGCCTCGAACTGTATCTCCTTGGCATCAATAAGGTCCTGAACCTTATTCCTCAGGGCCCAGCAATCATCAGTAGAATGTCCCGGGCTATCAGAGTGATACGCGCAACGGGCGTTGAGGTTGTATTTCGGAGATGCTGTGTTTACCATCTTCGGAGCCTCTTTGACAGTTACCAGGCTAGTTGACAGTAGTTGCGGCAGGATCTGAGAGAGAGTCATGCTGAGCCGAGTATACTGCCGTTTGGGCCTCTCAGCTCTGGGCTGGTTGTACTGTTGTGGAGCAGCAGCAGGCTTAGAAATAACCATCACGTTGACAGCTTGGCGACGTTCAGGTTTGTCTTGCCTTCTTGGACCATACACAGCACTTGCCTCTTTCTTGAAGGGTTTCTTTTTAGTATTTGAGGAGGCAACCTTCTGTATCTTCCCCGATTTTATACCAGCCTCGATCCTCTCACCAGTCAGGATCAGATCAGTAAACCCAGCAGAGGAATTACCAATGAGATGATTGAAAAATGGACCAGATAGGGTCCCCAGGAACATATCCACCAGCTCCCGGTCCGTCAATGGTGGTTGCACCCTGCCAGCCAGATATCTCCATTTCTGTGCGTACTCCTTAAAACCTTCACCCGATCCTAGCGACATACCCTGGAGTTGGGTACGCGTAGGAGCGAGGTCGGAATTATATTGATACTGCTTGTAAAAAGCAGTGGCCAGATCCTCCCAGTTACGAATGTTGGTTCCATCCAGCTGATAGAACCATTCGAGGTGAGTCCCTGAAAGACTCTCCTGGAAGAAATGGATCCATAAGTTCTTGTCTGCTGTGTAAGGATGGATCTTCCTTACATAAGAACGGAGGTGCGTCTTGGGATAGGAAGCCCCGTCATACTTCACAAAGGCAGGCGCCTTAAACTTGTGTGGAATTACCACCCCAGAAGATAACCCCAAGTCTCCGAAATCCAGTCCAGGCACTAGCTGAATCTCCATAGCATTTAATCTGTCCTCCAGTTGTTTGTACCGGTCCTCAGCAGGAGGGTACTGTTCGTCATTGAAGTCTGTCTCAGTGTCAGAGACGACAGGACTAGGGACCTCTCTCCCTTGGTGACTACCTTCCCCCACAGATGGAGTAGTCCTCTCAGCTTCATTTTGCAAAGTGTTCCCGAGCCTGCGCCCAGTGTTGAATAGCACAGTCCTCTTCTTCTTCTTATTCTTCTTCAGGAGCATAGCCTTCAGCTCTTGTTGTCCCTGGGCCAAGCCCATGATCAGCTCCTGAAATTGTGCGTTCTGCGCCTGAAGGGCCTTGATAGACAGCTCGGTATATGATTCAGGGTTCATGATGCTGAAATAAACAGCGAAGAACAGTAAGCAACCTGAAAAGAAGAGTACCTGCCATGCACATGATGAATGATATGTGTTTATGCAATGCATTCAAAGGTTCGAAAATTCAAATTTGTTGTAGACAAAAAGGAACACACGTTATCATTAAGGGGATAATTGTTTGGTACATCAAAGCCTCATGGGCACAACATTACAAGGCAAATCAATCCCAAAAGACACTACGTATCCTTTTCGGGGCAATGTAAGTGTTGAGATTCCTCTCCTCGAGCAGCAGGCGGGTGAGCTCCAGGACCTTCTTTTCACTAGCATGTAGACTGATCTCAAGAGAATTCCGTTCTTCCTTAAGCTGGACCCAGCTCTTCTGCATTTCTTCCCAGGATGTGGGCATTTCAGGATGTTGGATAGTGTAGGACACCTCTCCTTCCAATACTGGCTCTTTGATCACAGGGAGAACATGAGGATAAGGCATCTCTAACTTCTGGGAGCGGGCGCGTACCCACTTAAGATAAGGTTCCAACGGGATGGAGTTCCTGTGCCCCAGTGTCTTGTTGTCTATCTTACTGGGCATCCTCCAAGCTCTGATAAATCTCTGGCGAAGTCCTTGTGCATCGTTGTCGAAGTCAAAAACTATGTCAGGAATTAACATGTCATGAGGGCCGTCCCTCCGAGCATAACCAAACTGTCTCCAAGCCAGGCACGGGTTGTAAGTAATACCTCCTCTGATTCCAAGTAAAGGAACATTAGGGTACTCCCCGCAACGATCAATGATAGTGACACCCTCTCTGGACCGAGAACACCAATGTATATCAGCATGTGTAAGGGTCATCAATCGCTGTGACCACCTCAAACCCCGCTCGTTCTTCAAAATTGATTGTGGAAGGTGCGAAATAAACCACCTTCCCAGGAGAGGAGTGAAGCACATAAGAACACCTCTTTTTCTCATGGTTCGAGTGTAACATGAGTGAAGGATGCCCCCAAGCAACGTAGGTATAGGATTTCTGGACATGAAGATCTGGACAGCACTCATATCTATAAGCTGATCTGGGTTAGGGAACAACACCAAACCATAGACAAGGAGGGCCACAACTTCTTCAAAAGCTTGTAGGTCAAGGGAGTTCCAACATTCTTGGGCCTTTTCAAACAGAAACCTGGCTAAGAACCCTTTGATACAACTTGTAGCTTCCCAATGTCCCTTGAGGTCAGATGGTTGTAGGTGTAAGGCCTTAGAAATCTCTTCAAGTTTGGGTTCCTTTTCCGTACCGTTGTAGGGTAGTTGATCAAGGATAGGGATCTTCAGAAGCCGGGAGAACTCTTCCAATGTAGGTACCAGTTGATAATCCAGGAAAGTGAAACAGTGATGCAGAGGGTCAAAGAACTGGAACAGGACCTTTATCATATCTTCCTCAATGTTGGTGTTGACCAAGCTGATGAGTCTTCCATGTCTCTCACTGAATGAAGAGCTCTCGGGAATCCTGGAAATAAGCTCCTTAAGCTGAGGAGGGATCCTTACAAGGCTGATCTGAATTGTCTTTCTGCGAACAGTTTCCATGTCCTACAAAACAAGAACAAAGATGAAGATTCGAACCCCTGAAATGGTTAGTCAATGCATATGATGCCGGATGATGCCATGATGCTATGATTAAACACACCACAAACATTTACAAAGGCAAACATGATAAGGCACACAAGTCACACCACATCCCTTAGAGTTTAGGCCTGCATGGGGTCTGGGTATTACCCTCTTGAAGTTGGTGGGCTCAACCTGTCCTATCAGAAGTAACCGGGTTCTAAGGGTCCCAATATCACTGGATTGCTTTCATTGTTCATCGTTTTGATTTAGCCACTGAACTGGCGACCGAAATATTCCAGGAAAGCAACCCTCAACTGAGTGTAGTATCGAGTATCAACCAACCTCGGACTGCACCAAAGTCAGTTATCTCACTACCCTAAAGAGGCCAAGATAGTTCAATTAAGGTTCCTAAGGTCAGTTGATGCTTCACGACATCACGCGGAGGCCCCGTACTCTCCTTGACTAAACTAAAGGGTTACCGGTACACACCAAAGTGCCACATCAACGTAGTAGACTGTTTCAACCATGTCGGTATACCCCGCACAGTTCCCTCACAGCCTTGTTGCTACTTTCTAAGAAGGTATCCCCAGATCCGGGTTAGGATCTATAGAACTCCCAAGACAGTCCCACAATTTAAAGCAAACAAAACAAGGCAATTGAAAACATAAGTATGAGCTATCCTAAGGTACACCTCACTTTATAAGTTATTTCCCCAGCAGAGTCGCCAGTTCTGTGATCGGTGGATCTGGAACTGACTGTTTTTAGCTGGTTTCGCAAAATGTCGCGGAAGCAAGAGTCACCACCGTCTTTTATTTTCTCCAACATGGAAAGGACAAAAGCACAGAAAAATTCCTTATTGAGATTAGCTCTCAGTTCGGGAGGTAGATTTATAGAAAGGGAAGGTGTTAGCACCCTTTCTATCCATGGTTATCCATGGGCTCTTAGATACTTGCTCATTTGTGTTTTCAAAAGTGTTTTGATTTTCAAGGTGAGTGGGTTTGAAAAAAGTTTCTTTGAAAGTTTCAGATCGACTCTTGTATCAGTCCTCAAGAGTGTTTGAAAAATTGTTTTCGAATGCTTTTTGAAAAGTGTCGGTGTGAAAAGAAGTTTTTTTGATTTGTTTTGAATTAGAGCAAGTATCCACGAGTCATCTACCTACCCTAAGGAATTAGGCTGTGTTAATGTCCTTAAGGTAGTGCCATCCCACCATTGAGAGGTAGGTAGCACCACCGTTGGAGGTGTTTGGGTCAATTCGAGTTTAGGGACAGTGTGGCCACCGAGCAACAGTAAGACACCTTAGAAGCTACCCTTATGTCATTGATCTTTTTATTCCGAGGCAACTATTCTGAGGCAACTTGTTTCGAGGCAACTTGTTTCGAGGCAATTTGTTTCGAGGCAACCGTTTCGAGGCAACTAGATCAATGGAACATAAGGACTCACTAAGACGTCCTATACTCGACGACCACGTTTCGAGGGGCAAGGCAACAGTGAGGCGTACCCTAAGAGTGGTGTGTGAATTGTGTGTCATTTTCAGATAATATTTGTCTTGTCATGCATTTAGTGATCTACGCTTTGATTTTTATTGGGGCATACATTCTTTCATGTGATTAACAGTTTAAAGGGTGCGGAAATTAAAATTCGGAAAAATAAAGGTCCTACGCTATTACAAGGCGCGGGTCTACATCGCCAAATTAACAAAGACCCTATTTTGAATAAAGAGTGCGGAAAGTAAATGTCCTAATTATCTATTACAAGGCTTTGGGGCAAATACATTATATTTAAAAAAGGAAATAAAAGTAAACGTGCGAAAAGAAATAAGAATCGAGATTGCGAGGGCGTTGGACCCTTTAAGGAAATTGAATTGAAATTACAAATCAATTAATGATTAAATAAGAAAAGAAGTTATTTTTTTTTATGTTTTTGTATTTAATGGACATAAAGAAAATTAATTGGATTTTGAAATTAAATAAAAACCTAGTTCTAAATTATTTTTAATTATTAAAGAAAATATTTAAGTTTAAACCTAATTTACTAATTGTTTAATTACAAGAGTATTTACAAAATTAGTTAATAATAATAATTATAATAAGGAAATATTTATTAAGAAAAAAAAGAATAAAAATGCTAAAAGCCCTAATTTCTATATTTTTAGTTATTAAGAAAACATTAAAATTTAAAACCCTAAATTAAACTAAATTGATTAATGAAATTTATTAACAAAATAATATTAAATAAAACATATTTTTTTATTTTATGATTTTCTGTTTTTTTGGATTTTTATATTAAATTTGGTGAATTAAATAAAACAAAAGAAAAAAACAATTAAAATAAAAAGAAGAAAAGAAAATGAAAAAAAGAAAATGGTAATGCAAACCATGGGGGTGTTGACCCAATTTAGGAGATGTTATGAAGCAATTTGGCCCACTACAAGCTAGGCCTTTTGTTGACTTTTGTGGTTGCGTATGCGTCTGTTGACTAGCATGCATGGTGGACTCCAGGTTCTGGACTTTGGATGAGACTTACTGGGCGCGTGGCAAGCCAAGGCGTTGGGTGTATGGTGAGCCCTGGAGTGTGCACTACATGGAAACATGTGAAACAAAATAATAGAAACAATTTGAGGGGACCTGGGATTCGAACCCAGGTCCCAATGCTTACCAGCGAATGCCTTGACCAAGTGAGCTGTTTGCGCGCGTTGTACATAGAATAGATAACAAATAATATAAAACAAAACTAACGTTAATTATATAAAAATAAAAAAAACACGCTGGAATTCAAACCCTCCAGTCATGTCTCGCCATGCAATCTTCTTCTCCGTTCGTCCCTGTAACAAAAAGAGATAGCGGGGGTTTTAAACCCCCCCAAAACACAGACTTATGGATAATAGCGATTAGGCCATGCTTGACCATAAATTGAGCGCGAGGTTATGAAGCGATTCGTTTGGAGGTCACGATTCCAACCATGGCATTTTGATGTCCTAATTTTACAGTATGGGGAAATCCCCAATTTGAAGCTTGAGAAACCCTAAAATATTTCAATGGTGAATCATGCTGTGATGCGTTAAAATGCAATTGGATCAATCTACTAGCTTTAGAAAGCCCCTAGCAACACAAAACAACAAAGAAAATGGGTTAATTGCTTATGAAATATGATATACGATTTGAAAAAAAGAAGCAAACCGGAGGAGGTCTATGGAACGATTCCTTGAGTGATTATGCTTGTTTTTGATTGCCAAAGCTTCCTAGGGATGTCAGGAATATGTTTGGATGGGAATTGGGACTCGAGACTTGCAGTAAGGAGGTTTTCAGTTTTCAAGTATGTGTGACCATTTTGCAATTTGGTATGGCCGTTTTTGGAGCTCTTTTGTCGTGTCTTTTGCTTGTGATCACTTGCATATAGGTTAAGTAATGAGTTTTGATAAGAATTATAGCCAATAATGCCTTGCATTCATGCTTAGGATTTTGACATAAACTCCATTAACACACCTTCCATTTTTTAGCCAAATTTGAATTCTTGCTTGATTAGGCCTTGGCACGAATTTGGGATGTGCATAATGGTGGTTCAAAGCTAATCAAAGCAAGATATGTCCCTTAATTAATCTTTTTGATTTTTATTTGATTTTAAAAGATTTAAAATGAATTAAATCCAATAAAATCAAATAAAAATGAAAAAAATTAATTTTAAATTTTGAAATAAAATGTGGGACACGTGGGAAGCATGGCCAAGCTGATTCAAGTGGAAAAAGTGGGCCCCTTTTGTCAAAAATGAAATTTCAAGGAAAAATGATTTTGGCCATTTCACAAAAATTTCCCAACTTCTCCAATGCATATCTTGCTCAATTTTGAAGTTATGAACATGTTCTTTGACATTTTGGAAAGGTCTTGAAGTCCTATAACCAATGTCTTTGGTCCCATGTCATTTTAATTTACCAATCTCAAGTTATGGTCTTTGACTTAAAGTCCCTTTTTGTTGACTTTTGAAAATGACCTATAATGTTGAAATTGATAACTTTTTGTGAGAGCATTTCTTGGACTTGGAATGTGAATATGAGTTGTAGCAAATGTCCTCCCCTTCAAGATGAGCATTGGATGGGATTTTTCTGATGAACCATGAAAAAGTTGTGCCTTGGTCAAGTTACAGTTGCTTTTCAGCTGTCCAAAAATAGAAACTTTTGCATCTTGAGACTTTTTTGAGCCATACTTGTGAAATCATGGTCAAGACTTGACCAAATGATGATTGTGGCTTCAAAATAAGATGTTGACCAAAAATTTTGACTTTTGACTGCCAAATGACCATTTGGCCCCTATAGTTGACTGTTGAGCAATTAGGGTTTTTGACTGTGCAACTTGACCTTGTGAGCATTGAAACTTGACATGTAGGTGCTTGACAATGTGTATGAGAATATGTGACTTGATTGAGCCCTTGAAAAACTCAACTTCCTTGCAAGAACCAAAACCCTAGTTTGACTGGCTTAGGAGGATGGTTGACTGTGTAGCCCTTGAGTAGACTTTAAACCATTTGCTTGTCATAACTTTGAAGATTATGGGAGGGCAAATTTTGGGGTACAACAATTTCCCCTGTTCAATCTTCTTAGACCTGAGGATGTAGATTGGCTTGTGTGCCTTTCGTGATCCGAGGGTGGAAGATGATTGAACACTAGAGTGCCCAGAAATTTGCACTCACATAGTAGAGTATCAGCAGTGTGATAGCGGGAATGGGCTAACAGATGCCATTTGGAGAGGTGGTGGATAGGAGGATGAGTGTGATCGGTGGATCTGGAACTGACTGTTTAACGCTGGTTCGCGAAATGTCGCGAAAGCAAGAGTCGCCACCGTCTTTTATTTTCTCCAAATGGAAAGGACAAAAGCACAGAAAAATTCCTTATAGAGATTGCTCTCGGTTCGGGAGGTAGATTATAGAAAGGGAAGGTGTTAGCACCCTTTCTATCCATGGTTATCCATGGGCTCTTAGATACTTGCTCACTTGTGTTTTCAAAAATGGTTTGTTTGCTTTTCAACTGTGGGTTTTTAAAAAAGTTTCTTTGAAAATTCCAGTTCGACTCTTGTATCGGTCCTCAAGAGTGTTTGAAAAATTGCTTTCGAAAGCTTTTTGAAAATGTGTTGGTGTGAAAAATATTTTTGAATTTGTTTTTAAATTTAGAGCAAGTATCTACGAGAACCTACCTACCCTAAGGAATTCGTCTGTGTAAATGTCCTTTAAAGTAGTGCCATCCCACCATTGAGAGGTAGGTAGCACCACCGTTGGAGGTATTCGGGTCAATTCGAAGGTTTGGGACATGGTGATCACCAGAGCAATGGGAAGACACCTTAGAAGCTACCCTCATGCCAGGTTCCCGGATCATGAGGACTTACTAAGACATCCTCTACTCGACGATCACCTTTCGAGGCAAGGCAACAATGAGGCGTACCCTAGGGGTGGTGTGTGATTTGTGTGTCAGATTTGTTTATTTTTGTCTTTTGTCATGTTATTGGTGATCTAGCGTTTGTTTTTATTTTTGTCCATTCATTCTTGCATGCCAATTAACAGTTAAAATATTTGCGAGAAGTAAAAATTCTAAACTATTACAAAAGGCGCGGGTCCACATCGCCAAAATTTCCAGGACCCGATTTGACAGAAAATAAAGAATTAAAGAAAAATAAAGTGCGAGAAATTAATTTACAAGGCCTTGGGAGAGATACATAAAAATCATATGAAAAAGAAATAGATACGCGAATTAAATAAGAATTAAAACGAGGGCGTTGGACCCTTTTTGCAAAATTAAATTAAACGATGAATTAATTAAAATTAAAGGGAAAAGAAATTGTCTTTTTGGTATTTTTTGGTACTTTGTGATTTTAATGAAAAAAGAATTAAATAAAATAAATGCTAACCCTAATTCTACAACTTTTGTTTTATTATGAAAAATGTTGAAGTTTTAACCTAAAATTAACCCTAATTATTTTATATACAATTTAATTATAAAAATAAATATCTAATATTTTAATTATTATGGAAGAAAAATAAAAAAGGAATAAAATTATCATGAACCCTAATTCTATATTTTTTAGATTTTTATTAAAAGAGTTAAAATTAAAACCTAATTTAAAACTAGTTAATTTATGAACTTATTTACAAAATATTAATTAAATAAATATATTTAATTTTTTTGGTCTTTTCTGATCTTTTATGGTATTTTGTGTTTTTATGAAAATATAATTAAATTAACAGAATTAATTAAAAATAATAATTGAAAGTAAAAAAATAAAGAAAAATAAAGAATAATAAAAAGAGTTTGCAAACCCGGGGGGTTCAGACCCCAAATAGGAGGTTTTCTCTTAGTAAATCTGGGCCCAACGCTTCAGGCCTGATGGACTTTCCCCACTAGCGTGCATCAGCGTTGACCCACGTACACCATGCTCTTCATATCCTAGCCCTTGATGGAATCCAGTGGGACGCGTGGACATTTGATATTGAATGTAGTCGTCAACAGATACACCCTGGCAAGATACAGGAATCGGATCTTCGAACTCTTCAGACGTGCCCTGGCAGGATACAGGAATCGAGTCTGGTAATGCTAGTCGTCAACAGATACACCCTGGCAAGATACAGGAATCGGATCTTCGAACTCTTCAGACGTGCCCTGGAAGGATACAGGAATCGAGTCTGGTAATGTAGTCATCAACAGATACACCCTGGCAAGATACAGGAATCAGATCTTCGAACTCTTCAGACGTGCCCTGGCAGGATACAAGAATCGAGTCTGGTAATGTAGTCGTTAACAGATACACCCTGGCAAGATACAGGAATCGGATCTTCGAACTCTTCATACGTGCCCTGGCAGGATACAGGAATCGAGTCTGGTACTGTAGTCGTCAACAGATACACCCTGGAAGGATACAGGAATCGAGTCCTCGAACTCTTCAGACGTGCCCTGGCAGGATACAGGAATCGAGTCTGGTACTGTATTCGTCAACAGATACACCCTGGCAGGATACAGGAATCAGATCTTCAAACTCTTCAGACGTGCCCTGGCAGGATACAGGAATCGAGTCTGGTAATGCTAGTCGTCAACAGATACACCCTGGCAGGATACAGGAATCGGATCTTCAAACTCTTCAGACGTGCCCTGGCAGGATACAGGAATCGAGTCTGGTAATGCTAGTCGTCAACAGATACACCCTGGCAGGATACAGGAATCGGATCTTCGAACTCTTCAGACGTGCCCTGGCAGGATACAGGAATCGAGTCTGGTAATGCTAGTCGTCAACAGATACACCCTGGCAGGATACAGGAATCGGATCCTCGAACTCTTCAGACGTGCCCTGGCAGGATACAGGAATCGAGTCTGGTACTGTAGTCGTCAACATATACACCCTGGCAAGATACAGGAATCGGATCTTCGAACTCTTCAGACGTGCCCTGGCAGGATACAGGAATCGAGTCTGGAATCGATCGTCAACAGATACACCCTGGCAAGATACAGGAATCGGATCTTTAGTTGCGACCGTTGATAGTAATTGTCTTTGTATTAACTTTTGTCCTGAAAAGACAAAACGTTAGTTGTATGCGATGCCATGATGTATGACATGTGAGATGTGAGAAGTGAGATTGTATGTTCATGATGCGTATATGCATGCTATAACGTATGAAGATGCGATGTTTATGAATGTATGTTTTTGTCTAGGAAAGTAAATCCTTGACGGGTGCCGGGAGGTCACATCCTAGGCTGGTGTTGGGGAATAGTGCTTTGTTGTTCCCGCTGGGGATGATAGTTGCAAGAATACCGGTAGGAGAAGATGACTCCGTTGGGGAATAAACTTGATGAAGAGATTACTCTGCGGGGAATAACTACTCTAGAGATCTTTCTGGGGAACAGTACTCTATGGGGAGAGAGGTATTTTGCTAGGATGTTGATGATAACTCCGCTGGGGATACCGTTGTTATGTTGGAAGTGTTAATAGACTCCACTGGGGATGGGAAGACTTCGCCGAGGACGATCTTTCCGTGGCTTTTGGCTGAGGATAACTCAGTTATACCCTGGTAGGGAAATAACCTTTGAATAAAGTCGGGAGATGCGCTCGTGCTCTGTAGGGGATAAGCTTCTAGAATCTACTGGGGATAAGCTTCGTGCTGAGGAGATGGATTGAACTTTCCTGGGGAAACTTCTGGACTGGACTCTCTTGGGGAAATTCTTGAGATATACCGGGGAAGTGGCTCCACCGAATGTCTAGTATACCGCCGGGGAACAATCTTAGACCAAGACTGCCGGGGATGCTTGTTAGGAATGCTTGTATATTGTTGGGGAATGTTGAGATCTGCTGGGGATACCCAACTTCCTTAAGGTTTGATAGAGTAGGCTAACTCTGCTTGGGGAGAGTGTATTGACTTGCTGGCTCACTCTCTGGGGAATTAAGATATCTTGGTTCTGTTCTTCAGCTGAACTTACCTTGGTACCTTGGTGGACATAGCAATTAGATTGCTTTAGACAACTCATTATTGCCCCTGTTTCTAATGTCACCTGTAATTAATCCTTTGTTTTGTATGCAAGTATTTATGAGTTAGCAATTATTGTCAAATGCATATATCACAATTTGAACCTTGGACGTTCTTCGCAAAACAAAACAGAAAAAGGAAAAACAATTGGCAATTGATCTGAAAAATGAATTTATATTGATCTTTGAATTTGCCTGTAAATAGGCGTTTTTGTACAAGAGGCTGACGTCCTAGTAAGAGAACGCCGCCGAACAAAAGAGTTTATACAATTTGTACAAAGGGAAAACAAAACAGCTATGTGAAAAGAATAATCCCATTGGGTTCCAACTCTACTATCGCCTTTATATCTTCGAGCGTCTCATCACTTGATGACCTAGCTGAAGATGAAACTGATTGATCGATGCCGTCTGAACTTGGTGTTGATACCGGATTCTGGATGCAAAGTGATCCAATGAGACATAGTATTACGCTTTATCCCTAACTTTTGCCTGGACCGCCCTTTCGAGTTTTCAGTCCACCGGGATACCCATTTTTGCCCAAGCCGCCTTTTCAGGTTTTCGACTTGCCGGGTGTACAGATTTTTTTATTTCATCCCTCATTTTGCCCGAACCCTTTTGGTTCGCCGGGAAGCCCTAATTTTTGCCTAGGTATGTCAACCTAGCGGGTCTTTTGTTATGCGTAGTATCTTTTTACTATGTATGCATTGGCGGGGTGAGGAAGGTCGTCACCATCCATGGTGGTTAGAATCATGGCTCCTCCTGAGAACACATGTTTAACCACAAATGGCCCTTCGTTTTCAATCAATACTTTTGATTTCTGTGTTCTTCTTTCTCAAGAAACCCCTTAAAGCTTTTTCAAAAAATCCTCGTGTGAACATGGCTTCTAGCAGCAATCTTTCATCAGGTTCCCAGAAAGATGCATCAGCTGAGCAATATGAAGTTCCTCTCAGAACGCTACTCACTCCAGTCAAGAATCTTGAAGTTCTGTCAGAGATAATAGTGGATTTCAACAGTCTGAAGGAAAATGGTTTTGATTTATCAGAAGAGATTCAAGCTCAAGGATGGGAGAAATACTTTGACAGGTTGGTGGGTCCAACTTTTCCTATTTTGGTTAAGGAATTCTGGATTCACGCCTCTTCCTCAAATCACCAAGTCACTTCTTACATCACAAGGAAGAAGATTGTGATTACTGAAGACCTAATTGCAAGACTCATTGGGTACAATGGTGGTGGTATTCGTTGTATAGACATGGCAGAAAGATGCTCAGATGTTGCTGTTATAGCAAGGGAAATTTTCACGCTGGGGCTTCCCTCCAGCAAGATAAGGGATTTGAGAGATAAGCACAAAATTTGGGCAAAGATTATTTTGGGATGTTTCAACCACAGGAAGCCTACCAGCTCTCCTGATTACATAAACATAGATCAGCAGTTTCTAATCTATTTTATTTCTCAGAGGGTAAAGATTAATCTAGCTCATCTTCTGTTCAACCATCTGAGAACAAGCGTCAAGGAGACAAGAGAAGATGAACGCACTAAAAGGGATTGGATACCCTTGGGTAGATTGATATCAGATATTCTGACTGAGATTAGGCTGATTGAACATTTGACAGAGGCACAAGAGATCAGCAACCTGGAACCTTCTGTTGGCAAGCAGCTGAATGCCAAGAATCTGAAGAAGATGAAGCTGATATAGAACATTAAGAAGGAGCCCAACATCACTCCTTTTGCTGAAATCTCCAGCAGAAGAGTCCCTCTGGACGACTTCCCTATGTTCTCAGAGATTGACTCAAAGCCTCAAATCATTCTGAGATATTTGGATGCGTGCAAAGCTGATGGTACAACACCTAATCTAAATATTCAAGATCTTCAGTAGAAGGCACCAGAGGTTGTTCTGAAGAAGACTAAGAAGAGAAAAGCTGCTCCAGAAGGATCATCTCAACAGACTCCAAAGAAAAGAGGTAATCCTGTTTCTGTATCTGTTTTAAATTCAACTGTTGTTTCCTCAGCTACTCCTACTCCCACTCCAACTCCGGCTGATATCCCTACACCTCAAACCTTTGAATATTTTGAAATTGACTTTGACCCTTCTGAGTCATTAACCCTCAGAAGATCCCGCTCCAAACCACAAAATCCAAACACTGCAACCATACCAGAACCAGAACTTGCTCAAGTTCTTTCTGATATTGACCAACACTCTTCCGCTCCCCAAACAGAAAATCCAAATCCAAACTCAGAAATTCCCATCTCACCAAAACCTGACATTCCACTCTCACCAATACCAGAAACACCACTCTCTCCCATACCAGAACCAGAAATTCTACAACCTTCCTCTCCTCAAACAGAAACTAATCCACCCTCTCCTCAACATGCACAATCTCCACAACCTGAGACTCAAAACTCTGAGGCTCAAACCTCTGAGTCCCCTTAACCACAACCTTCAACCATTCAATTGCCCCGTGGTACCACTGTTAATTTGTCTCAGCTTCCCTCTTCACCAGAAACAACTCCACCAAATACTCCACATAGTCCAATCGTTATTTCTGACTCTCCCACTCCCTCACCTAAGAAAAATTCAGATGACCACAGCAAGACTGTCATTGATCTAACAGTCTTTGAATGCCCTGCTGCAATAAACCAGAAAACAGCCATCCCTAAACCGAACTAACCAGATGTTGGTTCCAGCATGTTGAACTTTGAAACAGATATGCAGAAGTGGACCGCTTCCTTAAAACAAGTAAGTCTGGAAGTGGTTGATCCTGTTGTATCAGATTTCCTCTGGACCCAGTTCAGAAGATGGGTTTGTGCTGAAACCTTCAAATTGCAAGACCAGAGCTATGGACAGGCTCAACAGAACATCAGCAATCTGCTTTAGGAAATGGAAGGTCTAGTTCTGAGCAAGCTGCTGAAGGAAGAAGCTCTCCCTCTGGACATTGAGCCTTGGTCTGAAAAGCGTCCAGCATCTACAGTTCAACCTGCAGAAGAACAGGTTATTCAAGCTGAAGACTCGGGTCAAGCAGAACAAACTACAGAAAGCTCTGAGAAGCAGCCTGTATCTGAAGATCCTCAAGCTTCCTCTCTTGACAGGCAGGCTCTAGAGGATTTGAAGAGATTAGATATGATGATGATTGAATGGATGGACAAGCAGGATATCAAGATTGATTCTATAGCAAACATGGTAGCTAAGCAAAACGAAACCAGCGAACAAATCAAGAGCATGTTGGAAGCTCTGTTCACACGACTTCCTCCTTCTTCTTAGATTTTTTATGTTTTCCTTGTTTTCTTTACATGTTTGTCTGTAATATTTTTACTTGTTCTAAAGTATCATTGCTTCTGCTTTAATACAAACGTCTTTTTTCTCTGATCTTTTTAAACTCTGATTAATTGTGCTTTTTGATAACTGACAAAAACGGGGAGAAAGAATGATATTTTTCAATAACGGTTTACTGAGACAAAAGTATCAAACATTATAACATCCTTATATACTTGCTTTTCTGAAAATCCTACAGGTACAAGAATCTGATGAACTCTGATAAAGTAAGTTCTGATGCTCAAGGTCTCAAGGAATCAAAGGGAAATAATCAACTCTGGGGGAGTTTTTCTCATTATTACTCTGATACTTTTTATTCCTTACCCTCTTAGCTCTGATACCTTTTACTCATTATCTGATTATCTCTGATACCGTTTCCTCTCTATCCTTAAACTCTGATACTTTCATCATTTTATTTTAATTGAAAAAAATCTAGTTTTTGTCATCATCAAAAAGGGGGAGATTGTTAGAACATAGTTTGATTCTACAACCCTCAGTTAGAGTTTTGATGATAACAAAATACAAGATTAAATGAATTATGAGTTTTATATAAGACGTAGATGCTACTTAAAATTATGTTGTGTATTTACAGGAAACTCTGATGGAATCAGCATCAGAACATCAGTATCAACATCAGCATCAGAAGATCAGTACATGTGCTACGCTGATGAACAGAATATGCGCTTAACATACTTTGAATCTGAGCAAGATACTTATCATGTCACCAGCATTCAGAAACGCCAGAATAAGCTAAATCCAAGAACACTCTGATTGTCATCAAGCAGAACATTCTGAAGTGTCAACGTTACTGCATTTAAGGCAGATTAATTACCAACGGCTTTATTCCAAGACAAAGATCTTCTCAAAATGGAAAGAATGTTATGAGCATTGAAATGGAATTATGGACTGCAACGTATCTATTCCAAGAAGTATTTAAAAAAATCAGTGAGAAAGGAAATGGCTAATAATCTACAATACTCTACACGCATATACGCCTAAAGCCAATCATCATCATCTTCGTACTTACTTATTCAGTTTGCTAAAGCTCTCAGCCGTTTACTCTATAGCTCTAGCATTCTATTTTCATATAAGCTTCATTTTGTGTATTATCACAGTTGTGATATATAGTTTTTTCTAGAAAACATTAAACACACATTTGTTCATTTATCTGTAAAAGAATTTCCTTGAGAAACCGGTCTGTGGTTAGACTCAAGAAGGCTTTAGCAGTTGTTAAAGCAGCTTTGTATTCAGTTGAATATAGTGGATTAAGACCTCGTTGGAGAGAGGAGAAATCACCTTGACGGGCGGACTGGAGTAGTTTGAGATCAAACGAACCAGGATAAAAATAACGTGTTGTCTGCATTTGATTTCAAGTCTTAACAATTCAACCCCCCTTCTTGTGTTTTTCACATCTTCAGATGGCCCTCATGACATGTTGATTCCAAACTTGGTTTTTGACTTCGACAACGACACTCAAGGACTTCGAAAAAGGTTTATGCGAGCTTGGAGGATGCCCAAGAAAGTGGACAGTAAGACACTGGGACACAAGAATTCCATCCCCCTTGAGCCTTACCTCAAGTGGGTACTAACCCGCGCCCAGAGTCTTATAATGCCTTACCCCTACATTCTCCTTGTGATCAAAGAGCCTATTATGGAAGGAGAGGTTCCATACACCCTCTTGTATCCTGACATGCCAACGTCATTGGAAGATTTGCAAAAGAGTTGGATACAACTCAAGGAATAACAAAATACTTTTGAAGCCAGCTTCTGCGCCAGTGAGAAGAAGGTTTTGGAACTTACTCGTCGACTCCACGAAGAGCAGTCTCTCAACACCTACATCGCACCAAAGAGGATGCACAACGTCTTTTTACATTAAGATTTTTGTAATATTTTGCTCATGGGGCATTTGTGTACTAACAAATTTCTTATCATTAGTATGACGTGTGTTCTTTTTGTTTGCAACAACTTTATATTTCTGAATCCTTGAATGCACTACATGAATACATATCATTCATCATATGCACAAACAGGTCTTCACACCAGGTTTCCTTATCTTTCTGCTATTTATTTCAGCAAGATGGATATAGAGCAGACAGTCAAAGACCTACAAGCACAAAATTCACAGTTCCAACAACTCCTCATGACCTTGGCAAATGGTCAGGCGGACCTTAAAGCACTGTTAGAAAAGGAAAAAGAAAAGGAGAAAAAGAAGAAAAAAAGCTGGTGTGGCCACTATGGGCAAAAGATTTGAGAACCAAGCTAGAAGAGTCCTTGATTTCGCCTGAACGTCTGATGAAGGGGTTGGCAAAGGAAAGGGAGTTGCAGTACCATTCGAGTCTGAGGCTAAAGAAGAAGAAGAAGAGGATGAAGATTACTCTGAGCAGCAGTACCCTCTTGCAGACGATAAGTATAAGAATCTGGAAGAGCGATTGGCAGTTATGGAGGTACAAAGAGTGTCTGGGCTGGATTTCGAAGAGTTAGGCTTGGTTTCTGGGATTGTCATTACCCCCAAGTTCAAAGTTCCTTTTTTCGCTAAATATGATGGTTATTCTTGCCCAAAGATGCACCTACGGTCTTACGTCAGAAAGATCCAACCTCATTCTTCTGATAAGGATCTGTGGGTCCACTTTTTTAAAGATAGTATTTCAGGTATGCAATTGGACTGGTTCTACTAGCTTGAGAGGGCTGACGTACATAATTGGGAGCATCTGGATGCTGCCTTCTACAGACAATATCAGTATAACACAGACTTAGCACCTACTCGTACTCAACTGTAGAGTATGGGTATGGTCTCTAATGAAGGGTTTAAAGAGTATGCCCAGAAATGGAGGGACTTGGCTGGAAGGGTGCAGCCACCATTGTCTGATAGAGAACTGGTTGATATGTTTTTGGGGACGCTGTCGGGTCCATTCTTTAATCACCTGATAGGGAGTTCATTGGCAGGGTTTACTGAATTAATTCTTACTGGTGAACGAGTTCGAGCTGGCATAAAGAGTGGTAAGATTCAAAAAGATACATCTGCTTCCGCCGCTGTCAAAAACCCTTTTCCAGCTAAGAAAGAGGTATCAGTTATTTACTCTCAAAAAGGTCGAGGAAGAGTAGAGCGTCGGCCAACGGTGGGGGCTGTGATGATCCAAAAGACTGCAGCTGATCAACCTAGAAATGATCAACCAAGAACCAACCAACAAAGAGGGGGAAGGCTTGCTAGGAAGTTCACCAAAATAAACATGACGCCTGCCCAGGTTCTCCCCCATCTCTTGAAGCTAAACCTTAAAACCTTGAGGGATCCGCCACAAAATCTGAATACAACTTCTCCTTTTTACCATGCCAATGCTAAATGTGCTGACCATTCCGATGGAATAGGGCACGACACCAACAATTGTTAGGCCCTCAAAGACAAGATCCAAGATTTAATAGATGCCAAGGAGGTAGAATTCGATGCGCCCGAAAAGCCGAATGTGATTTCTGCCCCAATGCCGAAGCATGGTCACAGTGCCCATGCTATCGAGGGGGATCTGTATGTCGCTGCTGTTGATGACTTAATGACTCCATTGCTAGTGATCAAGATGAATCTATTGAAAGCCGGGATCATCCCAGGCTGTGAAAAAGATTGTCACTTTTGTTCGTCCCTACAATCCGACTGTCTGTTACTGAAGTTAGGCGTCCAACGCCTGATGGATAATTAAGAGATCCTCTTTCAGAAAACTCATGTTACTCCTGTTACTCCAATCAATGATGTTGCTATAATTACCATTTCCGATAATCTTTCCAAGGTCTCCAAAAGACCTGTTAAGATTACACCTGATCCAAAGATTGTATCGTTGAAGATTACTATGTCGGGGCCTATCCCATACAAGTCCAATAAGACAATACCGTGGAATTATGGAGGAGAGATCTTTTATCACGGTGTGAAGAAGATCGAATCAGTGGAAGAGAATTCCGATGAAGATACTCCTGACGTAGGAAATATTGTAGGGACAAGTAAGATAACTCGTAGCGGAAGAATCTTCTCTCCAGAGATTGCTCCTCCAAGGGAAATCTTCGGTCCCTCAAGTGCTCATGTTCCAGTCAAGATATCTGCGCGAAGTCCAGTGATTGAAGAAATTGTTACTCCAGAAGTTGTACCCTCTGCTATTACTGCTGATAAAGGTTAGGGGATCCAAGAAGCGCCCGTCAGGATGAGGGCTCAACCTTTGGTCATCCTCGAGACCACCGAAAAGGAAATGGAGGAAATTTTAAAGATAATTAAGAAAAGCGACTATGATGTCGTAGAACAATTGGGGAAAACCCATTCAAAAATCTCCATGCTGGCCCTATTGCTCTGTTTTGAGGCTCATGCCAAAGCCTTGATCAAATTCCTGAAGACGGCGCACGTGCCTCAAGAAACTTCTGCGGATCAGTTTCAAGAGTGTGTAGCTAGCCTTACAGCCGACAATGGTCTTGGCTTCTCTGATGCTGATCTAACGTCTAAGGGAAGAAAGCATAATGATGCGCTGCATGTCTCAGTGGAGTGCAGAGGAACCACACTTGCTCATGTTCTGGTTGATACCGGGTCATCTTTAAATGTCCTACCAAAGAAAGCATTAGACAGACTAGACTCTGAAGGTTTTGAAGAAGTGAAAAACACAAGAAGGGGGTTGAATTGTTTAAACTTGAAATCAAATGAAGACAACACGTTATTTTTATACTGGTTCATTTGATCTCAAACTACTCCAGTCCACCCGTCAAGGTGATTTCGCCTCTCTCCAACGAGGACTTAATTCACTATATTCAACTGAATATTACAACTGCTTTAACAACTGCTAAAGCCTTCTTGAGTCTAAACCACAGACCGGTTTCTCAAGGAAATTCTTTCTTACAGATAAATGAACAATATGAGTGTTGAATGTTTTCTGGAAAAACTATATATCACAACTGTGATACTACACAAATTAAGCTTATGTGAACTAGAATGCTAGAACTATAGAGTGAGCAATTTGAGAGCTTTATCAAACTGTATGAGTGAGGATGATGATGATTGACTTTTGGCATGTAGAGTATTGTAGAGCATTAGTCAATTCACTTCTCACTGATTTGTTTAAATACTTCCTGGAAAAGATACGTTGATGCCAATTATTCCATTTCAATGCTCATTACGTTCTTTCCATATTGAGAAGATCTTTGTCTTGGAATAAAGCCGTTGGTAATAAATCTGCCTTAAATGCAGTACCGTTGACACTTCAGAATGTTCTGCTTGATTAAGATCAGAGCGTTCTTTAGCTTTAGCTTATTCTAATTTCTTCTGAGTGCTGATGACATTGATAAGATCCTAATCAGAGTCAGAGTGTGTTGAGCGCAGATTCTGTTCATCAGACTTCAGCATAAGCATATGTACTGATCTTCTGGTTGACATCTTCTGATGTTGATGTTGATATTCTGATCTTCTGATGCTGATTTCATCAGAGTTTCCTGTAAATACACAACATAATTTTAAGTAACATCTATGTCATATATAAAACTCATAATTCATTAAATCTTGTATTTTGTTATCATCAAAATTCTAACTGAGGGTTGTAGAATCAAACTATGTTCTAACAATCTCCCCCTTTTTGATGATGACAAAAACTAGATTTTTTTCAATTAAAGTAAAGTGATGAAAGTATCAGAGTTTAAGAATAGAGAGGAAACAGTATCAGAGCTAATCAGATAATGAGAAAAAGTTATCAGAGCTGAGAGGGTAAGAAATAAGTATCAGAGTAAGGATGAGAAAAACTCCCCCTGAGTTGATTATTTCCTTTTGATTCCTTGAGTATCAGAACTTTATTGAACCTTTCTTTAAGCATCAGAATTTTGCTTTATCAGAGTTCTTCAGATTCTTGTACCTGTAAGCTTTTTAGAACAAAGAACTTCAAATAAATAAGAATGTTAGAATGTTTGAGACTTTTGTCTCAATAAACCGTTATTGAAAAATATCGTTCTTTTCTCGCCCTTTTTGTCAGCGATCAAAAAGCATAATTAATCAGAGTTAAAAGGATTAGAGCAAAACACGTTTTTATTGAAACAGAAGCAATGAGAGTTTAGAACAAGTATAAATATTACAGACAAACATGTAAACAGAACAAGGAAAACATAAGAAAAAATCTAAGAAGAAGGAGGAAGTCGTGTGAACAGCGCTTCCAACATACTCTTTATTTGTTCGCTGGTTTCATTCTTCTTGGCTACCATGCTTGCTATAGATTCAATCTTAATATCCTGCTTGTGCATCCGTTCATTCATCAGAATATCTGATCTCTTCAAATCCTCCAGAGCTTGCCTGTCAACAGAGGAGGATTGAGGATCTTCAGATACAGACTGCTTCTCAAAGCTTTCTGTAGCTTCTTCTGCTTGACCCAAGTCTTCAGCTTGAATAACCTGTTCTTCTGCAGCTTGAACTTGAGATGCTGGACGCTTTTCAGACCAAGGCTCACTGTCCAGATGCAAAACTTCTTTCTTCAACACTTTTCTTAGAACTGGACCTTCCATTTCCTTTAGTAGATTGCTGAAGTTCTGCTGAACCTGTCCATAGCTCTGGTCTTGTAGCTTGAAGGTTTCAGCGCATACCCATCTTCTGAATTGAGTCCAGAGATGATCTGACACAGCAGGATCAACAACTTCTAGAGTTGCTTGTTTCAAAGAAGATATCCATTTCTGCATATCTGATTCAAAGTTCAAAATGCTGCTACCAACATCTGGTTGTTTCGGTTTGGGAATAGCAGTTTTTTGGTTTATTGCAGCAAGGCGTTCAAGGACTGTTAAGTCAATGACTGTCTTGCTGTGGTTTTCTGTATTTTTCTTGGGTGAGGGAGTAGGAGAATCAGAAATAACGATTGGACTATGTGGGGAGTTTGGAGGAGTTGTTTCTGGTGAGGATGGTAGTTGAGGTATGTTAACAGTTGTACCACAAGGCAATTGAATGGCCAAGGGTTGTGGTTCAGGGGACTAAGAGGTTTGACCCTCAGAGTTTTGTGTCTCAGGTTGTGGAGTTTATGCATGTGGAGGAGATGGTGGATGATTTTCTGGTTGGGGAGAGGAAGGTTGTGGAATTTCTAGTTCTGGTATTGGAGTGAGGGAAGTTTCTGGAATGGGTGAAAGTGGAATGTCAGGTTGTGGAGAAATGAGAATTTCTGGTTGTGTATTTGGATTTACTGTATGGGGAGAGGAAGAATGTTGTTCTATATCAGACCGAACTTGTGCAAGTTCTGGTTCTGGAATGGTTGTATTGTTTGAATTTAGTTATTTAGAGCGGGATCTTCTGAGGGTTAATGACTCAGAAGGGTCAAAGTCTTCAAAATCTTCAAAGGTTTGGGGTATTGGGATATCAGATGGAATTGGAGTTGGAGTAGGAATGAATATGGAACCAGCAGTTGAACTTAAAACAGATACAGAAACAGGATTACCTCTTTTCTTTGGAGTCTGTTGTGATGATCCTTCTGGAGCAGCTTTTCTCTTCTTAGTCTTCTTCAGGGCAACCTCTGGTGCCTTCTGCTGAAGATCAAGAATGTTTAGATTAGGAGCTGTTCCATCAGCTTTGCACGCATCCAAGTATCTCAGAACTATTTGAGGCTTGGAGTCAATCTATGAGAACAGAGGGAAGTCGTCCAGAGGAATTCTTCCGCTGGAGATTTCAGCAAAAGGAGTAACGATGGGCTCCTTCTTAATGTTCTCTATCAGCTTCATCTTCTTGAGATTCTTGGCATTCAGCTGCTTGCCAACAGATGGTTCCAAGGTGCTGATCTCTTGTGCCTCTGTCAAGTGCTCAATCAGCCTATTCTCAGTCAGAATATCTGATATCGACCTGACCAGGGGTATCCAGTCCCTTTTAGTGCGTTCTTCTTCTCTAGTCTCCTTGACGCTGGTTCTCAGATGGTTGAATAGAAGACGAGCTAGATTAATCTTTACCTTCTGATTAATAAAATAGATCAGAAACTGCTGATCTATGTTTATGTAATCAGGAGAGCTTGTGGGCTTCATGTGGTTGAAACAGACCAGAATAATCTTTGCCCAAATTTTGTGCTTATCTTTCAGATCCCTTATCTTGCTGGAGGGAAGCCCCAGCGTCAAAATCTGCCTTTTTATAACGGCAACATCTGAGCACCTTTCAGCCATGTCTATACAGCGAATGCCTCCACCATTGTATCCAATCAGTTTTCCAATTAGGTCTTCAGTAATCACAATTTTCTTCCCCATTATATAGGAGGTGACTTGGTGATTTGAGGAAGACGCGTGAATCCATAATTCCTTAACCAAAATAGGGAAAGTTGGACCCACCAACCTGTCAAAGTATCTCTCCCATCCTTGATCTTGAATCTCTTCTGATAAATCAAAACCATTTTCCTTCAAACTGTTGAAATCCACTATAATCTCTGACAGAACTTCCAGGTTCTTGACTGGAGTGAGTAGCGTTCTGAGAGGAACCTCATATTGCTCAGCTGATGCATCTTTCTGGGAACCTGAAGAGATATTGCTGGAAGACGCCATTGTTCACACGAGGTTTTGAGAGAAAAAATTAAAGGGTTTTCTTGAGCAGTAAGAACACAAACACAGATATCAGAAAAATTGATTGAAAACAAAAGTAAGGGTAAATGTTGTGAATGTGTGTTAGTGGTGTTTAAATAGATTTTGAAAAAGTTTTTGAAAACATAAACGCTTAAGAGAGAGAAATAACTCATGATTAATAACATTAATTGATTGCTGATTTTAGGGGATTTAGGAAAGATACTTAAACGGTTACCAGTGACATGTGTCTCAATGCAACCAATCAGCGCGTTGCCTTTTCAGAAGCGTGAACGCGTGTTCAGCCTCAGGAACCAGTTGATGATTGGATGACACTTGTTTGCTTTGAGTGAACATCACTTCTATCCTTGAAATGAAGAGCTTAGAGCTTCATGGATAGATCTGATACAATCTGCATTTCTAAATACTCTGAAAGAAGATTGATCAGAAGTTCACAGAGTAATAAACATAATTCTGAAGGTTAATATATAAAATTAAAACAGTTTTATTCTGGATAGAGCTTCATGCTGAGATGATTCAGAATGAAGTTGAACCTATCTTCAGAAAGTGGTTTTGTAAAGATATCAGCCCATTGATGGTCTGTATCAATAAATTTTAAGTTTAAGATTCCTTTCTGAATATAGTCCCTAATAAAATGATGTTTTATTTCTATATGCTTAGCCCTAGAATGAAAAATTGGATTTCTACTTAAGCAAATGGCATAAGTATTATCACAGAGTATAGGAATGTTACTCTCATAAATCTGGAAGTCCTCAAGTTGACTTTTCATCCAGAGCATTTGTGTGCTGCATCCAGCTGCTGCTATGTATTCAGCTTCTGCTGTTGATAGAGTAATGGTGGATTGTCTTTTGCTGGACCACGAGATCAGATTTTCTCCCAGAAACTGGAAGCTTCCAGAAGTGCTTTTGCGTTCAACTCTGTCTCCACAAAGTCAGCATCACAGTAACCTACTAAGCTGTATTCACTAGATTTTCTATAAAACAAACCCAGATTAGTAGTACCTTTCAGATACTTGAAAATTCGCTTAACAGCTGTTAAGTGAGATTCTCTAGGATCTGATTGGAGTCTTGCACAAATGCATACACTGAATAAGATATCAGGCCTTGAGGCTGTAAGATAAAGAAGAGAACCAATCATACCTCTATAGACTTTCTGTTCTACCTTTTTGCTTACCTCTTCTCTTTCCAGAATGCACGTGGGATGCATTGGAATCTTTGATGCCTTACATTCTGAGAGATCAAATTTCTTCAGAAGTTCTCTGACATATTTGCTCTAATGAATGTAAGTTCCTTCCGGGGTTTGATTGATCTGGATGCCCAGAAAGAATTTCAGTTCCCCCATTAGGCTCATCTCAAATTCTGCCTGCATACACTTAGCAAACATTCTTCCCAGAGAGGGATTAGTAGATCCAAATATTATATCATCAACATAAATCTGGCAGACTAGAATGTCATTCTTAACTGTCTTACAGAATAAGGTTGTGTCCACTTTCCCTCTGATGAAATCCTTTTCTAACAGGAAGTTACTCAGTCTTTCATACCAAGCTCTGGGAGCTTGTTTCAGACCATACAGTGACTTCTTTAGTTTGAAAACATATTCTGGATTTTTTAAACTTTCAAAACCAGGGGGTTGGTCCACATATACCTCTTCTTCTATATAGCCATTTAAGAATGCACTCTTGACATCCATCTGATACAGAGTGATGCCTTTATTAACAGCAAAAGAAATTAAAAGTCTGATAGATTCTAACCTGGCGACTGGAGAAAAGGTTTCTGTATAGTCTATCCCCTCTTGCTGACTATAACCTTGTTGTGTACCCCAAAATTTGCCCTCCCATATTCTTCAAGATTTGCAAAGAGCATGCTTCAAAATATCCCAAGGGTTGCACAGTTCAAGGGCCTCCTAACAGTCAAAAACTAGGGTTTTGGTTCTGACAAAGAAATTGAGGTTTCCAAGGGTCCAAACAAGTCCCACATGCCTACAAACATGGTCAAGCATCCACATGCCAAGTTTCAATACTTACAGCACAAAATTGCACAGTCAAAAACCCTAATTGCTCAATAGTCAACTGTAGGGGCAAAATGGTCATTTGACAGTCAAAAGTTCAAATTTTTGGTCAACATCTTATTTTGAAGCCACAAATACCATTTGATCAATTCTTGATCATGATTCTCAAGGCATGGCTCAAAAAGTCTCAAGATGCAAAAGTTTCCATATTTGGACAGTTGAAAAAGTCAACTGTAACTTGACCAAGGCATAACTTCCACATGGTTCATCAGAAAAATTCCATCCAAAGCTCATTTTGAAGAGAAAGACATTTCCTACAACTCCACTTCACACTTAAAGTCCAAGAAATGCTCTCACAATAAAGTTATCAATTTCAACATTATAGGTCATTTTCAAAAGTCAACAAAAAGGCACTTTAAGTCAAAGACCATAACTTCAAGACCTTTCCAAAATGTCCAAGAACATGATCAAAGCTTAAAAATTGAGCAAGATATGCCTTGTGGAAGTTGGGAAATTTTTGGGAATTTTGAAAAGTCAACTTTGCTTCAAATGCCTCAAAATTGCTAATGGGCCACATTTTCTTCCAAGAATCCTTATCCAAAGGCTATGCACGACCATTTGGCCCAAAGGGGAATTATTTCATCATTTTTTATTATTTATTTGAATTTTTAATCACTATTAATTCATTTAAATGAAATAAAATATGACAAAAATAGAAAACCATGTTTTTTAATCCCTTTTTGCAAGCATATTCTCTCCATAAAACCTCAAGATTTCGTGCACCCTCAATTTGGAAAGATTTGGCCATGATTGGTCTCAAAAGCACATGGAAAAGATTTGAAAAGATGCCATTAAAAATCAAATATTTGATTCATGATTACAAGGGTTTTTGGACTTGATTTGCAAACCTAAATCACTCACATACATATACAGATCACAACCCTAGTGCATAGAACCTTCAAGCTGCGCCTCATATCATATACACTTTTTGCATTTTTTGTGAAAAAGTTGAAAACTGAAAACACACATAGAGTGCAATTCAAAGCGAAATAAGGATTCCAATAGCTTGCCAAGGCATCAAGGAACCTAACTGAATCCTTTTCCACGCTTCTAGCATCAAGAATTGGTATATAGAAGTCAAAATTCCTCATACTTTATGCATAATCGTATTTGAATTTCTGGACATTTTTCATACATTTTGATTGTTGTTTTATACTAACATGGACCTTCTGAATCTATTGATATTTTTTAATTGAATTTTCATCGCCTATATGCAAACTTGCCATGGATGCCCTTTAGGGTTGCAGAGGTTTTAAAAGAGGGCTTTGTTCCTCTGGAAAAATTGAGACACAAGACTTATGCCATTGAAACCAGAAGCTCATGACGATTCAAAGCCACATGTCGCGCTCATTTTATGACCGACGGTGTGCTATTCGCTATTTTTATGTTCTTAATTTAGTGGGGGTTTAAAACCCCCGCTATCTTTCTCATATTTGCAGGTAAAACAAAGCTACCATGAAGGAGACGCTGAGTTGTCTCAATGTGATAGGGCTATTCAAATTTCAGCGCGTTTTTTTTTATTAATAGCATTAGTGTGTTTGTTTTTATATATTAATTCCTTTCTATTATAATAACAAAGTGACAAAGCAGCTCAGTTGGTGGAACGTAGTGTTGGCAAGCATTGGGACCTGGGTTCGATTCCCAGGTCCCCTCCCTTTCTCAATATATTTTGTTTTAACCTGATTCCATGTAGTATACGCCCAGAGATCTACCATGCATCCTACGCTCAAGCTTGCCACGCGCCCCATAAGATCAATCCAGTGGTCAGACGCTGCAGACCACCATGTGCATAGGTCAACGCCTTCATACACAAGCCAGGAAAGTCCACGTGGGCTAGCGTTTAATGGGCCAAACTGCTGGCAACTTACCTCCAAAATTGGGGTCAACACCCCCTATTGGTTTGCATTCTATATTTCATGCTTTTTATTTTTTCTATTTTATTTGTTTTATTTAGTTTTATTTTAATGCTTTAAATTAATTTTTCATAACATAAAAATACCAAAAAATCAGAAAAGACAAGAATAAAAAATATGTTTTAATGTTTAATTCACTAACATTTTTGTAAATAAATTCAACAATTAATTTAGTTTTAATTCTAGGTTTAATTTTAATGTTTTTTTTAATAAAAAAAATGTAGAATTAGGGTTTTAAATACTTTTATCCTTTTTCTTTTCTTTTACCATTATTAATAATTAATTATTTATTTTGTAAATAAATTTGCCATTAAATAATTAGGTTAAAACTAGGTTAAATTTAAACATTTTTTTAATAAATTAAAAATAGTTTAGAATTAGGGTTTTAATTTCATTTAATTTTCTTACTAAATTCCATAAATACAGAAAAAACTCAAAAATAATTTCCTTTTCTCATTTAACTTAATTAATTTATTAATTGTAATTTAATTTCCTTAAAAGGGTCCAACGCCCTCGCATTCCCGACTTTACTTCTTCTCGCATTTTACTTTTATTTCTTTTTGTGAATATAATGTATTTATCCCAAAGCCGTGTAATAGATTAATAGGACATTTATCTTTCCGCATTTTATTTTATTCAAATCGGGTCTTGGATTAATTTGGCGATGTAGACCCGCGCCTTTGTAATAGCGTAGGACTTTTAATTCCGCATCTTTTAATTGTTAATAACTCACATGAAAGAATGAATGCCAAAAATAAAAACAACGCGTAGATCACCAATGCATGAACAAGACAAACGTAATCGAAAATAACACACAAATCACACACCACCCCTAGGGTACGTCTCACTGTTGCCTTGCCCCTCGAAAAGTGGTCGTCGAGTAGAGGATGTTTTAGTAAGTCCTCATGTCCATGAACATGGCATGAGGGTAGCTTCTAAGGTATCTTCCTATTGCTCTGGTGACCACAAGTCCCGAACCTTCGAATTGACCCGAACACCTCCAACGGTGGTGCTACCTACCTCTCAATGGTGGGATGGCACTACTTTAAGGACATTTACACAGACGAATTCCTTAGGGTAGGTAGACAACTCATAGATACTTGCTCTAATTCAAAATAAATCAAAAGAACTCTTTTCACACCGACACCTTTCAAAAAGCTTTCAAAAGCAACTTTTCAAACACTCTCGAGGACTGATACAAGAGTCGAACTGAAATTTTCAAAGAAACTTTTTAAACCCACAATTGAAAAGCAAAAAAACAATTTTGAAAACACAAATGAGCAAGTATCTAAGATCCCATGGATAACCATGGATAGAAAGGGTGCTAACACCTTCCCTTTCTATAAATCTACCTCCCGAACCGAGAGCAATCTCTATAAGGAATTTTTATGTGCTTTTGTCCTTTCCCTTTGGAGAAAATAAAAGACGGTGGCGACTCTTGCTTCCGCGACATTTCACGAACCAGCTTTAAACAGTCAGTTCCAGATCCACCGATCACAGAACTGGCGACTCTGCTGGGGAATATTATAAAGTGAGGTGTACCTTAGGATAGTTCATAACTGTGTTTTCAATTGTATTGACTTGTTTGCTTTAAATTGTGGGTTGCATGGGAGTTACATAGATCCTAACCCGGATCTGGGGATACCCTGTTTAGGTAGCATAAGCTGTGAGGGACCTGTTCGGCGTAGACCGACATGGGTGAAGCAGTGGCTACGTTGGTGTGGCACCTTGGTCTGTACCGGTATCCCTTGTGTCGCAACGAGGAGAATATGTGTCTTCTGAGGAGTCATTAAGCACCAACAGACCTTAGAACCTTAAATGACCCAACTTAGCCAATAGAACAGTAGCAGTATGCTACGCCCATTGAGGCTAAACTCTCGTGATGGTTCTGGCCGCAAGAAAAGATTGCGATGCTGGAGTTATGACCAATTGAGGGTAGTCAGTGATATTGGGATCCTCTAGAGCCCGGTTACTTCTGATAGGACAGGTCTGAACCAACAAACTGAAAGAGGGTAATACCCAGACCCCATGCTGGCCTAAACTCTAAGGGCTTCTCTTGTGTGACTTGTGTGCCTTCCAACTTGACTACTTGCATGCTTGTTATCTGACACTTGGGTTTCTTGCAGGTTTTGTTTGTAGTCCTTAATTAGGACTCATAACAGGGTTTACTGAGTTTCTTGCAGGTTTTGTTTATAGTCCTTAATTAGGACTCATAACAGGGTTTACTGAATTTCTTGCAAGTTTTTATTTACAGTCCTCAATTGGGACTCACAACAGGGTTTACTTACATTACCCCATGCATCATGACATCATACCATTGCATGCATCCTACATAAAGACTAACCCATTTCAAGGATCCCAAGGGCTTGTGATGCAGGTCATGATGAATCAACTGTCCAGCAAAGGGCAAAAGGGGATTTATTTTCCTCTAGACAAGGTGGTCAGGGGCTATGACCCAATGGATATGGTGAGCCTTTGACCCTTGAAGAAGAATTCTCAACAACATGGGTTTCCTTCAATCAAGCTATAAATTCCAATGCTAACAATTTTCTTGTTTACCCTGCGAGGTCCTTGAAAACATTGCATACATATCATGCATATCATTGCATTACAGGTACCCTCTGTATAGGTCACTTACCTCCTTCGCTGTTTATTTCAGCAATGGCTTCCCAACAATACAACCAGGACTTCCATGCTCAAGAGACTCGGTTCGAGGAAATCCTCCTGAATTTATCCAAGGGTCAGGAGGAGCTGAGAACACTTCTCATGGGGACTTTGGTCAGGAACAGTGCTGAGGATGAACGGCTGAAACACCTGCAAGCTGAGATGGATGCAATGAAAGCCCAGATGCTGGGGCAGGTGACTGCCATTCAAGGTTTAGCTCAAAGACAAGAAGAGCTCGGAGTTCTCATCAACCAACTGCTTCAGGGTAACCAACTGGGGCAAACGTCTAAGGGTAAAGAGCCAGTCGTCATTCAACCATCTTTGAGACAAGGAAATAAGGGGAGAGCTCCTCAAATGGCTCCAGTGTCACAAATTCAGCATCAACCTCACCAACTTCATCCAGACAAGCCCAGGAGGCAATTCACCCAGCTTAACATGTCGCTGTTTCAAGCTTTACAACGCCTGTTGAGATTGAATCTGATCACATTAAAGGCTCATCCCCGGAACCCCAACACAGCATCTCCTACCTATCACCCTAATAAAAAGTGTGCCTACCACTCTGCCAGTCCAGGACATGATACAAATGAGTGTTGGGCTCTGAAGAACAAGATCCATGACCTGATTGATGAAGGAGCATTGGAGTTCACACAAGATGGTCAGGCTGAGTTTTTCTACCATCCCTCCAAGGCTCACCATTTGAAGTAACAAGCCCTGAGATGAAAAGACTTTTGTTCATTAGTATTTTCAAGTTGTAATTTTCTTTTGTTCAAACATTTACTCATGTTAAACGTTGTTATTTCATTAATGCATCGCATATGTCTGTTTTGAAACAATATATTCGTATTCACTATATGCAAATTATTTTCATATTTTTTCTGATGATCAACGCTCGATTAATAACTCTAAGCCTCTTGAGGGAGGATGACGAAAACGATACCACGATCTTTACAGTATGCTTTTGAACACACCCCACTGATGAGGTACAGGCATTGTTTCAATTCCTAAACACTGGAGTTATAAGGGTGATAATCCCTCGTCAACCCCTCTGAGCCAAAGAAGTAGGAGTTTTTCTTTTCGAAAATTAAAACCCTTTATCATAACCTGGGGAAGGGTAGTTCTCTCAGTTGATCCAAGTGCACAACGAATAGCACCAAAGAGGTCCTCACAAAACAAAAGACAGTGATGGTTCCGAATAATCATAAAGACAGGCAGTCATTACCCCTCAAAATAAACGCCCATTAAGTCAAAACCTATGAAGGAGACTTGCAAAACTGGGGCATCCCGCTGACTGTAATTCCACAAAAGAACAGCTCAGGCAAAAAAAAAAGGGATAACAAAAATCAGAAAAAGAAAGAGGTCTTATAAACCCTCGACAAAAAATGACTGCCTATTCAAAATAAGTTATCAACATCCGAATCATCACCGGAAAGTCAGAGCAAAGACTCAAACAAGGTCTAACGTATGATCAACTGAGTTTAGGTTTGGAGAACATCACGAAGAGCGGGTGGGTACAAATAAAATTTGAGCCTTGATCCTTTGTTTCTTAAACCGTGAACCAGGCCACGTTATAACCCTTAAAAGTCCTAGCTGAAGCATGGGTTAGTTCGAAAGCATACTGTTACGAAAGGTATCCTGACTCCTTAAGGCTTACGGTAAATACGTAGTTGACATCACGTTTTACAAACATTCACTTGTTTTATGAAAAAGAATGCATTTTCAAAATCTTCAAGACGGACATAAGCTTTGCATTTTTAACATAACTTTGTTTGCATATGACTTTTGTTTGAACAGCATAGAAATTCGCACGACGAATGCCTAGTGAATAGAAGCACTTCCAATCAAGGGGCATGATATGATCATGGTCTATTATCTGGGGCAGTCCAATCAAGATTCGGAGAATCTCTCAAAATGCCAAGATAGCCTGGGGCAAATCTCCGCCTGAGTCACTTGGGGCATTCCAACAACGAATCTTTCCTGATCAAACACCTTCTGGTGGCATGACAAAACACTTCTAACAGGGGCAACTCCCTACATTCTGAAAGCACGGACATAGTCGAAAAAAATACGCATAATCAAAGACCCGCTAGGTTGACGTACCTAAGCAAAAATAAGGGCTTCCCGGCGAACCAAAAGGGTTCGGGAAAAAATAAGGGATGAAATGAAAATAATCTGTACACCCGGCAAGTCGAAAACCTGAAAAGGCGGCTTGGGCAAAAATGTGTATCCCGATGGGCTGAAAACCCGAAAGGGCGGTCCAGGCAAAAGTTAGGGATCAAAACGTACGACTATGTCCTGTCATCTCGTCATCGGCCTGCCAGAAGAAGGTTCGTCCATCAACAACTATCAGCACCTCACAGGTCTTACTCCCCCACCTCAAAAATAGGGGCAATGATGAGTTGTCCAAACGATCTAATTTCTCTATCCGCTAAGGTACCAAGGTAAGTTCGGCTGAGGAATATAACCAGTATATCTTAAATCCCCAGAGAGTGAGCCAGCAAGTCAGTGCACTCTCCCCAAGCAAAGCTATTATCAGCCTCAAGGAAGTTGGGTACCCCCACAGATCTCAACATTCCCCAGCACGATATACGAACATACTTAAACAAGCATCCCCAGCAATCTTGATCTAAGATTGTTCCCCGGAGGTATACCAGATATTCAATGGAATCACTCCCCTAATACATCTCAAAATATCCCTAGGAGAGTCCAATCCAGTTTCCCCAGGAAAGTTGGGATCCATCTCCCCAAGCAGTAAGCTTATCCCCAGTAGATTCTGGAAGCTTCTTCCCCGCAGAGCACGAACGCGTCTCCCGGCTTTATTCAAAGGTTATTTCCCTACCGGGATATAACTGGGTTATCCTCAGCCAAAAGCCACGGGAAGATCGTCCCCGACGAAGTCTTCTTATCCCCAGTGAAGTCTATTAACATTTCCAACATAACAATGGTATCCCCAGCGAAGTTACCATCCATATCCTAGCAAAGTATCTCTCTCCCCACAGAGTATTGCTCCCCAGCAAGATCGCTAGAGTAATTTTCTCCCTGCAGAGTAATCCATTCGCCAAGTTTAATCCCTAACGGAGTTATCTTCTCCCACCGGTATTCTTGCAACTTTCGTCCCCAGCGGAAACGAAGAACTCTCTTCAAACATCAGCCCAGGATGTGACTTCTCGGCACCCGTCAAGGATTTACTTTCCTAGACGAAAACATACGTTCATAAACATCACATTTCCATAAATTATAGCATGCATATACGCATCATATCTTACAAATCTCATTTATGTTGAGAACATCATTTCCTGATCCATATCATGCATTTCATATGACTGACCTTTACCTTTCAGGAAAGATCCAGTTAAGTTCTCAGCTATATTTCAAGACTTTAGTCTGGTTCAGTTAAATCGACCCTAAGATTTTCCTGATTCTTATCCAGTCAAAGGCCTTCTCTGGTTCAGTCAGATCGACCCTAAGATCTCCCTGATTCTTATCCAGTTGAAGATTTCAAGACCTTGTCCGGTTAAGTTAAATCGATCCTAAGATTTTCCTGATTCTTATCCAGTCAAAGGCCTTCTCTGGTTCAGTCAGATCGACCCTAAGATCTCCCTGATTCTTATCCAGTTGAAGTTATTCCAAGACCTTTCCCGGTTCAGTTAAATCGACCCTAAGATTTTCCTGATTCTTATCTAGTCAAAGGCCTTCTCTAGTTCAGTTAAATCGATTCTTAAAGATTTTCCCAATGAAGACTCAGTAGAAGACATCCAAGATTCTCTCAGCGTTACTATTGAGGTTGAAGTCGCCCAAGATTCTCTCAGCGTTACTGTTGAGGTTGAAGTCGCCCCAGATTCTCTCAGCGTTACTGTTGAGGTTGAAGTCGCCCAAGATTCTCTCAGCATTACTGTTGAGGTTGAAGTCGCCCAAGATTCTCTCAGCGTTACTGTTGAGGTTGAAGTCGCCCAAGATTCTCTCAGCGTTACTGTTGAGGTTGAAGTCGCCCAAGATTCTCTCAGCGTTACTGTTGAGGTTGAAGTCGCCCATGATTCTCTCAGCGTTACTGTTGAGGTTGAAGTCGCCTATGATTCTCTCAGCGTTACTGTTGAGGTTGAAGTCGCCCAAGATTCTCTCAGCGTTACTGTCGAGGTTGAAGTCGCCCCAAGATTCTCTCAGCATTCCTGTTGAGGTAGTAATCTTCCAAGGTTCTCTCAGTGTTCCTGTTGAGGTAGTGACCGCCCAAGGTTCTCTCACCGTCCCGTTGAGGTAGTAACCATCCCTGGATCATTCATCACCGTTTGAAACTCCAGATTCAACTCCTGTAACCAGTCAGGGCGCATCTATACAAAGAGTTTGAAGACCAGCTCCTGTAATAGGTCAGGTAATCATCTTTCTTTTTCAGGTACGCAAGTTCTCGCTAAGGAATGTCTTACGCGATCGACACCCAGATGGCATCTATAAGCCCATCCACTCATCCATCATCTCTTAGCATGGCATCTATAATCCCATCATCCTATCCATCAATCTCCAAATGGCATCTATAAGCCCATTCCCACCATCACACTACTATGTGAGCGCAAATTTCTGGGCACTCTAGTGTTCAATCATCTTCCACCTTCGGATTACGAAAGGCATGTCAGCCAATCTGCATCCTCAGGTCTAAGAAGATTGAATAGGGGAAACTGTTGTACCCCAAAATTTGCCCTCCCATATTCTTCAAGATTTGCAAAGAGCATGCTTCAAAATATCCCAAGGGTTGCACAGTTCAAGGGCCTCCTAACAGTCAAAAACTAGGGTTTTGGTTCTGACAAAGAAATTGAGGTTTCCAAGGGTCCAAACAAGTCCCACATGCCTACAAACATGGTCAAGCATCCACATGATAAGTTTCAAGACTTACAGCTTAAAATTGCACAGTCAAAAACCCTAATTGCTCAACAGTCAACTGTAGGGGCAAAATGGTCATTTGACAGTCAAAAGTTCAAATTTTTGGTCAACATCTTATTTTGAAGCCACAAACACCATTTGATCAATTCTTGATCATGATTCTCAAGGCATGGCTCAAAAAGTCTCAAGATGCAAAAGTTTCCATATTTGGACAGTTGAAAAAGTCAACTGTAACTTGACCAAGGCATAACTTCCACATGGTTCATCAGAAAAATTCCATCCAAAGCTCATTTTTAAGAGAAAGACATTTCCTACAACTCCTCTTCACACTTCAAGTCCAAGAAATGCTCTCACAAAAAGTTATCAATTTCAACATTATAGGTCATTTTCAAAAGTCAACAAAAAGGCACTTTAAGTCAAAGACCATAACTTGATATTGGTAAATCAAAATGACTTGGGACCAAAGGCATTGGATATAGGACTTCAAGAGCTTTCCAAAATGTCCAAGAACATGATCAAAGCTTAAAAATTGAGCAAGATATGCCTTGTGGAAGTTGGGATATTTTTGGGAATTTTGAAAAGTCAACTTTGCTTCAAATGCCTCAAAATTGCTAATGGGCCACATTTTCTTCCAAGAATCCTTATCCAAAGGCTATGCACGACCATTTGGCCCAAAGGGGAATTATTTCATCATTTTTTATTATTTATTTGAATTTTTAATCACTATTAATTCATTTAAATGAAATAAAATATGACAAAAATAGAAAACCATGTTTTTTTAATCCCTTTTTGCAAGCATATTCTCTCCATAAAACCTCAAGATTTCGTGCACCCTCAATTTGGAAAGATTTGGCCATGATTGGTATCAAAAGCACATGGAAAAGAGTTGAAAAGATGCCATTAAAAATCAAATATTTGATTCATGATTACAAGGGTTTTTGGACTTGATTTGCAAACCTAAATCACTCACATACATATACAGATCACAACCCTAGTGCATAGAACCTTCAAGCTGCGCCTCATATCATATACACTTTTTGCATTTTTTGTGAAAAAGTTGAAAACTGAAAACACACATAGAGTGCAATTCAAAGCGAAATAAGGATTCCAATAGCTTGACAAGGCATCAAGGAACCTAACTGAATCCTTTTCCATGCTTCTAGCATCAAGAATTGGTATATAGAAGTCAAAATTCCTCATACTTTATGCATAATCGTATTTGAATTTCTGGACATTTTTCATACATTTTGATTGTTGTTTTATACTAACATGGACCTTATGAATCTATTGATATTGTTTAATTGAATTTTCATCGCCTATATGCAAACTTGCCATGGATGCCCTTTAGGGTTGCAGAGGTTTTAAAAGAGGGCTTTGTTCCTCTGGAAAAATTGAGACACAAGACTTATGCCATTGAAACCAGAAGCTCATGACGATTCAAAGCCACATGTCGCGCTCAATTTATGACCGACGGTGTGCTATTCGCTATTTTTATGTTCTTCATTTAGTGGGGGTTTAAAACCCTCGCTATCTTTCTCATATTTACAGGTAAAACAAAGCTACCATGAAGGAGACGCTGAGTTGTCTCAATGTGATAGGGCTATTCAAATTTTAGCGCATTTTTTTTTTATTAATAGCATTAGTGTGTTTGTTTTTATATATTAATTCCTTTCTATTATAATAACAAAGTGACAAAGCAACTCAGTTGGTGGAACGTAGTGCTAGCAAGCATTGGGACCTGGGTTCGATTCCCAGGTCCCCTCCCTTTCTCAATATATTTTGTTTTAACCTGATTCCATGTAGTATACGCCCAGAGATCTACCATGCATCCTACGCTCAAGCTTGCCACGCGCCCCATAAGATCAATCCAGTGGTCAGAAGCTGCAGACCACCATGTGCATAGGTCAACGCCTTCATACACAAGCCAGGAAAGTCCACGTGGGCTAGCGTTTAATGGGCCAAACTGCTGGCAACTTACCTCCAAAATTGGGGTCAACACCCCCTATTGGTTTGCATTCTATTTTTCATGCTTTTTATTTTCTCTTTTTTATTTGTTTTATTTAGTTTTATTTTAATGCTTTAAATTAATTTTTCATAACATAAAAATACCAAAAAATCAGAAAAGACAAGAATAAAAAATATGTTTTAATGTTTAATTCACTAACATTTTTGTAAATAAATTCAACAATTAATTTAGTTTTAATTCTAGGTTTAATTTTAATGTTTTTTTTAATAAACTACAAAATGTAGAATTAGGGTTTTAAATACTTTTATCCTTTTTCTTTTCTTTTACCATTATTAATAATTAATTATTTATTTTGTAAATAAATTTGCCATTAAATAATTAGGTTAAAACTAGGTTAAATTTAAACATTTTTTTTAATAAATTAAAAATAGTTTAGAATTAGGGTTTTAATTTCATTTAATTTTCTTACTAAATTCCATAAATACAAAAAAACTCAAAAATAATTTCCTTTTCTCATTTAACTTAATTAATTTATTAATTGTAATTTAATTTCCTTAAAAGGGTCCAACGCCCTCGCATTCCCGACTTTACTTCTTCTCGCATTTTACTTTTATTTCTTTTTGTGAATATAATGTATTTATCCCAAAGCCGTGTAATAGATTAATAGGAAATTTATCTTTCCGCATTTTATTTTATTCAAATCGGGTCTTGGATTAATTTGGCGATGTAGACCCGCGCCTTTGTAATAGCGTAGGACTTTTAATTCCGCATCTTTTAATTGTTAATAACTCACATGAAAGAATGAATGCCAAAAATAAAAACAACGCGTAGATCACCAATGCATGAACAAGACAAACGTAATCGAAAATAACACACAAATCACACACCACCCCTAGGGTACGTCTCACTGTTGCCTTGCCCCTCGAAAAGTGGTCGTCGAGTAGAGGATGTTTTAGTAAGTCCTCATGTCCATGAACATGGCATGAGGGTAGCTTCTAAGGTATCTTCCTATTGCTCTGGTGACCACAATGTCCCGAACCTTCGAATTGACCCGAACACCTCCAACGATGGTGCTACCTACCTCTCAATGGTGGGATGGCACTACTTTAAGGACATTTACACAGACGAATTCCTTAGGGTAGGTAGACAACTCATAGATACTTGCTCTAATTCAAAACAAATCAAAAAAACTCTTTTCACACCGACACCTTTCAAAAAGCTTTCAAAAGCAACTTTTCAAACACTCTTGAGGACTGATACAAGAGTCGAACTGAAATTTTCAAAGAAACTTTTTAAACCCACAATTGAAAAGCAAACAAACAATTTTGAAAACACAAATGAGCAAGTATCTAAGAGCCCATGGATAACCATGGATAGAAAGGGTGCTAACACCTTCCCTTTCTATAAATCTACCTCCCGAACCGAGAGCAATCTCTATAAGGAATTTTTATGTGCTTTTGTCCTTTCCCTTTGGAGAAAATAAAAGACAGTGGCGACTCTTACTTCCGCGACATTTCGCGAACCAGCTTTAAACAGTCAGTTCCAGATCCACCGATCACACTTGTGCTACCAATCGTGCCTTGTTTCTGACAACTTCACCTTGTTCATTCAGCTTGTTTCTGAACACCCATTTTGTTCCAACGACGTTGAATCCTTTTGGTTTAGGAACCAGATCCCATACGTCATTCCTGGTGAATTGATTCAGCTCCTCTTGCATTGCTAGAATCCAGTCATTGTCCAGAAGTGCTTCATCAATTGAGGATGGTTCAATCAGAGAGACAAGTCCCATGAAGGATTCTTCAGAGTTTCTGAAGCTGGTTCTTGTTCTGATTGGATCTTCCTTTCTTCCTAGGATAGTTTCTTCTGGGTGGTCCATGCTGCTTCTGGATGGTCTTTTCTGAGGTGGATCAACAGAAGATGCTGGATTGCTTGCAGTGCCTCTTTCTGATGTTGAGGGAGTATCTCTGTTAAGAGCTTCTGATGGCTTGTCTTCAGTACCTGTGAATTCAATTTCCATACCTGCAAATAATTCATTCTGCTTTGACTTTTCAGAGTCAAGCTTATCTTCAAAACGAACACTGATTGATTCTTCCACAATTTGTGTTTCTGTATTGTATACTCTGTACCCTCTTGAGCGTTCAGAGTATCCTAACATAATACACTTCTGTGCTTTAGAGTCAAACTTGTTCAAATAATTTTTAGTATTCAAAATAAAGCAAGTACATCCAAATGGATGAAAATATGAAATGTTGGGCTTTCTGTTCTTCCACAATTCATATGGAGTCTTTTCCAGAATAGGTCTTATGGAGATTCTATTCTGAATATAGCACGCTGTGTTTATCACCTCTGCCCAGAAGATCTTAGCAACGTTAGTCTCGTTGATCATGGTTCTGGCCATTTCTTGCAACGTTCTGTTCTTTCGTTCTACAACTCCATTTTGCTGGGGAGTTCTAGGACAGGAGAAATCATGCAGAATGCCTTTGTCATTAAAAAATGATTCAAAATCTTTGTTTTCAAACTCTCCACCATGATCACTTCTGACTTTGACGATTCTAAGATCCTTTTCATTCTGAACTTGGTTACAGAAGGTGACAAACACAGAGTGTGACTCGTCCTTGTGTCTTAAGAACTTTACCCATGTCCATCTGCTATAGTCATCTACGATTACTAACCCATACTTCTTGCCACTGACTGAAGCAATTTTAACTGCACCAAATAAGTCAATATGCAGAAGTTCTAATGGCTTAGAGGTAGAAACAACGTTTTTAGATTTGAAAGCAGGTTTTGCAAACTTGCCTTTCTGACATGCTTCACACAAAGCATCTGAATTGAACTTCAGGTTAGGAAGTTCTCTAACCAGATTGAGTTTGTTAATCTGAGATATTCTTCTCATACTAACATGCCCCAATCTTCTGTGCCAAATCCATTGCTCGTTGTTAACAGACAGAAGACACTTTACATTCTGACTTTTCAGTTCAGAAAGTTTGATTTTGTAAATGTTGTTTCTCCTCTTTCCATTAAACAGGATAGTCCCATCTTTCTGACTAACAGCTTTACATGAATTTTGATTAAAGATTATATCATAACCGTTATCACTTAATTGACTTATGGATAACAGGTTATGCATTAATCAATCTACTAATAATACATTACTGATAGAGGGAATATTTCTGTTACCTACTGTTCCAGAGCCAATGATCTTTCCCCTCTGATTGCCTCCAAAGCCTACGTGGCCTCCAGGCTTAAGTTCCAGGCTTTGGAACATATGCCTTCTTCCCGTCATATGTCGCGAGCAGCCAGAGTCCAGGTACCATGACTGGTGTTTCTGCTTTGCTGCTAAAGATATCGGCAACATGTATTATTTTATCCTTAGGTACCCATATTTTCTTGGGTCCTGATTTGTTAGTTTTACCAAAACTCTGGTTGAATTTTGGTTTGACAGAATAATTGCTACTGGTATATTTGATGTCGTGTGTGTGCCCATATACAAAGTGTGACTTAAGAGGAGTTCGTTTAATAACTAAATCCATGGCATTCTTTGGTGTAGGTACCTTACCTTGGTATCCTATTCCCTTTCTGCCATTTCTGCTAACTCCATAGATCATTGAAGCCGTTTTGCTTCTATCTATGCTTTTAGCAAGAAACTTCTGAAAGTTGTGATCATACTCCTTGATGATCTCATCAGCACTACTGGGAGTTTCAGGAATTGTTTCCTTCTGAGAGTTTTGTAAAAGATTTTCTAATTTTGAAACTTTATTTTTCAACTCAGAATTTTCCAATTTGAGACTCTCAGTTTTATCAGAGTCAGAAGCAAGATCCCTTTTCAGGTTTCTGAATTTGACTCTGATCTGCTGATATCGTTCCAGAATCTCATTTAGGCTTTCAGCTAATTCAGCCTTAGTAAAATTAATAGCAAAGTCAGGAAATACCTCTTCTGTGTTTGATTCAGAGTCTGATTCAGAAGCTTCATTGTCTTCTGCTATGTTCGCCATGAGAGCTATGTTTGCTCTCTCATCATCTGATTCTGAGTCAGCTTCAGATGTGTCAGAGTCATCCCATGTGGCCATGAGACTTTTCTTCTTTTCCTTGCCAAACTTTCTTTTGGGATTTTCCTTCTGAAGCTTTGGGCAGTCACTCTTGTAGTGTCCTTGCTCGTTGCATTCATAGCAGATGATGTCCTTGTTGTTTGTCTTTCTGCTTCCTCAAGAGCCTTCAGATCTTCTGTATCCAGAGGTAGGTTCTGACCTTCTGTATCTGGAGGAGGATTCGTTCTGGTTCTCAGATCTTCTGGGAGTCCTGAACTTTCTTTGCCTCTGCTTCCACAGTTGGTTCACCCTTCTGGAGAGGAGAGACAGTTCATCTTCTTCTGATGAGGACCCATCAGGGGTTTCTTCAACAGCCTGCAAAACCTTAGAGTCAGATTTTCTGTTAGATTTTAGAGCTAAAGGCTTACCTTGCTTTTGAGGTTCATCAGCTTCCAGCTCTATCTCGTGACTTCTGAGGGAGCTGACAAGTTCCTCCAGAGTGATTTTGTTGAGATCTTTATCTAGCTTCAGCGCTGTGACCATTGGCCTCCACTGTTTTGGCAAGCTTCTGATGATCTTTTTTACATGTTCAGAAGTAGAATACCCTTTGTCCAGAACTTTGAGACTAGAAACCAGAATCTGAAATCTTGAGAACATTGTTTCAATGGATTCACTTTCTTCCATCTTGAATGCCTCATACTTCTGAATGAGCGCAAGAGCTTTAGTTTCTTTCACTTGTAGGTTGCCTTCATGCGTCATTCTGAGAGAATCAAACATGTTCTTGGTAGTGTCTCTGTTTGAGATCTTTACATATTCAGAGTAAGAGATAGCACTGAGAAGAATGGTTCTGGCCTTGTGATGATTCTTGAAATCATGCTTTTGTTGATCAGACATTGCTTTCCTATCAATCTTCTGACCACTTGCATTCACAGGGTGCGTGTATCCATCTGTCACCATATCCCACAGGTCAGCATCATGGGCTAGAAAGAAGCTTTCAATTCTGTCTTTCCAAGAATCAAAGTTCTCTCCATCAAAGACTGAAGGCTTTCCACTGAATCTGTCTCTTTCTTCGTTGTTGTCATTGCTGATGTTGTGATGAGTTCCTGCCATAGTGTTTTTCAACGCTGGATCTTGTACTGACACATCAGGATGAGGGCTCAACCTTTGGTCATCCTCGAGACCATCGAAAAGGAAATGGAGGAAATTTTAAAGATAATTAAAAAAATCGACTATGATGTCGTAGAACAATTGGGGCAAACCCCTTCAAAAATCTCCATGCTGGCCCTATTGCTCTGTTACGAGGCTCATGCCAAAGCCTTGATCAAATTCCTAAAGACGGCGCACGTGCCTCAAGAAACTTCTGCGGATCAGTTTCAAGAGTGTGTAGCTAGCCTTACAGCCGATAATGGTCTTGGCTTCTCTGATGCTGATCTAACGTCTAAGTGAAGAAAGCATAATGATGTGCTGCATGTCTCGGTGGAGTGCAGAGGAACCACACTTGCTCACGTTCTGGTTGATACTGGGTCATCTTTAAATGTCCTACCAAAGAAAGCATTAGACAGACTAGACTCTGAAGGTTTTGAAGAAGTGAAAAACACAAGAAGGGGGGTTGAATTGTTTAAACTTGAAATCAAATGCAGACAACACGTTATTTTTATACTGGTTCGTTTGATCTCAAACTACTCCAGTCCACCCGTCAAGGTGATTTCGCCTCTCTCCAACGAGGACCTAATTCACTATATTCAACTGAATATTACAACTGCTTTAACAACTGCTAAACCCTTCTTGAGTCTAAACCACAGACAGGTTTCTCAAGGAAATTCTTTCTTACAGATAAATGAACAATATGAGTGTTGAATGTTTTCTGGAAAAACTATATATCACAACTGTGATACTACACAAATTAAGCTTATGTGAACTAGAATGCTAGAACTATAGAGTGAGCAATTTGAGAGCTTTAGCAAACTGTATGAGTGAGGATGAAGATGATTGACTTTTGGCGTGTAGAGTATTGTAGAGCATTAGTTAATTCACTTCTCACTGATTCGTTTAAATACTTACTGGAAAAGATACGTTGATGCCAATTATTCCATTTCAATGCTCATTACGTTCTTTCCATATTGAGAAGATCTTTGTCTTGGAATAAAGCCGTTGGTAATAAATCTGCCTTGAATGCAGTACCGTTGACACTTCATAATGTTCTGCTTGATTAAGATTAGAGCGTTCTTTGGCTTTAGCTTATTCTGATTGCTTCTGAGTGCTGATGACATTGGTAAGATCCTGATCAGAGTCAGAGTGTGTTGAGCGCAGATTCTGTTCATCAGACTTCAGCATAAGCATATGCACTGATCTTCTGGTTGACATCTTCTGATGCTGATGTTGATATTCTGATGTTCTGATGCTGATTTCATCAGAGTTTCCTGTAAATATACAACATAATTTTAAGTAGCATCTATGTCATATATAAAACTCATAATTCATTTAATCTTGTATTTTGTTATCATCAAAATTCTAACTGAGGGTTGTAGAATCAAACTATGTTCTAACAGGTTTGACCTTAAAGCCCAGTAATATCATTGTTAGAGCCTTCGACGATTCTAAGCGGATGGTTCACGGAGAAGTGGACATCCCAATTAAGGTGGGAACGGAAATTTTCAACTCTACATTTTATGTGATGGACATCCGTCCTTCATATTCTTGTTTGTTGAGAAGGCCATGGATCCACAATGTTGGGGCAGTAACTTCTTCTCTACACCAAATGCTCAAATACCCAGTTCAGGGGAAAATCATAACGGTTCATGGTGAGGAGGAGTATATGATAAGCCACGTTAACTCTTTCCACTACGTGGAGTTACATGGTGAATTCATAGAAACCCCTTTCCAACACTTTGAAGAGGTTTCTCCTGAGGTTGCGACGGCCAAAACAATAACTTTTGTGCCTACAATTACCAAGCCTGTGTCCCGGATGTAATCCCTTAAAGATGCGAAGGTTGTGATCGAGGAAGGAGGAAGTACAGTATGGGGTCAGCTACCAGATTTTCCTTTCCAGACAGATAAGTTTGGTTTGGGTTTCACTGCTGCTAGTCAGAAGGCTTTGCATCGCTCCCGGGCTGGAGGACCACCATTAAAAATTACTCATCATGGAGTTCATGCTTTGGAAGATTTTGAAGATGAGAGCAACTTTGAAGATTGGATCTTCCCAACCATTGAAGGAGGACTGAACAACTGGGAGGCGAAAGACTTCATTCCCATTACTTTCATCAATTAGTAATTTATCTTTTGAACATTTTCTGTTGGTCTGTAATAATTTTTAAACAATTCGTACACTCTTTTTGCCTTGTGCTCGGGGCATATAGGTCCATTTGTAAGGGTTTTGATTCTTCATTTTCATATGCCATTTTTAATGAATCATGGACGTTTTCATATATAAACTTTTGTGTTCATTTTCTTTCCTTTTACATTTTATTTTGTTTAAAGGTGGCTATCCCTTCCACACACCCACACTCACAAAATGCAGGTATCCATCCACTCCGGATTCCATGGGTAACAATTCTGCTTTGGCCTTCAGTGACTCTGAAGATCTGGTCAATCATGTCGAATACGAAGGTGATGAAGACTGTGAAGTGCCTGGAGAGTTGGCTAGACTTCTACAACAGGAAGAAAGGGCTATTCTGCCCCATGAAGAACTGTTAGAGACTATCAACTTAGGTACTGCCGAAGACAGAAGAGAGGTTAAAGTGGGTGCCAACCTAAAGCCGAATGTCAAAGAGCGCTTAGTTCAGCTGTTGAATGAATATGTTGAGATCTTCTCCTGGTCCTATGAAGACATGCAGAGACTCGATACAGATATTGTGGTTCACCGTCTCCCTACAAGAGAAGATTGTCCACCAATTAAACAAAAAGTCCGCCGAATGAGGCATGATATGTCTGAGAAGATCAAAGCCTAAGTGATGAAGCAGTTCAATGCCGGGTTTCTTGCTGTTACTTCCTATCCACAATGGGTTGCTAACATTGTGCCCGTGCCTAAGAAAGATGGCAAAGTGAGAATGTGTGTGGACTACAGAGATTTAAACAGGGCTAGCCCTAAAGATGACTTTCCACTACGACACATTGACATTTTGGTTGGTAATACAGCTCAATATAAGGTATTTTCTTTCATGGATGGATTTTCGGGATACAACCAGATCAAAATGGCCCCCGAAGACATGGAGAAGACTACTTTTATTACGCATTGGGGTACCTTCTGCTATAAAGTGATGCCATTCGAACTGAAGAATGTCGGGGCAACCTATCAGCGAGCCATGGTAGCTTTGTTTCATGACATGATACATCATGAGATCGAAGTCTACGTAGACGACATGATAGCCCATTCACAGACAGAAGAAGAACACCTCGACCATCTACAAAAGTTGTTTGTCAGGTTGAAAGAGTACAAGCTCAGACTGAACCCTAGCAAGTGCACTTTTGGAGTCAGGTCCGGTAAACTCTTGGGATTCATCGTCAGCAACAAAGGTATTGAGGTTGATCCTGCCAAAGTCAAAGACATACAAGAAATGCCTTCCCCCCGCACTGAAAAGGAGGTCAGAGGTTTCTTAGGACGCCTAAACTACATTTCAAGGTTCATTTCTCATCTAACATCTACCTGTGAGCCAATCTTCAAGTTGTTGAAGAAAGATCAGGTAGTTGAATGGAATGATGAATGTCAAGTTGCTTTCGATAAAATCAAGGAATATTTGCTAGAACCTCCTATCTTGATGCCACCCGTCGAAGAAAGGCCATTAATCATGTATCTGACTGTTTTGGATAACTCAATGGGGTGCGTACTGGGCCAACATGATGAGTCTGGTCGAAAAGAGCATGCCATTTATTACCTTAGCAAAAAGTTTACCAACTGTGAGACTCGCTACTCACTGCTCGAGAAAACTTACTGCGCTTTGGTATGGGTTGCTCGCCGGCTAAGGCAGTATATGTTGACACATACCACTCTGTTGATTTCTAAGATGGACCCAATCAAGTACATCTTCGAAAAGCCCGCTTTATCTGGAAGAATCGCTAGATGGCAAATGATCCTGACTGAGTATGATATCTAGTACACGACCCAAAAAGCTATAAAGGGGAGTGTATTAGCTGACCATCTAGCTCATCAAACTGTCGAAGATTACCAATCCATGAAGTTCGACTTCCACGATGAGGACATTATGACATTAGACAACATTGAAGGTAACGAACCGTATGACGGACCTGAACAAGGATCCCGATGGACCCTGTAATTTGATGGTGCTTCAAATGCACTTGGCAACGGTATCGGCGCGGTACTTATCTCTCCACAAGGTTGCCATACACCTTTCACCACTAGACTCTTCTTCAGCTGCACCAACAACATGGCCGAGTATGAAGCTTGTATCTTTGGTCTCAAGGCTGCGATTGACTTAGGAATCAAATCTTTGGTTGTGTTTGGAGACTCCGCTTTTGTTATCAGTCAAATCAAAGGAGAGTGGGACACTAAACATCTTAATCTCATCCCCTACAAAGAACATGTCCTGACATTGTTACCTCATTTCGAGGAGATTACCTTTGAGCACTTCCCGCGAGAAGAAAATCAGCTAGCAGATGCTCTAGCTACAATGTCTTCCATGTTTAAACTTAACTGGGATAATGAAGCTCCCCAAATCACCGTCGAGCGAATGGACGAACCTGCACATTGTCACGAGATTAATACCGAAGAATTAGTGGAACAACCCTGGTTTCACGAAATCAAAAGGTATCTTAAGACTCAAGAATAGCCTGAAGGAGCTTCAGTTAACGACAAAAATTCTTAAAGAGAATTGGTGCCAAGTTCTTCCTGAGCAATGGTATCCTATACAAGCGCAACCATGATTGTGTTCTGCTTCGTTGTGTGGACAAGGTTGTAGCTGAGCAGATCATGACTGAACTGCATAGTGGCACATTTGGCACCCACTTAAGCGGACATACGATGGCTAAGAAGATTCTAAGGGCAGGCTACTACTGGTCTACCATGGAAGCTGACTGTCATCAATATTCCCGTACTTGTCACAAATGCCAAATCTATGCTGACAAGGTACATATTCCTCCAGTTCCCCTCAATGTCCTAACAGCTCCTTGGCCATTCGCAATATGGGGTATCAACATGATTGGAGAAATCAAGCCTACAGCATCCAATGGACACCGCTTCATCCTGGTGGCCATTGATTACTTTACCAAGTGGGTCGAAGCAGCTTCCTTCTCCTCCGTTACAAAGAATGTGGTTTCCCGCTTCATCAAGCAGAACCTCATTTGGCGGTACGGTATCCCTGTCCGTATCATCACAGACAACGGTACAAACCCGAATAACACTATGATCACCGCTCTGTGCGACCAGTTCAAGATTCAACATCACAATTCATCTCCCTATCGGCCAAAGATGAATGGTGTTGTCGAAGTTGTGAACAAAAACATCAAGAAGATCATTCAAAAGATGACAGTCACCTACAAGGATTGGAATGAGATGTTACCGTTTGCTCTGCATGGATAACGTACCACGGCGCGAACTTCAACTGGGGAAACCCCCTTTTCTTTGGTATATGGCATGGAAGTTGTTTTACCTATGGAGGTTCAGATTCCTTCCTTGAGAATTATGAAGGATGTTGGTTTAAATGAAGACGATTGGATTCAGACCCGGCTTGATCAACTTAATTTGATTGACGAGAAGCGACTTACTGCTGTTTGTCATGGTCAGACGTATCAAAAACGGATGATCAAGACTTTCAATAAGAAAGTCAGGCGCTAGGTATATCAAGTCGGAGATCTTGTAATCAAGCGGATCATCTTGCCGCAAAGTGATCCCATGGGCAAGTGGACTCCTACTTACGAAGGACCATTTGTGATCAAAAACATCTTTTCTGGTGGGGCTATGATTCTAACCACCATGGACGGCGATGATCTGCCACACCCTGCGAACGCAGACATAGTCAAAAGATACTACGCATAAATGACCCAACAAGTTGAAAACCCGAAAGGGAGATTTGGAAAAAATGGGTATCCCGGTGAATCGAAAACCCGAAAGGGCGGTTCAGGAAAAAATTAGGGATAAACAAAAAAATTTGTACACCCGGCAAGTTGAAAAACCCGAAAGGGCGACTTGGGCAAAAAAGGGTTTCCCGGTGGATCAAAAACCCAAAAGGACGATCCAGGCAAAAGTTAGGGAATTGAAGCGTATGACTATGTCTCGTCGAATCATTTTAAGGACAATCTCTTCACGGACAAGCTCCATGATTTTGATCAATCCAATCATCTGCGGACGAAGCAACGAATCGACAAGATACTCAGAGTGGCGAAGGCTATAGCAGAATGGGAACCCCATGGAATTGTTAGACATAGCCATCTTTCTTTGTATAAATTTTTCTTAATTTTATGACAACATTCTCTTACTAGGATGTCTGTCTCCTTTGTACAAAATACTTACACAAAGTTAATACAAAGATACTTCAAAGTGCAGAAAACTATTTGCCTTTTCTTTCCTTTTTTTACACTTGTGTTTTATATGAAAACGTCAAATGATTTATTAAATGAGCATATGCATTTGAATATAATCACTGCTTACAAATAAAACAGAATGAGAAAGAACAATTACTGATAGGATGAAAGCATAGGAAAATGTCTTTAGGCTATTCCAGGAGAAATCACCTGTGATACATCATCCAGATCCTCAGCGGAACTAAAGCCTTGAAATACATATCCCCAGCAGAGTTAAGTTTCAAAAATCCCCATCAGGTTTGAGTTTTCAAGCTCCCAATCCCCAGCGGAGAAAAACTTTGAACTATAAACCCTCAGAGAAGATGAAACTTTCTTCCCCAAACGGAGTCAAACCTTCAACCTTTGAACACCAGTGGAGACCATCCAGTTTCCTCAATTTTCCTCGGAGAATTACTTTAAAACCAGATAATTCCTCAGAGAGTTATTTTTAAAACTTTTCCCCTAGTGAAGTCGCCGATCAAATCAGCACGTCATTAAGATCCCGGCGGAGAAGAAACTTTGATCTACTGATCCCCAGCCGAAACTATTCAGTTTTCCCGATACCCCCAACAGAGCAGAGATCCTCACTCTTGAAGTCCACAGTAGATTGGCATACAACCCAAACTCCTGATCTCCCCAGCAGTATGGCTTCTCCCCACAGAGGTTGTCAAAGATATTGAATCTCCAACAACAGTTATATATTTATTTTCCCCGACAGCGGTCAATGATTTTATTATCTCCAGCTATCCAAGATTTATTTTCCTCAGCTAATCAGCTTATATTCGCATACATTACATTCATGAATCATGAACATTGATAAAACACATCTTATTGCATCATACATTTCATGCAACATAACTTTGTGTTTCAGCTAACAATCTACCCTTTTCAGGATGAAATTGATAGCTACCTAAGACAGGTATTTAAAGCTCAGAAAATGACTTAGAGATGCTCCAGACACGGATGCTATCCTATTTGCTTATTCAAATCAAGGGGCAGATTCTCGTTCTAGTTATGAATCCTGGATTCGACCAGATAATACCTTGATTATACTGAAGCCCGGAGATCGACTGGAAAATAATTGAATTCCCTGCAAATTCTTCTGAAGACTGGACGTTGACCAGATAGGAAGTAAAGTATCATGAAGCATGGATGTTGACCAGATAGTAATACAAGACTGTGAAGCCTGGACGTTAGCAATACAAGACTGTGAAGCCTGGATGTTGACCAGATAACAGTAAGGTATACTGTTAAACTTGGATGTTGACCAAATAACAGTTTACTCGACCAATTACTTTGAAGCCCGATGCAACCGGATATTAGTAGGCCCCAAGATCAAAATGGAAACCCGGATGTTGACTGGATAACCATTTGATATCCTTCTGAAGACTGGACGTTGACCAGATAGGAAGCAAAGTATCATGAAGCCTGGATGTTGACCAGATAGCAATACAAGACTGTAAAGCCTGGATGTTGACCAGATAGCAGTTCAATGTCACCTCTTCAACCAAAAGATGACTCCTCAGTAGAATAACAGAAGCCTGAAGTTCTATTTCCACCACAACAGAGACCAACATTCCCCAACGTAGTCCTCCTCAACAATAGGTATACGGGCTCTCGCAAAGGAATCTCTTGTGCGATCAATCTTCTCGGATGGCATCTTTAAGCCCATCTCTGACAAGATTCTGTCAATCTCCAAATGGCATCTTTAAGCTTATTCCCTCAACTATACTCTGACGAGCACAAATTTACGGGCACTTTAGTGTCCAATCCTCTTTTACCTTCGAGTCACGAAATGCAAACTCGCCAATCTAACTCTTCAGGTTCAAGAAGATTGAACATGGGTAGCTGTTGTACCCCAAAATTTTCCCTCTTATTTTATAAATATTTCTCATCACTCTTTGAACTCAAGACCAGATTAGGGTTTTGCTCTGCTCAAGACATCTCCTTGCATTGTTGACCTAAATTAGGGTTTGAGTTTGAACAGGGATTTTTGGACTTTCAATGCTTAAAGTGACTTTCATACTTCATGTTAGACTTACAAGATTACCTCTACCAAGTTTCAAGCCTTGAATCAAATTCCTACCTAGTCAATTGGACAATTGACCTAAAAAACCAGTTGTATTGGGAAAAAGTCAACTATGGCCAATTTACAGTCAAAACTCATAATTTTTTATCCATATCAACATTATAAACTCATATGAACCATTTGATCAAATTTGGACCACAACTCCTCAAGAAATTTGATCAGATCTTTAAAAGGGCAAAATGGTCATTTTTAGGGTTTCGACTATAGAAGGGCAATTTCTGACTTTTCAACTAGCCAATGGCAAATTGGGTTTAAGTATGGATTCAAGGACTAAATGGCATCATCTTGACCTATTCACAAGGTTCAAAATATCTCAATTGCATTGGATTGGCATATGAATTTTTCAGTCAACTGATCAAAATTTGACTGTACACTGAAAAGTCAAACTTTGACTTTTTGGTTAAAATCAAGTGCCAAGGGTCATTTTTCATCAAGATATGTCAAAACATGAAAATTGTTCATCAAGAAACCCAATTTTGCAAATTAGGGTTTAAGATTGAAAATTTTCATAACTTTTCCCAACTTTGCCCCACATTTTCACCATGATGCAATTGGATTCAAACAAAACTTCCAACATGAAAGTTGTAGTCCTCCACAAAATATTCAACTTTGATTCACAAAGTTTTCTCAAAATAATCTTGGATCTCAATTTATTATTTTTGGAACAAGGGTCCATGAAACTTTTAACTTAGTGAAATTTTGCCCTAGTTTAGGCAGGATTTTGACCTATCTTCATGGCAATTTTTGAACTAGTTCCACTTGGAATCTCAAAATGCATTTCAAAGATGGATTGTAGAGAATTTTACAAGCTTTCCAAAATGTCAAATAACTCTCCAAAATCATTTGTGGTTAGGGATAATCGAAGGCTTGAAGTTGGCAACAACTCACTTTCGATCCATGACATTTTCATATTGATACAAGTTGCAAACTCTAATCATCCTTGTTTGTACTTGATTACAGGTCCCAAAACCCTTCCATACTCAATAATTAAATTCAAATCCATTGGTTTAAGGCTTTGTTCTGGTCACGGGAGGATTGCACACAAGATTAATCCTAAAATAGCAAAAAGGCAACATTGCCATTTTTGTCAAATGTGTTTTATGTCAAATAGAATCCTTGAGCCTTGAACAAGATATGATACAGCACACAATATCCACAAATTTAGGGGGCCAAGAACACAAAGGTCAGGCTGATAGATAGCTTGTACATGTCTTTCTTGCATCATGGTTTACTTTTGCTTAAAATACAAGGAACTTGTCAAATACACCACATCTTGAACATCTGAGAGAACCAACTCTTGCAAGCATTTGATACAAGTTTTACACATTGCATTGAGCCTAAAACACGATCCTTTGAGCCCTCAAACCTTCCAAAACACCAAATCACATTCTTCTTGCAAAATAGGGCACTCCCTGCAGATTTACATCCATTACACAAGCCCCTCGTGCGTTTTGCCCCAAACCTGTTCAAACACCTTCCATATAACCTATCCAAGCTATCCCAACCATTAGGCACTGACTGTAACCATTTGCAAGCTTCACCATTTCTGTTTTCAGCTTGTGCAGGTTGAGTTCTACAGGCTTGTTCAAGCACATTCAAGGCAAACTAAGCATTGGGAAAGGTCAGAGGAAGTTCAAGCAAGCTCCCAAACATCTCAGGCCTCACTGAAAAGCTCCACCTTGCCATACACGAGTTCAACTGAAACAGGTTTTTGTCAACTTCCTATCTCTCTATTTAGGAATCATTAGGCTTAGGTTTGTGAATAAAAAATGTAGTACTCATAGCCATGAAGTTGTACATATGCTCAGTTTTCATTTAAGTTAAACGTGTTAAGAGAATTTGATTCATGAACATCCTGAAAAAATTAGGTTAGAATTTAGGGCCAGAGAAATTCTCTCTGGTCTTTGAGAGTTAGAATGAGTTCTTTACATGGTTAGAATCGTCTTGAAAAATGCTACAACTTTGATGTTATGAGTTTTTGCATTAGAGCACGCATGCAGGTTTTCCATGTTAGAAGTCAGGCGCACGTGTTTTTGGTTGACAAAGGTTGAAGATGAAGTTCAGTGGGCTGGGCTTGTTTCTGGCTCACTTTTTGCACCCCCTGCATTGTTGACTGCACCCCCTGGCCCATTTCCTTATTTGTTTATATTTTTCTATTTATTTTTCATTTATGATTTTATTTTATATTTTCTAAACATAAAAAATACCAAAAATATTTTTATAAATTTTCACATTTATTTTTATATTTTTATTTTATTTTTCTAACATGAAAATAATTATTAATTAGTATATACTTTTATTTTCTTTAATAAAAATAAATAAATATTTTAGAGATATTATATTCTTTATTTTATTATTTATACATGTAAAAATGATATTTTTCCACATGTTTTTATTTCATAAATATCTTTGTATACATTTATCTTTATTTTTGTACATAAAATAAATAATGTAGTATATATTATCTTAAAACAAAAATTAGGGTTTTACCCTTAACAAAAAAATATAATCTTTTATTTCTTTTTTTTTATATATACATTAAATATTTTTTACATACATAAAAAGTAAACAAAACATTTTTTGCATGTTCATAAAATTTTGTATATTTATTTAATTGATCATTTAAATACTTGTCCATTTATTTATTTGTACCATTTATTCAATTTGGACGTAATAGTAAATATTAAGGTTTTAATTTCTTGCAAAATAATCCCCCCATTCAAAATTGTATCCCCCTCCCCATATCAAATGTTGTAATAGTCGTAGATTTATTTTGCGCATTTATAACTTTCAAATATGCCATGTTAGAGATTAGGGTTTGTATGCAAGAAATCCAAAATCAAACAAATAGCTTGACTAATCCAAAGACAAAAAGCATGTAAATTGACAACACATTGCACACATGCACCCCTAGGGTTTCATCCACTTGTTGCCTTTAAAAGGGTCATGTTATGGATGTTGAGTATCTTGGCAAAACAAAAACAAAACAAAAGATCATAGTCCCTCGATGACGCTATCTTGGTTGCCTATACAAAATTATCTAGTCCCTCAAAAATTTGTTAAAGATACTTAGCACAATTGCTATCATGGTCAATACGATGACCCGCGCCTATCCCGTTTAAACATCCAAACACAAGTTTGTTTACCAAATACAATGGTAAAATAACAATGTCAAAAGATTAAAAACGTATAGGAAAGATCTTTGAGTAAAATAGGGTAGACAACTCTTAGTTACTTGAACAAAACTTGCAAAACATCCTTGCTATTTTCAAACACACCTCACAACACAATTTCAAAACATCTAGACTTGTGTTCATAATGTTCAATTTGAGTTGGCTGTAACCTAAGGTAGGGTTGAGAATCATATGGGGTTTCATCATAAAAATGGTGAAAGTTTTACCTCAAGATCATAGTGTGAATTTGAGGGTTTTTAAAAGATTATGCAGATATTAGATTCGACTGAGTGAAAGGCTTTTAAGAATGGAGGTTCTTTCGAATGAGTAGCATGAGATGGTGAATCGTTTGAGAATCTTGGGATACAACAATTATGCAATTTTGATTCGGACGAGTGAAGAGCTTTGAAGAACAATGGTTTCTTGCAAATGAGTAGTGTGAGATGATAAACCAAATTGGTATTTCTTGGTGACTTGATCAAACTCGATTCAAGGGAAGAGAAATTTCTAGGATCAACATCAAACATAGGATTTGTAGGGTTGAATTGCTACATTTCTCTTGTAAATAACTTTTTGCACATAGTAAGAAATTTATCTCAATTCGAAACGAAATTGGGGGGGAGACGTAGCCATAACGAGGATGATTGGTGAAAATCCTAAGCAAATCCTTGTGTCACTCACTCTCTCTCTCTCTATCTCTCTATCTCTTTATATATATATATATATATATATATATATATATATATATATATATATATATATATATATATATATATATATATATATATATATATATATATATATATATATATATATATATATATATATATATATATATATATATATATATATATATATATATATATATATATATATATATATATATATATATATATATATATATCATTTATATTTTGTTAAGAAATTTGTTAAACTCTTTCATTATGCAATTAATTAGTATAGAACAATTCTTTTATTGTTTAAAAGTGCTTTGTTGATTACCTTAAAATCTATTAGATTGTAGGAGGATTTTCATACCAACAAAGCTCAAAGTAAAATCTCAAAAATTAGGTGTTCACCATGTGTTTGATAAATTGTTTCACTTAGTTTTGCAAACTACACACTAAGTGTTTGATAAACTGCTTCACTTGGTTATATCATTTGTTTCAGTAGATATTGGTTGGCCTTGTAATTGTAAAAAAAATTCTTGGGAGTACATTTTATTAACATCTTATTATCATCATTCAATTGAGCATTGATTGTGCGTATATTCAAGCCTCCAATAACCGGTTTGATTTGGACGGCTTGTGATCTAGGATACGACTTCTGCTTGCCATTGTTTTTGCTAAAAAATTTACAACAAGGTTTTTTTAAATAATTTTTTTCATTTGAGATCTATTCACCCCTATATATAAGTTTCCTTTGTATAACAAAACTTACACCCCAAGACATTTATACAACGCCTAAACGATTGGCAACAGACATATATCACAACCTTCCATTTTAAGAATCATAACGACCATATTCATTAAATTTAATAGATTAGATCAATTAATTAATTAATTAATGAGGCCCATGGAATATTTTATTTCTTTGTGATTCTGACTACTGTATAAAGGAGGCCTCTCACACTTCAAATCACACCACTTTCCTGTAGGAACAATTATAGTTTCCTACATCTGGCCTTGAGACTTTGATGATAACTTTAAATGTTATCTTAGAGAAAAATTGTATATAATAATGGTTTCGTCTAGTGTGTAGCTGCTGCTATAATGTTCTGACTCCGGTACAAGGAGTGTGACGTCATCAAGTTCTGAACATACACTCTGGAAGAAAACATGTGGTTACATGTTTTATTAAAGTCAAGGTTCTAAACTGATCTTCTGCAATGTGTCTTAGGAATATTAGTACAAGAAGTTATAATTGTGGCTTTATGGTTTAGCTTTGGAGGCCTTCTAAGGATTTACTTTTGTGTTACAAGTTCTGAAGATTATGAAGACAAGGTTCTGCAGAACAAGTAATGATGATCTGAAGAAAAGGAAGTTCTTACAACAAAGTGTTGAAGAATCTAAAGACAAGGTTCTATGTGACAAGTTCTGTAGACTCCAAGACATATGTACTAAGGCTTAAGAAATATTCTTCAACAACAAGCTTCAACGTTCAAGATTCAAATATATGAAGCATTTGTAGATCAAGAAGAAAAAGTTCAAAATGGTTAATGTTGTTAGAACATTGTTTGATTCTACAACCCTTAATTAGATTTTTGATGATAAAAAACACAAAGAACAAATATGCACTCTAAATTTGTGTTATTTTGTATGCAGAAGTTCTGACCAAAACAACATCAGAAATTAAGCTACAGAAGCTTTCAAGCTGAGGTAATCAGAATCTACGCTGATGAATGATGATCAGAACCTGTGCTGAAGTGAAGAATACTCTGATTCTGAACAGAAGGTTCATATACCATCAGATCCTCACATCTCTGAGTCATCAATATTCTGAAGCAATTGCAGCATGCAAGATTCTAAGTTCTGAAGCGTTACTATTCAATCAAGACAGCATCATATGCAACAGCTTCATTCAGACAAGAATCTTTTCAATATGGAAACAACATTGAATGTCCATTATCACGCTTTATGTTGGACAGGATTTTCATGCCTATATAAACAAGCTTAAAGGACAAATCATTTACGATTTTTATACGACTGCAACATACCTCTAAAATATCACAGTTGTGATACAGTTTTTGTAAGGAAAAACAACAATATACAGTATAGTCTTTTATCTTAGTTAAGCTAGTTTTCCTTGAGATTAAATGGGTTGTGGTTGTACTCAAGAAGACTTTGGAAGTTGTTAAAGTAGTGTTGTAATCAGTTTTTGATTAGTGAATTAAGTCCTCGTTGGAGAGAGGCGAAATCACCTTGGCGGGTGGACTGGAGTAGTTTGAGATCAAACGAACCAGGATACAAATATCGTGCCTACTGCGCTTTTGATTTTAATTTTCAATTCAACCCTCCCTTCTTGTGTTTTTTAATTCTTCAATTGGTATTAGAGCGCCTGGTTCTGAGTTCATACACTTAACCATGTCAGTACAAGATCCAAGCTTTAGAAAAACACTATGGTGGGACCAAGCCAAAACATCAGCAATGACTATCATGAAGACAAGGACAGAATCAGCGGCAAACCTCCAGTCTTTGATGGAGAAAATTTTGACTACTGGAAAGACAGAATTGAGAGCTTCTTTCTGGCTCATGATGTCGATCTATGGGACATGGTAATTGATTGATACACACATCCAGTGGATGAAAATGGTCATAAGATAGACATAAAAAGGATGTCTGACTAGCAAAAACGTGATTTCAGAAACCATCATAAATCCAGAACAATACTTCTCACTGTTATCTCATACTCATAATTTGAGAAAATCTCAAACAGAGAGACAGCCAAAAACATGTTTGACTCTCTGAGAATGACGCATGAAGGCAACGTACAAGTCAAAGAAAACAAGGCCCTTGCGCTCATTAAGAAATATAAAGTATTCAAGATGGAAGACAGTGAATCCATAGAAGCAATGTTCTCAAGATTCAAGATTCTTGTTGCTGGGCTGAAGGTTCTTGATAAAGGATATTCTACTGCTGATCACGTAAAGAAGATCATCAGAAGACTACCCAAGAAATGGAGGCCAACGGTCACTACACTTAATCTAGCTAAAGATCTCAACAAAATATCTCTGGAGGAACTTGTCAGCTTCCTCAGAAGTCACGAGATAGAGCTAGAAGAAGATGAGCCTCAAAAGCAAGGTAAGCCTCTAGCATTAAAATCTAAAAAAAATCTGATTCTAAGGTTTTGTAGGCTATGGAAGAAACATCTGATGGATCCTCGTAAGAAGAAGATGAATTGTCTCTTCTCTCCAGAAGGGTCAATCAATTGTGGAAGCAGAGACAAAGGAAATTCAGAAACCCGAGAAGATCAGAGAATCAAAATGTATCCTCCTCCAGATATAGAAATTCTGAGTCCTCCTCTGGACACAGAAGATCTGAAGGTTCCTCAGGACACAGAAAGTCAAATAACAAGGAAATCATTTGATATGAGTGCAATGAGCAAGGGCACTACAAAAGTGATTGTCCAAGGCTTCAGAAGGAGAAGCCCAAAAAGAAGTTCTTCAAGGAGAAGAAGAAAAGCCTCATGGCAACATGGGATGATTCAGACACCTCTGATGCTTAATCAGAGTCAGATGATGAAAGAGCCAACATAGCTCTCATGGAAAATTTGGAAGAAGATAGTGAAGCTTCTGGTTCAGACTCAGAATCAGACACAAAAGAGGTGTTCCCTGATTTCACTATTAATTTTACTAAGGCTGAACTTGCAGAAAGTCTGAATGAAATTCTGGAAAGGTATCAGCAAATCAGAGTCAAATTCAAGAACCTGAAAAGGGATCTTGTCTTTGACTTTGAAAAGACTGAGAGTCTTAGATTCGAGAATTCTGAGTTAAAAGAAAAGATTTCAAAATTAGAAAACGATTTACAAAAATCTCAGAAAGAAATAATCTCAGAGACTCCCTGTAATGCTGATAAGGTCATCAAAGAGTATGATCATAGCTTTCAGAAGTTTCTGGCTAAAAACATAGATAAAAGCAAAATGGCTTCAATGATCAATGGAGTTAGCAGGAATGGCAGAAAAGGAATAGGATACCAGAGTAAGGTATCTCCACCTAAGAAAGTCATGGACCTTGTCATAAAATGCACACCACTAAAATCACACTTCACATATGGGCACACACACGACCTAAAATACACTAGTAATGATTACTCTATCAAACCAAAATTCAACCAAAATTTTGGTAAAACTAACAAACCAGGACCCAAAAAGATATGGGTACCTAAGGACAAAATTATATATGTAGCAGATATCTTTAGAAGCAAGGCTAAAACACCAGTCATGGTACCTGGACTATGGATGCTCTCGACACATGATGGGAAGAAAGCATATGTTCCAAAGCCTGGAACTTAAACCTGGAGGCTACGTGGCTTTGGAGGCAACCAAAGAGGGAAGATTATTGTCTCTGGAATAGTAGGTAATGGTAATCTTCCTTCTATAAATAATGTGCTTTTAGTTGATGGATTAATGCATAACATGTTATCCATAAGTCAATTAAGTGATAACGGTTATGATATAATCTTTAATCAAAATTCATGCAAAGTTGTTAGTCAGAAAGATGGAACTATCCTTTTTAATGGAAAGAGGAAAAATAACATTTATAAGATAAAACTTTCTGAACTAAAGAGTCAGAATTTAAAATGTCTTCTCTCTGCTAACAATGAGCAATGGGTCTGGCACAGAAGATTGGGGCATGTTAATATGAGAAGAATATCTCAGATTAAAAAACTCAATTTAGTCAGAGGACTTCCTAATCTGAAGTTCAGCTCAGATGTTATGTGTGAAGCATGTTAGAAAGGAAAATTTGCAAAACCTACTTTTAAATCTAAAAATGTTGTTTCCACCTCTAAGCCATTAGAACGTCTGCACATAGACTTACTTGGACCAGTAAAAATTGCATCTGTTAGTGGCAAGAAGTATGGGTTAGTGATCGTAGATGACTATAGAAGATGGACATGGGTAAAGTTCTTAAGACACTAGGACGAGTCACATTCTGTGTTTGTTGCATTCTGTAACCAAGTTCAGAATGAAAAGGATCTTAGAATTGTCAAAGTCAGAAGTGATCATGGTGGAGAACTTGAAAATAAAAAATTTGAAACATTTTTTAATGAAAAAGGCATCTTGCATGACCTCTCTTGTCCTAGAACTCCCCAACAAAATGGAGTTGTAGAACGAAAGAACATAACACTGCAAGCAATGGCCAGAACCATGATCAATGAGACTAACATTACTAAGATCTTCTGGGCAGAAGGAATTAACACAACGTGTTATATTCATAATAGAATCTCTATAAGACCTATTCTGGAAAAGACTCCATATGAATTGTGGAAGAACAAAAAGCCCAACATTTCTTATTTCCATCCTTTTGGATGCACCCATTTTTTATTCTGAATACTAAAGATCATCTGAATAAGTTTGACTCTAAAGCACAAAAGTGTATTATGTTAGGATACTCCGAACGCTCAAGAGGGTACAGAGTATACAATACAGAAACACAGATTGTTGAAGAGTCAATCAGTGTTAGATTTGATTATAAGCTTGACCCTCAAAAGTCAAAGCACAATGAATCTTTTGCAGATTTAGAAGTTGAATTCACATGTACTGAAGACAACCCATCAGAAGTTCCCAACATAGACGCTCCAACAACTTCATCAAGAAATATTACAAGTGATCATGTACCTTCTGTTGATCAACTCCATAAAAGGTAATCCAGAAGCAGCATAGCTCACCCGAACATAAGATCCTGGGAAAGAAGGATGATCCAATCAGAACAAGATCAACATTTAGAAACTCTGAAGAATCCCTCATGGGACTGGTCTATCTGATTGAACCAACAACAATTGATGAATCTCTTCTAGACAATGACTGTATTATGGTAATGCAGGAAGAATTAAATCAGTTCACCAGAAATGACGTATGGGATCTGGTTCCCAATCCAAAAGGATTCAACGTCATTGGAACAAAGTGGGTGTTCAGAAACAAACTGAATAAGCAAGGAGAAGTCATCAGAAACAAAGCAAGGCTGGTGGCACAAGGTTATAGTCAGCAAGAGGGGATAAACTATACAGAAACCTTTGCTCCAGTCGCCAGGTTAGAATCTATCAGACTCTAAATCTCATTTGTTGTAAACAATGGCATCACTCTGTATCAGATGGATGTCAAAAGTGCATTCCTAAATTGCTACATAGATGAAGAGGTATATGTACACCAACCCCCTGGTTTTGAAAATTCCAAACACCCAGAACATGTTTTCAAACTAAAGAAGTCGCTCTATGGTCTGAAACAAACTCCTAGAGCTTAGTATGAAAGACTAAGTAACTTCTTGTTAGAAAAGGAATTCACCAAAGGGAAAGAGGACACAACCTTGTTCTGTAAGACATTTAAGAATGACATTTTAGTTTGTCAGATTTATGTAGATGATATCATTTTTGGATCCACTAAACCTTCTATGGGAAGACAATTTGCTAAGTGCATGCAGACAGAGTTTGAGATGAGCTTAATGGGGGGACTCAAATTCTTTCTGGGCATTCAGATAAACCAAACTCCAGAAGGAACTTACATTCATCGGAGAAAATATGTCAGAGAACTTCTGAAGAAATTTGACCTCATAGAATGTAAGCCCTCAAAGACTCCAATGCATCCCACGTGCATTCTGGAAAAGGAAGAGGTAAGTAAAAAGGTAGAGTAGAAAATCTACAGAGGTATGATTGGATCTCTCCTTTATCTGACGGCTTCAAGGCCTGATATTTTATTCAGTGTTTGCTTATGTGCTAGATTCCAATCAGATCCTAGAGAATCTCACTTAACAACAGTTAAGCGAATTTTCAAGTATCTGAAAGGTACTACTAATCTGGGATTGTTTTATAGAAAATCCAATGAATACAACTTAGTAGGATATTATGATGCTGACTTTGCTGGAGATAGAGTAGAGCGTAAAAGCACTTCTGGAAGCTTCCAGTTTCTGGGAGACAATCTAATCTCATGGACCAGCAAGAGACAGTCCACAATAGCATTGTCAACAACAGAAGCTGAATACATAGAAGCTGCTGGATGTAGCACTCAAATGCCTTGGATGAAAAGTCAACTTGAAGACTTCAACATATTTGAGAGTAACATTCCTATCTTCTGTGATAACACTTCTGCCATATGTCTCTATAGAAATCCCATTTCGCATTCTAGGTCTAAGCATATAGAAATAAAACATCACTTTACTAGGGACTATATTCAGAAAATAATTCTTACGTTAAAATTTATTGACACAGACCATCAATGGGTTGATGTATTTACAAAACCCCTTTTTGAAGATAGATTCAATTTCATTCTGAAACATCTCAGCATGAAATTATGTCCAGAATAAAATGTTTTATTTGCATATCATAACCCTCAGAACTTTATTGTTTTCTGTGAACATCTTATCAACTTGTCTTCAAAAATAAGAAATACAGTTGTCTCAGAATCTATCTATGAAGATCTGAATGTTTCATTTCAAGGATAGAGGCATGCATTTCACATCATCAAACATCTGTCATCCTCTCACAAGATGCCTTCTGAGGCTGAACACGCGTTCAAATTCTGAAGGGTCCAAGGCTATGATTGGATGCATTGAGACACTTGTCAATGGTAACTGTTCAATATCTCTCTAAATGCCCTAATTTCAGGTTTCATTAATGCATATAATCATTACTTATTTTTTTTCTTACTGATTACATTTTCAAAAAACCTATATAAACTCAATTTACTACTTCACTCATTTATGTTTTACCCTCTTCTGTGTTCTCTCTTGTTCTAGTTTCTTTTTCAAAAAACCTTTCCATTAATTTTCTTCAAAGAATCCGTGTGAACAATGGCATCATCATCAAGTCTCAAGAATCTCAGTGCTCCTGAATCTTCATCAACGGAACAATATGAAGAGCCCATTAGAACGCTACTCACTCCGATTGACAACCTTGAAGTTCTCTGTGAATTGATCGTTAATTTTGAAAGCTTACAAGAAAATGGGTTTAATCTGTATGAAGATGCAACTGCACATGGATGGAACAAATACTTTGATCGTCTGTTGGGTCCAACTTTTCCCATTCTTGTTAAAGAGTTCTGGATTCATGCTACCTCATCCAACCACCAGGTCACATCATATGTTATGGGGAAGAAGATAGTGATAACAGAAAATTTGATTGGGAAACTCATTGGATACAATGGCGGTGGATTCAGGTGCATTGATATGGCTGATAGGTGCTCTGACCTAAAATCTATTGCTAGGGAAATCTTCACTTCTGGACAACCATCCAGCAAGATCAGAGATTTGAAGGATCATCACAGAATCTAGGCTAGAATAATTATGGGATGTATCAATTATAGGAAGCCTACAAGCTCTCCTGATTACATCAATATTGAACAACAGTTTATGATTTACTTCATTGCAAAGAATACCAAGATAAACCTTCCACACTTGCTCTTCAACCATCTCAGAATAAGTGTGAAAGAGACAAGAGAGTAAGAAAGAACTAAGATGGATTGGATTCCTCTAGGAAGATTGATTTCAGATATTCTAACAGAAAACAGGCTGATAGAACATCTGACAGAGGCTCAAGAAATCAGCACTCTGGAAGCAACCGTTGGGAAACCTTTGAATGCCAAGAATCTGAAAAAAAATGAATATTATTGAGAACATTCAGAAGGAACCAAAAATTGCTCCTCATGAGACCATCACTTCTAGGAGAATCCCTCTGAAGGATTTTCCACTGCTTTCTTAGATAGATGCCTCTCCAGAAATCATAGTCAGATATCTTAAAGCTTGCAAGGTTGATGGGACTATTCCAGAAATCAACATCCAAGATCTGCACAAGCCAGCTCCAGAGGTTGTGCTAAAGAAATCCAAAAAGAGGAAGGCAACATGAGAAGGATCCTCTCAGAGGACACCTAAAGCTGCAAAAAAGAAAGGTAACCCATCTTCTGTTTTTGTTGTAGAATCAATAGCTATTCCAACATCTGAAACCATTCCCCCTCAACCAACAGAAAATCCTTCACCTCAAACATTTGAAGATTTTGACATAGAGTTTGACCTATCTGTAACTCTTGGAAACTTCTTGAGTGAACCTCACTCCCCCAATCCAAATCCAAATCTAGAACAACATCAACCATAACTTGCTAGAGTTCTATCCGATATTGAAATGTTTGATCAAGACTTTTCCTCTCCTTAACCAGAAAATCCACAACCACACTCTCCTCAACCAGAAAATCCACAACCACACTCTCCTCAACCAGAAAATTCACAACCACACTCTCCTCAACCAGAACATTTGAACCTTAACTCACCTCAACCAGATAATGAAAACCCTCTCACTCCTCCTTCTGAAAACCCATCTTATGAAATTCCTGAATCAGAAATTCAACACGCTACCGCAAACCAATCAGAAGACTCCCCTTCAGATTCTGATACCACTACCCCAATTCCTGGGATAACATAACCTCTTACGGTTCGTTTACCTCTCACTCTTCATGATATTCCAGAAATCCCTTCACCATATGAATCTACACCACCAAACACCCCTAACTCACCAATCCTGATTTCTGACTCTTCCACTCCATCACCCATCAACCGTCCACCTGACAACCTCAGACTTGTCATTGATCCACAAGTGTTGGACCAACTAGCTTCCACCTCAAACAAAATTGCTACTCCCAAACCTAAATCAACCTCAACCAAATCATATATTGGTAAGAATCTGTTGATTTTTGAAATAGAAATGCAGGAATGGATTACTTCTTTGAAGCAAGCAAGTCAAGAGATTTCTAATCTTGCTGCTTCTAATTCCCTATGGGAAAGATTCAGAAAATGGCTCAACTCTGAAACCCAGAAGCTAAAAGAATTGGGCTATGAAAGGGCTCAGCAGAACTTCAGTGATCAGCTGAAAGCCTTCCAAGATCAAGTTCTGAGACAATGGTACAAGAAAGAAATTCTTCCGCTGGATAATGCTCCTTAGAAAGAGCACCATCCTTCAGAAGTCTCTGAACCAGATTCTGATAGTCACCCTCGGACTACTGCTCCAGAAAACATGATTGCAATAGAAGAAGTGGTTCAATCAAAAGAGGCTGCAAAATGTTCTGAACGACATGCAACCCCTAAAGATACACCAGCTTCGTCTCTAGTCATGCAAACTCTGGAAGAGTTGAAGAAGGAAAATGCCTTAATCCATGCCAGACTGGATAAGCAAGAGGATACAAACAAAGAGATCAAGGGTATTTTGGATAAACAAGAAGATACAACAAAAGAAATCAAAAACATTATGGGAAAGCAGGAAGAATCAAGCACTCAAATTAAGAGCTTGTTGGAAGCGTTGTTCACACGTCTTCCCCCTCCTTCTTAGATTTTCTTTAAATTGTTTATATGTAATTTTTTATCTTATCCCCCTTATTTTCTGAAAATTGTCATTGCATTCTGTTTTCAATATAATTCATCTTTCTGACTCTGATTATATTTCTTTTTGATACCTGACAAAAAGGGGGAGAAAGTAAGATATTTTCAATAACAGTATATCGGGACAAAGTCTCAAACATTTTGAATATCTTAACCATTATATTTTCTGAAAAGCTTGAACAGGAATACATTCTGATAAGGACAGAAGGAGATGCATCAAAAGCTCTTACGATAAGGAACTTCATGGAAGTAATCAACTCATGGGGAGTCTCTCTTAAGCCTCTTAAGCTTTTTGTTCTATATTTTTTCATTGAAAATCCTAGTTTTTGTCATCATCAAAAAGGGGGAGAATGTTAGAACATAGTTTGATTCTACAACCCTTAATTAGAGTTTTGATGATAACAAACATAAAGAACAAATATGCACTCTAAATTTGTGTTATTTTGTATGCAAAAGTTCTGACCAAAACAACATTAGAAATTAAACTACAGAAGCTTTCAAGCTGAGGTAATCAGAATCTGCGCTGAAGAATGATGATCAGAACCTGCGGTGAAATGAAGAATACTCTGATTTTAAACAGAAGGTTCATATACCATCAGAACCTCACATCTCTGAGTCATCAATATTCTTAAGCAATTTCAGCATGCAAGATTCTAAGTTCTGAAGCGTTATTATTCAATCAAGACAGCATCATATGCAACGGCTTCATTCAGACAAGAATCTTCTCAATATGGAAATAGAATTGAATGTCCATTATCACGTTTTATGTTGGACAGGATTTTCATGCCTATATAAACAAGCTTAGAGGATAAATCGTTTACGATATTGATACGACTGCAACATACCTCTAAAATATTACAGTTATGATACAGTTTTTGTAAGGAAAAACAACAATATACAGTATAGTCTTTTATCTTAATTAAGCTAGTTTTCCTTGAGATTAATCGGGTTGTGGTTATACTCAAGAAGACTTTGGCAGTTGTCAAAGTAGTGTTGTAATCAGTTTTTAATTAGAAAATTCAGTCCTCATTGGAGAGAGGCGAAATCACCTTGGCGGGTGGACTGGAGTAGTTTGAGATCCAACGAACCATGATAAAAATATCGTGTCTACTACGCTTTTGATTTTAAGTTTCAATTCAACCCCCTTCTTGTGTTTTTCACTTCTTCAAATGTGTGATAGTGTATAAAAGGTACATAAAGTGATTGTGACCTTCTACTTCTCTAGAGTGGCGCAAGGATAATTATTTTGTACTTGACAATGACTACTCTCATTATAACCGTTGAGAACCAACATCTAGATTTCTCATTTACCTTTCTACACTTTCAACGGATATCTTTTACAAGCTATAAAAGAAATACTTGGAAGCAGAAGAAACGTAATAAACTACATTACAATGACAAATCTATCGGTTCAAATCAAGCTCAACAAAACTACACCAAAGAGTTGTGTAAACTCTATAGAGAAATCATCTTTGTATAATTTTGTAAATAAAAAAGGAGTTGTTGCTCGTATCTTGCAGTAGAACACTTAGGTGTTCTTCATTGTACTGAGAAGTCTGTGTAATCTGCTTACAAGAAGCAAATTTGCAATACACTGAAACTACTCAACTGTTGTTGAATGATACCTTAAGAGACTGAGTGAATGTTTAAGCTCAAGAAGACTTTTGTTGCTGCTTGAGTGAATTTACAGTAAGGATCAACGAACTTATTAGGGGTGCCAATAAGGTTGATCAGACTTGTTGTGGGTTGTTTTCTAATCAGTTTGGTTATAGTGGATTAATTCCTTGTTGAAGGCGAAAGCATCCTTGCGAGGGTGGACTGGAGTAGCTTAGTTAACAACAAACCTGAATAAAAATCATTGTGTTCATTTAATGTTCTAAGTTATAAGTGTGCTTGGTTTTTAACCAAGGAAAAGATTTTATTTGGTGAAACCCAATTCAAACCCCCTTTCTTATGTTTCTCACACCATCAATTGGCATCAGATCTCCGGTTCTGGTATTGATAGTTATCAAACACCTAACTATGTCAGATAAAGATCCAGAAGAGTTTTTTGGTGAAGAAACACAATGTTTTAACCCACTCCAGCTATTGCTGCATCATATTCAAACGATAAAAATTATAACGTTAAACCTCCCATCTTTGATGGAGAAAAGTTTGAAAACATTAAAGATAGACTAAAAAGTCTTCTTCTAGGTCATGATATTGGTCTTTGGGATAGCTAGGAAAGCTATGACTGATCAACAAAAGAAATATTATAGGAATCATTATAATGCAAGAACCGTGTTGCTGAATGCGATTTCTTATACTGAGTATGTAAAGATCACAAATAAAGACTCTAATAAGTATATATTTGATTCTCTCAAAATGAATCATGAAAGAAATGATCAATGCAAGGAAACTAAGGTGCTAGCCTTAATTCATAAATATGAAGCTTTCAAAATGGAGGATGATGAAAGTGTTGAAGTCATGTTCTCGAGATTTTAAACCTTTGTTGCAGGACTACGAGTTCTGAACAAAGGCTATTTAACGGGAGATCACGTGAAGAAGATTATCAAAATCTTGCAATCAAAATAGAGGCCTATGGTAATTTCACTCAAGCTTGCAAAGGATCTAAACAACACTTCTCTAGAGGAACTTATAAGTTCTCAAAGAATTCATGAGATTGAGCTAGAATAAGATAAACCACAAAAGAAGATAAAGTCTATTTCTCTTAAATCTGTCAGAAAATCTGAGAAGTCTAAAGCTCTTCAAGCAGAAGAGATTGAGGATTCAGAAGAAGATTCTGATGATAAAGAAGATCAGTTGTCTCTGCTAACTAGGAGGGTTAACCGTATATAGAAGAGAAATCAAGGCAACAAATTTAAAAGTTCAAGAAGGACTGGAGGTTTCTTAGAATCAATGTTTGGTCAAAGGAAGTCCATTGGCAACAAAGTCATTTGTTATGAATGCAATGAGCCATGACAATACAATAATGATTGTCCTATGCTTCAAAAGGAAATACCAAGGAAGAATGCTATCAAAGTTAATAAGAAAGGGATAATGGCAATATGGTATGATTCAGACTCCTCTGATTGCGACTCAGATGAGGAACATGCTAACATGGCGCTGACTGCTCATATTAGAGCATCAAGTGAAGTATTCCCTCTAGAAGATGAAGATGACTCAGATACAAAATAAATATTCTACAAAGAGGTATTCTGTGATCTTATTCATTTTGAATTAACATATTCCTTAGTTGAAACTATGGGAAAACACGTGTAACTCAAGATTCAGTTCGAGTATCTCAAAAACACCCATGAATTTGTATCTGATGAAAACCGTAAGCTTGAGGAAGAGTTCTTTATTTTAAAAGAAGAAAATCTTTTAAAAATTTAAAACTCAGCCCTTAAAAGTTTTGAAACTTTTCCAGAAGCATCTAAGAGTGATAATGGTGTCATTAAGAAACATGACAAAGAATTCCATAGACTTTTATCTAAAGACATAGGGAGAAATATGCCAGCCTCTATGATCTATAGTATAAGCAAGAATAGAGTTAATGGTATAGGTTGTGATTCTCATATAACATATAAATCTAATAAGAAAAACATATCAAACACCTTAAACTCTCACTTTGTGTCTGTTGGTTTTGTGCCAAAGAAAGATGTCAAAGATGAAGAGAAATTTGATTGTGAATCCAATGGAAATCAAATGACTAAACCAAACACTTTTATCTCTTGTAAATATAATTACTCCTCTGCTAAAGCCAAAGTTGTTTATAACTCTAGTAGAACTAACAAAAAGATACCTAAGAAATTATGGGTGCCAAAAGATAAGATGATCTATGCTGCAAATATCCTTAGCAGTAGAATTGGTACACCTATCTTGGGCCCTAGACTCTGAAAACTTGCAATTATTAATGAGAAAGAGGCATATGTTCCAAGATCTAGAACTTAAGCTCAGAAAAGTCTTAGGTATCGAAGATGATAAGGAACGATTATAGACTTCGAAACGGTAGATTTATTGGCATGAATATAGCTTGAAAAATTCAAAAGAATCTCGGGTCAAAAATTCTGAAGATGCATCAATCCTAAATGATCAAGCTCCTTTGGGAAAAGCTCCAACAAGTCCATCACATTCTGAAGAAAAGCTTATGGCATGTCTACATTAAGGTGAGTGTTTAAATTCTTATATTTACCTTCTCTAAAATTTATGTTCGTTTAATCTAGTAATGCTCTCACACATTAATAAATTTTGTAGAAAGAAAAGCTTATTACTTCTATCTTCTAGAATATAAAGTATTTATAACAAATAAATGTGTTGTTAAAAATCTAAAAGACTTCTACTTTAATTTAAGACAGTTTTTCTCTCGCTAGTCATGCTCAACAACTGTTGCAACATATTAAGAAGTAAGTATATTTTAAGATTAAGAGAAGATTTTTTAATTTACCATGTGTCAGATTTTTTGGTCGCTCAAAGCTTTTGTCTTTTCTATAAAAAGAAATTTTAATTTTACCCTCAACCATTCTCTTTCTCTTATTCATAAATCCTCTCAGCCCATAACCATCTAACCCTAAAACATAGTCAGTTCGCACCCTACCTCTCTCAATGGCACCTCAATGAGTAACAACTAATTTGAGTCTATCACCATATGAGAAACATCCTAGAGTATTCCTCTCTACCCCTGCAGATAAACTGGTTGTTCTTGCAGAAGTTGTGGTGGATTTCAAAAATCTTGTTGTGAACAATTATGATGTACAGGATGTCGTTAGTTTTTCAAAATTAGGGAAAGTACTTTGATCGTCTTCACAGGTTAGTTTACACTAATTTGGTTAAAGACTTTTTGATACATGCATATGTCTCGGTAATTGGACACGTTTGCTCAAGCGTCCATGGAAAGAAGATATTCATTACAGAAGATGACATAGTCATGCTCTACAATCTTGATAGATCGAGATTTACTCCAACTAACATGCCGATGGAAGATTGTAGCAAGTCTTCTATAGATGAAGTTATCTATCAAGAAGAGGCTGAGGAACAAAATAAAAAATATCTCATTCCCAGACTAAGGGTTTGGTTTAGAATCTTTCTGTGAATTTTTACTCACCGCCATCTAACAAACTCTCCAGATCATGTCAATTATACTCAGAAATATCTTATGCATGCCATCCAAACTGCCAAGAAGATTAACCTTCAAGAAATTCTCTTCATTCATCTAAAAAATACTATTAATGATTCAAGGGATGGAGGATCCAAACAGAAATTAAAAATTACTTTCAAAAGACTTATTTCAGATATTATTGTTGAAAGTCAACTTTTTGAGTCTCTGAATATTTCAGATCCTAAGGTAATCATGGGAGCCTCCATGAATGGAATTACCCTAAGATATTTTGGCTTAAAAAGGGGTAATAATTATTGGATCCTGAGGAATATAGTTCATAAGACTTAAAGGACAGAAGAATTCCAGTAATAGGATTTCTAAACTTTTTGAGTGATCGATCATCCGTAATCAATGATAAACCCCTCATTGCTCCCATTCCAAAGAGAAAAAGAAAAATGGCTGAAGAAGCTGAGGTTAAAGACGACTCTTTAGCTCCCAAGAGAACAAGGTCAACTAGAAAAGAGTTTTGATTCTCGAAAAATCAGATAGCTCAGAATCCTCAAAAGAGACTAGGACTTCAAAAGGAACCACGATTCCCTCTAAAGCTAGAGCTTCTAAAATAGAAATGAATAAACATTTAGTAGCCTCCAATGAAGAGAACTTAAAAACCTTAGACACAACTATTTATATTCCTACTGAGCCTCAGAAAAATCCAAACTCCCTTAAACCTCCATCTCCTCACTCCTCCTTCATTTCCCCTAAAAGTATTAACAATAACTCTCCTTCATCCAACCACTTTTCCCAGTCTGTGGATGGTCTTTTTGAAAATCAAGATGCTCCCCTTTCGGAAGAAGAAATTTTAAATATTATTGTTGTACCTGAAAGGGATCCATGTCCATATGCTATGAAACCTCTGGTATATCATGCCAAAACAGACATTCAACACAATCCTTTAGACGAGTTATTGTAACATTTTGTAGTACGTATAAAGAATGCTCTAAATTGGTTGAAAGAAAACCCTAACCAGCATAAACCTAAAAGAGGTCGAAGTGACTTGGAAGTATTTCAGATATTAGATGGAAACAAACTCTAGAATTATGGAATCCTATATTCTTGTTAAAGCTACCAAGAAGCACAAAGCCTGGGAAAAAGCCACTACTGAAGTTCCTCTCTTACCAGCTCTAAAACCAGAAGTTGTGCTTGCCTTAAAAGACATTCCATCATCAAATAATTCTGATACTTCATTAGCAATAGTCAACCCCTCTTTCTCTGAAATGAGCTCTGCTATGAATGTTGAAAAGGAAATCAATGGGCTGAAGGAAAATCTTAAAAAAATCCAAGAGAGCAATAAGCGTATTCAAGAATGACTGAACACAAATGAAGAATGAAATGTTTCTTAAGAAACCTCCTTCAATCTGATGGCTGAGATATTGAAGGATTTCAACAAAGAATCTTAGGATTAGAACTTTTGTCTTAGAACTTAAGATTTATTTTATTTTGTTCCTAAACAATTGTACCTTTTAAACTTGTTGGTTATCAATCAAAGTTTATTTCTCTTTCCTTTTATTACCTTTTTGATTTTTTACAAAGGGGTAGAAAGTAGAATATGATTTTGATAACAAATAACAAACAAGTAAAATGTTGTTTCTACTAACTGTTTGTTTGATGTTTCAATTTGGGAACTCTAAACAAGTTCACCAAGTATTCAAAGACAGGTGAAGATGAAGATCATATGGCTAAGGTTGAAAACCTTATGGATGACCTCATATCTAAGAATTGTACACTTTGTGAATATATGAATATTCAAATAGATGTGCCAAACATAATTTAGAAGTTATAAACTTACTGAAAGTAAGGTAATCTTGCTTGATATCATAGTGTCAGAAGTTGTTAACTTTCTAAAAGTATGAAATCCAGAATGGACGAAGGAGAAGATCCTGAAGCATGGATAAAGTCATCTCTGATTTTATATCTAAGATGTTCTACATCTTATGAATAGATGAATATTAAAACAGATATACCAAACACAATTCAGAAGTTACAAAATTAATGAAAGTAAGGTAATGTTGCTTGACATCATAATATTCATAAGTTGTTAACTTTATGAAAATATGAAATTCATACTCAAAGCTCAGAAGTTGTGCTCTTCTAAAAGGAAGATAAGTCAACATTTGGTTGCAAGCTCTAGTACAGAGATGCCACTCAGAATATGTTCTCTGATACATGGGCTTCTACAACATATGCTTTATTCAGAAGTTGTGAATTATTTGAATGTCTAATATAATGGAGAATATATGATCAAGCGCTGATGCTTGAGAAGCATAGTGTTTTGGTTGGGATATCAGAATCATGGTCTAGAAGCGTTGATACATAATGTGTGGCATTATTCAATCAGGCTCAAATTAAGTTTTAATTCTTCTTCAAGTGCTGATAGAAACCAGGTTCTGAGATAAAGACCAGGCATTCTAGTCAGACTCTAATGAGTTACTGTTGGGAAGTGTTACTTCTCTATTCTTATGTTGTGATACTCAAAAATTATTTTGTTAGTCTTGGGCTCTGGGGGAGACTCTAAACAATCTTAAATGGAATTTTGGGTTTAATAGATTCAAGGGAAGTTGTGAGCTTAACTCTAAATTTATCGATTACAGTGATTTCCTTGTATAAATTGGTCTATCAAAATACATGGTTTTGTCATTATCAAAATGGGGGAGATTGTAAGAACAAGAAGTGTTTCCTACATACATAAATGGTTGTCACGTGATACTATGCTCGGATGAGCTTTTCTTGAGAATATTGCTAATTATCGAGTCAATCGAGAAGTTGGTAATATCCAAAAGAAGGATGTAGACTCTGGGAACCTATAGAACCTTGTTCGATAGGTGATAAACTTTTAGACCATATCGTATGGGTAGTACCTTCAACCTCATGCTCGTGACGTTGAACCTATGAACCCTATGTTTGTGATCGTGTGTGTGATTGTTGCATCATGCATTCATGCACCCATGAGCATCTTCTAAAAAAAACATTCTATTTCAAGGGACTTAAAAGTTGACTTTTGTGAATATATCAGGTATTTTTTTACCATGGATTCTGGAAAAAGAAAGATCAGGAAGTAAGGTTTCAAAAATCCTAAGATAGATGAGTTGATAGGTTTGATTCCCGACATTGAAAGTTCTATAGATTTTCAGAAGAAGTATGGGTCCATCATTTCTCTTATGAAGCTTAGGATGAATGAGGGTATTCTCTTGATTTTGGTCCAGTTCTATTATCTGATGTATCAATGATTTACTTTCCATGATTATCAGTTGATGCCTACATTGGAAGAGTATTCTTATCTACTGGGTTTACCTATTACCTATTGTGTTGCTTTTACTGGTTTGGAGGGGGAGCCAAAACCCCATGAGATTGCTGCTTTGATCCATTTAGGAAAGTCTGAGTGTTGTACCCCAAAATTTGCCCTCCCATATTCCTCAAGATTTGTCAAGAATGATCTTCAAATTGCTCAAAATGGCTCATGGGTTGTACAGTCAAAACACCTCCTAAGACAACTGAAATTAGGGTTTTGGTTCTTTCAAGGAATTTGGGATTTTTAATGGTTCAACCAAGTCTCATAGGCCTATATACATTCTCAAGCACCTACATGCCAAGTTTCAAGACTCACAGTGCCAATTTGCATAGTCAAAAGCCCCTTTTGATCCACAGTCAACTACAAGGGAAAAATGGTCATTTTGCAGTCAAAAGTCAGAATTTTTGGCCAACATCACATTTTGAGTTCACAATCATCATTTGATCAAGCCTTGATCATGATTCCATAAGAATAGCTCAAAAATCATCAAGATGCAAAAGTTACTATTTTTGGACAGCAGAAAAGTCAACTGTACTTTGACAAGGGCATAACTTTTTCATGGTTTGTCAGAAAAATTCCATCCAAAGCTCATTTTTAATAGGATGCAATCTCCTACAATCCATCTTCACACTCCAAGATCATAAAATGCTCTCACAAGAAGTTACCAATTTCTACATTATAGGTCAATTTCAAAAGTCAACAAATGTACACTTTGAGTCAAAGGCCATAACTTGAGATTGGTAAATCCAAATGACATGGTACCAAAGGCATTGGTTAGAGGACTTCAAGAGCTTTCCAAAATGTCAAAGAACATGGTCATATGATCAAAATTGAGCAAGTTGTGTATTGGAGAAGTTGGGAAATTTTCATGAATTTGCAAAAGTTTACTTTGCTCAAAATACCTTCTTTTTGCTAATGGGCCTCAAATCTCTTCTTGAAACTTCACCCATGACCTATGCACGACCCACCAAGATGAACTGGATTTATTTTCTTATTTTTATTGATTAATTGGATTTTTAATTAATATTAATTCATTTAATTAATTTAAATTATAAGAAAATAGAAGATTTGTTTTTTAAATCAATTTGTGAAGCAAATATGATCAAAACATGCTGGCAAATTCGTGCATAAGTCAAAGATACAAAAAAAATCCAAATTTGGCAACATTGTTCATTCATGGAAAATCAAGAATATTTGATTTTCAATCAAAGATTTAAACATCAATGCACATGGATATTGGCCCAGCTTTTAACCTAATTTGTTTCTCCTATATGTATGCAAGCTAACCATACCCTAGCACACGTGAAAAAGCTGCAGAAACGACCCTGTCAAATTCAAGAATTTTCAAGAAAACTGAAAATCTGTTCTTGCATCCTAGGCTAATTCAAGGTGTTTTGACCATTCAAATACATTGCAGGAGGTTCCAGGAACGTTTTGCAATCGAATTCACGCACCAAAGCTCAAAGAATCGTCACATACAGTCCCACAGTTTGCACTTTTGATTCAAAACTATATATCTTAATTCATGCGCATTTAACATGTGTTTGTGATTGTTTTGCATTGCTAGAGATCATACAAAGCTAATGGCATGATTGAATTGAACTGTAACGCCCTGAATTGAAAGACACAATGACTGAATTTCTAGGGTCTTTGAGCTTTTAAATGGGGCTTTTCAATCCAGGAAAAATTGGGACTCATGAGATACATGGTTGAAATCGTGAGGCCAAGACGATTCCAACCCGCACCTCGCGAAACATTTATGATTGCTGTGGTTCTATTCGCTATTTTTCCTTGCAGGATTTAGTGGAGGTTAAAAACCCCCGCTATCTGATTCTAATTATGCAGGACAAACGAAGAAGATGATGAGGTGTTAGCATCTGATTCGTGTGTTTGAAAACGCGCGCGTTATTTTTTTTGTTTACAGCATATTGTTTATTTTTTGTATATAATATTCTCTATCCATCCATTTAACAAACACACGTTACAGTTCAGTTGGCAAAGGCATTGAAGCATTATCCCTTGGGACCTGGGTTCGAATCCCAGGTCCCCCAAAACATTTATTCTATTTTGCTTCATATATTCACATGCAGATTTCAAAAGGGATGTCTACCATATGCTTCAAACCTCAACACGCCAGGTGTCTCCAAGCCTGGATCCAGTGGCCAAAGTTGAAGGACCACCATACTCCCTGGTCAGCGCATGCATAGCAAACTCAGAAAGTCAAACAGGCTGGAGAGTTAGTGGGCCTGGAAATTGCCAAAGACACCTCCTCTTGGGCCCAACACCCCCCTTCAAGTTTATTTCTTCTCTTTTCTTTTTTATTTCTTTCATTTAATTATTTTTATAATTATTATTTTCACTAACAAATTAATATTTATTTTCATAATAAAAATCAGAAAACATAAAAAATATAATATTTTTATTTATTATATTTAATTAGTTATTTTGTAAATAAATAAGTAATTAATTAATTTTGTTTTAATTAGGTTAATTTTAACTTTTTTTGCAATAATTTAAAATTAATGTAGAATTAGGGTTTTTAATAACTTTTGACCATCTTTTATTTTTTTCCCTTAAAAAACATAAAAAACTCAAAAAATATCTTTCTTTTATTTAATTAATTAATTAGTTTAGGTTTTATTAAATTCAAAAATAACAAAAAAATCTCTTTCTTTCTCAAAAAGGGTCAAAACCCTAGAAACTCTCTGATCCAATTTTTTCTCGCGCGTGTGATTTTTCTTGATTCATATTTTTATCATATTATGTATTTGCTCCGAGGATGTAATAACTTTAATTAGGACTTTTTATCGCATTCATTTATTTTCCGCAATTTACTTTTTCAAGGGATTATTTTTGGTGATGTAAATACCCGACGCCTTGTAATAGCGTAGTTTTTATTTTCCGCAACTATTAATTGCTAGATGTATGCTAACTAGGCTATGCATGACCATATCTCTCTTAAATTAAAATCAATCGTAGCTCACCATAACATGTACAAAGATAACATAACTGAAACCTGACACACTCGCACATGCCACTCTTAGGGTACGCCTCACTTGGTTGCCTCGACGTGGTCATTGAGTATAGGGTGTTTTAGAGGTCGCCCTCCTGTCTAAAGATCAAAGTTGCCTCAAAACGGTTGCCTCGGATAAAACGATCTAAGACATTAGGGTTACTGCTAAGGCATCCTACTATTGCTTTAGTGACCACACATGTCCCATAATCGAATTGACCCGGAAACTCCAATGACGGTGCTACCTACTTTTAATAGTGGGATAGCACTGTCTAAAGGACATTTACACAGCTTAATTTCTTTTGAGTAGGTAGAGGTTCTTAGATACTTGCTCTTTCAAAAAAAAACAACTTTTCGCACCTACACTTTTCTGACAAAAGTTTTCAAATAACACTTCATACACTCTTGAGGACAGATACAAGAGTTAAATCGAAGTTTTCAAACAAACTTTTTCAAAACCCACAAACACAAGAAAAGCATAACTTTTTGAAAACATAGTGAGCAAGTACCTAAGAGCCCGTGGATAACCACGGTTAGAAAGGGTGCTAACACCTTCCCTTTCTATAATCTACCTCCCGAACCCGAGAAACATCTCGAAAAGGAATTTTGCTGTGCTTTTGTCCTTTCCTTGTTGGAGAAAATAAAAGACGGTGGTGACTCTTGCTTACCGCGACATTTTGCGAAACGCAAACGCGAACCATCATTCAAAAACAGTCAGTTCTATTTCCACCGATCACAGAACTGGCGACTCTGCTGGGGAGTAGTTATAACTGAGGTGTACCTTAGGATAAGATCATTTATGTTTTCAATTGTATTGCTTTGTATGCTTTAAACTTTGTGGGCTTGTATCAGAGTTTTATAGATCCTAACCCGGATCTGGGGTACCCTTTTTTAGGTAAGTAGCAATAAACTGTGAGGGACCTGTCCGGCGTAGACCGACACGGGTGAAGCAGTAGCTACGTTGGTGTGACACCTTGGTCTGTACCGATATCCCTTGTGTTGGAACGAGGAGAATATGGGTCTTCTGAGGAGTCATTCAGCACCAACTGACCTTAGAACCTTAAATTGACCAACTTGGCCATAGAACAGTAGCAGTATGCTACACTCATTGAGACTAAACTCTCGCGATGGTTCCGGCCGCAAGAAAAGGTTGCCAAACTGGAATTATGACCGATTGAGGGTAGTCAGTGATATTGAGATCCTCTAGAACCCGGTTACTATTTTTAGGACAGGTCTTAACCAATTGAAACTGAAAGAGGGTAGTACCTAAACTTCATGCCAGCGTGAAATCTAAGGGCTCTTTTGTGTGACTTGTGTGCTTTTGCCATGTTTGCCTTTTGTGAATACTTGTGGTGTGCCTTTATCATAACATCATAACATCATAACATGGCATACATCCTGCATAAGGGCTAACCCATTTCAAAGACAAGAAGGTTTCATCTTTGCTCTATTTTGTAGGATATCATGATGCCCATGCGTAGGAATACTATCCGGATCAACTTTGTTCAACCACCTACTTTGCTTAAAGAATTGGTTGACAGGATTCCAGACACTTCTACCTTCATCAGGAGGCATGGTTCTCTTATCGGTTTAGTCACCTCAAAGTGGGACCAACAGTTGATGAGTGTCCTAGTCCAGTTTTATGATCCGCTATACCATTGCTTCACCTTTCAAGACTTCCAACTGGTCCCTACCCTGGAAGAATTCTCTGAGTTGCTTGGTATCCCTGTTTTGGAGCAGACTCCATTTACTGGTTGGGAAAAGACTCTCAGGCCTGAAGAGATTGCTGCAACCCTTCACTTGACCAAAGAGGAAGTAATGGCTAACTGGGAGACTAGAAGTGGAGTTAAGGGCTTTTTGGCTAAGTTTCTGGTTGGCAAAGCTAATGGTTTCTTGAATGACTTAGACTTCAGGGCGTACGAAGACATTCTGGCTCTCTTAATCTATGGTCTGGTATTGTTTCCAAATCCTGACACCTTTGTTGATGTTAATGCCATAAGGATCTTCATCTCTCGGAACCCTGTACCTACTCTCTTGGGTGATATCCTTTATCAGCTCTATACTCGTACCGCCCGAAGACGGGGAACTTTGTTGTGTTGTGCTCCTTTATTGGAGAGGTGGTTTATTTCACACCTCCCTAAATCTATACTGAAGAACAAAGAAGGAAGGGGCTGGGCTCATAGGATAATGTCTCTTACTGACAAAGACATTATTTGGACTCTCAGAGGCTTAGATGAGGTGGCCGTCATTGATCATTGTGGAGAGTATCCTAATCTTCCATTGATCGGAACCCGTGGTGGAATCTCTTATAACCCATGCTTAGCTCTCCGTCAGTTTGGAAGAGCCAGAAGAGAAGGGCCTCATGAGATGTTGATACCTCATATCGTCTTTGATTTTCAGGTAGATAGCGACGAGCTGCGTCGTAGATTCATCAGGGCTTGGGACAGAGTTCACAAATCTGACCCACATGAGTTGGGACCAAAAACTTCTCTGCCAATGGAGTCATATTTCAGATGGGTCCGCATCCCTTCTCAGAAGTTAGGTATGCCATACGAAGCTGTCAGGCTTATTACTCTTGAAGTTGTTGATAAAGATGGGATTCCTCCAACTATTCTCCATCCTCATACGCCCAATGATGTTGGCACACTGAAGAGGTCTTGGGGGCAACTGCAGGAAGAACAGGATTCTTATCGGGAAAGGTTCAATGAGCAGGAACAGAAGATCCAGAACCTGACAAAGAAATTGGAGAACGAACGGATCCTGAATGATTATATCCGCACTGAGAAGAAGAGGCCATGGGAGCATTGATGGACCTTTGATGTTTTCTTTTACAGTTTTTATTTACTTTTCAGTATTTCCATTCTTGTAACGCCTAAGGGCAATTTGTTGAACAATTTAAATTCCAAAGCTAAATCTAATAAAGTGTGTTTCCTTTCTTGTCTACAAATTTGAATCCCGATTGTATTTGAAAACATAAATCATATGCATTTCATTTCATCATATGCATAACAGGTACCCCTTTTACAGGTCACTTATCTTCTTCGCTGTTTATTTCAGCAATCATCATGTCTACTGAACCTTCCACTGAACAAGCTATCAAGGCCCTCCAGGCCCAGAATGCCCAGTTCCAAGAGTTGGTTATGAGCCTAGCCCAGGGTCAACAGGATTTGAAGACTCTGATTCTGAAAGAGAGGAAGAAGAAGAAGAAGAGGACCGTCTTGTTCAACACTGGACGCAGATTTGGGAATGGATTGCAGAATGAGGTTGAGCTGACTACCTCATCTGTAGGGAAAGACAGTCCACAAGAGAGAAGGGTTCCTAGTCCCGTAGTCTCCGACAACGAGACGAATTATGATGAAGAACAGTATCCTCCTGCTGAGGATAGGTATAAACAGTTGGAGGACCGCTTGAGCGCCATGGAGATACAGAATGTGCCCGGGTTGGACTTTGGAGACCTAGGCTTATCCTCTAGGGTGGTGATTCTCCATAAGTTCAAGGCACCCGCTTTTGCCAAATATGACAGAGCCTCCTGCCCAAAGCTGCACCTCCGGTCGTATGTAAGGAAGATCCAACCTTACACTGCTGACAAGAATTTGTGGATCCATTTCTTTCAGGATAGTCTTTCAGGGACTCAACTCGAATGGTTCTATCAGCTGGATGGGGCCAGTATCCGCAACTGGGAAGATTTGGCTACTGCGTTCTATAAGCAGTATCAATATAATTCCGACCTCGCTCCTACGCGTACCGAACTCCAGGGTATGTCACTAGGGACGGGTGAAGGATTTAAAGAGTACGCCCAAAAATGGAGAGACCTTGCCGGAAGGGTGCAGCCACCTTTGACTGATCGTGAGCTGGTTGATATGTTTCTGGGGACCCTGCCTGGTCCGTTCTTCAACCATTTGATTGGAAATTCTTCAGCCGGGTTTACAGACCTTATCTTGATTGGTGATAGAATTGAAGTTGGTATCAAGTCTAGGAAGATACATAACGGTGCTTCATCGAGCACCAAGAAGAAACCCTTCAAAAAGGAATCCAGTGCTGTCTATGGTTCAAGGAGACAGAATAGACCGGAACGCTGCCAAGCTGTCAACGCGGTGGTTATTTCAAAACCTGCTGCTGCTCCTCAGCATCATAACCAACAAAGGAGTGAGAGACCCCGAAGGCAGTTCACTCGCCTCAGCATGACCTTGTCCTAGATATTACCGCAGTTACTGACAACCAATCATGTGACTCTAAAAGAAGCTCCGAAGATTGTAAATACAACAACCCCAAAGTACAATCCTAACACCCGCTACGCTTATCACTCTGACAGCTCGGGGCATGATACGGATGATTGTTGGGATTTGAAGAATAAGGTTCAGGACCTAATCGATGCTAAGGAGATTGAGTTCGAGGCACCTGAGAGGCCTAACATTGTGACTGCTCCCATGCCCAAGCATGGAGTGAATGCTGTAGTGGAAGACTTGTTTGTAGTCTCTGTGGATGATATTGTCACCCCGCTGATGACCGTCAAGAAGAACCTGTTGCTAGCCGGTTTATTTCCGGGATATAGTGAAGGTTGCCATCTGTGTTCCGTTTCACCTATTGGTTTCCCATCTTTGAAGTCAGGTATCCAAAACCTGATGGATAATAAAGAAATCCTGTTTGAGAAGATTGTTGTTCCTGCCACCCCTACTAAAGAAGTTTCCGTTGTTACCATTTTCAACAATTCTCCCAAGGCTCCCTCGAGGAAGCCTGTCAGAATTACGCTTGTTCAGAAGATTGCACCCATAATCATCACTGTTCCGAGGCCTATTCCCTACACCTCTGACAAAGCTGTCCCTTGGCACTATGGGGCAGAGGTTTATGTTCTTGGGGTTAAGCAAGAGTTTTATACTAATACCGGCGTCATCAACATCACCGGGCCTGCTAAAGTCACCCGCAGTGGTAGACTTTTCTCACCAGATATTGTGCCACCAACTATCCAGAGACCTATTGTCATCACACCTGCAAGTGTGCCTACTTACCTTCCTGATCAAGTTCCTATTTCTACCCCTGATGCCGAGTCATCTGATGCTCGGGGCAAAGGGATCGCCACTGATGTGCCTGCCCTGACGGAGGCGCCAAAGACCATCAATGTTGAAGCTTCCAAACAGGAGATGGAAGAGATTCTGAAGATCATCAAGAAGAGTGATTATAATGTAGTTGAGCAGCTGGGGCAAACCCCCTCCAAGATTTCTATGTTATCACTGTTGTTGTGTTCAGAGGCCCATGCCAAGGCTCTGATTACCTTCCTGAAGACGGCCCACATGCCACAAGAGACGTCAGCTGATCAGTTTACCGATTGTGTGGCCAACTTAACTGCTGATAATGGTTTGGGTTTCTCCGACGCTGATCTGACTGCTAAAGGGAAGAACCATAAAGATGCCCTGCATGTCTCCATTGAATGCAGGGGAACTACTCTTGCACATGTGTTGGTTGACACTGGTTCCTCATTGAACGTCTTGCCCAAGAAAGCTCTAGACAAGTTGGATTGCGAAGGGTTGGAGCTAAAGCCAAGTAACATTTTTGTCCGGGCCTTTGACGGGTCTAAAAGGATGGTACACGGTGAGGTTGATATCCCAATTAGAGTTGGTTCTCAGGTCTTCGATTCTACATTCTACGTGATGGACATTCAACCGTCCTGTTCTTGTTTCTGGGTCGTCCATTTATCCATAAGGATGGAGCTGTGACCTCCACACTACATCAGAAGCTGAAATACCCGGTCAGAGGGAAGATTGTGACAGTTCAGGGGGAGGAAGAGTATATGGTCAGTCACCTCAACTCGTTCCGGTACATAGAGATGGATGGGGAATTCATTGAGACTCCATTTCAACACTTTGAAGAGGTCCCTCAGACACTGGCATCAGCAGAGACTGTGATTGAAGATTCTCCTTTGAAGATGGCTTCCTTAAAGGATGCCCGGGCTGTTATTGAGAAGGGTGAGTACGCAAACTGGGGCCGACTTCCTGATTTCACTCAGAAGACTGACAAGTTTGGTTTGGGTTTCACTGCAGAAGCTCAGAAGGCTGTTCGTAGGGCAAGAATTGGAAGACCTCCTATGTTCATCAGCAACTCAGAAGTAAATGCCATTGAAGATGACGTGGAGGAATCTGAATTCGACAGCTGGATCTACCCTACGACCAACGGTGGACCAAACAACTAGACAGCGAAAGAATTCATCCCTATTACTTTTGTTACTCAGTAATGAACTCCTTTGTTTTGAATTTGTAACAAACAATATTGTGAAACTTTATGGCCCAGTGTCTTAACCGGGGCACCGTGGCTTCATTTGTGAGGGCTTTTGTGTGTCATTTTCATATATCATTAATAAAAGCATTGGACGTTTTTTGCATTTCAAATCTTGCGCTGCTTATTATATATTTCAAAACAGCTATTTACACACACTCACATATACAGGTCCCTATCCACTCTGGATCTCACTGGTAACGACTCTGCTACTGCCAGTTATGACTTCGAAAATCCAATCAACTTAGCCGAAGACGAAGGTGAAGATGATTGCGAAGTGCCTGGTGAGATTGCAAGACTACTACTTCAGGAAGAGAGGGCCATTCAGCCACATGAAGAGCTAGTGGAAACAGTGAATCTGGGTACTGAGACAGACAAAAAGGAAGTCAAGATCGGTGCAAACCTGGAGCTCAGTGTGAAACAACGGTTGATTCAGATGCTGCATGACTACGTGGAAATCTTTGCCTGGTCTTACAAAGACATGCCTGGGTTGGATACCGACATTGTGGTTCATCACCTGCCTACCAAGGAAGACTGCCCTCCCATAAAGCAGAAGGTTTGTCGTATGCGTCCAGAGATGTCCGAGAAAATCAAAGCTGAGGTTATGAAACAATTTGATGCCAGTTTTCTAGCAGTAACTTCTTACCCTCAATGGGTTGCCAATGTGGTTCCGGTGCCGAAAAAAGATGGTAAGGTCAGAATGTGTATTGACTACAGGGATTTGAATAGGGGGAGCCCTAAGGATGACTTCCCTCTGCCTCACATTGACGTTTTGGTTGACAATACTGCTCAGCACAAGATTTTCTCCTTTATGGACGGTTTCTCCGGTTATAATCAAATAAAGATGGCTCCCGAAGACATGGAGAAGACCACTTTTGTTACTCAGTGGGGTACCTTTTGCTACAAAGTCATGCCTTTTGGGTTAAAAAATGCTGGGGCAACATATCAACGTGCCATGGTTGCTTTGTTTCATGACATGTTCCATCATGAGATTGAAGTATATGTCGACGATATGATCGCAAGGTCCCAAACTGAGGAGGAACACCTTGACCATTTACAGGAGCTGTTTGACCGGTTGAAACTGTACAAGCTAAGATTAAACCCGAACAAATGCACCTTTGGGGTGAGATCTGGAAAACAACTAGGCTTCGTCGTAAGCGACAAAGGTATTCAAGTTGATCCTGCCAAATTGAAAGCCATACAAGAGATGCCAGTTCCCAAGACAGAGAAAGAAGTCAGAGGCTTTCTAGGACGGCTGAACTACATTGCCCGATTCATCTCACACCTAACTGCTACTTGTGAACCAATCTTTAAGCTACTGAAGAAAGATCAAGTAGTACGTTGGAACGATGAATGTCAGGCCGCTTTCAAAAGAATCAAAGAGTATCTCCAAGAGCCACCCATTCTTAAGCCACTGGTCGAAGGGAGACCTCTAATCTTATACTTGACAGTACTGGACAACTCAATGGGATGTGTGTTGGGTCAGTATGACGAGTCTGGCTGAAAAGAGCATGCTATTTATTACCTTAGAAAAAAGTTTACCGACTGTGAGACCCGATACTCACTGCTCGAGAAAACTTGTTGCGCGTTGGTATGGGCTGCTCGCCGGCTGAGGCAGTATATGTTGACTCACACTACTCTGTTGATTTCAAAGATGGATCCAATCAAGTATATCTTCGAAAAGCCTGCCTTGTCCGGAAGAATAGCAAGATGGCAGATGATCTTGACTGAATATGACATCCAGTACACGACTCAAAAAGCAATCAAAGGAAGTGTGTTGGCGGACCATTTGGCACATCAGGCAGTGGATGATTACCAGTCGATGAACTTTGAATTTCCAGACGAGAATATCATGGTAGTAACTGATTGTGAGGTACCTGGACCGGATGAAGGACCTGAGGAAGGATCCCGATGGTCTATGCACTTTGACGGAGCCTTAAACGCTTTGGGTAATGGTATTGGCGCTGTGATCATATCTTCTAAAGGCTCTCATACTCCACTTACCGCCCGACTATGTTTCAACTGCACCAACAACATGGTAGGGTATGAAGCATGCATCATGGGTCTTCGAGCTGCAATTGACCTAAGGATCAAGTTTCTGAGTATCTTCGGAGATTCCGCTCTCGTGATCAGTCAGATCAAAGGCGAGTGGGATACGAAACACCCAAATCTTATTCCTTACAAGGAGTATGTATTGACGTTGCTTCCCCATTTCGAGGAGATAACCTTTGAACACTTCCCAAGAGAGGAGAATCAGTTGGCGGACGCGCTAGCTACGATGTCTTCTATGTTCAAAGTCAAATGGGACAACGAGGCTCCCCGGATCATTATTTGGAAAATGGATGAACCTGCATATTATTGTGATCTTGAGACCGAAGAGGTAACAGAAAAGCCTTGGTATCATGAAGTAAAGAGGTACCTTGAAGCTCAAGAATACCCCGAGGGCGCATCCGTTAATGACAAGAAGTTTCTGAGAGGGTTCGCGGCAAAGTTCTTCCTCAGCAATGACATTCTTTACAAACGAAACCATGATTCAACCTTACTGCGTTGTGTGGATAAGATCGAAGCAGAAAGGATCATGGCAGAGCTGCATGAAGGTACCTTTGGGACTCACTCCAGTGGACATACCATTGCAAAGAAAATCCTTCGGGCAAGATATTACTGGTCCACAATGGAAGCCGACTGTTATCAACATTCTCGGACGTGTCACAAATGCCAGGTCTATGCTGATAAGGTGCACATTCCTCCAGTTCCTTTGAACATCTTGACAACACCTTGGCCTTTTGCAATGTGGGGCATTGATATGATCGGCGAGATCAGACCTACGGCATCCAACGGGCATCGTTTCATCCTGGTAGCAATTGATTACTTTACGAAGTGGGTCGAAGCAGCTTCCTTTGCTACCTTAACCAAGAACGTCGTGGCACGGTTCATTCGGCACAACCTGATCTGTCGATATGGTGTACCAGAGAGGATCATTACGGATAATGGTACCAATCTTAACAACAAGATGATCACTAAGCTCTGCGAGCAATTCAAGATACAACACCACAACTCTTCTCCCTACCGGCAGAAGATGAATGGGGCTGTAGAAGCGGCTAATAAGAACATTAAGAAGATTGTGCAGAAGATGACAGTGACCTACAAAGATTGGCACGAGATGTTACCATTTGCTCTTCATGGGTACCGTACCTCAGCACGTACGTCAACAGGGGCAACACCCTACTCCTTGGTATACGGCATGGAGGCAGACCTGCCCATTGAAGTTCAGATACCCTCTCTCTGAATCATGAAGGATGCAAGTTTGAGCGAAGATGACTGGGTCCAGACCCGGCTTGATCAATTAAACCTAATCGACGAAAAGAGACTCACTGCTATTTGTCATGGTCAGACGTACCAAAAATGGATGATCAAGGCATTCAACAAGAAAGTCAGACGACAAGAGTATCAAGTCAGAGATCTGGTAATCAAGCGCATCATTCTACCTCAAGATGATCCTAGGGGCAAATTGACCCCCACGTACGAAGGGCCATTTGTGGTTAAGAACATCTTCTCAGGAGGAGCGATGATTCTAACCACCATGGACGGTGACGACCTTCCTCACCCCGTCAATGCAGAAATAGTAAAAAGATACTACGCATGATTAAAGACCCGCTAGGTCGACTGTCCTAGGCAAAAATAAGGGCTTCCCGGCGAACCAAAAGGGTTCGGGCAAAAATAAAGGATGAAAATTAAAAAAATCTGTACACCCGGCAAGTCGAAAACCTGAAAAGGCGGCTTGGGAAAAAATGGGTATCCCGGTGGACTGAAAACCCGAAAGGGCGGTCCAGGCAAAAGTTAGGGATAAGCGTAATACTATGTCTCATTGGATCACCCTGCATCCAGACTTCGGTATCGACCATCAGGCTCGGACGGCACCGATCGATCAGATTCCTCTTCAACTAAGCAGCAAAGTGATGAGACGCTTGAAGACATAAAGGCGATAGCAGAGTTGGAACCCAGTGGGATTTTTCACATAGCTGTTTTGTTTTCTTTTTTACAAACTGTATAAATCCTATTTGTTCGGCGGCGTTCTCTTACTAGGACGTCAGCCTCTTGTACAAAAACGCCTATTTACAGGCAAACTTCAAAATCAATACAAATTCACTTTTCAGACAAATTGCAAATTGTTTTTCCTTTATCTGTTTTGTTTTGCAAAGAACGTCTAATGTTCATTTTGATATATGCATTTAAAATTAATTGCTGATCACAAGTATTTGCATGCGAAACAAAGGACTAATTACGGGTGACATCGGAAGTAGGGGCAATAAGAATTGTCTAAGCGATCTAGTTGCTCTGTCCACCGAGGTACCAAGGTAAGTTTAGCTAAAGAATATGACCAAGATACCGTCACTCCCCACTGAATAAAACAATGATGGTAGCTCTCCCCACTGAGACTTGCAACTACGAAGTAATCAGCAATACTCTCCCCAAGCAGAGTTGGCCTATCATCAACCCTAAAAAAAGGTTGGGTATCCCCAGTAGGCCTTAACATTCCCCAGTGGAGTATAAGGATATTCCCCAGCAAGCATAAGAGTATCCCCGACAGTCTTAATATTCCTCAACGGAATATAAGAATGTTCCCCGGTAGAATACAAGATACCCCCAGTGGAGCCATTTCCCAGCGCAGTCTAAAAAGCTTCCCCGCCAGAGTTGAATCGTCTTCCCCAGTAGATTCTGGAAGCTTGTCCCCTGCAGAGTACAAATGTATCTCCCCAGCCATATTCAGAAGGTTATCCCCACCAGAGTCTAACTGGGTTATCCTCAGCAAGTTGCAACTGAAAGATCATCCCCAGCGAAGTTCTTTCTATCCCCAGCGGAGTTCATCATCAAAATCCCCAATAGGGCTTATCAACGGAATCCCCAGCGGAGTTATCGTTAAAATATCATCAAAGCATCTCCTCCCCACGAGAGTCTAATCGGGTTATCCTCAACAAGTTGCAACTGAAAGATCATCCCCAGCGGAGTTCATCATCAAAATCCCCAACAGAGCTTATCAACGGAGTCCCCAGCGGAGTTATCGTTAAAATCTCAGCGAAGTACCTCTTCCCCACAAAGTAATTCCTTGCAGAGTAATCTCTTCACCAGGTTTATTCCCCAACGGAGTCATCTTCTCCTACAGGTTTATTCCTGCAATCATCTTCATGTATCATCCCCAGTGGAAACGAAGAATTCAACCAAACTCTTCAATATCAGCCCAGGATTTAACGAACTCCCCAGCATTTGTCAAGGACTTATTTTCCCAGACGAAAATACATTCATAAACATATCACATTTCACATATCCTAGTTACATACATGATAAAGTGCATACGACACAACCTCATTTATTCTGGAGAACATCATGACATCATGCATCTCATACATCATGACATTGCATACAGCTAACGTTTTTCCCTTTTCAGGAAAAGGACAATCCAAAGATGGCTACCATCAACCTTTCTTAAGTTCCAGATTAATACCTGTAACTATCCAGGAAAATATTTGTGGACGACTAATTGTAGGTTAATACCTGAAACCAGCCAGGAAAACTATATACACGAAGAGATTGAAAGTTAATACCTGTAGCAAGCCAAGAAAACTATTTTCTTTCTCAGGTCAGAGATTAATACCTGAAACCAAACAGGACAACTATCTCATTTGCCAACCTTTTCAAGTTCCAGATTAATACCTGTAGCAATCCAGGAAAACTATCTGTGGACGATTGATTGTAGATTAATACCTGAAACCAGCCAGGAAAACTATCTACATGAAGAGATTGAAGATTAACACCTGTAACAGGCCAGGAAACTATCTTTCTTTCTCAGGTCAGAGATTAATACCTGAAACCAGACAGGACAACTATCTCATCGGCCAACCTTTTCAAGTTCTAGATTAATACCTGTAGCAAGCCAGGAAAACTATCTGTGGGCGATTGATTGTAGATTAATACCTGAAACCAGCCAGGAAAACTATCTACGTGAAGAGATTGAAGATTAATACCTGTAGCAAGCCAGGAAAACTATCTTTCTTTCTCGGGTCAGAGATTAATACCTGAAACTAGACAGGACAACTATCTACTCGACCAGCTCAAACCACCCAACTTTCCAATACAGTTCAGAGGCGCTCCAGACACGGACGCCATGCTGGAAATCATCCAGTTCCAGCTTATAGATACAGTCTAGCATTCACCCCTGGATGGCATCTTTAATCCCATCTCCACAACTACCCATTACATTTCCAGATGGCATCTATAAGCCCATCCCCGACAATATTCTGTCACATTTCCAGATGGCATCTATAAGCCCATCCCCGACAAGATTCTGTCACATCTCCAGATGGCATCTATAAGCCCATCCTCCTACCAACAATCTCCAAATGGCATCTGTAAGCCCATTCCCGATACAACATTGCTGATACTACACCATGCGAGTGCAAATTTCTGGGCACTTTAGTGTTCAATCATCTTCCACCTTCGGATCACGAAAGGCACACAAGCCAATCTACATCCTCAGGTTTAAGAAGATTGAACAGGGGCAACTGTTGTACCCCAAAATTTTCCCTCCCATATTCCTCAAGATTTGTCAAGAATGATCTTCAAATTGCTCAAAATGGCTCAAGGGTTGTACAGTCCAAACACCTCCTAAGACAGCTGAAATTAGGGTTTTGGTTCTTTCAAGGAATTTGGGATTTTCAATGGTTCAACCAAGTCTCATAGGCCTATATACATTCTCAAGCACCTACATGCCAAGTTTCAAGACTCACAGTGCCAATTTGCATAGTCAAAGGCCCCATTTGATCCACAGTCAACTACAAGGGCAAAATGGTCATTTTGCAGTCAAAAGTCAGAATTTTTGGTCAACATCTCATTTTGAGTTCACAATCATCATTTGATCAAGCCTTGATCATGATTCCACAAGAATAGCTCAAAAATCATCAAGATGCAAAAGTTACTATTTTTGGACAGCAGAAAAGTCAACTGTACTTTGACAAGGGCATAACTTTTTCATGGTTTTCCAGGAAAATTCCATCCAAAGCTCATTTTTAAGAGGATGCAATCTCCTACAATCCATCTTCACACTCCAAGATCAGAAAATGCTCTCACAAGAAGTTACCAATTTCTACATTATAGGTCAATTTCAAAAGTCAACAAATGTACACTTTGAGTCAAAGGCCATAACTTGAGATTGGTAACTCCAAATGACATGGGACCAATGGCGTTGGTTAGAGGACTTCAAGAGCTTTCCAAAATGTCCAAGAACATGGTCATATGATCAAAATTGGGCAAGTTGTGTATTGGAGAAGTTGGGAAATTTTCATGAATTTGTAAAAGTCAACTTTGCTCAAAATACCTTCTTTTTGCTAATGGGCCTCAAATCTATTCTTGAAACTTCACCCATGACCTATGCACGACCCACCAAGATGAATTGGATTTATTTTCTTATTTTTATTGATTAATTGGATTTTTAATTAATATTAATTCATTTAATTAATTTAAATTATAAGAAAATAGAAGATTTGTTTTTTAAATCAATTTGTGAAGCAAATATGATCAAAACATGCTGGCAAATTCGTGCATAAGTCAAAGATACAAAAAATCCAAATTTGGCAACATTGTTCAATCATGGAAAATCAAGAATATTTGATTTTCAATCAAAGATTTAAACATCAATGCACATGGATATTGGCCCAGCTTTTAACCTAATTTGTTTCTCCTATATGTATGCAAGCTAACCATACCCTAGCACACGTGAAAAAGCTGCAGAAACGACCCTGTCAAATTCAAGAATTTTCAAGAAAACTTAAAATCTATTCTTGCATCCTAGGCTAATTCAAGGTGTTTTGACCATTCAAATAAATTGCAGGAGGTTCTAGGAACATTTTGCAATCGAATTCATGCACCAAAGCTCAAAGAATCGTCACATACAGCCCCACGGTTTGCACTTTTGATTCAAAACTATATATCTTAATTCATGCGCATTTAACATGTGTTTGTGATTGTTTTGCATTGCTAGAGATCATACAAAGCTAATGGCATGATTGAATTGAACTGTAACGCCCTGAATCGAAAGACACCATGACTGAATTTCTAGGGTTTTTAAGCTTTTAAATGGGGCTTTTCAATCCAGGAAAAATTGGGACTCATGAGATACATGGTTGAAATCGTGAGGCCAAGACGATTCCAACCCACACCTCGCGAAACATTTATGATTGTTGTGGTTCTATTCTCTATTTTTCCTTGCAGGAGTTAGTGGAGGTTAAAAACCCCCGCTATCTAATTCTAATTATGCAGGACAAACAAAGAAGATAATGAGGTGTTAGCATCTGATTCGTGTGTTTGAAAATGCGCGCGTTATTTTTTTTGTTTACAGCATATTGTTTATTTTTTGTATATAATATTCTCTATCCATCCATTTAACAAACGCGCGTTACAGTTCAGTTGGCAAAGGCATTGAAGCATTATCCCTTGGGACTGGGTTCGAATCCCAGGTCCCCCAAAACATTTATTCTATTTTGCTTCATATATTCACATGAAGATTTCAGAAGGGATGTCTACCATATGCTTCAAACCTCAACACGCCAGGTGTCTCCAAGCCTGGATCCAGTGGCCAAAGTTGAAGGACCACCATACTCCCTGGTCAGCGCATGCGTAGCAAACTCAGAAAGTCAAACAGGCTGGAGACTTAGTGGGCCTGGAAATTGCCAAAGACACCTCCTCTTGGGCCCAAAACCCCCCTTCATATTTATTTCTTCTCTTTTCTTTTTTATTTCTTTCATTTAATTATTTTTATAATTATTATTTTTACTAACAAATTAATATTTATTTTCATAATAAAAATCAGAAAACATAAAAAATATAATATTTTTATTTATTAGATTTAATTAGTTATTTTGTAAATAAATAAGTAATTAATTAATTTAGTTTTAATTAGGTTAATTTTAACTTTTTTTGCAATAATTTAAAATTAATGTAGAATTAGGGTTTTTAATAACTTTTGACCAACTTTTATTTTTTCCTTAAAAAACATAAAAAACTCAAAAAATATCTTTCTTTTATTTAATTAATTAATTAGTTTAGGTTTAATTAAATTCAAAAATAACAAAAAAATCTCTTTCTTTCTCAAAAAGGGTTAAAACCCTAGAAACTCTCTGATCCAATTGTTTCTCGCGCGTGTGATTTTTCTTGATTCATATTTTTATCATATTATGTATTTGCTCCGAGGATGTAATAACTTTAATTAGGACTTTTTATCGCATTCATTTATTTTCCGCAATTTACTTTTTCAAGGGATTGTTTTTGGCGATGTAAATACCCGACGCCTTGTAATAGCGTAGTTTTTATTTTCCGCAACTATTAATTGCTAGATGTATGCTAACTAGGCTATGCATGACCAGATCTCTCTTAAATTAAAATCAATCGTAGCTCACCATAACATGTACAAAGATAACATAACTGAAACCTGACACACTCGTACATGCCACTCTTAGGGTACGCCTCACTTGGTTGCCTCGACGTGGTCATTGAGTATAGGGTGTTTTAGAGGTCGCCCTCCTGTCTAAAGATCAAAGTTGCCTCGAAACGGTTGCCTCGGATAAAACAATCTAAGACATTAGGGTTACTGCTAAGGCATCCTACTATTGCTTTAGTGACCACACATGTCCCATAATCCAATTGACCTGGAAACTCCAACGACGGTGCTACCTACTTTTAATAGTGGGATAGCACTGTCTAAAGGACATTTACACAGCTTAATTTCTTTTGAGTAGGTAGAGGTTCTTAGATACTTGCTCTTTCAAAACAAAACAAATTTTCGCACCTACACTTTTCTGACAAAAGTTTTCAAATAACACTTCATACACTCTTGAGGACAGATACAAGAGTTAAATCGAAGTTTTCAAACAAACTTTTTCAAAACCCACAAACACAAGAAAAGCAAAACTTTTTGAAAACATAGTGAGCAAGTACCTAAGAGCCCGTGGATAACCACGGATAGAAAGGGTGCTAACACCTTCCCTTTCTATAATCTACCTCCCGAACCCGAGAAACATCTCGAAAAGGAATTTTGTTGTGCTTTTGTCCTTTCCTTGTTGGAGAAAATAAAAGACGGTGGCGACTCTTGCTTATTGCGACATTTTGCGAAACGCAAACGCGAACCAGCATTCAAAAACAGTCAGTTCTATTTCCACCGATCACACTGAGGTTGAAGTCTACATCACTACCAAAGGAGGGATTAGAGGATTGCTTGCATAATTATTATTGGAGAAAGCTCGCTACTTTGCTAGGATGAAGAGTATGGTTGCTCTTGAAGCCATCTTTGCTCTAGTTACTTATGGATTGTTCTTATTTCCCAATGTCGACAAATTTGTTGATATCAATGCCATTAGGATATTTATTATTGGGAATCCATTCCCTACATTATTGGGTGATGCTTATTACTCTACTCATCTTCGAGATTCTTACTATGGAGGGATGATCATTTGTTGCACGCCTTTGTTATATCAGTGGTTTATTTCTCACTTTCCTTAGTCTGATGCTTTCTGGGATGTCAAGAAGGAACCTCGTTGGGCTCCAAAGATTATGGCCCTCACTCATTCAGATATTGTTTGGTATCACCAGGCTTACCATGATGCGGAGATTGTCGACAGTTATGGTAGTTTCCCTAATGTACCTCTTCTTAGTACAAAGGGAGGAATTAACTAAACCACGTTCTTGCATGACGACAACTTAGATATTCGATGAGGGATAAGCCAAATAGTATTCATCTGAGTGGATTCTTCCTTAAAGAGGGATAAGTTCATAAGGAAGCTAAACAGGAGATTGTGAATGCTTGGTGTCATATTCACAAGAAGGGTAGGAAGGACTTGGGGCCTAGAGAGGCTGTTTTTTTGAATGCTTATCTTCAGTGGGTACAAGCAAGAGCCATCAAGTTGAAGATGTCATATTCTCGTGAAGCACCCATGTCTGATATGTTTGTGAAGACCACTCCTCCCATATTAAATGATATGGAAGAGCTTCAGCATGCCCTAGTCAGGATGCAGTAGGAAAAGGAGGCTTGGAAGAATAAGTGCCAGACTCTAGAAGTGTCCTACCGAGCAGACTTGAAGGAGAAAGATGATCTGATTGAGATTCTTGAGAGTCGTGTTGTAGAGACGATGGAGATGAAAGAGGATTTATTTTCCTCTAGAACTCAGTCAGGACCTAGTTGTTCACTTCTCGACTCCGGTGATTGGAAATAGGTCGCCAATAGGTACACCAAAGAGAACAAGCGGCTGAAAGCTCAAATTGTAAGACTCACAGGGAAACGTTAGTGTGTGGAGTGATCTTCATCGACTTTACTTTCTCAGGACCTTAGATTATTGTCTTATATTTGGGATTATTGAAAATTGTACTAAAAAGTTGAAATCTATTTTGAAGTTATTATAATGATATTTTCAGTATTTCAAACGTGTTAGTACTTTGATATTTGCAAATTGTCTATAAATCTTTGAGTTCCTTGAAATATTAATAATAAAATAAATCATGTGCATTGTATATCATACATCATATTATACATACTTCTTGAATTTTTGTTCATATACAGGTGTCTTACTGAGCTTCTTTACTTTACTCAGCAAGCTGTCTCATCAGTACAATACTCAGGCCAATTTCAGAAGGAAGATGGATAATCTAGAACAAGAGAATCGCGAGCTACACAAATAAGTTTCTGCTCTGAAGGCTGATATGGCCAATCTCACTGCTTTGATGTAATTTTTGGCGGCTGCTCAGAATCATCCACCACTTGCTTAGCTTCAATAGACAATAGTTACTTCTGAAGCTCCGGTAGTTCCTACTTCTGCTGCTCTAGTTACTGTTGTTCAAAATCGTATGCCTCTAGGTTATCCATGGGGAATGCGGGAGAACCTTATGCCAGAAGGTTATAATCGAGATGCTCAAGTTGCTCCACTTTCTTAAGCTACTGCTGCTCCTGCAGCTTATGTGTTGCATGTTACCCCTGTTGCTAGAAATGAGATTCATTATGCTGCGCCTCCTTCGGTGAATGTTGTACTGTTTGCTAATGATGAAGTTTATCGACCTATTCCTCTACCAAGTGAAATCTTAGGTTTCTATGATCGAATGGACAATTTTCATGATAAGTTTGTTAAGATGCAGAAAGAGTTGAAGGCCCTTATAGGAAAATAATTGTTTGGGCAGAATGTGAATGATTTGTGTTTAGTTCTGAATGTGAAAATGCCTGTGAAATTCAGAGTACCAGAATTCAAGAAGTACATGGGAAATACTTGCCCCCGTGCTCACCTAGTGATGTATATGAGGAGAATGTCTACTCATACTGATGATCAATGCCTGTTGATTCACTTCTTTCAAGACTATTTGACTTGTGAAGCGCTGAAATGGTACATGATCCTGGATAGTGCCTACATTCAAAATTTCAATGATTTGGGTGAAGTGTTTATTAGAGAGTACAAATACAATATGGACATGGCGCCTGAACGTGATCAACTCTGGGCCATGGTCCAGAAGGACAAAGAGTCATTTAAGGAATATGCGCAGAGATGGCGTGAAGTAGTTGCCCAGGTGATTCCTCCAATAGAAGAAAAATAAATGACGAAGATTTATCTGAAGACTTTAGGTGCATTATATTATGAAATAATGTTGGCGAGTGCGCCAAGTGATTTTACTAAAATGGTGGGAATGGACGTTGGTTTGGAAGAAGCTGTAAGAGAAGGTCGCTTGACAAGAAGTGAAAATTCCAGCAGTGTGAAGAAACCACCATACAGGTTTGCTAAAAAGAAAGAAGGAGATACAAATGTTGTTATTTAAGAGAGAAGGGTTAATCCTCCTAGAAGAAATCATCAGCGCCATCAACAGGTTGATTCGATAACTCCTATTGTTAATATAGCTCCAATTACAGTCGCTTATCAAAGACCAACCCCTCAAGGAAATCAAGGGCAAAATTGTAGGAGAGAGGCTTTTGACTCTATCCCCATGTGTTATGCAGAATTACTCCCAACATTGATTCAAAAAAAGTTGGTCCAGACCAGACTGCCCCCCGCTATACCATCACCTTTGCCTTGGTATTATAAGGCAAATCAGACGTGTGCTTTTCACCAGGGAGTACCAGGGCACAATGTGGAAAACTATTATCCTCTGAAATTTGAGGTACAAAAAATGGTATGATATGGAATTTTGTCCTTTAAGGATGTCATCCATAATGTAAAAGATAATCATTTTCCAAAGCATGGAGGAACAAATGCTGTCAACATGGTTGTTGGTTGTCCATGGGACTTTCAGATTTATGATATCAACTTGGTCATAGGAGACTTGGTAAAGATGCATGTAGACCTCTGCGAGTTATCTTACTATACGCATGGCCATGCTGGTTATGGTATCTACAGTACTAATATACAAGGGTGTGATAAGATAAAGGCTGATTTGCAAAAAATGATTGATGAAGGCCTCATCCATATTATCAGGCCTAGGGAAGAATACGAGGAAGAAGTGAACATGGTCTTTGGGTGTCTTGGAGAGTTCAGGATCTTTGATGTGAACCATATGAATGATGACTTGGTGCAATTGCATGCTACCTTCTGCCACTTGGAAGGTCAGGTAGAACACCACTATGGATCTTGTCGGGTTTGCTGCAGAGATTCTCGAGATTGTCCCATCGTAAAAAGAGGTATTCAGTTGTTATTGGATAATGGTACTATCAAGGTTTCGGGCCAAAGAGATGATTACCATGAGGTTAATGTGATTGAATATAGCTTGGTTCAGATTGAGTCGGATGATGAATATGCTTCTGCAGATGAATTATTTTCCTCAGACAAAGATATATTCTCCAGTGATGATTCTACGATGACCAAATATTTTGAAGAATGGGTGAACATAATTGTGTCGTGTTTCAATGATTCTGCCCCTGTCGAGATTGAATACTGTAGCAAGCTAGTTATTTCTCCAGTAGTGATTTGCTTGTCGGGTCCTGTTCCTTACAAATTAGACAAAGCCATATCATACAAGTACAATGCTACAATTTTAAAGGATGGTGCAGAAGTTCCCATCCAACCTTTGTCTAATGTCGATAATATTGATGAGGCCAGTAGAGTGACCCGCAGTGGTCATGTGTTCGAACCTATTATTCAAGGAAATGTCAGTGTCGATAAGAAGTTTGTCGAATGTGTTGAAACTAGGAAACTAGTAGGGGAGTCTAGTGTTGCTACTCTGGAGAAGGAGGTGGATGATATATTTAAGATTATCAAAATGAGTGACTATAGGATCGTAGATCAGTTGTTGCAGACACCATCAAAGATATTTATTCTGGCCTTACTGATGAACTCTTCCGCCCATAGGGAATCTTTGATGGGAGTGTTGGATCAAGCCTTTGTGGAAAGTGATATGTCGTTAGACCAATTCAGCAATGTGGTAGGTAATATTACATCTTGTAATAACCTAAGCTTCTGTGATCACAAATTTCCTGACGAAGGAAGAAATCACAATCTGCCTCCCCACATATCCATGAACTGTAAGAATGTTTCATTGTCAAATATACTTATTGATAATTGGTCCGCCATAAATGTTATACCAAGAAGCACGCTGATGAAGCTGAAGTACCAAGGAGCTCCCATGCGCCCAAGTGGAATTATTGTAAATGCTTTTGATGGATCAAGGAAGTCTGTTATTGGGGAAGTAGATTTTCCTATTAACATAGTCCTACACTTGTTCCGAATTACTTTCCAAGTCATGGATATTGTGCCCGCATACAACAGCTTACTGGGACGGCCATGGATACATGAGGTAGGGGTTGTCACCTTAACTATACACCAAAAGCTAAAGTTCATGCGTGAAGGAAAGGTGGTTATCATAAATGGAGAGAAAGCATTGTTAATATCTCATTTATTCTTTTTCAGTGTTGTGTAAGCGGATGAAAATGTTGTTGGAACTCAGTTCCAAGCTTTGTTTATTGATAACATAAGAGAGAATGAGAATTATATGGATTCATTCAATGATGCTCAGCAGGTTGGGCGTAATGGCCCTAGTAATGTATGGGGGAAGATTGTTGACCCGCCAATGAACAAGAACAGGGCCGGTTTGTGATTTTTTGCGAAGAATGGTAAAGGTGAAAATTTGAAGTCGAAGACTGCTCTGGGCAAGTATCCGGATATTTTCCACAGCAGAGGTTTCCTTCATCCAACTGTTTCCATAATGAATGCTATTGTGGAGGATGAAGAAGAGAAGGAGATGCTGATTTATGTGATGCCTGGAGTCAGAGTCCAGAACTGCGTCACTATTGATGTTCCTTCTTACATCCATGTCTCAAAGTAATTTGTTTTTTTCATCTTTGCAAAAGTCTTTCACTCTGCCCAAGGTGAAAGTTAGTATTGTTTGAGCTTATCTGTTTTCTTTGCTCATTAAAATCATAAACAAAAGTTGTCTTTGATTCTCAATTTGTTTTTTTATTTTCTTCTTTTTCTTGGAAAATGGTAATCAGAAAAAACAATTTTGGAATAAATAATAACTGAAAATAAATCTGCATGATCACTTGATATATGTGTTAGTTTCTAAAAGCAATCATAAAACATATGTGCAGATTAATTAAAAAACCTATTGAATACAATGACCCTACACCATCTCCCAACTTTGAATATCCTGTGTATGTGGCTGAAGAAGAAGAATATGATGAGATTCTAGAATAAGTTTCACGGTTTATCGAGCGCGAGGAAAGTGTCATTCATTCGTATAAAGAGCCGTTAGAGATAATCAATTTTGGTTCAGAGGAAGAGCCAAAAGAAGTCAAGATTGGAGCATTGTTGCATCCCAACGTGAAGAGCATATTAACTGAATTGTTGAAAGAGTATGTGGACTTCTTTGCTTGGTCATATCAAGATATGCCTGGTTTGGATATTGATATTGTGGATCATCATTTGTCGTTAAAGCCAGAGTGCCCGCCAGTCAAGAAAAAATTACGAAGAAGGCGTCCTTATATGGCGGTAAAGATTAAAGAAGAAGTTTTAAAGCAGATTAATGTTGGTTTTCTTGTGACATCAGTGTACCCTCAATGGATTTCTAATATTGTCCCAGTACCAAAGAAACACGGAAAAGTTTGCATGTACGTTGATTACAGAGATCTAAATAAAGCTATTCCAAAAGATGATTTTCCATTGCCACATATTGATATGTTGGTTGATAGTATAACAAAATTCAAAGTATTCTCATGCATGGACGGATTTTTCGGATATAATCAAATAAGAATGGCTCTTGAGGACATGGAAAAAACAATGTTTATCACACCCTGGGGAACATTCGGTTACAGAGTGATGCCCTTTGGGTTGAAGAATGCTGGTGCAACGTACCAGAGGGATATGAAAACCCTATTCCATGATCTGATGCACAAGGAAATTGAGGTATATGTTGATGATATGATTTCCAAATCAAAGACCGAAGAACGGCAGGTAGAATATTTGTTAAAGTTATTTCAGCATTTGAGGAAGTATCGTCTCCGCTTGAATCCAAATAAAGGCACCTTCGATGTTCGATCAGGGAAACTATTAGGTTTCATTTTCATCCAAAAAGGAATTGAAGTTGAACCTGGTAAAGTCAAATAAATTCAAGAAATGCCTGCACAAGGATTGAAAAGTAAGTTAGAGGCTTCCTTGGGCGGTTGAATTACATTTCCATATTTATCTCCCATATGACTGCAATGTGTGAACCGGTCTTTAAGTTGTTAAAGAAAGATCAGGATTGTGTGTGGACAGATGATTTCCAAAAGGTATTTGAAAGTATTAAAGAGTATCTGCTTGAACCTCCTATCTTACTCCCACATGTTGAAAGGAAGACCATTGATTATGTATCTGACAATGTTAGATAATTCTATGGGCTGTATTTTGGGACAACAAGATGAAACAGGAAAGAAAAATATGCCAATTATTATCTCAGCAAGAAGTTTACTAACTGTGAGTTGCGGTATTCTATGTTGGAAAAGACACGTTGTGCTCTTGCCTGGGCGGCAAAGCGATTTCCGCAATATATGTTGAATCATACTACTTGGTTGATTGATTTCCAAAATGGATCCAATTAAGTATATTTTTGAAAAGTCGGATCTTACTGGGAAAATTTCCTGTTGGAAGATGTTATTTTCTGAATATGATATTGAATACTGCATTCATAAGACTATAAAAAACAGTGTGCTGGTGGATTATCTTGCTCACCAACAGGTAGATGATTACCAATCTGTTAAGTATGATTTCCCTGATGAGGATGTTATGTTTCTGAAAGTGAAATATTATGATGAACCTTTACCCGAGGAAGGTCTTGATCCTTAATCCTGGTGGGGTATGGTATTTGATGGAGCCGTGAATGCTTATGGAAAATGAATTGGTGTTGTGATTATTACTCCTCATGGATCACACATTCCTTTTACTGCAAGTCTAACCTTTGATTATACTAATAATATGGAAGAGTATGAGGCTTGTATCATGGGTATCATGGAGGCCGTTCATCTCAGAATCAAAGTTCTGGATGTGTATGGAAATTCAGCTTTGGTAGTAAATCAGATTAAAGGAGAATGGGATACTCGTCACCCTGGCTTGATCCCTTACAAATACTATGCTAGAATATTATTACCCTTCTTTAACAAAGTTGAATTCCATCATATTCCTAGAGATGAAAATAATTTGGTGGATGCTTTGGTAACTCTGGCTTCTATGTATCAAGTGAATACATAGAATGATGTTCCTCGTATCACAGTGTGATGTTCGAATAGACCGGCTCATGTGTTTACAGCAGAGGGAGTAGTACATGAAAAACCTTGGTATTATGATATCAAGCATTTTCTCCTGACTCAGGAATACCCGGCTGGTGCGTCAAATAAAGATAGAAAGACATTAAGAAGGTTGACAGGTAGCTTTTTCCTTAATGAATATGTGTTATACAAAATAAATTATGACATGGTCTTGCTCAGATGTGTGGATAGACATGAAGCAGACGTGTTGATGCATGAGGTCCATGAAGGTTCCTTTGGTACTCATGCCAATGGACATTCGATGGAAAAGAAGATGCTTAGGGTAGGTTATTATTGGCTGACAATGGAATCTGAATGTTACAAATTTGCAAATAAGTGCCATAAATTCTAGATTTATGCTGACAAAATTCATGTGCCTCCGACACTTCTCAATGTTATTTCTTCCCCATGGCCTTTTTCTATGTGGGGTATTGACATGATTGGAATGATTAAATCCAAGGCTTCGAATGGACATCGTTTCATCTTAGTGGCAATTGACTACTTCTCCAAATGGGTGAAAGCAACTTCATATGCTAATGACACTAAGCAAGTGGTAATGCCTTTTATCAAGAATAATCTCATATGTTTGTATGGTGTGCCAAGTAGGATTATCACCGACAACGGCTCGAATCTGAATAACAAGATGATGACAGAACTCTGAAGAATTCAAGATTGTCCACCATAATTTATCTCCTTACGGGGCAAAGATTATTGGGGCTGTTGAAGCTGCTAATAAAAACATTAAGAAGATCATCCAGAAAATGGTTGTTACTTATAAAGATTGGCATAAGATGCTCCCTTTTTCTTTGCATGGGTATCGAACATCTGTTCTCACTTCAACAGGGGAAACCTCATTCTCTCTCATGTATGGCATGGAAGTAGTGCTCCCCGTTAAGGTTGAGATTCCCTCTTTATGCGTGATAATGGAAACCAAGTTGTTAGAGGCTGAATGGGTCCAGTATAGGTTTGACCAATTGAATTTGATTGAATAGAAGAGAATGACGGCTTTGTGTCATGGTCAGTTATACCAGAAGATAATGAAGAAAGAGTTTGATAAGAAGGTCAAACCTTGTGAATTCAGAGAAGGTGACCTTGTGCTCGGGAAGATCATGTCTTTTAATGCTGATTCTTGGGGCAAGTGGACTCCCAATTTTAAAGGCCAATATGTTGTCAAGAAAGCCTTCTCTAGAGGTACATTGATTATTGAAACTATGGATAGCGAGGAGTTCCCACGTCCCGTGAATGCTGATGCAGTCAAGAAATACTTCGCCTAGATAGATAAAACAATAGCTCGCTAAGTCAAAAACCCGAAAGGGCGGCTTAGGCAAAAAGGAGTGTCTCGGTAGGCTGAAAACCTGAAAGGGAGGTCTAGGAAAAAGTAAGATACATAAATAGAATAAACTCTCCCATTAGGATGAAAACCTGCAAGGGCAACCTAGGCAAAAGTTATAGATTTCTTGGCAAGTAACTGCTTCAAACAAGACTTGATCATTAAAGCAACAATCTTCTTTGATCCTCACCACTCTTCAAATGAAGTCGTTGCGCAGGAACTCAAAGTTGTTAGGGAGAATAGTGGTCATTGTATTTCAATGTATCTTTTCCAATATATATTACCATTTTTCAAACTTTGTAATTATCTATGGAGTCTTGCCATTCGCGTACTACCATCCTATTAATAAAGTTTGAGCTTTTATCCGATTCTTTGGAATTCTTATTTTAATAAGCTTACAAAGACTTCATTTATTATTGATAGTAATTTTCAAAGCAAACAGATTAAATAACAAAATTGTTTTTTTTAAAAGAATTTACAAATTACTTCTTGCTTTAGATTTTGTGACTCAAGGAAAACAAAAAATACTGACCCCAATGATGGACGAACTCTAAATTTTTGGAAGTGTGTGTTCCCCAAGAAGTATCTCCCAGGTCACTCTTTGTGAAATGAGTATTACTTTCTTGTGCTTCTCAGGTAGTTGAAGATGACACCGACTGATGTATGTTGCGGTGTTGGTTTTGTGAGCCTATTTTCCCCAATCAAGTCTTAGTTCATTTTGATTCCGGGTTGGCATCGCCCAAAGTCTCTATCCCAGATTCCCCAGTAAGGTCTTTGCTCACCTGCCGAAAGCCTCTTCCCTCTTTTTATGCTAAGAGGAAATCATTCAGAAAACATCGTCCTTTGCGGTATTAGCATTGTTATTGTTGTTTGTTTCCCATGGAACCAGGCAAGGGCAGTGTCTTTTCTAAGAAGTATTGAAACAATTGTCAAATTTTTGGGTTTTCTCCCGCCAAGTGCTGGTTTGATTTAAAATCCCCATAAGTTTAATTTCTTGTTGTAATGATTAACTTCTTAAATCCCCAAGTGAAGCTGAGATAACGTATCTCTCAGAAATTTGTTATCCCCTTGAGGTTTCATTATTTATCCACAGAGAAGTTGATGTAATCCTCACTCTCAGTATTGAAGGATGTATTTTAGGTCCCTCTCGACGATGTGGTGTTGCCCTTCCCAGTGAAATCAGCATTGCAATTTCCAGTGGAAGTGCAGACCTTGAAATATTTGTTTTTTTCCCATTGAATTTTGTGTGATATTCCCCGGTGAAACCTGGAGGAGGATGTTATATCCATGTATCTGTACTGATTTATTGTTATGACATGATTATTTTCAGATTATGTTCCTTCCCAGTAAAGTTAAACTGCGAAATATGAATCTGTATCCTTAGTTGGCGCCTACTTTCTTGTGAATTTTCATTTTGGAGGTGATTTTGCCGAGTATTGACTATACCCAAGTTGGTTTCAACTAGTTATCCCTAGTGTTATATGTCTGTTTTGTTAGCATATACATGATAATATTCATACATTAATGCATATATCATGCATTGGCTGAATTTAGTAAATCATTGCTCATTTACATATTTTTATTGACATATTACCCTGTTTTGCATATTTGTGCTATCCTCTCTCCAATAGAGTGTCAACCTTAAGTAGAAAGTGTATATCCTTTCAATTTTCCCACTGATTTATCCCTCGTGGAGGATATAACATGTTTCCCTCTTGAGTTTATTTCTCATGAGGTGTTATTTTGGTTGACGGATTCATTCCAGTTTATTTCTAGATTAAAGCTATAGTCCCTGACAATATTATTATTTTGCTTTTGGCAAGCTTTGAGCCCTAGTTTGAGAATGTGCATTTATTTTGCACGTGAAGATTTTATCTCCTCAACAGGAATATATTGGCATTTCCCCAGGAAGTCCTATTACTTTCCCTAGGATATCATTATGGAATTTCCTTCTCATAACAGCAAGTGACAGGTCTCTTTATATGAGCAACTTGTACTTCCCCAGTAAATTTTTCGGTTCCCAGAGAAGATTCAGATTTGTTACTCTAATGAATGGTAGCCTTGTCATTATGGAAGGTAGTTCATTGTTGAGATCTTTCTCCAATTAATGGTAGCCTTGTCATTATGGAAGGTAGTTCTTTCTTGAGATCTTTATCTAATGAATGGTAGCCTTATATTTATGGAAGGTAGTTCATTGTTGAGATTTGTTACTCTAATGAATGGTAGTCTTGTCATTATGGAAGGTGGTTTGTTGTTGAGATTTGTTACTCCAATGAATACTAGCCTTGTCATTATTGAAGGTAGTTTGTTGTTGAGATCTTTTTCCGATGAATGGTAGTCTCGTAATTATGGGAGATAGTTCGTCATTGAAATTCTCCTTACTCTGAAGAAGTTCATTTATTTCCAATCGTGAGTATTGGTGATGATCATTGTTACCACCATAATATTGGAATCTATCGGTACTATCTTACTATTTCTTTCCCTGTTGGATTGACGTTACTTTTTTTGCTATCTCCCCAGTGAGTGGATAGTTCCCAGTTATCTGTCGATCACTATTATCCTTCACCTTCTCTCCTCAATCTTTGAGTTGATTATTCCTTATTTCCTCTTTTGGGCTTTACCCCAATAGAGTCAGGTCTCTTGTTCACCAGTGATTTATTTTCCTGGTCGGGTTATTATTTTGATCCCTATTTTTATTTTCTACATCCCAGTAGGGTCTTGCGTCTTTCTTTTTGATATGTTCAGTTGCATTCATAATCATAAGCATTGCATCTTAGGGCCAAAAATAGGGTTTGTTTTATAACAAGATCACACGCTAGGGTTTGGCTCTTCTCCTTATCTTTAGCTTTGCTCACGGGGAATCACTAAACACCTTGACTTGTACTTTTGTGATCATCTATGTTTTGTATTGATTAACCTTTTAACTAATAAATATTATAAATGTTTTCCCTAATTGATGATGTTATAGGTGAAAGCACAATGCATTCCATCAATTTGATCTATAAGTTCATGAGTCTATTGTCATGCCTTCTTCAACAAAGCTTCATTGAGATTCAAGCCCAATCATTAAATATACCTTGAAGTAATATCATTGGAAAAGTCTATTATGAATCATCATGGCTCGAGTTTTCAAAGATAGTTCAAAGATACAAGAGTTGATTGAAGAAGTTTGACCTAATTAGACAAGTTGTCGATTTTGTGGTCGCAAGTGCATATTTCCATAAATTCTCCATATTTGGAAGTGGTTATAGTTGTTTTGGTTCCTCATTATCATCCTCAAAAACTTCTATTTACATGGAAAAAGTATTTAGGCAAGGAAGCTTGTCAAAATTGAAAAAGGTTTCTAAGGCATTTTGGTGCTCTAGGAGTTAGGGTTTTGAACTTCTAAAGGATATATCTTGCTCATATTTTTGTGATTTTAAGTGATTCCAAAAACATTCTTCTCTTTTAAGTGTTACTAACAAATCACTTCAAAAGTTTTAAGAAATTTTTGTGTGAAAGATACCTAATGATGAAGAAAGATTACAAGTCCTCTAGATAAGCCATCAAATTCCCTTAGGTGACATTAAAAGATCATAACTTGGTCAATTTTTATCTCCTTGAGCCCATTAATTTTCCACAATGATCTTGAATATGTGAACTTCAACTCTTATTTTATGTGCAAAGTTTGAAAATGGATGGAAGATGCCCTAAGGATGCAAAAGATTATAGGTCATTTTATGAATTTTTGCCAACTTCAACAAGTCACAACTTTCTCATTTTTTGGATATTTAAAATGGTTCAAATCTCAAAATGTCATTTAAGAGATCTACTTAATTCCATATTTTTTGGTCAAGAGAAAATTTCAAGTGGAAGGCCATGTTTAAATGCAAGACATTATAGGTCATTTTTGAAGAAAAAACTTAGAATTTTTCTAAGTGCAAAGGTCAACCTCTTTTTCTCAACTTTGACTCATCACAATTTTTAGCTCAAGCATCCATTTGATTCAATTCTTTTCACATTATAAAGCTTGTGATCTCATCTTTCTAAAGCTTCAAGAATCATGTCCTAAGACTCCTCGAGCTGAGAATGTCATTGATTCAAAAATGGTACCTTGAAACTGAAGTTTCACCTCAAGTCAAAATTTGAAATCCTTTATTTGGTTTATAAACACAAATTTTCCGCGGGATTTTGCTTCTAATCATGTTTAATGAACTTCTAGAAGTGATTAGCACATTAAAACGCAAGCTTTGGATGAGTTTTGATCAAAATAGAAGTCACACTTTTCTTGTTTGCAACTTCACACGATTTTCCTCCAATCTTCACAATTTCACAAGCTTGAGCATTCAATCAGCTTCCCTATAAATAGAGGATCATACCTCATTCATTTTCTAAATCTTAGAGAGCCAGAATCACCCTGCCAAACTTCTTCTTGAACCCAATTTTTTGCAACTTCGAATTTGCTTTTACAGTTATCTTCGATCCATTTTCTTTGTCAATTCACCATCCTTTAACCTCACCGAAGCTAACAGAAGAAGAACCAAGCTCTAAGTCTTCCTAAATCATGCTAACGAAGTCAATTTTCAGAGCTCTACATTTGAACTTCAATAGGTAGATTCCTTCACCAATTCTCTCAAACTTTGATATTGTTATTAAGCTCTCATCATTATGATTCTAGTCGCAACATTTGTTTTCAACTGGAAGTGTGTTTTGATCATGAAATTTCAAATCCCTTTTCAAATCTTCCCTTCCAAAATGACTGAGCTACACCTTATATAAATTTTTCGCGAGAGTACCATTGGAATCATCTTGACGAGATGAAGCGAATAGTATCGTCTCGAGCTCTAATTTTACAGTTTCAGGGACCTGCAAATCTCGTGGCTGGAGGTTGAAGATGACCAACGTGTCATATGTCAACCAATGATAGCGTGCCACGCTTTTTTTTCAAAATCTGATTTAATTAATGATACTGTGTTTTATTCACTAAAGACCATGATATGTACAGCGCGTCTTATCCATTGGATTAACTTAGTAACGTGTTTTGACTCTCATCCATTGGTACATATTTTTTTGACTTTATTTTATTTTCTGATTTTTATATTTTATTTGTTTTAAACTACAAAAATTCATAAAAAAATCCATTTTAACTTCAAAAAATATGAAAAAATTATGAAAAATACTTTTTGATTTTTCTCTTTCTGATTATTATTTTTTTAACTATTTTATTTTATTTTAATTTCTATTTTTTATAATTATTCAATTTATTTGAATAGTTTTAAATGTTTAAAAATACTTTACTTAAATTTTAAATTCTGAAAAAAATATGGAAGGATCCAATGACCTCTTGACAAATATTAGTGACCTCATTTTATTTTTATTTATGAATTTATTATTTATCACAATTTTTGGTTTATTATGCCTATTTCTTTTAATTTTAAAAATAATTTCTGACTTTAAAAAATTACCAAATATTTTATATAAATATTTGAGATCATTTCTTATTTTTCTATGGTCTTATTTGATTTTTCTTGGATGTTTTGAACATAGTTACTATTTTTCTACTTTTATTTCCATTTTTAAAAATATTTTTTCTTTATTTTCTAAATATATTTTATCTTGTATATATTCTGGCTGATCTTGGACTATGAGATTTTGTTCATGAGCTTTATTAACATTATTGGATCCATGGTGTTGAGTTTAACTCCACAAAAAATGGATGAATGCTTTTAATAATAGCTTAATTAAATTTTTGATTCAAATGTGATTTAATTCTTCCCCCATCCCTCTTCATCTTATAACCCCCTTCTTATTGTACTCAATGTTATTGGAGAATAATTTACACATCATTTCTCAAATAAAGTAGTACATAGATTGCTATTGATCGACCTCAAAATAGATGTGACTTCTATATATGTCCACTTACGATTGCTTAACATAGCGCTAAATTTTGTCCCGATTCGAGAAATGATCATTAGTGGCCCAAACCCATGTTTGTAAGCCCAAGTATGTTAATTTGAATCCTTTGATCCAATAACCTTGAGATTAATTGTTAGGAGGCTTTGGTATTATTAATCCTCTAAAGAATCTTCATAAGGTTTGGTGAAAGTGAGTACCTTAAACATCGTTGATCATTTATTATTGCCTTGAGAATTTTAAATGGATGATATACTTGACAAAAAGCAAATAAAACTTGTTGTTGAGAGGGTTTGGTTTTATCAATCCTCTAATGAGTTTCAAATGCAAATTTCAAGATGGTCATTCAACTAACCTCTAATTTCTAACAATTGACTTTATTTTGTACTTTACATTATGCTTTTACTTTAAGCACATTTATTTTCGCATTTACATTTCATGTTATTTTCATCTTTGCTCATTTGAGCATTTACTTTTTATGTCATTTTTATCTTGCTCACTTGAGCTTTTCATTTCTTTTTGAAGATACTTAAAAATCAACTTGAACCATAAAAACTTTAATGTTACTTGGACTAATTGGTTACTATCCTTGGCATTATGGAGTGATAGACTTCTTGGACTTTGGATTGGAGACCTTAACCTACCTTGAAACCTTGTGACCTCAACTGTTATTTTGTCTGAAGCTCTTGAGGTTTCCCCCAAGAGATTAGGTTGTTTGTTTGTTTTCTTTGTATGCAGGTTATTGTGATTACATGTTTTGTCTGTAATCGGGAATTCATTTGTATACAACAGTTACTTTGCCCAATTTTTATGAAGATTTAATGCAATTGAAGCTTGGTTTTCTTAAGAGGTTTATTATATTTGCTTGTTTGGTTTCAAATCCAAAGATGAGAATTCTACATTGACTCATTGTGTCAAGTGTTGACTTCTTGTTGGTTAGACTGTTCTTTTCCCTAGCTTTTACCTTATTCTTTAGGATAGTCCCTTTATCTCATCCCACCTTCTTTAATTTCAAAAATCTTCTCCCTCCTTTTGAAAACTATTCTTATTTCTAAACTTGAACCGCTTTCGTAATAAACTTGGACTTAGGTCCATGCATTTACAAAAAATTTCCTAAATCAAACCTTAATCAATTAATAATACTTTGACATTTTTGTGAGAGGACTAAAAGTCAATTAATCTCATTCAAACCATTTTGCCACTTTGGCTTTTTATTTTAAAAGTTTCTCAAAAGATTAGACTATTTTCAATCCTTATAGTGATGTGAGCTACTATACTTTTATGATATATAGTGAAGTGAGACATTTTCCACTTGGGTGTTGAGAGAGGCCTTGTTGATTTTAAAAGTCCAATCCATATCCTCCACTTTGAGATGACGCAAATTCTCCTTTTTCATAATCATGCATAGTAAGTATGTTATCCACTCGGATAAGACGATGACGTCTTGTCTCTTAAAATTAACCAACACACTTGTGTTTTAAAATTTTAAAAGGTGAACTACGAGTACCTGATTCCCTATTGCACAGAAGGCGGTACGTAGGAACTAAAGGTTTGCAACCGCGACGGGTGCAAAAATTGTAAAAAATACTTATTTTCTCATTCCCATAATCTATCTTTGTATATAACATTTATAGCCAAAATACACGGATTTCCAAAGAGGTTCTTGCAGAGTACCGTAGATGTTTAGGATGCTAATACCTTCCCTTTGCATAACCAACCCTCGAACATAGATTCTCTCCCCCTCTTTTGGGTTATTCGTTATTTTCTCATTCCTTTGGAAACAATATAGTGCGGTGTCAATTTTTTATTTTTTATTTGTGCAAGTCAATCCAATGGCTTTGTCTCAATACTTCTACCTCTACACAAGGTTCTGCTGAACAAGTTCTCATGATTTGAAGAAAAGGAAGTTCTTACAACCAAGTGCTGAAGACTCTGAAGACAAGGTTATATGTGACAAGTTCTGAAGAATCCAAGACTTAGGTTATAAGGCTTAAGAAATATTCTTCTATAACAAGCTTCACCGTTCAACGTTCAAATATCTGAAGCCTCTGTAGATCAAGAAGAAAAAGTTCAAAATGGTTAACGTGTGATAGTGTATAAAAGGTACATAAATTGATTGTGACCTCTACTCTTCTAGAGTGGCGCAAGGACAATTCTTTTGTACTTGATAGTGACTACTCTCTTTATAATCGATTAGAACCGATAGCTAGATTTCTAATTTAACTTTCTACCCTTTCAACGGATCTCTTTTACAAGCTATAAAAGGAAGACTTGGAAGCAGAAGAAAAGTAACAAACTACATTAAAACGACATATCTATCAGTTCAAATCAAGCTCAACAAAACTACACCAAAGGGTTGTGCAAAATCTATAGAGAAATAATTTGTGTATAGTTTTGTAAATAAACAAGGAGATGTTTCTCGTATCTTGAAGTAGAACACTTAGGTGTTCATTGTACTGAAAGGACTATGTAATCCGCTAATAAGAAGCAAATTTGTAATACACTAAAAGTACTCAACTGTTGTTGAATGATACCTTGAGAGTCTGAGTGAAGGTCTGAGCTCAAGAAGACTCCTGCTTTGGCTTGAGTGGATTTACAGTAAGGACCGACAGACTTAATGGGGGCGCAAATAAAGTTAATCATACTTGTTGTGGATTGTTCTATAATCAGTTTGGTTATAGTGGTTTAAGTCCTTGTTGAAGGAAAAATCATCCTTGCGAGGGTGGACCGGAGTAACTTAGTTAACAACAAACCAAGATAAACAATCATTGTGTTCATTTAGTGTTTTATGTTATAAGCGTATTGGTTTGTCACCAACGAAAAAAATTTATTTGGTGAAACCCAATTCAAACTCCCATTTCTTGTGTTTCTCACACCTTCATTTCCAACATTTTCATATTTGGTTGGAATTTATCTCTTTAAGCTCTCTGCTTTTCTCTCTTGAAACTTTTCTTTCTTCATTTTTGGTTGCCTTAGTGCTTTGGAGTAAAATTTTATTTGTGAGGAAAATTTTTATAAGTGGTGGTGCTGGTCTTTGATAGTCTTAAGGGTATGATGCCTTTAAGAAATTTAGTTATGTTTTCTTGAGATCAACCATAAATCTCTATTGTTGGTTTGTGAATCTTAACAAGTGAAAGTCTTTAGTATTGGGTGAAAGCTATCCATATGTTAAGGATAAGTTTGTTCAAAATTCAAAAGATCAGGTTATATTAAGGTTTGTGGACATAACTGATAAAAGCTTCCAAAGCTATAGTGAAAAATATCAAGAAGAACTCTTGGGGACAGGACTAAGCCAACATTTGGCCAAACCTGGATAACTCTCTGGTGCAATCTTTCTACCCTTACTCTCTTTAATTTTCTGCAACATATTTTTACTTTACTTCCACTATGCTTGATTACTCAAAAAACATTACTAATACAATCTTAATCAAGAAAGGGAAAAATATCCACACTTTTCAAAAACCACAATTCACCTTCTCTTGTGCTTGAGGTCACTTGTTCAACATGTGGCATCAGAGCCTAACTCCTATTAAGGACTAATCATCTCAAGAGGAATGATGACTTCAAGCTATTAAATAAACAAATCCCCATGCTTTAGTGGAGAATGGTATGGGTTGTGGAAAAAGAAAATGAGATTCTTCATATAAGGAATGGATCGTGGTATTTGGAAAACACCTGGAAGATTGACCATTTGTTCCTACACACACAAGTGATGGTGTTGTAGTAAACATACCTGAAAAGGTTTGGTCCAAAGAAGATAAATAGACTATGCAATGTGATTTTAAAGCTAAGAATATCATCACCACCACACTGGGTCATGATGAATTCTTTCAAGTTTCCCACTACAAAATTGATATAGAAATGTGGGACATTTTACAAATAACCCATGAAGGTACCACTGAGGTGAAGAGGGGGTAATGTTGGGCACATTAATCCAATGAACTTTTCATAATGAAACCTGAAGAGAACATAAATTAAATTCAAATATGATTTACTCATATTGTAAGTCATATAAGGACTCTATGGAAATCATTCTCAGAAGAAATATTAGACATGACAATTCTAAGATGCTTGAATTATTTTTGGCAACCAAAAGCCACTGCAATTTGTGAATCGAAGAACTTTGAGACTATGGATACACATACTCTATTTGGAAAATTGCAAGAATATGAGATAGATCTAAAGAGATTGGCCATGGATGAACAGGAAAGAGAGAAAACCAAAAGTCTAACACTCAAATTAGGAGAAGCCATCTCAGACAATGACATAGCCTTCAAGGTGAAATTTTTTAAAAGATTTATGAAGAAAGATAAAAAGGAAGAAGAATAAGAAGAAGAAGAAAAGCCATTTATTCCAACCTGCTACAACTATGGATAAAAAGGACACATCAAACCTAATTACCGTGTACTCAGAAGAGCAAATCAAAGACCAACAAAAACTCAAAAGAAAAATAAAACATATGATGCATGGGAATACAATGATACATTATCATCTACTGACGAGGAAAAATCCAACACATGTATAATGACAAAACATCAAGACAACAAGGTAACCTTCAAATTTTCTTATAACAATTTATTCAAAATAAGCAAGGAATTGTCTAAAGAAACAGATAAAATAGAAAAAAATCATTTCAATATCAAATGATAAAATATCTTCTCTTGAAACGAAAAATAAATCCTTGGAATAAGAATTAAATACTCTTATGGAAAGAGGAGAAGAACTAAATCCTTTCATTTCTAACCCATGTAATGAATGTGATATCTTAAAAGAAGAAGTTTGCAACTTTAAAAAACTTTGGTAAAATTCACCAATGGAAGAGATAATTTGTAAGTACTATTAGGAAATCAAAGAACCTATTTTAATAAAGCGGATTTAGGATATGGTCCAATAAGCAATAGAAATAAATTAGAGAATATGTGTAGGAAAGAAACATCATCTCACTGCACAATGTTTAGATGCAACTAGTGTAAGAAGGAAGGTCATCTAGAAAAAAATTGTTTCTTAAAGAAAAGCCATGAAAGCAAAGAAGGACACTCCCCTTCATACTTTTACAAGAAATATCTTGAGCATAAAAATAAAACATTATCTCAAAATAAATATACATCTCAACCAATGGGAACTAACAAAAACGGATCCAAGATGATATGAGTACCTAAAGTTAGGAGCTAACCCTTCTTTTGAAGGAAAGCTTTACAGTCTCAAACACTAAATGGTATCTTGATAGAAACTGCTCAAAGCATATGACAGGTGATAAAAAATTATTCTCTACCTTCTTCCTAAAAGGAGGAGGATATGTCTCATATGGATATAATGATAGGGGGAAAATATTAGGTTATGGAACCATTGGTAAGAACCCTAATCCAAATATTGGGGAAACACACTTGGTAAAAGGACAAAAACATAATTTGATTAGCATTAGTCGACTATGTGTCAAAGGTAACAATGTAACATTTGATTATTCTGGTTGCAGGGTTATAAAATCAAAATCAAATGAAACTTTATTTACTAGCTCGTGAAATGGAAACACCTAAACAATGAATTTAAACAAAATTCCTTCAAATGAATGTCTTCTTAGAAACGAAGATGAATCTTTGCTAATGCATATGAGAGTAGCACACATACATATGGACCACTTAAAAAAATTGGTCCGAAAAGAGCTTGTAGATGGTTTTCCAAATTTTGGTTTTGAAAAGAACAAATTATTTGATGCGTTCAAAAAAGGAAAGTAAGTAAGGGTCTCTTTTAAACCCAAAAATGTAGTTTCTACTGATCAGCCTTGCAACTTCATCATATGGATCTTTTTGGCCCATCAAGAAATATAAGTCTGGGTGGAAACATTTTACACTCTAGTAACTGTGGATGACTACTATCGATATACCTGGACAAAGTTCTTATATCATAAAAGAGAAGTGTTTTATGCCTTTATAAAATTATCCAAAGTTATACAAAATGAAAAAGAAAGAAGCATTCCATCATTAAGAATCAATCATGAAGGATAATTCAAAAATGAGAACTTCAAAAAATTCTGTAACGAGATTGTATTCGGAAAACATTCTCCACTACTAGAACTCCCCAACAAAATGGGGTAGCAGAAAGGAAGAATAAATATCTAATAGAGCTAGCGAGGATGATGCTCAATGAGACAAACCTTCTCAAATATCTATGGGATGTTGCTGTAAACATTGCTTGCTATGTAATAAATCATGTCTTGATACGACTCATTCTAAAGAGAATGCCCTATAAAATATATAAGGGAAGAAAGATGAATATATCTCATTTTCATGTCTTTTGATGCAAATGTTACATCCATAATAATGAAAAAAAGATAACTTAGGGAAATTAGATGCAAAAGCTGATGAAGGAATATTTATAGGATATTCCACTTCGAGCAAATCCTTTAGAATTTATAACACAAAAAATGAAACAATCAAAGAATCAATTCATGTTACCTTTGATGAAACTAGCCCTAAGTCTGTAGAAGTAGAAGTTATTGATTATACATTTATTCTCGAAATAAAATATCTAGAAGAGAATTCAGAACCAATCCAAAATGATAATGATGATGAAGACTCCAATCAAGATTCAGTTACTCAACAAGAGATTCAAGGTCCTAAAAAAGAATAAAGATTAATAAAAGACCATCCAATACAAAATGTGATTGGGGACATATATGTGAGTTCAGATTTCCTCTATACGTGTTTTGCATGATGTCAAAACTATAAGAATATAGCATTTATGCATATTGGGCGGTATCTCTGAGTTTGCATGGCACCCTATGCATTTAGAGGTATTAGGAATCATTTGAAACATTGTCAAAATTATCCCTATCATAAATTTTTTTCTACACTACACATGCTTGTACATGTCGGCTCATAAAACCTCACAGGTCGGCTCATGTACTCCCGTATTTAAGGTTGTACCACTGCCTCACATAGGCTGGCTCATGCAGCCTTTAAGGCCGGCTAATGTACTGTCCTAAATAAGAAGTTTTTTTGTCTTTGTCAGACCCGTTCATAAATCATTCCAGGCTTGCACATGCTATTAAAATTAACACTATATGCTGACACATGCAAGTTATAGGCCGACTCATATTCTTTCATGAGTCAAATTTTCTATTTTTTAATTCCAAATTTCCATCTTTTACCATAAAACTTTCATAAATATAAATACATCTTTCCTACATCATTCCAACTTGATGATACCATAAAAATATCCTACAATTGTGCTTCACCTTCAACTTCCAACCTATGCATACACACTAACAAATCACACATAATAATCTTTTTTTGGGGTGCCATCTGGACGAGGTTTGATAATGTCTAATTAGGTTCTTATGTACACGAGAATATTGGTTGATATTTGTAGGGGTATTCATCCATAAAAACCACGGGTTTGTCCTCCAAGATCATTGGTCGATTTAGGGGTTTTCATACAAGAAGTTCAAGAGAGGATTTCATCGTAGTGAAAGCCTTTAGAGATAAATAATTCAAAGGAACCTTTGAAGATAAATAACAAAAAGGAAGTAGCACAAGAACAACGAATCAAATTAAAGTCTTTTGTTGCAATAGGTACAATTGATCGTGTGCGAGAGCTTTGGAGATACAGAATGCAAAGGAGTAGCAATATCGACAAGTCAATTGGGATCTATTATCTATTGGTATTTCTCAAGATCAAAGGAAGAGAACGAGTTGAATCAACAACAAACCTTAGGATTTGCGGAGTTGCTCTTGGAACACTTCTCTTGTATCGAATTTTTGCATATTAATAATTATCCTAATTCTATTGAAATTAGGCGCAGACGAAAATAGGGAACTATGAAAACAAATCCTTGTGTCTCTTTTCTTTTATCGTTTTACTTTCTTTAATTTACATTCATCAATTTTTCAAATAGCATTGACTAATCGATCGACTCATAGGAACTTTTTAGAATTGTTTTTGTTTTGAAATGTGTGTTGATTTACTTATAATCACTTTTGATATAAGCGCTTTTTCATATCAACACAACTCAAAGGAAAATTCTAAAAAATTTGTTGCACACCAAGTGTTCTACAAATTATTTAACTTGTTCAACTCAAAAGAAAATTCTGAAAATTATGTTGCACACCAAGTGTTTGATAAATTGTTAAGGTACTTATTTTGCTAGTTATCATTGGAAATAATATTGCTAGTAACTTTCTCTTAACGTTAAATAAATTGTTATTTAGTTGAAGTATATAAATTATAGATTATTGTATTGATTCAATAATCATTCTTATATTTGCATATTTGACTTCCAATAACATGGTTCGTATAGACGACACTTTTTGAAAACCTTTTACGTGCACTCTTTTCTAATCAATTTTTAAAACCACAATTTTATCTAGATTTTTTGTCTTGGTGATCTATTCACCCCCTTTAGATAAGGTGTCATTTCCTAACAATATCTAAAGGAGTCACCACTAGACGATCACTGAACAAGGTATGTAATTTTGTGGCTTTTGTTTCACAAGTTAAGCCAAAGGAAGTCGACGAAGTTAACACCGATGAACATTGGTCTCTTTATATGCAAGAAGAGTTAAATCAATTTGTGAGAAACAATGTTTAGGAACTCGTTCCCAAAGATTCAGCTAATCTGGTAATTGAAACTTGATGGGTCTTTTGCAACAAGATATACGAAGAAGGAAATATTTTATTGCTAGTCTAGGTTCGAAGGATATAACCAACAGGAGGGAATATATTTTGATGAAACCTATGCTCATGTAGCCAGATTAGAAGCCATAATAATGTTATTAGCTTTTCCATGCATCATGGATTTTAAACTATTTCAAATGGATTTAAAAAGTGTTTTTCTAAATGGATACATTCAAGAGGAGGTATATGTAGACCAACCTTATGAATTTATTAATCCTACTTTTTTAGATCACGTGTTTAAACTTTAAAAGGACATTATATGGCCTAAAACAAGCTCCTAGAGCATGGTATGATTGCCTAAGTAAGTTTTTACTTAAAAATAAATTTGAACGAGGAAAAGTTAATAAAACCATTTTTATTAAGAAAACAGAACATGACAAATTACAAGTGTAAATATATGTGGATGGTATCATTTTCCATCCTACTAACGAATCCATGTGCATGGAATTTTTTGAAATAATGCAAAATGAATTTGAAATTTCTATAATGGGAGAGTTAAAGTACTTTTTAGATCTTCAGATTTATCAAACCAAAGGAGGGACATTCATAAACCAAGCTAAATACTACAAAGAATTACATAAAAGGTTTAATATGGAAAAATAAAAAGTACTAGCAACACCAATGTCAAGATCATGCTCCCTCAACAAAGATGAAAACAGAAAACCAGTCGATGAAAGAAAAACTCGAGGTATGATCGGGTCACTATTATATTTAACCGCATCTAGACCTAATATAATGTTTTATGTATGTATGTGTGCACATTTTGAATCGTCTCCTAAAGAGTCACATCTCCACGGCGTAAAGGGCATAATGAAATATCTCACTGGCACACAACAAATGGGTATATGGTACCCCAAAGGAAAAAAATGTAACTTGGTAGGATACTCAGATTTCGATTTTGAAGGATCCGAATAAAATAGAAAAAGTATCAGTGGTACATGTCACCTACTAGGAAATTCACTTGTTTTTTGGCATAGTAAGAAAAACCTAGTGTAGCTCTATCTAAACCGGAGGTGGAATACGTTGCTGACAAAGGTTGTTGTGCCCAAATAATATGGATGAAACAATAATTAAATGAACATGGTGTTAAATAGGAGTTGTACCAATAAAATAGGACAACACCAATGCAATAAACCTCACAAAAAAAACCCTATACTTCTTTCTCGTTCCAAATATATTGACATTAGGAACAACTTTATTAGGGATCACATATAAAGAGGAGAATGCATGCTTAATTTTATAGGTTCATACAATCATGAAATTCTGGAAGTTGTAACACATGTTAATACTGATGTCCCAACATCATAACACAATGTCAACACAAATGTTGTGACATTTGTTCTTGATACAGAATAATAATATCAAAAATTGAAACTTATGCAGAAATAAATTGCAGAATGATAAATAACACAACTGATTGTTAATCCAGTTCGGTGTAACGTCACCTACTCTAGGGGGCTACCAAGCCAGGAAGAAAATTTACCATCACAATATTAGTTCAAATCCTAAAGAATCTCAGTTTACAATTTATCCCTTAATCGCTACATTGTGCAAATTCTACCTAGAAACCTTCTAGATATGAGATTACCCTCTCACTTCCTACCAATCACCTCATTGATAAAATACAGTCACAATCCCAGTGACTAGAATAAAAAACCAGAATATTACACTTCCAATAAACAATACTCAACTCTTTGCTTAAAAGATCATGTGTGAGAATAATACTTAGTTTTGCTTAAAAGCTTCAACGAAGAATAATAACTTGATAAACAATCAAGTAACAATCAATCTACCTAACTATATCAAAAGATACATGGGTGACTTACAAAAACACAAGAGACTCTCAAATCCAAAGACTTTTGACTTCCCCTAATTTTACAATTGTGAAAGTTGAAAGTTAAATTAAGTCAGGTCCAGGTTTCACTTTAAATACTCCTCAGTAGTCCATGGGCTTCAAAATCTTCACCCAAATATTTCATGATTCACAAGTCGAGGGCTGCACCAATTATGCATAAAATATCCTTAAATCTTGGAACAAAACATCAAGTTTCTTAAATTGTCTCAACATCCAATTTTAGAAACTTATGTACACATGGAGATTAGATTACTTGTTTCAATTAAATCTTCTTGACCTGCGAAAATTATTGAGATATATCCAAAGAAATATCACAAAATCAAATCAAATTTGTCAAGATTTAAAACAGTACGTACTGATGTGCTTGTTCAACATGTCACAACATATGTCAGAACATTTGTCTTCAATGAAAGCTCACACTATGTTTTATCAGTTTAATCAAGATGTTATGACATTTTGCTCAACATCTGTCATGAACCATATTTTAGCAAAATTCCTGTCAATAATAAAACCATGGATCCAACAAATCAAATTACAAATATATTCCCTAAACCACTTCCAAAAGAGAATTTCTTCTTTATAAGAACATAACTTGGAATTTTAAATCAATCATGCATAAGTAACTATATGTGAATCTATGTGCTTTTTTCCTTTTTGATTATGACAAAGAGATAGAAGTATACTCTCAGAGGGATGGCATACCTTCTATATAACTAACGGGGAGCTTAAATACTCCAAATGTATATTATCTTTATTGTTTTACCACACTCACTGAGACATGTGTTTTCATCTTAAAAAAGGAGGAGAATATGGATCTATGTGATTGCATGTAACAACCAAGCTTTGATGACAACAACGTATCTACAAATATGAAGTACTCAAAGTCAACGGTCAACAAAAATGAAGTACTCAAAATCAACTATCAACAAACATGAAGAACTCAAATTCAATTGTCAACAAACATAAAGAACTCAAAGTCAACTAAACAACTCAACAGAAGTCCTAAAAGTCTCTTTAAAATAAATATGTGAAAGCTCTCTAAGTCTTGTTAGTCTATCTGAGTGAACTAAGTATTATAAAAATAAGGTAGTAGATTAAACTTACTAAGGCAACTCACAAACACACACACTAAAAATACTTTCCCTAACAGAAAAAACATTTAAAAATAACTTGGAAGTTGTGCAAAATAACTTAGGAGCTCTAAAAATGATTAGAATGGAAATTTTGTCTAATTTAATCGATTAGTCTAATCGATTAGAAACGATCAAACTTACACACCAAAACATTTCTACAACTCCTAAATGATTGTCAACATACATATATCACAACCTTCCATTTTAATAATCATAATGGTCATATTCATTCAATTTAATCGATTAGATAAATCGATTAAATAGTTAATAAGGCCCATGATTCTTTCCTTTCTTGGTGATTTCAACTACTATATAAAGGAGGCCTCCCTCACTTGAAATCACATCACTTCAAACATTTTCATATTTGGTTTGAATTTATCTCTCTAAGGTCTCTCATTTTCTCTCTAGAAATTTTTCTTTCTTCACTTTTGGTTGCATTAGTGCTTTAGAGTGAAATTTTATTTGTGAGAAGAAATATTGTAAGTGGTGGTGCTGGTCTTTGATAATATTAAGGGCACAATACCTTTAAGAAATTTTGTTTTGTTTTCTTGGGATCAACCATAGATCTCTATTGTTGGTTTGTGAATCTTATCCAGTGAAATGCTTTGGTATTGGGTGAAAATTGTCCATAGATTGAGGGAAAGTTCATTCAACATTCAAAAGGTCGAATTGTATTAAGGTTCATTGGCATAAACGATAAAATCTCACAAGTCTATAGTGAAAAATATCAAGAAGAACTCTCGGGGACAAGACTAAGCCAACATTTGGCCAAACCCGGATAGCTCTCTGGTGCAATATTTCTATCCTTACTCTCTTTAATTTTCAGTAACATATTTTTACTTTACTTCCGCTATGCTTTATTACTAAAAAAACATTACTAACACGATCTTAGTCTAGAAAGAGAAAAATAATCATACTTTTCAAAAACCACAATTCACCCCCCTCTTGTGCTTGAGGTCACTTGTCCAACACGTTAGTGACCGACGATGGCTACGAATTTCAGGTTGAGTACGATTCCATCCCTTTCCTTGAGAGTTGGGAGGAGGAGTCTGATATCCCCTACTTTAGTGACAATTTAGAGATTATGCAGTAACTTCATGTGGTATGGTCGTTTTGGCTGAAATTAGTCGTGGTATCGCGGAAGGACCTTTGTGCAAAGCGGCCTCTTGTATGTTACTACCTCTTGGAGTCTTAGAGGGGAATACTGTAATTTTTCTTCAATTCTCGGGATTTTCTCTGCCAGGAATTATGAGTTTTGCTGGTGCACCAAATTTTACACACTAATCTACAGGTCTAAGGCCCCTGCATGTCTAGATTTCCTGGTAGTAGTTAGAGTTTGAGAAGCATCTCTTATCCAAGTTAGTGACAGACACAATAGTAATTAGAGTTATCAAAATGGGATATTCGACCCTAAACGGGTCGACCCTGGTGGAACTGGGGCTTTTAGGGTCTGGCCAAAGAAACTCTATTGTAATATGGGCCTAAAAATTTCTACCTGAGCCCAGCCTTAGATAGGCTTCGGGCTACCCGATCCTAAACATGATTTTTTTATACAACAGTAATAACAACGCCTTATCCCACTAGGTGGGGTCGGTTACATGAATCAACTTTCGCCATAATGTTCTATCAAGGACCATGCTTCTATCCAAATCATTAATTTTGAGATCCTTCTTGATAACTTTTCTTATAGCCTTTTTGGGGCTTTCTCTTCCTCAAATTGTTTGTCTTCTCTCCATTTGATCCACTTTCCTTGCTATAGAGTCTACGTATCTTCTCTCTACATACCCAAACCACCTAAATCTATATCCCACCATCTTCTTGTTAATATGCTTTTTTTATAAGTAAAATAAAATAAAAAATCCATAATATTTATTATAAATAAAATAAAAAATTATATTATTTTAAACATAACACATTTTTCATTTTACAATACTACATTATCTTTTATAAATACTATAATGTGTTTTTAAATACAATACATGTCTAAATTGTATAAAATGATATTCGAATATTTAACATAAGAGAAATTAATAAAATACGAGAAAAGAATATTGATTATATTAATGTAAAAGAGAAAAATTAAATAGAATAGAGACAACATTTAATGAAGTGAGAATTATTAATGTGTTATTTTAGAGTAATACCATATAAAAATTAATATAATTTTTTTAAAATATATAACTATGCAGTCCTAATGAGTAGCGGATTTTTAAGGGCTGAGTTAAAAAAATCTTTAAAAATATGAGCTATAATCCAAAAGTTTAAACCTTATGATTTTTCGGGAATGGTTAACCGACCCATATGAAATAATCTATTTTGATTTTTGACAGCTCTAATAGTAATGTGTGATTAAGAATAAATTTGAATACTTCTTTTTTCTCTTATGTAGGGTGTTGTCCTCATGGAGAATAACGTCTTGTGTGAATGACCGTTAGATCTAATTAGACAATCGAGACATATGGAGGATGAAATCATTTAACCTTAGTTAAATGAGAGATCGCATACTCTATGCGTTCTTTCACTTATTTTTGAACATTTCGTTATGGACTTGTGAACTGTCCTAAACAATTTGAAATTTATTATTACTTTACTCTGAAAGAGGTTGATGTTTTAATACATATTTAGTATTATATCTGTATACATGACCATGTTGAATTTCTCTCTATAATTTTTATACGATTCTTTACCCAAAAGGGTCTAAAATCAAATAATTCAAATTAATAATTGCAGTTGATAGCAAACTTATAACTAATCAAAAGTCCCTATACTATATGTTCTCCTACCTGCATATTGAGTTGCTTCAAAATGTATTTCACGTGCTAAACAACCCCCATAGCACACTGGTTATTGTTTTAATATAGTTTCCAAGCATACGTGATATTTGGCATCATTTCAAATTATCGTTATCAACATTTAACAAATCTCTTGATTGGAAGTTGAGGTTGGTATTCTATTTTGATAATTACTTCTAGTACTTACTATCACTAATGATGGCTGTTTCAATAATACTGTGAGCCGTGTGTGTGTTAAACTACCTCAATCAAAGGTTTTTAAATCCATGGTATATCAGTTTTTTAATATTTTCATTCTGTCCATATTTATGAGATATTTTTATTTTATAATTTGTTAATATAAAGTTCTCTTCAAATTTTCATATGTATTAGTCAATAATTTCTTTAAAATAAAAATCTTCATATTAAATTCATAATTAAAAAAAATTTAAATTTGTTTTCTCTCTTTTGTAAAAACAATACATCGGTTTTTCTTTTATTCAATATTTAAGAAAGGTGAAAAGAACATGAAAGACCTTTGATAGAATTTGAGTTCGGAGGATAGGTTATGAAAAGGGAAAGTGTTAGCACCCTTTTCATCCGTAGTTATCTACGGGTTTTTAATTGCTTAGTTCACTTTTGAAAAACTTGCTTTGTGTGTGTGATTTGAAAATATTTTGAAATGCCATTGTAAGGCTAACTTTGTAATATTTATTGTATCCGTCCTCAAGAATGTATACAAATTGTTTTTGAAAATGATGTGTGAAAAATGTTTTTAAAAGGTTGTGAGCAAGCGATTAAGAGTTCTTATCCACTAAGTATGGTATTTCTTATTCTTTTACTTTTCCTTTAGAGATAGTACTATACATACCGTTAGTTGGTAGGTAGCCCCATCTATTGGATATGAAGGGACAAGCGTAGGATCGTCGTATGGTCATCAAAGGCAACGTGTAAGGATACTTTAGCAATTGTATCGGAGGGACTATCATCATTTACTCGTGTGGGACTAGACTATTTTGTAGGCAACTCGAAGGGTCATCGAAGGATTATGATCTTTATTCGAAAGGGACTATGATGATTTGATCGAGGGTCTTTTGCTAAAGTATCCCCTCTTTTGAGGGACGTGACCAATATTCATAAGGCAACAAAAGAGGTTACCCTAGAGGTGCGAGTGTGAAAAGTATATTGATTTCAGTTATTTATCTTGAGAATTAGGGTTTTCTATATTTGTTTTTAGTCTTTCCATACAAACCCTAGTTACTAACAGTTAAATATGTACAGAAAATTAAAGGGCGGAATGTAAAAACCTAAGTTATTGCATGGCTTTGGGGCAGATACATAAGTATAGAAATTTGCGGGAAAAGTAAATCTACGCTATTACATCATAGGAGCAGATACATAATTAAAAAAATATGAGAAAAAAAATCTACGCTATTATATTGATAGTGCGACCTATACAATTTTCTAGGAAATTATATAGCAACAGATAAATAAGAAAAGTGTTAAAAATGTCAAGCACCTGAAATCTAAGTGTTAATGTTTTTGATGTTTTATAGAAAATAATTTAAGTGATAATAATTAATTAAAACCTAATTGTTTCTAATTAATTTTAATATTGAGGTTAATTAATTAATTAATAAAAATATATCAAAAAATTCAATTATTAAAAAAAAACTAACCCTAATTTGTTATGTATTCTTGAAAAAAAATTAGGGTTTGTGAATGTTTAATTAAAAAATAATTAGTAAAGAAAAATGGAAAATTTAGGGTTAGAAAGAAAATAGGGTAAAAAAAGAATGCATGGGGGTGGGTGTTGAACCCACGGCCTTACCACTGCGCCATGCTGTTTTTGTTGTGATAGAGAACAAGAATCAATCATTATATTATAAGCCTATGTTAATGTTGTACCCCAATTTTTGCTCCTAAGATTCCTCTATCATATCATATCAACACAATCACAACAAGATCACACTAGGGTTTGGTTCTTCTCCTTACCTTTAGCTTTGCTCATGGGAAATCACCAAGCACCTTAACTTGTATTTTGTGATCATCTATATTTTTTATTGATTAACTTTTAACTAATAAATACAATGAATGTTTGCCCAAATTGTTGATATTATAGGTGAAAGCACAACACATTCCATCAAGTTGATTTACAGGTTCATGAGTTTATTTCCATGTCTTCTTCAAAAAGCTTCATTGAGAGTCAAGATTCATCATTGAATATGTTTTCAGTTAATATCATGAAAAAGTCTATTAAGATCCATCATGCCTCAAGTTGTCAAAGATAATCAAAAGATGCAAGGGTTGATTGAATAAGTTTGACCTAATTGGACAAGTCATTGATTTCTTGATCACAAGTGCATATCTCCCTCAATTCTCAATATTTAGAAGTGGTTATGGTTGCCATGGTTTCTCATTATCATCCTAAATAACTTCTATTTACATGACAAAAGTATTTGTGCAAGAATGTTTGTCAAAATTGAAAAGGCTTTCCAAGGTATTTTGTTGCTTTAGGAGCTAGGGTTTTAAACTTCTAAAGACTATATCATTCTCATCTTTTGGTATTTTTGAGTGATTCTGAAAACATGCTTCTCTTAAAAGGGTTATCAACAAATCACTTCAAAAGTTTCAAGAAAATTTTGGATGGAAGATACCTAATGATGAAGAAAGATTACTAGTCCTCTAGATAGGCCATCAAATTCCCTTATGTGACTTCAAAAGATCATAACTTGGTCAATTTGTATCTCCTTGAGTCCATTTTTTTCCATAATAATCCTAATGATGTGAAATTCAACTCTTATTTTATGTGAAAAGCTTGAAAATGGATGGAAGATGTCTTAAGGATGCAAAAGATTATATGTCATCTCATGAATTTTCACCAATCTTGCAATACTATAACTTTTTCAATACTTGGTGTTTTTGAGTGATTCAAGTTTCACAATGCTCTTTAGGAAGTTTATTTCAAGCTAGCATCAATGATCAAATATCAATTTTGGAGAAAAGTCTTGTTTGAGCTCAAAACATTACAAGTCATTTTTGAAGACAAAACTTGAATTTTTTCTAAGTATAAAAGTCAGCATCTTTTTCTCAACTTTGACTCATCACAACTCTTAGTTCAAACATCCATTAATTCCCATTATTTTCACATTGTAAAGCTTGTGATGTCATCTTTCTAAAGCTTCAAGAATCATGCTCTAAGACTCCTTGAGCTCTGAACGCCATTTATTCAAAAATGGTACCTTGAAACTGAAGTTTCACTTCAAGTCAGAATTTGAAATTCAAGTTGTGGCTTTTAAACATCAAATTAGCACGTGTTTTTGGTCTAAACATGTTTAACCAACTTTCCAAAGTGGATTAGAGCCTTGAACAAAAGGATTTAGTGATTTTTGATGCTAAACAGGTCAAACATTCCTCATGTATCAAGTTCACACGAATTCCCTTCAAATTTCATCATTCTACACGCTTGAGAATCTCACTTGTTTCCATATAAATATAGGATCATAACTCATTCATTTTCTCAAGCTCAGAGAGCCAGAATCACCCTGTCAAACTTCCTCTTGAACCCACTTTTCTGCAACTTCGAATTTGGTTTTATAGCTTTCCTCGATCCATTTTATTTGTCAATTCTTCATACTTGAACCTCACTGAAGCTAATAGAAGAAGAACCAAGCTCTAATACTTCCTAAATCATGCTAGCCAAGCCAAGTTTCAGAGCTCTGAATTTGAACTATAATAGGTAGATTTCTTTACCAATTCTCTCAAACTTTGATACTGTAATGAAGCTCTCATCATTCTGATTTTAGTCGCAACATTTATTTTAAACTGGAAGTGAGTTTTGACCATGAATTTTCAAATTCGTTTTCAAATATTTTCTTCCAAAACGACTGAGCTACACCTTACATAAACTTTTCGCGAGGGTACCATTGGAATCGTCTTGAACAGACGAAGCGAATGGTAGCGATATCGAGCTCTAATTTTTCCATTTGAAAGACCTACAAATTCGTGTGGCTGGAGGTTGAAGATGACCAACGTGTCATCTCTCAACCAATGATAACGTGCCATTTGTTTTTTTCAAAATTTGATTTAAATAATTGATTCAATGCTTTATTCATTAAATACCATGATATGCACAGCGTGTCTGATCCATTGGATTAGCTTACTAACGCGTTTTGACTTTCATCCTTTGGTTTATATATTTTTTACATTATTTTTATTACAAATTTTCATATTTTAATTGTATTAAACTTCAAAAAAATCATAAAAATTTGATTTTTGACTAAAAAATTATGAGAAAATTCACCAAAATATTTTCAAATATTCTCTTTCTGATTTTTATTTTTTCATAATTTTATTTTCAGACTGGATATTGTTTATGATTTTTTCTTTATTTTGACTTGTTTTTTAATTGCTTAAAAATACTTTTTGGCATTTTTTAAATTCTGAAAAAATTCTTCAATATCATTTTCATTTTTTTTGATTTTCTAAATTTTTTTTTAGAATTTTATTCTGATTTCCACTATTTTTGATCTTTTTTCTACTTGTTGAGTAGTTTTAATTAGTTTAAAAATAGTTTATGACTTTAAAAAATTAACAAAAATTTTATAAAAATATTTGAGCTCATTTCTGATTTTCCTTTGGTCTTATTTAATTTTTCTTGGATGTTTTGAATATAGTTGTTATTTTCCACTTTTATTTTCATTTAAAAAACCATTTTTAAAGTCTTTTTTTATTTTTAAATACAATTTTATTTTGTATATATGCTGGTTGATCTTGGACTATGAGATTTTGATCACGAGCTTCATTAACATCATTGGATCTTAGGTGTTGAGTTTAACTCCATCAAAATGAATGGATGCTTTTAATGATGGCTTGATTAAATTTTTGGTCCAAATGTGGTTTAATTCTTATCTCATCCCTCCTCATCTTATCCCCTTCTTATTGTGTCACATGTTGTTAGAGGATGATATACATATCATCTCTCCAAACATATGACACATAAATTGCTATTGATTAGCCTCAAATAGGTGCGACTATTATATAAGTCTACTTACGATTGCTTAACATAGCGCTAAATTTTGTCCCAATTCGAGAAATGATCACTCGTGGCCCAAACCCATGTTTGCAAGCCCAAGTATGTTAATTTGAATCCTTTGATCCAATAACCTTGAGATTCATTGTTAGGAGGCTTTGGTCTTATCAATCCTCAAATGAATCTTCATAAGCTTTGGTCAAAGTGAATCACTTAAATATTGTTGATCATTTATGGTTGCCATGGGAATTTTAAATAAATGATATACTTGACAAAAAACAAATGAAACTTGTTGTTGAGAGACTTTTATTTTATCAATCCTCAAATGAGTTTAAAATGCAAGTTTCAAGATGGTCATTCAACTAACCTCTAATTTCTAACAGTTGACTTTATTTTGTGCCTTTACTTTATGCTCTTTACTTTAAGCACATTTATTTTAGCATTTACATTTCATGTTTTTTTTCATCTTTGCTTATCTGAGTATTTACTTTTATGTCATTTTTTATTTTTTCTCACTTGAGCCTTTTCATTTATTTTGGAAGATACCTAATAATTAACTTGAACCATAAAAAACTGTAATGTTACTTGGACTATTTGCTTACTATCCTTAGCACTATGGAGTGATGGACTCTCGGACTTAGGATTAGAGACCTTGACCTAACTTGAGAACTTCTAACCTCAACTTTTATTTTATCTGGAGCTCTTGAGATTTACCTCAAGGCATTTGGTTGTTTGTTTGTTTGCTTTGTGTGCAGGTTATTGTGATTACATACTTTGTCTGTGATCAGAAATTCATTTGTATATAGTCGTTACTCTGCCTAATTTTTGTGAAGACTTAATGCAATTGAAGCTTGGTTTTCTTAATAGGTTTATTATCTTTGCTTGTTTGGTTTCAAGTCTAAATGATGGGAATTCTACTTTGAGTCATTGTGTTAAGTGTTGGCTTCTTGTTGGTTAGATAGTTCTTTTCCGTAGCTTTTACCTTATGCTTTAGGATAGCCCCTTCATATCCTTTCACTTTCTTCAATTTCAAAAATCTTCTCCCTCCTTTTGAAAACTCTTCTTGTTTTTAAATTTGAACCGCTTTCACAATAAACTTGGATTTAGGTCCATGCATTTTCAAAAAATATTTTCCTAATCAAAATTTTAACAATTTAACAATACTTTGACATTTTTGTGAGAAGACTAAAAGTCAATCAATCTCATTCAAACCATTTTTCCACTTTATCTTTTTACCTTAAAACTTTTCTCAAAAGATTAGACTTTTGTCAATCTTTGTTGTGATGCGAGCTACTATACTTCTACAATATGTAGTGAAGTGAGATATTTTCCACTTGGGTGTTGAGTGAGGCTTTTTTGATTTTAAAATCCAAGCTATATCCTCCACTTTGAGATGATGCAAATTTTCCTTTCTCATAATCGTGGGTAGTAAGTATGTTTTCCACACAGATAAGACGATGATGTCTAGTCTCTTAAAATTAACAAACACATTTGTATTGTAAATTTTTAAGAGTGAACTACGAGTACCCTGATCTCCTATTGCGCGGAAGGTGGTATGTAGGAACTAAAGGTTCTCAACCGCAGCGGGTGCAAAAATCATAAGAAAATATTTCTTTTCTCATCCTCACAATCTATTTTTGTGTATACAACACTTATAGCAAAAATACATAAATTTTAAAAAGGTTCATGCGGAGTACCGTAGATGTTTAGGGTGCTAATACCTTCCCTTTGCATAACCAACCCCCGAACTTAGTATCTTTCCCCATCTTTTTGTGTTATTTGCTCTTTTTCCATTCATTTGGAAATAATAAAGTGCGGTGGCGATTTTTATTTTGATCTATGCGAGTTAAGTCAATCCAATGGCTTAGTATCAACATTTTTACCGCTATAGTTAAAACCTAAAAAACAAATTTGTAAAATGTTGGGATGAAACCCATGCCCCTTACGTTAACAATCACGCTTCTCACCATTTGGGTTACGCTGGCTTTGTGTCATAGGATATAACAAATAAATAAATAATAGAACGTTAAATCAAAGAAGCGTCGGAGCCCTAGCTCCGGTCGTCTTCTCTGATCAATAAAATATTCTACCTGCAAAAATAGCAAGATTTAAAGATCAAGAGAGGACGTGTCCCCTAATTTGGACCTACTAAATTCAATGGTGGTGTTAGTTTGTCCGGAAAACGCTTGTAAAGTGAGTTTCAAAGAAAATATCTGAAACTGCCCTAGCAATGGTAGATCCTCATTCCTGCGTTAAAGCTTACAAACTATAATTCTAATCAAGTCCAAACATCATTATAAACAGGTATATATGCGTAGAATCAATCAAAAACGCATGAATTATGAGTTTGAATTTCAAGAAGATTACCAAACTGGTGATGTTGAGATGTGGTGATCTAGCGAGCTTCAATCTTCAAGGATGGATGGGATGAACTCCTGGGAACTTCAGGAACACGATGGAATGCTTGAAAATGATTGGTAGAGGCAGGAGATAAGGGTTTCGATATGCCCTAGTTTTTGAGAAAATTTGAGATTTTGAGAGTGTGTTCTTTAGGTAACTTTCGTGTCTTTGATGGTCTGAACATGCTATGTATTTATAGTGGAATATTTAGGTCAACAAAAGTGAATCAAATCTTTTGTATTTCATGATCAAATATTTGATTGAAGTTTTGTATGAAGTCTCTCTTTTATAGGCCAATCATGTACCAATCAATCCCACGCGCTCTTGTTAGTTGTTTATGTAATTTTTGGGCTTTAAATCTAATTAAAACAAAAGTCCATGAGTTTTATATTTTAATTGATTTATTTGGAATTTAAATGAATAAAATCAAAATAAAAAGAAATAAAAATCACAAAAATGTATTAATGGATTTATAGGTCTAGTATGACGTCATGACCATGTTTGAACCTAAAAATCTAGGCCCATTAGCCCAAAAATCCAATTTTGCTAAATTTAGATTTCAGGAATTTTCTCAAAATTTCCCAACTTGCCCCAATCACAACTCTCTCAATTTTTGTCATATGAGGATTGTAATATGGTGGTAGAACTGCCTTTTGCCTTTTAATGCAAATGTGCAGATAGCTAGAGCCGCCACTAATTTTTCTTTTATCCAATAACGAAAGGGTGAAAAGAACAGGAAAGACCTTAAAGATTTTGAGTTCGGGGGGTAAGATATGAAAAGGGAAGGTGTTAGCACCCTTTTCATCTGTAGCTATCTACAGGATCTTAATTGCTAGCTCACTTTTGAAAAGTTCTTTTTTTTTGTGCAAGTGTTTAAAAATATTTTGAAAAGCCAAAGTACGGCTATCTTTGTAATGGTTCTCGTATCGGTCCTCAAGAACACGTACAAAGTGTTTTAGAATTTTTTTGAAAGTGATGTGTGAAAATGTTTTTTAGAAAAGTTATGATCGAGCGATTAATAGTTCTTATCCACTCAAGGTTGTTCTTGTTATTTTACTTCTCCTTTAGAGATAGGGTTATCTGTACCATTAGTTGGTAGGTAGCCTCATCTATCGGATGTGAAGGGACAATCGAGGATCATCATATGGTTAACGAAGGCAAATGATAATGATACTTTAGAAATTTCGGAGGGACTAGATCATTTGTTCATAGGCAACATCAAAGGGTTATCGAGGGACTGATCTTTTATTCGGAGGGACTTTGCTGAAGTACCCCGATTTTCGAGGGACATGACCATGTTTCTGAAAGGCAACAAAGAGAGATTACCCTAAAGGTGCGTGTGTGAATAGTGATTCAATTCAATTATTTTATCTTGCATTTAGGGTTATGCTACTGATTGTTTTTATCTTGTCATACACGCCTAATTACTAATAGCATACAAATAGGGCAGAAATATAAAGTGCGAAAAATAAAAGTCCTACGATATTACATGGCTTCGGGCCAGTTACATAAGAAAGATGCGGAAAATAAAACCCTAAAATTATTACATACTCAGAGCAATTACATAATAGGAAAAAAAACGAAATAATATAAATCTAAACTATTACATAAGGAATGGGCGACCTATAAAATTGATCAAGGAAAATAGAAAAATAGGAAAATAGACAGAAAATGTTTTCAGTGATTTTTAAGAAAATTAATTTTAAATGATAAAAATAATTAACAAATCTAAAATTTCTAATTGATTTTAATATTATAAAAATAGGCTTAATTAATTCAATTAATAAAAATAAAAGTCAAAATTTTAATTGTTAAAAAAAAACATAATCCCTAATTTAATAGTATTAGAAAAATATTAGGTTAATTAAAATTAGGGTTTAGTTAAAAGAAAAAGAAAATAAGTGAAAATAAGAGAAAATAAGATTAGTGCAAAAAGAAGAAAAATAATGCATGGGGTGGGTGTTGAACCCACACCCTTCTTCCTTTGCCCTGTATAGTTTATCATTGCGATAGGCGTATGTTGGTGATATGAGAATAGGCGCTGCTCAAAATGTAATAAACCTGCAAAGATTGAAAAATATGAAGAAAAAAATAGAAAAAGATAGGGATCAAACCCACACCTTTAAAGAGTAATGTCTTAACATGTGCGCGCCTTACCACTAGGGTAGTTGTTACATACGGTAGTATTAAGAAAACAAACAAATATAAAATAAACATAAATGGCTGGATGGGAGAGACGCCAGAGCCCTAGCTCTGGTCGTCTTCTCCGGTGACTTGTTTTCTTCAACCTACAAAATAAAGAGCGTGAATGATCAAAAAAGACCCTACCCCCCCCCCCCCCCCCCCCCCTAATTTGACCCCTGCGAATTCAATGGTGGCTATGATTTTCGTTGAATCGTCTTGTATAAAGATATATAAATAAAACAAAGTAACTTGGTTCAAGCTTGGTAATGCGTCATCCTGGCATTGTGGGCTCTATGCAGGGGTTCAAACATATATTATTTTTCCTCAGGAATACAATGAAAACATTAAATTTAATCAAAACATCACAAAAATAAAAACACAAAATTCATGAGAGTATGTAACCAGGGATACATGTAGTATAAGTTTCTGGCCTTTTTGATTATCTAGGATGATCCCAACTTACTCTATAATGTCCCTGGATTCGATTTGGACAGTTGTTTTGCTTTGAGAAAGACTAAAAATAGGGTTTAAAGTTTACCCTAGTTTGAAAAAAATTTGAGATTTTGGAATGTGATTTTCTTGCAAGGTTTTTGTGTGTTCCTCTTGTCTGAATATAAGGTATATTTATAAGAGAAGATTACGTCAAAAAAGGATGGGCTTGGACCTTGCAAAATAAATCTTTTATTTTTGTTAAAAATAGAATTTGGAATAAGACAAGTCATGAAGATTTGATGTAAAGATAAGTTCCACGCGGTCTCTAATGTGTTCTTGGGCCTCCATAATGTTTGAAATAAAAACCTTCTAAGCCTTACACCTCCCTTTACTATTTATTTAATTTAATTTTTAATTTAAATGAATAAATCAAAAAAATAATATATAAAAGAGTGTATGAATAGATTAAGAGGTTTACTATGAGGTCAAGAACACGTTTGGACCTTGAAAGATAAGCCCATTTGCCCAAAAATTCAAGTTTGATCAATTGGAGTTTCATGCATTTTCTCAAAATTACCCAACTTGCATAAATCATAACTCTCAATTTTTATCATATAAAGGTGATCTTTGAATTTTTGGAAAGCTCAAGATGCCCCCTACAATATCTATGTTGAACATTGTTTCATTTGAAGAATTTTTATTGATTTAAATTGCTTTAATAAAAAGTGTCTTTTGTTGACTTTTGAAATGACCTATAATATTTTGACCCATATCTCTTAAATGAAGCATTTTTTGGATTTGAGCTTAGAGAGATAAAGTTTTAGAGAATTTAATTTTCTTCAAAATGAGATTTGGTTGATAACTTTCTAATGAAGCTTGTGAAAGTTATGCTTGGTCAAAGTTTAGTTGACTTCTCCTAAAGAAAACCCTAATTTAGAAACTTTTAACTTTTGATGAGCTTAGAGTGCAAATATTTTTTTTAGAAAAGCAAAACCCTAGTTATAGGCCACAACTTAGGAGGTGTATCATCTGATCATTCTAGAGTAGTTTTGAACACTTGATAAGCTTAGGACATGAAAAAGTATTTTGAAAATGAGAGGGAAAATTTTGGTGTACAATAACTGCCCCTATTCAATCTTCTTAAACCTGGAGATTTAGATTGGCATGATCGCCATTCGGGATCTAAAGGGGAAAGAGGATTGAACACCCAAGTGCCCAGAAATTTGCACTCGCCTGTGCATGAAGTAACACTTGTTGGTTGATTGTATTTCTAGAATGGGATTAAAGATTCCATTCAGAGAAGTGATTGAGTGTAGTCAGAGATGGGCTTACAGATGCCATCCAAAGTAACTGTTGATAGAAGTATCCGAATGAGTCTATGTTTGACTGTATTTTGAAGAATGCTTTTCAGGATTCTGTCTCTAAAGGGGAAAAGCTTTTTAGAATGAAGCGCTGAAGGAGATGCTTTTCAGAATAAAGTGATGAAAGGGAAATGCGTTTCAGAACTCCTCTGATGGAAATGCTCGCCAAAACTCGGTCTCTGGGGGAATTCTTTTTAGGGTTCCATCTCTGAAGGGGACATGCTTTTAGAATGAAGTGCTGAAGGATATGCTTTTCATAATAAAGTGCTGAAGATGAAATGCGTTTTAGAACTCCTCTAAAGGAGATGCTCGCCAAAACTTGATCTCTAGGGGAAATGCTTTTCAGGGTTCCATCTCTTAAGGGGACATGCTTTTCAAAATGAAGCGCTGAAGGGGATGCTTTTCAAAATAAAGTGCTGAAGGGGAAATGCGTTTCAGAACTCCTTTGAAGGAAATGCTCGCCAGAACTCGATCGATGGGGGAAATGCTTTCCAGGGTTCCATCTCTAAAGGGGACATGATTTTCAAAATGAAGCCCTAAAGGGGATGCTTTTCAAAATAAACTTCTGAAGGAGATCACTTTTTCATATTGGTAGTCGCCCCGTCTTGTTTCGGGAATTGATCCATAACCTGACTGTAAATTACAGGTAATATCTTTTTGTTTGCAAACCCAAGCTGAAAAGACAAAGTTAGTTTTGTGCAATTTCATGATGTATATAACGCATTGCATAATGATGCTCTCAAAATAAATTAGAATGTTATATGCGTTTCGTATGCATATTTTATTATTTTTTTCCCTGTAAATGCTATATGGATGCAATGTGTTATTGGAGCGTATCAGTAGACTCATATAATAACGTCTGACTGGGGAAAATAAATCCCGGATTTTTTTGGGGATGAAAACAGTAGTTCTTCAACTTGAATTTATTGGAAATTTATGTTTTCTAATTGAGGGTATACCACTGGGGATCTTCAACTTCTGCTTAGGGATAAAAGCATTCAAGGGGAGTCGGTCATTTATCGCTCTTTGTAAGATTTGTATTCTGACTGGCGATGAAAGAACTGATATTCTCTGATCTGCCGTTTGACCATGTTTCAGATAAGAATATTTACTCTTATGGGGAGGGAAACATCGAATGTCATCTGGTCGGAGAAGAGAATCCTCTCGAGGAATTTTTGCAATGTTGGAGAAATAAACTCTGTTGGGGAAATAAATCCTATTGATTGTGGCGACTTCACCGTGGAAATAATATTTGACGGGGATTAACTTTTGGGGAAAGATCTAAGGAAATTGCTCTGTGGGAATTTATGGTCAGCTTCGAACGCTTATCCCAAATCCTGGAATCTTTCGTAAATGCTAATCATGTTTTCATGCATACATTTGTAAACAATAATCATATTAAAATGCATATGTTCATTCAATATAATCATTGGACGTTTTTGCAAACAAAATAGAGAAAGTAAAAATAACTTTTGAATTTGAAACTGATTGCATTGATTTGGAAAGTTTGTCTATAAACAGATAGTTTTATACAAAGAGACAGAAGTCCTAGTAAGAGGAAATCGTCATAAAGTAAAAGGTGTACAAAGAGAAACAAAGAAAAACAACTATATGGAAATTATCCCATTGCGTTTCAACTCTGCTATAGCCCCTATGTCTTCAAGCATCTCATCCCTCGTTGTCGGAAGAAGTTGACTGAATTGATCAGTACCATTTGAACTTGACGTCAATAATCATGCTGGTTGTAAGTAGATAGGTGATCGAACATGACATAGTTGTAAGCTTTAATCCCATAACCTTTTCTTAGATCGCCCTTTCGAGTTTTTAGTCCACCGGGATATTGTTTTTTGCACAAGCCTCCCTTTCAGGTTTTAGACTTGCCGGATGTACGTTCTTTTTATATATATCCCTAATTTTTTCCTGAATCCTTTTGGTTCGCCGGGATGCCCTTATTTTTGCCTAGGCCATTCAACCTAGAAGGTCTCTTTTATGCGTAGTATTTTGTAACTATGTCCGTGTTCACAAGGTGTGGAAGATCTTCGCCGTCCATGGTGGTAAGTATCATAGCACCGCCATAAAATATATTTTTAATCATAAATGGCTCTTCGTATGTGGGAGTCCATTTGCCCCTAGGGTCACCTTGTGGTAGGATGATGCGCTTTATAACCAAATTACCAGCCTGGTACACCTGATGTTTGACTTTCTTATTGAAGGACTTGATCTTACGCTTCTGGTACATCTGATCATGGCAAATAGCCGCAAGACTTTTCTCATTAATAAAATTTATCTGGCCAAGTCTAGTGTAAATCCTTTCGTCTTCATCTAATCCTGCATCTTCCATAATCCTTAAGGATGGAATCTGGACTTCGATAGGTAGGACAACCTCCATACCGTAGACTAGAGAGAACGGGGTTTCCCCAATTGATGTACATATTGGAGTGAGATAACCATGAACAGAAAATGGTAGCATCTCATGCCAGTCTTTACACGTCACCATCATCTTCTACAGGATCTTCTTGATGTTCTTGTTGGCGGCTTACACTGTGGAATTCATCTTTGGTCGATATGAAGAATAATTATGGTGTTTAATCACAAACTGTGTGTAGAGTTGCATGATCATAGTGTTGTTGACATTGATACCATTATCTGTGATGATTCGCTCGGGTACGCCATACTGACAGATAAGATTATGCTTAATGAACTGGGCCACAACATTCTTGGTAACAGAGACAAACATGGCTGCTTCAACCCACTTCATGAGATAATCAATAGCAACCAGGATGGAACGATGCCCATTAGACGTCATAGGCTTAAAATCTCCAATCATATCAATACCCCCACATTGCAAACGACCAAGGAGCAGTCAAGTCATTCAGAGGAACCAACGACACATGTAATATCTTCCATAATCCTCCCAGCTTTCCTTTTGTCTACACAATGAAGTAGAGTCGAATCTTGATAGTTCTTGTACAAATTTTTGTTACTCAAAAAGAATTTGACCGAGAACCTCCATAGGAATTTCTTATCATTAATAGACGCCCCTTCAGGATATTCTTGAATCTCGAGGTATCTTTTCACTTCATGGTACCAAGGCTTTTCCTCTACTCCATCAGTATCAACTTTGTAGAAATATGTGGGTTCGTCTAATCTCTTAATAGTGATTCGAGGAGCTTCATTATCCCATCTGACTTTGAACATAGACGACATGGTACCTAATGCGTCAGCCAATTGATTCTCTTCCCGTGGGATGTGTTTGAATGTGATTTCTTCGAAGTATGGAATTAATGTCAATACATGCTCTTAATAAGGAATTATATTTTGATGCTTCGTATCTCATTCTCCATTAATTTGACTGATTACTAGGGCTGAGTCCCCATATACATTCAAGATTTTAATTCTCATATCGATAGCAGCCTTGATACCCATGATGCACGCTTCGTACTCTGCCATGTTATTGGTACAATCAAAACATAATCTGGCACTGAAGGGCATATGGAAACCCTTAGGAGAGACAATCACAAGACCAATTCCATTACTAAGCGCATTAAAATCTCCATCAAAAACCATAGTCAATCGGGATCCTGGCTCAGGTTCTTCGTACGATCTAGGTTCCTCATAGTCAGTAATCAGCATAATATTCTCATCCGAGAACTCAAAATTCATAGTCTAATAGTCGTATACAACTTGATGAGCAAAATGATCTTCCAGTACACTTCCTTTGATTTCCTTCTGAGTAGTGTATTGAATATCGTATTTTGTCAAGACCATTTGCCATCTTGCTATTCTTCCGGAGAGAGTGGTTTTCTCAAATATGTATTTTATTGGACCCATTTTAGAGATCAACAAAGTAGTATGAGTCAACATATACTGTCTTAGTCGGCGAGAAGCCCATGCCAAAGCGTAGCAAGTTTTCTCGAGCAGTGAGTACCTTGTTTCACAGTCGGTAAATTTTTTGCTAAGGTAGTACATTACATGCTCTTTTCAACCATACTCGTCATACTGCCCCAATACACACCCCATTAAGTTCTCTAACATTGTCAGGTACATGATCAGAAGTCTTCTTTCAATTGGTGGCATCAGAATCAGAGGTTCCTGAAGATACTCTTTGATTTTGTCGAAGGATATCTGACAATCGTCGTTCCACCTTAGTACTTGATCTTTCTTTAGTAACTTGAAGATCGACTCACAAGTATCAGCCAAATAGGAAAAAAATCTGGCAATGTAGTTCAAACATCCTAGGAAACCTCTGACTTCCTTCTCAGTACGAGGAGCTGACATTTCTTGAATAGCTTTAACCTTAGCAGAATCAACTTCGATACCTTTTCTTTTGACGATGAAACCTAGGAGCTTACTGGATCTTACCCCAAAGGTGCATTTGTTTGGGTTCAACCTCAACTTATATTTCTTCAAACTCTCAAACAACTTGTGCAGGTGGTCAAGATGTTCTTCTTCAAAATGGGATTTGGATATCATGTAATCAACATGAACCTCTATCTCATGATGGATCATATCATGGAACAAAGCTACCATAGCATGCTGATATGTTGCACAGGCGTTCTTCAAACCGAAAGGCATAACTTTGTATTAGAAATTGCCGCACTGTGTGACAAAAGTAGTCTTCTCCATGTTTTCAGGCACCATCTTGATTTGATTATAACCTGGGAAACCATCCACGAAGAAAAATACTTTATGATGAGTAGTGTTGTCAACCAGAATATCAATATGTGGAAGCAAAAAGTCATCTTTGGGTCACGCCCTATTCAAATCCATGTAGTCTACACACATACGCACCTTACCATTTTTCTTGGGTACTGGAACCACATTTGCAATCCACTGAGGATAGGATGTAATAGCTAAGAACCATGCGTTGAATTGCTTCATAACCTCAGCCTTGAACTTTTCTGACATCTCAGGACGCATACGACGAACTTTTTTATTTATAGGGAGGCAACCTTCTTTCATAGATAGACGGTGAACCAAAATATCAGTATCCAACCCTGTTATATCTTCGTATGACCAAGCAAAGATCTCAACCTAGTCATGTAACATTTGAATTAGACTCTTTTTGACACTGTCTTTTAGGTTGGAACCTATCTTTACTTCTTTCTTCTCTTCTTTGGTACCCAAGTTCACAACCTCGACTGGCTCTTCTTGCGGTTGTATGGCTCCTTTTTCTTGTATTAAGAGCCTAACAATCTCTCCAGGTATTTCACAACCTTCGTCACCTTCATCCTTGGCTTGGAAACTCGGATTTTCAAAGTCATAATTGGCAATAGCATAATTGTTATCAATGGGATTCAGAGTGGACATGGATATGCAATTTGTTGCATGGGTGTGTGTAAGAATACATAGTTATTTTGAAAACAATAAAGAAAAAGAAAGACAAAAGCACAAAATTTGAGTGCAAACGTCCAATGATTTTTTAAATGAAAAATATGCTTATGAATAATGACAACCCTAACAAATGGACCATTGTGCCTCGGGTAAGGCACAAGGCTTAAAGTCATTATTTAAATTACATAGCCAAAAAAACTTAAAAGTAAGAAAACAGAAAATAACATTACTACTGACTAAAGGAGATTTGTGTAACATCTTCAGCCTTCCAATTATTTAGCCTATTGCCGATAGTGGGGAAGATCCAACCGTCTATTTCACACTCACTATCAGCGTCTTCCACAACATTAACATGATTGATGTTAACTCCATTATTATTGATGCAGAATGGAAGTCTCTCTGAATTAGAACGAGCATGGAGGACGACCTTCTGAGCTTGAGAAGTGAAACCCAAACCAAACTTATTGGATTTGTAAGGAATATCTGGAAGCTGACCCCAAACAGTGCAATCACCTTCTTCAACCACAACCCTAGCATCTTTTAGAGAATCCATTTTTGATGGAGTCTTAAGAATGGCAGAAACAACTTTATCAACCGAGGTTATTTGAGAAACAACTTCAAAGGTCTGAAAATGAGTCTCGACGAAATCACCATCCACCTCGACAAACTTGAAAGATTTCAAATGGCTCACCATATTTTCTTCTATGCCGCAAACGGTAACAATCTTTCCCCTCATCGGATGCTTCAACTTCTAGTGTAAGGTAGAAGTAACAGCACCTGCCCCATGAATCCAAGGGCGTCCTTGTAAACAAGAATAGGCCGGAAAAATATCCATTATGTGGAAAGTAGATTCAAAGACCTAGGAACTCACTTTGATTGGAAGATCCACCTCTCCATGAACCATTCTCTTTGAACCATCAAAAGCTCTTACCACAATGTCACTGGGTTTTAGAACAATCCCTTCACAACCAATTTGTACAAAGAAGCTTTTGGCAACACATTCAACGAGGAACCCATGTCTACCAACACATGAGATAAAGTAGTGCCTCTGCACTCAATAGAGACATGCAGGGCTTTATTATGATTCCTTCCTACGGGAGTTAAGTATGCATCATAAAAGCCTAGCCCATTATCAGTCGTTAGGCTAGCAATGTGATTTTCAAATTGATCAACATAGATCTCTTGTGACACATGGGCATATTTCAAGAATTTCACCAAATCTTGAGCATGAGATTTGAAGCATAACAACAAGGATAACATAGATATTTTGGAAGTGGTCTGCCCCAGCTGTTCAACAATCTTGCAGTCACTCTTTTGGATAATATTTAAAATTTCCTCCATCTCTTGCTTGGAGGGGTCCTCAACAGTAACCTCTTTTGGTGCCTCTGTCTGGGCAGGCTTGGTCATATGTTCTTTATTTCAGATTTCAGTAGTAGATTCTATAGCGGTGATACAAACTGGTGCAGTAACATTCTTCGGAGATATCTCTGGAAAGAAAACCCTTCCACTGCTGGTAACCTTACTAGTCCCAGCGATATTTCCAACATCAGGATTAGTAACTTCATTATTTTCCTCTTCAATAGTCAATGGTTCATGTTTCACGCCATGATAGTAGACAACAACTCCATAATTCCAAGGGATAGCCTTATCAGAAGGATATGGAATTGGCTCGGGTGCAGTAATAATTAGGGGAGCAACTTTAGGTTCGACGGTAATCTTCACAGGACCCTTAGAAGTGATCCTTACAGGGGTACTGGAAATCGTAGACACGTCTTCAAGATTCAAGTCTTGGGATGTACTTTCCACAAAAGGAGTCTTCTGAACAAAAATTTTCTCAAACAAAATCTCGCAGTCATCGATCAGACACTGAACACCTTTCTTCAGCAATGCACAAGCATTGGATTGAGATGCACAGTAGTAACAGTTTTCAATGCAGCCCGGAAATAAATCGGCTTGTAACAATTTATCCTTAATAATCATCAGGGGAGTAGTTAAATTATTCACAGTTTAAACATAAGAAACATCTTCAACAATATTAATACCCTTTTCATGGTTAGGCATGGGTTCCGTAATCACATTAGGCATCTCAGGAGGGTCAAATTAAATTTTTTTGGCATCAATCATATCTTAGATATTATTCTTCAAAGCCCAACCATTTCTAGTATCGTGCCTGAGACTATTGGATTGGTATGCACACCTTGCGTTGGGATTGTAGAAGGGAGAGGAAGTATTGGGATTCAGAGGAGGCTCCCTCAATGTAACCAGCCCTGCCTTTAGCATGTGTTGTAAAGCTTGCACCAATGGCATGTTGATCTTTATAAATAATCTCGTAGGCGCGTCCTGCCTACATTGATTATTTTGTTGTTGTTGCACTGGCGCATGATTGGAGATCAGTACTGCCCCTACATATTAGTTATAGCCACTCTTAATATGACCCTTCTGGCTGTACATAACATTGGATTCCCTCTTATCATTATAGGTCTTCTTCATAGTATTTGAAGATGTAGCCACTTGGATTTTACCGCTTCTAATTTCATTCTTAACGTGTTCCCCGATCAATATTAGTTCATTGAAACCAACCGAAGAACTTCCTAGCAGATTATTGTAAAAGGGACCTGTTAGTATGCTCATAAACATGTCAACCAACTCTCTATCAGCAAAAGGAGGTTGAACTCTTCCCGCAAGGTCTCTTCATTTCTGGAATACTCTTTAAAGCCTTAATCAGAGCCCATGTTTATGCTCTACAGTTGCATACGGGTTGGTGCAAGTTAAGTATTATATTGGTACTGGTTATAGAAAGCAACAGCCAAATCTTCCCAAGTGTGAATATTGGTCCCTTCCAATTGATAGAACCACTCCAACTGTGTTCTAGACAAGCTCTCTTGAAAGAAATTAACCCACGGTTTCTTATCAGTAGTGTGCAGTTGGATTTTCCAAACATAAGACCTCAGATGCAGCTTAGGATAAGAAATGCCATCATACTTAGAAAAGGTATGAGTCTTGAACTTAGGAGGGATGATAACTCCTGAAACCAGACACAAATCATCAAAATCCAATCCAGGCAGCTTCTGGATCTCCATACCCCTCAGAAGCTCTTCCAGCAACTTGTATTTCTCATCAGTAGGGGGATACTGCTCATCTGAATAATCATCTTCCTCTTCATTAGGACATTTGTTGGAAACAGGGTGGCTTCTTTCAGTATTCACACTCTTACTATATTCATCCTGCTTGTCTTCTTCATCAGATGGGAGGTTAAGCTCTCGAGCTTACTTGACAGGACTTCTGAACCTTCTGCTTATGTTAAGAATGCCAATTGGTCTTTTTACTTTCTTCTTATTCTCACTGGTGACTAGTAATTTCAACTCTTCCTGTCCCTTATCTAAGTCCATGAACATCTATTGGAATTGGGCATTTTGCGCTTGGAGATCTCTGGTTGTCTATTTTAGATCCATTTCTTTTGTTCTGTAATAAACAACAATGAGATGAGAAAACTTGTCATGAAAGGTACCTGTCATTTAATGAAATGCATGATATTTAGATGCAAATTTAATATTTTCAAGGATCTTGCCGGGTAAAAAGATTGAAGATGAATATGGTCGCAACTTTGACGTGTGGAACTTTGAGCCTTCATTTTTAGACGTTCTTCTATAAGTATCAAGCTTACCATATCAAGTGGGTCCTAGCTCTGACTCAACAGAATGTACTTTGGTCTTTGATGGTGTCTTGTAGAGGATAATAAATCCTCTTGCCCCCTTGCTATTAATCCGTCTTGAAATCCTGCAATAAAGATCCCTAAGATCCTTGAAATAGTTAGTAGATGCCATGTCGGATGTTATAATGTCATGATGTTACGTTTATTCACACAAATAGGAAGCACAAATAAATCACGCAAGAACCTTAGGTTTAAATGCTTGCATAGGGTCCGTAGGTAAGTACCCTTCTCTATTGAAGTCAAGTTGACTCAACTTATCTTAAAAATAGTAACCGGGTTCTAAGGATCGCATATCAAAGATCTTTCTCGAAGGTTTTATTTTAGTATAGAAACTGATTTGCCACCAAAACATCCTGTGAGTCAAATCACAATGAGTGTAGCATCGAGTATCAACCAACTTTGGACCGCACCAAAGTCAGACATCTCACTACCTTCTAATGGCCAAGATATGTCAATTATGGTTCTAAAAGTATAGTTAGTGCTAATGACACCACACAGAAGCCTAATGTTATCTTCGACTGACTCAAGGAACATCAGTACAATCTAAAGTGTTGCACTAACCGCATCCATCACTTTAACCATATCGGTCTATACTGTACAGTTTCCATGATCTATTGCTACTTACCTAAGGTACACTAGATCCGGGTGTAGGATCTTTTCAAGAAGGTAAACCCAAGTAACCCTTTAAATAAAGCAAACAAATCATACAATTAAATCAATTAAAGTGATATAGACTCTAGGGTAACCCCTCTTTTTAAGTACTATTCCCCAGCAGAGTCGCCAGTTCTATAATATTGTGGGAGAACTGAATTTTGCGTTTTATCACAAATATGCAGATAGCTAGAGCCGCCACCGATTTTTATTTTATCCAATAAGGAAAGGGTGAAAAGAACATAAAAGACCTTGAAGATTTTGAATACGGGGGTAAGATACGAAAAGAGAAGGTGTTAGTACCCTTTTCATCCGTAGCTATCTATAGGCTCTTAATCGCTAGCTTACTTTTGAAAAAAAATTTGTGTAAGTGTTTGAACATATTTTGAAAATCCAAAGTGCGGCTATCTTTGTAATGGTTCTCGTATCGGTCCTCAAGAACGCGTACAAAGTGTTTTAGAAAATATTTTTGAAAGTAATGTGTGAAAATGTTTTTTAGAAAAGTTGTGAGCCAGTGATTAACAGATCTTACCCACTCATGGTCGCTCTTGTTATTTTCCTTCTCCTTTAGAGATAGTGCTATTTGTACCATTAGTTGTTAGGTATCCCCCTCTATTGGAAGTGAAGGGACAATCGAGGGTCACTGTATGGTCACTAAAGGCAACTGATAAGGATACTTTTACAATTTCGGAGGGACTAGATCTTCGTAGGCAACATCAAAGGGTCATCGAGGGACTATGATCATTTATTCGGAGGGACTCTGATAAAGTACCCCTATTTTTGGGGAACATGACCATGTTTTCGAAAGGAAAAATGAGAGATTACCCTAAAGGTGCGTGTGTCAACAGTGATTCAATTCAATTATTTTATCTTGCATTTAGGGTTATGCTATCGATCATTTTTATCTTGCCATACACGCCTAATTACTAACAACATATAAATAAGGCAGAAATATAAAGTGCGGAAAATAAAGTCCTATGCTATTACATGGCTTTTGGGCAGTTACATAAGATGCGGAAAATATTACCCTAAAACTATTACATGATCGGAGCAAATACATAATAGGAAAAAAATCAAAAAAATATAAATCTAAACTATTACATGAGGAATTCACAACCTATATAATTGATCTAGAAAAATAGGAAAATAGACAGGAAATGTTTTCGGTGATTTTTTAGAAAAATAATTTTAAATGATTAAAATAATTAACAAGCCTAAAATTTCTAATTGATTTTAATATTTTAAAAACAGGCTTAATTAATTTAATTAATAAAAATAAAAGTCAAAACTTTAATTGATAAAAAAAACTTAATCCCTATAGTATTAGAAAAATATTAGGTTAATTAAAATTAGGGTTTAGTTAAAAGAAAAAGAAAATAAGTGAAAATAAGTGAAAATAGGATTAGTGCAAAAAGAGTAAAAATAATGCATGGGATGGGTGTTGAACCCACACCCTTCTTCCTTTGCCCTGCATAGTTTACCACAGTGCCAGGCGTGAGTTGGTGATAAGAGAATATGCACTGCTCAAAATGTAATAAACCTGCAAAGATTGAAAAATATGAAGAAAAAAACAGCAAAAGGCAGGGATCGAACCCACGCCCTTAGAGAGTAACGCCTTCAGATGTGCACGCCTTGCCATTGGGATGGCTGTTATATTTGGTAGTATTAGTAAAACAAATAAATATAAAATAAACATAAATGGCTGGACCAGAGAGGCGTCAGAGCCCTAGCTCTGGTCGTCTTCTCCAGTGACTTGTTTTCTTCAAACTTGTAAAATAAAGAGCATTAATGATCCAAGAAGACCTTACCCCCCTAATTTGACCCTTGCAAATTCAATGGTGGAAATGATTTTTGATGAATCGTGTTGTACAAAAAGATATAAAGAAAACAAAGTAACTCGGTTCAAGCATGGTGATGCATCATCCTAGCATTATGGGCTCCATGCAGGGGTTCAAACCTATATTATTTTTCTTCAGGAATACAATAAAATATTAAATTTAATCAAAACATTACAAAAATCAAAAAACGAAATTCATGAGAGTATCTCCCCGGCGATGCATGTAGTATAAGTTTCAGACCTTTTTTATCATCAAGGATGATCCCAACTTACTCTGTAATGTCCCTGGAGTCAATTTGGACGATTATTTTTCTTTGAGAAAGACTAAAAATAGAGTTTGAAGTTTGCCCTAGTTTGAAATTTTTTTGAGATTTTGGAATATGATTTTCTTGCAAGGTTTTCATGTGTTCCTCTTATCCGAATATAAGGTATATTCATAAGAGAAGATTAGGTCAAGAAAGGATGGACTTGGACCTTGCAAAATAAATCTTTTATTTTTGTTAAAAATAGAATTTGGAATAAGACAAGTCATGAAGATTTGATGCAAAGATAAGTTCCACACGATTTCTAATGTGTTCTTGGGCCTCCATGATGTTTGAAATAAAAACCTTCTAAGCCTTACACCTCCTTTTACTATTTATTTAATTTAATTTTTAATTTAAATGAATAAAATCAAATTAAATAAAATAAAAAGATAAAAGAGTGTATGAATATATTTAGAGGTTCAATATGATGTCAAGAACATGTTTGGACCTTGAAAGATAAGCCCATTAACCCAAAAATTCATGTTTGATCAATTTGGGTTTCATGCATTTTCTCAAAATTGCCCAACTTGCATCAATCATAACTCTCTCAATTTTTATCATATGAAGGTGATCTTTGACTTTTTTGAAAGCTCAAGATATCCCCGAGAATATCTATGTTTTTAATTTTTTTTTCATTTCATGACTTTATCTTAAGAATCTAAATTGCTTTGACAAAAAGTGTCTTTTTGTTGACTTTTAAAATGACCTTTAATGTTTTGGCACATATCTCTCAAATGAAGCACTTTTTGGATTTGAGCTTCGAGAGACAAAGTTGTAGAGAATTGAATTTTCTTCCAAATAAGCTTTAGTTGATAATTTTCTGATGAAGCATGTGAATGTTATGCTTGGTCAAAGTTCAGATGACTTCTCCTAAAGAAAACCCTAATTTATCAACTTTTGAATTTTGATGAATCTTGAGTTTTCTTGATGAATCATGATCAACCCTTGATCAAATGATGAATGTGACTTCAAAATGTTGATGTTGACCAAAAATCTTGAAGTTTGACTGTAAATTGGTCAAAGTTGACTGTTTGTCCAATATAGTTAATTTTCAATCTTTGACTAATTGACTGAGCAAACTTGTGATGCAGTGATTGAAATTTGGCATGGGGACTCTTTGAAGCACATGAGATACCATGAAATACACTTGAGGCATTATAAATCCAATTTTCTTTGAGAAAAGCAAAAGCCTAGTTATAGCCAAACCTTTTGAGGAGTATCATATGATCATTCTTAAGTAGTCTTGAACACTTGATAAGCTTAGGAACATGAGAAAGTCTTTTGAAAATGAGAGGGAAAATTTTGGGGTACAACAAGGATGATCTTGGACTTTTTGAAAACCTTAAGATGTCTCTTACAACTCTCATGTTGGTCATTTTTTATTTGAAGTATTTAACTTAATTTAAATTGCTATGACAAAAGATGTCTTTTTTTTTTACTTTTAAAATGGCCTGTAATGTTTTGGCCCATATCTCACAAATGATTCATTTATGGCCTTGATCTTAGAGAGGAAAAATTGCAGACAATTGAATTTCCTTAGACAGTTGATTTTCAATCATCTGAGCAAACTTGTAGTGCAAGGCTTAAAACTTAGCATAAGGGTTCCTTGAGACATATGAGAAACCATGAAGTCCACTTGAGGCATTAGAAGTCCAATTTCTTTGAGAAAAGCAAAACCCTAGTTGTAGGTCAATTGCTTAGGAGGAGAGTTTGTCTGGTCAACTGTTGAGTAATCTTGAGCAATTGAGACCTTCATTTGTCTTGAAAATGGGAGGGCAAATTTTGGGGTACAACAACTGCCCCTGTTCAATCTTCTTAGATCTGAAGAGTTATATTGGTATGCTTGCTATTCGTGATCTGAAGGTGGAACAGGATTGAACACTTTAAGTGCCCAAAAATTTGCACTCACAGGTACATGAAGTGACACTGTTGATTGATTGTTCTTCTTGAACAGGCTTAAAGATTCCAATCGAAGAAGGTAACGGGATGCCATCAGAGATGGGCTTATAGATACCATTCATAGTAAATGTTGATAGGAGTATCAAAATGACTCTATGTTCGACTGTATCTGAAAAAGTATACTAGAATGAGTCTGTGTATGACTATATCTAGAAGACATGTTGGGGAGTGTCAAAATGAATCTTATGTCTCGATTGTATCTAAATGATGTTATAGAATGAGTCTATGTCTTGACTGTATCTATAAGAGGATCAGAATGAGTCTTCTCCCGACTGTATCTAAACCCTGTACTAGAATGAGTTTATGGCTGGATGTATCCAAAAGAGTATCATAATGAATCTACGCCCGATTGTATCTGAAAGATGTATTGGAATGAGTCTACACCTGAATGTATCTAGAAGTGGATCAGAGTGAGTCTTCGCTCGACTGTATCTAAAAAATGTATTGGAATGATTCTACGCCTGACTGTATCCAAAGGAGTATCAAAATGAACCTTCGCCTGATTTTATCTGATTGGTGCTTTTCAGCATGAATCTATCCAATTTTATCTGAGGGAAATTCTTTCAAGAATGGATCTCTGAAGGAAATGTTCGTCAGATTTAGTCTCTGAGGGAAATTCTCGTCATGTCATGTAGATAGTCATTCCGTCCTGTTTCGGGAATTAATCTATAACCTTCCTATAAATTGCTGATAATATTGGTCTGTTTAAACTGAAAAGAAAGTTAGCTTCATGCAATATCATGATGCATGAAATGTATTTTGTAATGATGCTCTCAAAATAAATGAGAATATTATATGCGTTTCGTATGCATATGTTATGATATTTTGTAAATGATGCATGGATGCAATATGTCGTTGGAGCGTATCGGAAACTTCATGCAACAACGTCTAGCTGGGGAAAATAAATCCCTAACTATTTTTGGGGATGAACAAAGTAATTCTTCAATTTTTGTTTAGAACAACTTTACTGGGGGTTCATGCTTTTTGTTTATGGACACTTTGCTGGGGATCTTCGACTTCTGCTTGGGGATAGAAACATTGAAGGAGAGTTGATTGTTAGTCGCTCTTTTTATTGAAGGATTTGATTCTGATGTATCCCGAATGGGGATAAAAGAGATATATATTCTTCTGATGCGCCATCTGACTAGGTTTTAGATATGGGTATCCGCTCCCATAGGGAGGACAACATTGAATGACATCTAACCGGAGAAGAGAATTATTTCGGGGAATTGCGATATTCGAGAAATAAACTCCATTGGGGAAATTAATTCTGTAGACAGTGTTGAGGAAATAATCTCTAATGGGTATTGGAAATTCATAGGCTTCCTTGAGGAAATTTCCACTGTATGCTGGGGAAATGATCAAACTTCCTTATCTTCTAGGTGTTGTACCCCAATTTTCCCCCCTAAGATCCCTTCATCATTCCATGTTGATTCAATCACAACAAGATCACATTAGGGATTTTGGTTCTCCTTGCTATCTTTATCTTTGCTCTTTGAGGAATCACCAAGCACCTTGACTTGTTTTATTTTTTCATCATGAATATTTTGTCTTGATTTTATTTTTAATTAATAAAATGAAATGTTTGTTTGTATTACTTGTTAATAATGTAGGTAAAGACAATGGGGCTTAGCAAGTTACTCTATGGGTTCATGAGTTTATTTCCATGCCCTAGTCAATAAAGCTTGAGAAGTCCAAAACTCACCATTGAAGTTGTTTTTGAAGAAATGGAATGGCAAGGTTTATCTTGGTTCACCACATTTAAAAGTTATCAAGATTGATTCAAAAGCACAAGGGGTTGATTGAAGAAGTAGTCATGTATGGACAAGACTTTGTTCCCCTTGGTTACAAGTTCATATTTCTCTCAATTATCAAGATATGGAAGTGGTTTTGGTGGCTATGAGTTATCATTATCATACTCAGCAACTTCTATTTACAAAGAAAAAGTGTTGGTACAAAAAGGTTGTTCAAAATTGTCAAAGTTCTTCAAAGCATTTTCTTGATCTAGGAGCTAGGGTTTTGAACTTCAAAGAAGTATATCTTGCTCATCTTTTGGTATTTTTGAGTGATTCCAAAGAAATCCTTCTCTTAAAAGGGTTATTAACAAATCAATTCAAAATTTTCAAGGAGTTTTCATATGGAAGAAACTTGATCATGAAGAAAGAGTACAAGTCCTCCAGATGAACCCCCATTTTCCCATGTGTGACTTCAAATGATCATAACTTGGTCAATTTTTATCACATTGAGCCCACTCTTTTTCCATAATTATCTTGAGGATGTGAAATTTATGCCTTATTTTATGTGCAAAGTGATAAAATGGATGGAAGATGCCCTAAGGATGCAGAAGATTATAGGTCATTTCATGATTTTTTGCCAACTTCAAAAATTCATAACTCCCTCAATTTTTTGAGATTTTGAATGGTTCAAGTTTCAAAATGTCATTGAAGATGTCTATTTCATTCCATCTTTTTTGGTCAAGAGCAAATTTCAAGTGGAAGGCCATGTTTGGATGCAAAACATTATAGGTCACTTTTGAAGAAAAATTTGAAATATTTCTAAGTATGGAAAGTCAACCTTTTTTCCCCCAACTTTGACTCAATGCAACTTTCAGCTCAAGCATCCACTTGATTCCATTATTTTTCCATTGCAAAGCCTGTAACCCCATCTTTCTAAAGCATTAAGAATCATGCCTTAAGACCCCTTGAGATGAGAATGCAATTGGATTGAACTTGGTAACTTGGAACTGAAGTTTCTTCATAAGTCAGAATTTGAAATTCATGTTTTGGCCTCTAAATATCAAATTAGCACGCGTTTGTGATCTAAACATGTTTAAACAAGTTTCCAAAGTGGATTAGAGCCTTAAAACGCAAGGATTGGATGAGTTTTGATGCAAATCAGATCACACTTTGCTCGTGCATCAGGTTCACACGATTTCCCTCCAAACTTCATTATTTCACACGTTTGAACATTCCATTTGATTCCCTATAAATATAGGGTCATCCCTCATTCATTTCCTCAAGCTTTGAGAGCCAAATACACTCTGTCAAAACCTTACACGAACTTCAGATTTTTGAAACCAGTTTATGAGATTCAAGCCTTTTCTTCCAAAATTCTTTGCACATTCATCTTCCTTAAGCATCATACAAACTCTCCAGCACTTAAACCAAGAAAAACGAGCTATAATTCAAGCTACATAAGTCCAGTTTTAGAGCCTCTTTCTTGAACTTTGAAAAGGTAGAATTCTCCACCATTTGGATCCAAATAAAGCACTAACCTGTTCTACTCCTTCTCTTGATTCTTGTGCTTCTTACAATTTTTAAATCCATTGAGAATTGAGAGAGAAATCTCAAATTGAAGGTGCTCGCTATTTTCTGGGTTTTTTAGTCATGTCTCTTTGTATACCTCATATAAATTTAGCGCAATGGTGGTGTTAGGATCGTCTTGAAGAGACGAATCCAATGATATTGGTCTGGGATCCTAATTTTTCCATTTGAAAGATCTCACAAAATCTCCATTGCAGAGTGGCTGGAGGTTGAAGGTGATGACATGTCTCGTCTCAGCCAATGATAGCGTGTCAAACGTTTTAATTTCATTGTTTGCCCTTTTTCTGATCCCATGCGCATCTTACTAAGGTCCATATCAAGCACAATGCGTTTTAATTTCATTGGTTGCCCTTTTTTTGATCCCATGCACATCTTACTAAGGTCTATATTAAGCACAACGCGTCTGGTCCATTGGATTAGCTTACTAACGTGTTTTGACTATGATCTGATGGCCCACATCTTTTTGGTTTTATTTTATTTTTTGATTTTATATTTTGATTGATTTAATTTCAAAAATTCCCAACTCTTATATTTTTTATCCAAAAATTATGAAAAAATTCAAAAAAATACTTTGAATTATTTTTGATCTCATGACTATTTTTTCACATTTTTATCTTTACATTTGATATTTTTTATATTTTTTGCATTGTTTTCTTTGTTTTAATTACTTTAAAAATACTTTCTGACATTTTTTTAATTCTAAAAAATTCATAAATGTCATTTTACATATTTCTGACTTTTTGAAAATTTTATGGAATTTTATATTGATGTTTACTATATTTGATATATTTTCTATTTGTTTGAGCAATTTTAATTAGCTTATAAATCTTTTGACATTAAAAAATTACCAAAAATTTTATAAAAATATTGGGTCCATTTCTGATTTTTCTATGGTCCTACTTATTTTTTCTTGATTAGTTTGAACGTAGTTGATATTTTTCTTTCTTATTTCCTTTTTAAAACCTTTTTTTAATGTATATATTAAATGCAATATTATTTTGTGATTATTTTCTGGCTGATCTTGGGTTGAATTTTTGATCATGAACTTTGTTAACATCATTGGATCCATGGTGTTGAGTTTAACTCCATAAAAATGGATGAATGATTTTAATAATAGTTTGATTAAAATTTAATTCAAATGTGGTTTGTATTCTTCCTCACCCCTCTTCATCTCATCCCTTTCTTATTGCACTAAGTGTTATTGGAGCATGATCTCTATATCATATCTCAAAACAAATTGTGCATAGATCGATATTGATCGGCCTCAAAATAGGTGTGAATTCTATATAAGTCCACTTACGATTGCTTAACATAACGCTAAATTTTGTCCCGATTCAAATAAATGATCATTCGTGGCCCAATCATATGTTTGCAAGCCCAAGTATGTTAATTTGATCTCTTTTATCCAATAACTTTGAGATTCATTGTGTGGAGGCTTTTGTTCTACCAATCCTCTAATGGATCTACAACTCTTTTGGTCAACACATATCACTTAAACATCGTTGATCATTAAAGGGTATTTGTGAGAATTCCAAATGGATAATATACTTGACAAAAAGCAAATGAAACTTGTCGTGTGGAGGCTTTGGTTCTACCAATCCTCTAATGAGTTCCAAATGCAAGTTTCAAGATGGTCATCCAACTAACCACTAATTATTAAATTGTTCTACTTTATGATTTTATTTTTTATGCTTTATGTACCATTTACTTTAAGCATTACATTTCATGCCATTTTTATTTTTGCTCACTTGAGCATTTACTATTCTTGTTATTTTTATTTTGCTCACTTGAGCTTTTCTTTTTTTAAGACACCTAATAATCAACATGAACCATAAAAATCTATAATGATACTTGGACTATTTGGTTACTATCCTTGGCATTGTGGAGTATTGGACTGCTTGGCCTTAGTATTAGAAACCTTGACCTATGTTGGAGACCTTGTGATCTTAATTGATATTTTGTCTGGAGTTCTTGAGGTTTACCTCAAGACATTGGATTATTTGTTTGTTTTGTGTGCAGGTTATTGTGATTACATTCTTTATTTGTAATCAGGAATTCACCCGTATACAACTGTTACTCTGCCCAATTTTTGTGAAGACTTAATACATTTGGATCTCGGTTCTCTCAAGAGGTCTAGAATCTTTGCTTGTTTGTTTTAATCCAAGGAATGAGAATTCTATCTTGACTCATAATGTCAAGTATTGGCTTCTTATTGGTTAGATGGTTCTTATCCCTAGCTTTTACCTTATGCTTTAGGATAGTCTCTTCTTCTCCTCCCATCTTCTTTAATTTCAAAAATCTTCCTCCTCCTTTTGAAAACTCTTCTTGTTTCTAAACTTGAACCACTTTCATAATAAACTTGAACTTAGGTCCATGCATTTTCAATACATTTTCATAATTAAACTTCAATCAACTTAATAATACCTTAACATTTTTGTCAGAAGACTAAAAGTCAAACAATCTCATTTCAAACCATTTTGCCACTTTGGCTTTTTACTTTAAAACTTTTTCTCAAAAGATTGGACTCTTGTCAATCCTTGTAGTGATGTAAACAACTATACTTCTCTAATATGTAGTGAAGTGATATATTTTCCACTTGGGTGTTGAGTAAGGCATTGTTCATTTTAAAATCCAAGCCATATCCTCCAATTTGAGATGATGTGAATTCTCCTTTCTCATGATTGTGGGTAGTAAGTATGTTTTCCACACGGACAATGATAATGATTTCTCATCTCATAAAATTAACCAACACATTTGTGTTTTAAATTTTTAAAGATGAACTACGTGTACCCTGATCCCCTATTGCACAGAAGGTGGTACGTAGGCACTAAAGGTTCGCAACCGCGGCAGGTGCAAAAATCATAAAAAATTCTTCTTTTCTCACCTCCACCATCTATCTTTCATACAACATTTTATAGCCAAAATATACAGATTTTACAAAGAGGTTCCCGCGGAGTACCGTATATGTTTAGGGTGCTAATAACTTCCCTTTGCATAACTAACCCCCTTACGTAGAAACTTTCCCCCCTATTTTGGGTTATTCGTTCTTTTCCCATTCCTTTGGAAGCAATAAAGCATAGTGGCGATTTTAATTTTGATCTGTATAAGTCTAGTCAATCCAATGACTTAGTCTTTAACATTTCTACCGCTACACTGGGGGACCTATTGGAGAAGATAATCATGTCAAGTTATCCATCTACTGAAAGATGCCATAATTTTTGTCTGGGGGCATATTAGATTTGATGGGAAATATATCTCTGTTGGGGATGAGCTTTTGAAGATAGCCATGTAGAGATAGTTTCATGGAGATTACTCTGTGGGGATTTGTGGATAACTTTAACATTATTCTAATTCCTAGTGTCTTTAGTAAATGATAATCATGTTTTTATGCATATATTTTGTAAATAATAATCATATTCAAATGCATATGTTCATTCAACGTAATCATTGGACATTTTTGCAAACAAAATAGAGAAAGTAAAAAAAAATGAATTTTGAAATATGTTTGCATTGATTCTAAAAGTTTGCCTATAAGCAGGCAGTTTTATACAAAGAAACAAAAATCCTAGTAAGAGGAAACTGTCGTAAAATTGAAAAAGAAAAACATCTATGTGGAAACGATCTCATCGAGTTTCAACTCTGCTATTGCCCCTATGTCTTTAAGTATCTCATCTCTTGTTGTCGGAAGAAGTTGATATAACTAATCTGTACCATTTGAACTTGACGCTAGTAATGAAGCTGGCTATAAGTAGATGGGTGAACCAATAGACATAGTCATACACTTTAATCCCTAACTTTTTCCTGGACCTCCCTTTCGGGTTTTCAGTCCATCAGGATATCCCTTTTGCCGAAGCCGCCTTTTCAGGTTTTCGACTTGCCGGATGTAATATATATATATATATATATATATATATATATATATATATATATATATATATATATATATATATATATCCTTAATTTTTGCCCGAACTCTTTTGGTTCGCCGGGATGTCCTTATTTTTGCCTAGGTCTGACAACCTAGCGGGTCTCTTTTACCCCTAGGATCACAGGGTAAGGAAAATCTTCACTGTCCATGGTGGTAAGTATCATAGCACCGCCATAAAATATATTTTTTTATCACGAATGGCCCTTCGTATGTGGGAATCCATTTACCTCTGGGATCACCTTGTAGTAGGATGATGCGCTTTATTACCAAATCACCAGCTTGGTACACTCGATGTTTGAATTTCTTGTTAAATGCCTTGATAATGCGTTTCTGATACAACTGACCATGACAAAGAGCCACACATCTTTTTTCATCAATCTAATTTATCTTGTCAAATCAAGTCTGAATTCATTCGTCTTCGTCTAAGTACGTGTCTTTCATATTCCTTAGGGAAGTGTGATACGATGGGTGAACTGACTTGGGTGCTTTTCATTTTATCGCAAATGTTGCGGTTAGCAAGAGTCGCCACCGACTTTTCTTTTATCCAAAAGGAAAGGCTGAAAAGAACCGAAAAGACCTTTGAAATTTTTTCTTGAGTTCGGGGGTAGATTATGAAAAGGAAAGGTGTTAGCACCCTTTTCATCCATAGTTATCTATGGGCTCTTAGTTTCTTGCTACATCACTTGCTTTTGTTTGAAAATGTGTTTTGTGTGGTTTTTGAAAGTATTTTGAAAAGGCGCCTTCGTTTAGGATAACTTTGTAATAGTTCTCGTTCGTAAGAACGTATACAAAGTGTTGATCTTTTGAAAATGTTTCATGTTTGGAAAATGTTTTGAATGTGTTTTTGAAAGTGTTGGTGTTTGTGTTTAAAATAACAAGGATGTTTGATTTGAAAATGAGCAAGCAACTACGAACAATCTACCTACTCAAAAGTCTTTGTTCATTTCTTCCTTTCCTTTGATATTGATATATTACCATTGATTTGGTAAGAAGCCTCATCTTTGGATGTAAAGGGACGGGTGCGGGTCATCGTATAGCCATGATAGCAATGTTGTAAGATATCTTAGAATTTCTCTTTTAGGGACTAAGATCATTTTGAAAGGCAACATTGATAGCGTCATCGAGGGACTATGATCTTGTATTTTTGATTGCTTTTGGCTAAGATATCCCACATGCATAACATGGCCATTTTTGTAAGGCAACAAAGTGGAATTTCCCTAAGGGTGAAAGTGTGCAAATGTGTTTAATTTACATACATTATTTATCTTGGATTAGGGTTTGCTACTTGTTGATTTTAATCTTTCCATACAAACCCTAATTTAACAGCATTTATATAAAGCAATAAATTGTGGAAAGTAAAATTACTAAGCTATTACATCATTAGGGGAGGGGGTATACAAATTTACAAATGAGGGATTTGCAAGAAAATTAAATCTAATTATCTATTACAACCATATTGAATATTGTACTAGAATTGAAAATAAAATGCAAGAATATAAATGGACAAAGAAATGATTTATTTGGATTTTAATGAAAGGGTTTTAACCTAATTAAATAAAATGATTAGTTAGAAATTAAACAATTAACTTAAACTAATTAAGAAAACAAATTAAATTAAAAAAAAATGATTTTTAGGGTTTTTGTGAAAAAGGTTTTAAATTAATAAAATGAGAAATAAATAAACTACAAGAATCATAAATTCTAAGTTAACTTTAATTAAGAAAATAAAATAATAATTAAACATAAGTCTAAATATTAATTATTTGAAAAAAGATATTAATTTGTTAAAAGAAAATGTTTTTTGTGTTCTTTTTGTCTTTATGACGAAAAATAAAATATAAATATGAAAATAATAAATAAAAATATTTTTTGGATTTTTTATTAATAAAAATAATAAAAATAATAATAATAATAGTAATAATAAAAATAATAAAGAAAATATGAAATGAAAATAAAAATAAAATGAAATAATAAATAAAATAAAGGGCCAGGGGTGCCAAAGTAAGGCAGGAGGTTAGAAGCTAGCAAACAGACCAAGGCCCGCAGTGGGAGGCCCAGGCGCCTGTTTCAAACCAAATAATGGAAGAAAAATGTAAAAAAGAGCAAAAGGGTACCACTAGGGCTCGAACCCATGTCCCAAAGGTTAACAGGCGCGCGCTTTACCACTGGGGTGGCTATACATCCGTTAACATTGGTGAAATAATAAACACATAACACAAAACAAGTTCCAAAAATGAACTTCATCTTCAACCTCCAGCCAAGGTTCCTGTAACTCACTCATTTCTCATCCATTCATAAAACTTACAACATCAAATTTGTTAGAAATTTCATAATGATTCTGAATATATAAATAAATTAAGCTAATTCCCAAAGATGAGCATGAATTTCTAAAAGTACCAAATTCTGACCTAATTATAGAGGGAGTTTGGGAGAGTTTCAGGGTGTTAATGCTTGTGTGTTAAGTTGTATAATAGTGTCTTAATGTATAGGAAAAGGTTTTGAGAGCTTTTGCTGATTAGAAGTACAGGTTCACATGTTATGGCTCTTTTTCTTGTTTTTGAAGCAAGCTTGATACACATTGTCCCAATGTATAGTACAAGGCTATCTATAGTGGTTACAAGCTTTAAACATGTTTATCTGACATTGTATGTTGAGTGTGTGCTGAACAAACAAGTTAGAGGCTCAAGAAGAGTGGACTTTCTGCATAAAGCCACTTTTCTAAAATGGCAATGTTGCCTTTCTTCCTAAAATGGTACTCCCTCCGGTCTCATTTATAAGAAAAAATTAACTTTTTAGATACATTAAATAAGTAATGTAATTGGACAATATATTGTCCAAATACATTACTTATTCAATGTATCTAAAAAGTTAATTTTTTCTTATAAATGAGACCGGAGGGAGTATTAAGCATGGGCAATGCATTGAATGCTTGGATTAAAGATGTGCAAAACATTAATTATGGAGGCCTGTAAAGCAAAGATTATGCAGCCTATCATGGATTTGGTTCATGTGTTCATCAAGAAATGGCTTGTAATTCAAGTTTGAAAACCCTAACTTCTTGCCTTCGATTCTCCTTGCTCAAATATGATATCCATGAGTTCTTGGAAATTTTGGAAAGCTTGTACCATCCCTACAACCTCTATGTTGGAAATTTTTGAAAATTCATCTTGGAACTATGTGAAAAATTACCATGAAGTTAGGTCAAAATCCTGCCTAAACTAGGGCAAAATTTCACTAAGTTTCCAAGTTTCATGAACATGTCTTCCTAAAATCATAACTTGAAATCCATGAATTTCTAGAAAAGGTTGTGTTTTACAATGTTTTACATATCATTGAGATCTACAACTTTCATGTTGGAAGTTTCTTTTGAATCATCTTGCATCATGGTGAAAAATTGGCTCAAAGTTGTGGAAAAATATGAATTTTCAAACACTTAGAAAAATTTCTAAGTTTAGAAATCTTGACTTTTTGATTTCTTGATGAACAAGTTTCATATTTTGACATGTCTTGATGAATTGTGATCTTTGATACTTGATTTTGACCAAAATGTCAATGTTTGACTTTTTAGTGTATAGTTGACTGAAATTCATCTGTCAATCAATTGATCTTGAGGAATGTTTTGAGCCATGCCATTAGGTCAAAATGAAGTATTTGAAACCTTGAGATCATAACTTAAACCAATCAATCATTTTCCAGGTCAAAAATAAGAAATTGCCCCTTCTCAGTCAAAACCCTAATTTTGACCACTTTGTCCTTTTGATGATCTGATCAAACTTCTTGAGGAATTATGGTCCAAACTTGATCAAATGACATATATGAGATTATAACATTGAAATTGACCAAAAATTATGAAGTTTGACTGTAAATTAGCCACAATTGACTTTTTCCCAATACAGCTGATTTTTAGGTCAACCAATCAATTAATTGGGCAAAAATGTGATCCAAGCCTTGAAACTTAACATGAGCAATCTTGAGGGTCCAAAATGATCCATGAAAGTCATATGGGGCATTAAAAGTCCATTTGTCATTGTGCAAACTCAAACCCTAATTTGAGTCATCAGTGCTTAAAGAGGTGTCTTGAGATGATCAACCCTTGTATAGTCTTGAATCAAAGGAGATCTTGTGAGAGATTACTTGATAAATGAGAGAACAAATTTTGGGGTACAACAGGAAGGAATATGGACTTCAACAGGTAAGACAACCTCCATACTGTAGACTAGAGAGAACAAAGTTTCTCTAGTTAAGGTATGTATTGTAGTGCGTTAACCATGAAGAGTGAATGATATCATCTCATGCCAATCTTTGTATGTCACTGTCATCTTCTGCAATATCTTCTTTATATTCTTGTTGGCGGCTTCCACTGCGCCATTCATCTTTGTGTCATACCCCAAATTTTCCCGCCTTAGTGTTACCGTCAAATTTATTTTCGAGCTTGGGTTTTACAGAGTATAAAATTCCTTTGATTTAATTATATTAACATTCTGAGGTTTTTTTTAATAAAAAACCGCTTTCAAGTCTGTTTGAGAATATAATAATTATTTTTAAAAATAGCAAATAATTGTTCGCTGTCATATACTTTTAATTGTCTTTTTTACTTTCGAATAAGTAACATAGCACAGTTGGGAAGAGAGAAAGACTTACGAGTAGAAGGTCACGTGTTCGAATCTCACTTGGTCCACGTTGGATATTTTTGATGTTTATTGTTACTAACTTTATTTTCATTTTCAGTTATTTCTAACCACAAAAATCATATTTTTTATTATTAAATTACTATTTTCATATTTAATTATTTAATATATTTAAAAATATTATTTTTTATTAAAATCATTATTTTATTTAAAAAATAGTCAAAATACCTTATAAATTAATCTTTTCAAATCAATCTCAATATTTGAAATAGTCATAAATAAGGCTAGATTCATAATCTTGTTCGCCAAATATTCAATCAATTTCCAATCTTCAAAATTATGACAAAATTAGATCAATCTCAATGGGTGCACTTTGGATATTTTTTGTTACTAACTATTTTTTAATTATTTTCCAAATTATAAAAATCATGTTTTTTTATTATTTAAATATTATTTTCGTATTTTTAATTATGGCATTTTTAAAAAATAATTATTTATTTGATTTTATGCACTTTTCATCAAAATTGAGTGCAAAAATCATAATAAATACCAACAATATTTCCTTTTCGAGATAACTACTTCTTATTCGTTATTTTGCGTCAATTTGTGTCATACTTAACTTTTGATTGGTTAACTTATTGAGCAAGAAAATCTAATTTATTTTATTCTCTTTTTTTCCCTTTAACCTGATTTTGATAGTCTATAAATAGGGCCATATTTTCACACTTCGGGGACATCCATAATTTTCTCATAACAACTTTTCGCACACACTTTCTTTTCAAATTTTCTTCTCAATATTATTGACGTTTGTTTTACTATTTTGTGGCCGATGATTTCATATGAGGCCTCTTGATTATTTTTTAATTGTTGTTGTTGTTTTATTTAACCATATAATGATATTTTGTCATGGTTTTCTTTCTTCGTAAAAAAATAATAATATATATGCAGTATTTTGTTTTATCAACAATTTCACAGATCTAGAATCATCAACAATTTCACTAACAATTAGAAAATCAACAACTCACTAGAGTTCTCCTAAAGTTGTTGTTCTTCACATCAAAGAACAACAACAAAGAATCTCTGAAGCCTCCATCAACCTGAAAAAATCTCTACACTAAAGGAAAGAAGAAAAGAGATTGGAGGAAGCAACTTAAGTTTGATCACGACACTTCAAATTGTTTTCTATTTTACCATCTTATTTAAACTTGTGCATGATTGCTTGTTGTTGGGTTAATTGCTCGATGTGTTTCTTTAGTTGATGTCTGAATTCAACATTCAATTTGTTTTTTCTCTATGATTATTTTGTACAAAATTCTTATTTTAAAATTTAATTTTAATAATATATTTAGTTTTATTAATCATATGTAGTTGTTATCATTAACAATTATTAACACAATGTTATAAATTAAGAAAACTATCCAAAGAAAACTTATTTTTTCACCATTATTACGTAATTGTTGTATATTAATTTGTGTATTTTATTTTTAAATCTTAATAAAATTTGGCCAAATATCTAATTTTGACTGGATTTAATGTTAATAAAAAGAAATAAAATACAAATCGTTTTAGCCTTATTAAGCTAACCATTAAATATAACAAGTAAATATTTTCTTTTCTACAAATATTTTGTTCGTTAATTTTTTTTTGGGATTTTGGAATATATTTTAGGAATAGTAAGTAGGTTAATTTAGAATTAAATTAATGATTATTTAAGATATTTTTTTAGAATTACTTTCTTTTTTTCATGAAAAACCACAAGACATGTTTCTCTTTAGTGTAGTTAAATATTAACCATATTTTCTATATTTATCAAACTTTTTTTTCTTCAAATTTAATATATATATATATATATATATATATATATATATATATATATATATATATATATATATATATATATATATATATATATATATATATATATATATATATATATATATATATATATATATATATATATATATATAACACCAAAAATATGTCTTAGTCTTTAGACTAATAATTGACTTGGTACATAATTTCAAATTTCTTTTTTAAATCTAATTAATTCAAACATTCTATAATTAATAGGATGTCCATCTTCGAATAATTAAATGGGTCGACATATTGACTTGTGGCTTTACTTGTCAGATCCTCCTATTTAACTACCCTGTTACAAAATGTATCCCTCAACCAATTTGGGCTCAAAATATCTTTCGGTCCAGATTTTCTTCTAATACACCACTCAGTCTTAATATTCACACCCCTCCTATGAAAGCGGGCCAAGTTCAATTTCTGAACTTGGGCCTTAATATCAAAACTTAAAACAACTAACCAACTTCAAACTATTTTCTACTAACATAATCAAAATTTAAGATCATTTATTTCAAAAAAAGATTAAATAGCATCGTCTTCGAATCAAACTACGAACTGCATCTACGATCACTCAATTTACATCCCAGACAAGGTTCAAGGTCAATTCGAAAGAAATTCTACCCAATCTTATAAAAAACACCAACCAAACCGTGAACTATGAAATGAGACTGATTCCTCCTAAGAGGATATGTAGGCATACGATTAAAATCGTGGCGAGTTCTCCTAACTAAAATTCAAACCCCTTTTTCCCCTAATTAATAATTAAAACCCTATTTTCTAAGAATGCGCTTTTAAACCTTGTATCCTTATGAACAAGGTAGATGAGGAGTGTCTAACACCTTCCCTTCATCTAGAACCGAGTGCAAACCTAGAATCTTCAAACTTTTTAGGGTTATTCCTTTTATATTCCCTTCCTTAGGATAAAAATTAAGGATGGCGACTCTGATTTAAAAACCAGTTACAACAGCTGGCGACTGTGCTGGGGACTTCAACCCTAGTCTTAGAAGCTTTTCCCTTATGTTTTAGGCGTTTTTATTTTGTTGGTTTTTTTATTTCCTTTATTTATTTATTTATTCCTTGTCTATTTTATTATTGTATTTACTGTGTGGCGGGATTTTAATTTCAAAAAAATTATTTTCAAAAACCCTTAGAAAGAAGGTCTGTTTATTAGCCAAAAGGATATATCATCCCTATGAGTTTATGTGACGACTTTACCTAGAGTCGGTGGAATTTCGCGAAAGGAATACTTATCAAGATATATCCTTTTGGAAAGTAGGACTTTGGAATTACACATGTGACTCTTTCTACAACCTTAAACCAAAAACACATGATGAGACCTTTCATGACCTAGATACAAATGTTTCGGTCTATAAAGAGGCTCCACTTAAGGGAGGCCCTTGTGCCTTTCCTTCTTGTGTTGTTCATAATACCCTTAAGGAAGCCACCTTATGGGGAGGGTAGAATATCTGTAGGCCAAAACTAGGAGTCTACCTTCTAAGGATACCATTCATATAATCCCATTTCCATTATCCCTAAACCCGTAAGGGTTACTTTTGGTATACTACAATCCCTAACATGTAGGGTTTATCTTTCGTAAGTCATAACCCCTAGCCTGTAGGGATTCCCTAACCACCCATTAGTCTATCACAATTCCTAGCTTGTAGGAATTCTCGTCCCTCAGTTACAATCCATAGCTTGTAGGAATTCCTCTTCGTCTTCTATTGTCCTTAATCCTTAAGGAATTCCTATCTGTCTCAATCTCTGAGTCAGTGTAGGATACTCGCGTTTCCATCACTATCTTTATCCTCAAGGAGTTCCTACCTGTCTCAATCTCTGAGTCAGTGTAGGATACTCGTGTTTCCATCACTATCTTTATCCTCAAGGAGTTCCTGCCTGTCTCAATCTCTGAGATAGTGTTGGATATTATCATTTCCATCATTATACATGTATAAGGTACCTCTATGTCTACCCTCACACAACGTTTGCACAACACTGCATATCCATGAAACTTTTTTGCATGTTGTTGTAACCTAAAATTTTCCCTCATATTTTCCAATATTTTTTCTTATATGGTTGGTCACCAGCACTTGATTAAAGGAAAAAAATAATTTTTTTTGAAGATAAGCAAATTCTTTCGATTGGTATTCCAAAGAGTCTTTTGATTGGCATGACAAAGGGTCTTTCGATTGAGCGCTTAAACTCCTCCAAACTTGCCTCAAATTTCCAAGCTTCGATTGAAGCCTTGGTCTTTTGCTTGGTTGCTGCACACCAGCTTCAACTGGGCATGTGTTTCCTTAGAAACATCCTCCTTCGATCCAAAGGGTAGGGCCTCTTAGTTGTGCTCCTTCGATTGCACCATTGGTTTTGCATGCTGGCTTGACTCACAAATGCAATGGCTACCTGCATGCAAGTTAGATTCCTGCTTTGTTTGGGCATTTGGTCTCTTTGGAGAAAGTTTAATTCTTGCTTCGATTGGGTATTTGATGTCTTTAGAGCAAGCTTGATTCCTTTTTCGACTAGGCAAATTTTCCCTCTATGCATGCCTTCAGCGCACAAAGCAAGAACTTCTTCAAACTGGCCTTCGATTCACAAAGCACCCACTGGGCAAAAGGCCCCTCAGCGTGTCACCAACCCATGTATGCCTCTTCATGCTTGCCTTGGTGTCACAAGGCAAAGACCCATCAACATGCCTTCAACTCACAAGGCAAAAGGCCCCTCTCACTAGTCTTCGATTCACTAGCTCAAAAGTCCTTCCATGCTTATGTTGGAAGCATAAGGCAATGACTTCTTCTGTGCTTGTTCTCAAGACTAAGACCTTTCAGCTCACAAAGTTTTTTCACTATGACGTACCACACAACTGCCGCATTCGAAGGACAGGCACATGATCCATTCAAAGGACATATATTTACCCCATTCGAAAGACATGTATTGCTAGACTTAAAGAGGCATACGTGGGTGTTTTATTCGAAGGACGTACTTTGTTGGCCCATTAGAAGGAATGGCAAGTGATGTATACAAGTGATGCATGGGTTCCCTTCAAAAGAACACACACTGGTTTAAAATGAAGGGTATTGCTAGCCAAAACGAAAGAAAAATATTAAAAGAGGCCTGCTGGCCCAAAAGCCAACATACTGCCAGTTTCAAACCAACATGCACAAGCACTTTTATGCCAAAAGAAGCTTCGATTGGCCAAGAAAGAGTTTTCATTTGGGCTAGCTGCATAGGGGTTCAAACAAAGAAGCCCCAGTGATGAGAACATGAGACAGTCGAAACGTACACAAATGGTCCATTCGAGGAGGCAACCAAAGGCACATTCAAAGGGCACATTAATGGTCCATTCTAAGGACCCATTCGAAGGTTATACAAGACGTTCAATCGAAGGGCAGGAATTAGAGGCATTTGAAGGAGCCAAAATGTCCACATACATTCAAATTTCAAAAAGGACAAGATTCCATATTTTTGGCCAATGTTACAAATTCTCATTCATGGCTTTCAAACACCTAATCAAGGTTGTTTAAAACCATTTCCTTCGTGTCCCCTCCTTTCTACTCTATATAAGCAGCATGCTTGCAAGCCAAATGGACGCTTAGACACCTATACAACCTAGAGAGAACACTACCAAATTGTAAAAGAAAAATTCTTAATGTTATCCAAATCGAAACCTCTGATCCAACCAGATTCAGATCTTTCCAAGCACTTTATCAACATCCCAGGGTTCCCAGGAGCGCGTACCACCTTCCATTCAATCTGTCTCACGCCCAGAAGTGCCCCATCGAACCTCACTTTTTGGTAAATTTCATGACTTTCAAACTTTCAAATCATGCCATATAAATCTTTCTTAAGCTTATATTCATGTTATTAATGATGCTTGCTGATTTTATAACATGTTTCATAAGAGAAATAATGCCAGAACCATAGGTCACCATGGTTAGGGGGTCGAAACATGGAGATTTTCATTTGCAGCGATGGAGATGTTTTAGTTCAAGCTAGGATCATGGTTTGACCTCACCAGAGTATGCGTGTCAAAACATTATATTTTGATTCGCCCATTCAAAATAGAGGGACCCTTTGAGCGTGCGTGTTTGCCAAATCAGCATGTTCACTTGTTCTACATTATGTATATTTCTTTATGCTTATACTAACGGATGTAAAGTCGTCCAAACGGTTGAGTGCATGAGTGTTAAGGTGTTATATGTGTGGGAGGTCAGGGGTTCGACCCCTGCCTCTTACAGATTACTTTTTCCATTTTCTTTTTGCAGATCCAATACAATCAGGTCATATACGCGCACCATGTAGCATCTGATCTACACCTTTCAATGTCATTGTAGTCAAATCCAAGAGCTTCAATGTGGGATTCACCATGCTCCCTCAAGGCTTCTCTTCACTGGATCCCAATACAACCTCTGGGTTCCCTCACCCTTGGGCCTAGCGTTTTTAAAATCAGCACCCCCCATTTAATTTTGCTATCCTGGCCCATTTAATTTTTCTTTATTTTTGTTTTATTATTTATTTCTTTTACTTTGTTTATCATTAATTAAATACTAAAAAAATCACAAAAAACCTTAGGACTATTTTTTCCATTATTAAATAATTAATTTCTTTAATTGATTAATTAATTAAACTTTAACCTTTTCTTAATTTAAAATAACACATAATTAGGTTTAATTTATATATTTAAATTATTTTCTTTTTATAATAAAAAACAATAAAAAAACTTAGACTATTTTTTTAAAATTAACTTTATTTTCTAAATAGGTTTTAGGGAAATTTTCATTGTTTTCTTAAATCAAAAATCAAAAACATCAAAAAATTTGTCTTATTTACTTAGAATAACTTTAGGTTTTAGACATACTTTTAGTTTTCGCGCGTTATTTATTTTTATTCATATTTTTTATTGTATCTGTACACTAGATATAATAGTTAATAGGCTTTTATCCGCTTTCTTTATTTTTCTTCCCTCCAATTCTTGTACATTGTAAATCCCCCTCCCTGAAGCCATGTAATAGTCTAGGTTTTTAACTTTTGCACTTTATATTCTGTACATATTTACAGCTAGTAATTAGGTATGTATTGCAAGCATAAAAATCAAACGTTAGCAAACCTAACACAAAAGACAAAAATAATTGAACATATTACACTTGCACATATACACCTCTAGGGTACCCCCACTTTGGTTGCCTTCAGAAATAAAACAGTCACAAGGCAGGAATGCTTTCGCAAAAACCCATAAATAAAAAGATCATAGTCCCTCGATGACCCTACAGTTGCCTCTCGGTAAATGATCTAGTCCCTAAACAAAATTTCTAAAGCGTCTCCACAAGTTGCTTTCGTGACTGTGTCGTCCCTTCGATGTCCCTCATACATCCAACGATAGGGCTATCTACTCACTAATAGTATGATAACACTATCTAAAGGATAGGGGAAAAGAACTACCCTTTTCGAGTATAAAAGTAGATAGTTGTTAGAAGTTTTCTCAAAAACATTTTTGCACTTACACAAATAGTACTTTTCAAAAACAATTTTCAAAAACATTTGTTTTGTTAACACTCTTGAAGACTGATACAAGAGTTAAACACAAAGCAAATCTCCACACCAAGGCATTTTAAAACATTTTTCAAACACACAAAGCACAAATTACTTTCAAAATGAGCAAACCTGTAAGAGCCCGTAGATAACTACGGATGGAAAGGGTGCTAACACCTTCCCTTTCCATAATCTACCCCCTTACTCAAAAAATCTCGAAAAGATCTTTTTCTGTTCTTTTCACCCTTTCCTTAATTTGGATAAATGAATAGTCGATGTCGACTCTTTATTACCGCAACATTTGGGAATACAAAATGTAAAACTAGTATTAAACAATCGGTTCTGCCATCGTATCACAGAACTGGTGACTCTGTTGTGGATAAAATAAAAAGTGGGGTTACCTTAGAGTTAGTTCATTATTTAACTAGTTTTGTATGCCTTGTTTGCTTTAATTTTGAAGGTTTTGTTTGGGTTACTATAGATCCTACACCCAGATCTGGGACACCTTTTAGGTAAGTAACAATAGATCGTGGAACCTGTGCGGTGTATTTCGACACGGGCAAAGCGATAGCTATATTGATGTGACACTTTGGTTGCTACCAGTAGCCCCTGAGTAGTCAAGGAGAATACATGGCCGCTTCGTGGTGTCATGAAGCATCAATTGACCTTACAACTTTTAATTGAACAACTTGGCCATTAGGAAGTAGTGAGATAGCCGTCTTTGGTGTAGCCTGAAGTCGGTTTATACTCGATACTACACTCATTGAGATTTGACTCCCGAGTTTTGTTTGGTGACAAGTCAGTTGTCTATCGGAACGAAACTTGTGGGAAAGATTAGTGATATTGAGATCCCTTAGAACCAGGTTACTATTGATAGGACATGTTGAGCCAAATAAACTTCAAGAGGATACTTACCTGAAAACCTATGCAAGCCTTAAACCTAAGGTCTTTGCGTGATTTTCTTGTGCTTGCTATACTTGTGTTTTCTTAGCATGATCATGATATCATAACATCATAACATGGAATATCATACTAACCATTTCAAGGATTTTTAGGGCTTATCTTTGTGTCACTTTGTAGGATATGGCATCCACTCGCAGGAATACTATCCAAGTCAACCTCATAAGGATACCTCCTCAACTCAAGGAGCTAGCATCAAGGGTCCCTGAGAGCTCTCCATTCAGTGAAAAACATGATTGACTTCTCAATCTGGTCACCTCAAGGCCTAATGAAGAAATGTTGAAGGTGCTCTTTCAGTTCATCGACCCTTTACATCACAGCTTCACCTTTCCTGATTACCAATTGGTGCCTACTATGGAAGAGTTTTCTCAATTATTGGGGGTTCCCATTCTTGATCAGTCACCTTTCAATGGTATGGAAAGAGAGCCAAAACCTGAAGAGATTACTCATGAGTTGTCTTTACAACGGTCCAATGTAGTGGCAAATTAGGAAACAAGAAGAGGAGTCAAAGGGTTTCTAGCTAAGTTTCTTTATGAGAAGGATCATCATTTTTGGGATACCCTGGATTTACAAGCTTTTGAAAAAGTGTTGGCCCTTCTAATCTTTGGGATGGTACTATTCCCTAATCCGGACCAACTCATAGATTTGAATGCGGTCATGGTTTTTCTATCTCACAATCTGGTGCCTACTTTACTTGGAGACATCCTACACTCTCTGCATACCCGCACTGTAAAGAGAAGAGGGACCCTGCTGTGTTACACTCCTCTGTTGGCTAGGTGGTTTTTTTCGCACCTTCCTCAATCTGTGTTGAAGAATGATCAGGGCTTGAGATGGTCTAATAGGTTGATGTCCCTCACACTTTCTGACATTCATTGGTGTCCTCGATCCTTAAAGAATGTTACCATCATTAACGATTGTGGAGAATTCCCTAATGTCCCTCTCCTAGGAATTATGGGAGGAATCACTTATAATCCTTGTTTGGCGTTGTGATAGTTTGGCTATGCTAGTAGGAATGGTACTCATGATACACTTGTCCAAGGAATCGTGTTCGACTATGAGAATGATGTTCAGGGCTATTGCCAGAGGTTCATAAGAGCTTGGGGCATGGTGAACAAAGTTGATAGCAAAACACTAGGGCATAAGAATGCCATTCCTTTGGAGCGTTATATTAAGTGGGTACGAGCCCGTGCTCAAAGTCTCAGGATGCCTTAGGAGGCCACTCTACCCATCATCATGGAGCCCGTTGCTGAGGGAGACACTCCTTACATTGTTCTTCAGCCTGACATGCCAACTAATTTCTAGGAGTTATAAAAATCCTGGATTCAACTCAAAGAGGAACGAGATACCTTTGAAACCCAATTCTACGCCAGCGAGAAGAAGGTTTTAGAGCTCACCAGGAAACTTCGCGAAGAGAAGAGTATAAATGCCTACATTGCACCAGAGAGGATGCGTCAGTGGGAAACTTGAGTCCCTTTTTGCTTTGAGAATTCATTTTAGCTTTTTTACTATAAGCCCGAGAGGCATCATTGTAACAGCTTAAATTTCTTAGTGCAACTAACATTTGTTTTCCCTTTGGCTAAGCAAGGCTAAATCTTAGAAATCCTTGAAAACATTGCATACATATATCATACATATCATTGCATAAACAAGTTTCAAGACATGTTTCTTATCTTCTTTGCTGTTTATTTCAGCAACGACTCTTGAACAAATAGTTAAGGAGCTTCAGGCACAGAATGCTCAATTCCAAGAAATGTTCTTGAATCTGAATAAGGGACAAGAAGACTTGAAAGCTCTGATTCTCAAGGACAAGAAGAAGAAAAAGAGGCCAATGGGTGTTCTGAATATGGGAAGAAGGTTCAAAGGACCGGTGAAGAAAGTTTCAGAGCTCGCAACTCCGTCAAGAGAGAGACAATCAGGAAGGTGAGCCAAGAGAAGAAGACCACGACACAAGGGAGTCTGAAGAAGATGAACCTGACTATTACGAGGAGCAGTATCCTCCTACTGCTGATAAATACAAACAACTGGAGGATCGGCTCAATGCCATGGAGTTCCAAAGGGTACTCGGGGTGGATTTTGAAGAGCTAGGGCTGGTCTCAAGGGTGGTCATCCCACAAAAGTTCAAGGTCCCTACATTTGCTAAGTACGACGGTGTTTGCTGCCCTAAGCTGCATTTAAGGCCGTATGTCAAGAAAATTCAACCCCATAATACTGATAGAGATCTGTAGGTACACTTCTTCCAGGAAAGTTTGACAGGAACTCAGTTGGAATGGTTCTATCAACTAGAAAGAACCAATATGCATAATTGGGAAGATTTGGCTCGGCTTTCTATAAGCAGTACCAATATAATGCTGACCTCGCCTCGACTCATACATAGTTGAAAAGCATGTTTATGGGTTCCGGTGAGGGCTTTAAGGACTATGCCCAAAAATGGAGAGACCTTGCGGGAAGAGTCCAGCCTCCGTTGTATGATAGGGAATTGGTGCACATGTTCTTTGGCATATTATCCGGGTCATTCTTTAACCACCTGATTGGAAGTTATTCCGCTGGCTTCATGGAATTAGTCTTGACAGGTGAACAAGTAGAGGTTGGCTTTAAAAGTGGTAAGATATAGAGGGATGCATCCTCCAGCACTGTAAAGAAACCATTCATAGGGAAGAAGGAGGTCAGTGTTGCTTATAGCAGAGAAATCTTGATAAAATAAAGCATCGTCTGACGATAGGGGCTGTTATGATCTCCAATCCTGCATCAAGCCAGCAACAGAATAATCAATCTAGAACAGATTAGCCAAGGAGGCAGTTTACCCAGATCAACATGACTTTATCCCAGGTTTTACCACACCTGCTAAAATCCAATTTGGTTACCCTGAAAAAGGCTCCCAAAAACCCCAACACTACATCTCCTTGCTACAATCCCAATGCTCGAAGTGCCTACCACTCTGAAACTCCTAGGCATGATACAAACGATTTTTGGGCTTTGAAGAACAAGTTGCAAGACCTTATTGATGCAAATGAGGTTGAATTTGATCCCCTTGAGACTCCCAATGTCATAACTGCACCTATGCCCAAACATGGCTCGGAAATTAATGCTATTGATATTGTCTCTACCACAGAAGATAATGGTTGTAGCTATGACCTGTACACGTGGATCTTCTTAACTATCAGCGGAGGACTCACCAACTGGAAGACTAAAGACTTTGTGCCGATTACTTTTATTCATGAGTAATTGTCCTTTTTTGTTTTTTTTGGATATGTAATAAATGAATTATACAAACTCTAAAAGCTTGTGTCTTACCCGAGGCGCAATGGTTTATTTGTGAGGGTTATCATGTTTCATTTTCATATGTCATTAATAAAGCATTGGACATTTTTAAATACAAATTTTGCGCTCTTTGCCTTTCTTTTCTGCTTTTTACTTTATCAAAATAGCTATGCTCTTACACACACTCACATATCAAACTGCAGATCCACGTCCACTCTGGATCCCATTGATAACGATTCCGCTATTGCTCATTATGACTTTGAAAATCCGATCTACCAAGCCGAGGACGAAGGTGAGGAAAATTGTGAGGTACCGGGAGAGCTGGCCAGACTATTACAACAGGAAGAAAGGACAATACAGCCTCATGAGGAGCCAGTTGAGACAGTGAACTTGGGTACTGAAGAAGACAAAAAAGAAGTCAAGGTAGGTGCTAACTTAGAGCCCAGTGTCAAACAACGGTTAATACAAATGCTACATGACTATGTTGAGGTTTTTACCTGGTCGTACGAAGACATGCCGGGACTTGACATTGATATTGTGGTCCATCGCCTACCTACAAAAGAGGACTTCTATCCAGTGAAACTGAAGGTTCGTCGTATGCAGTTGGATATGTCAGAAAAGATCAAGGCTGAAGTCATGAAACAATTCAATACTGGTTTCTTAGCTGTCACGTCTTACCCACAATGGGTTTCTAATGTTGTTTTAGTACCTAAGAAGGACGACAAGGTACGTATGTGTGTGGATTACAGAGACCTGAACAGGGCAGGCCCCAAGGATGACTTTTCGCTTCCCACATTGATGTTCTGGTTGACAACACCGCACAACATAAAGTATTCTCCTTCATGGATGGCTTCTACGGGTATAATCAGATCAAGATGACACCTGAGGACATGGAGAAGACGACCTTTGTCACACAGTGGGGCACTTTTTGTTACAAGGTTATGCCATTTAGGTTGAAGAACTCTAGGGCAACCTATTAACGGGCAATGGTAGCTTTGTTTCATGATATGATCCATCACGAGATAGAGGTCTATGTTGATGACATGATAGCCATGTCTTAGACCAAAGAAGAACACCCTGATCACCTACAGAAGCTATTTGATAGGCTGGAGAAATACAAACTAAGGTTAAACCCGAATAAGTGCACTTTCGGAGTAAGATCCAGTAAACTCTTAGGCTTCGTAGTCAGCGGCAAAGGTATTGAAGTGGATCCTGAAAAAGTCAAAGCTATAAAATAAATTCCGACTCCTTGCACTGAGAAGGAAGTTAGAGGATTCTTGGGACGCCTAAACTACATTGCCAGATTCATTTCCCATATGACCGCTACATGTGAGCCAATTTTAAAATTACTAAAGAAAGATCAAGCAGTGAGGTGGAATGATGATTTCCAGTATGCCTTTGACAAAATCAAGTAATATCTCAAAGAACCTCCAATTCTAATGCCTTCGGTTGAAGGAAGACCTCTTATCATGTACTTAACGGTATTAGAGAACTCAATGGGGTGTGTGCTGGGGCAGCATGACGAGTCTGGTCGAAAAGAGCATGCAATATACTACCTTAGAAAATTTTTTACCAACTGTGAAACAAGATACTCACTGCTCGAGAAAACTTATTGTGATTTGGCATGGGCTACTCGCCTACTAAGACAGTATATGTTGACTCACACTACCTTGTTGATATCTAAAATGGATCCTTTCAAGTACATCTTTGTGAAGCCCGTTCTCTCTAGAAAAATAGCAAGATGGAAAATGATCCTTACCGAATACAACATTTAATACACAACCCAGAAAGCAATTAAAGAAAGTGTACTAGCTGATCATTTGGCTCATCGAGCTATGGATGACTACCAATCCATTAATTTTGAGTTCCCGGACGAGAAAATCATGTTAGTAACTGATTGTGAAGAACCTGGACCGGATGAAAGACCTGAAAAAGGATCCCAATGGACCATGGTTGTTGATGGAGCTTCCAACGCTCTTGGAAATGGTATCGGTGTTGTGATCATATCTCTTGAAGGCTATCATACTCCTTTCACTGCCAGGCTATGTTTCAACTACACCAAAAATATGGTTGAGTATGAAGCATGTATCATGGGTCTCAAAGCTGCAATCGATTTAAGGATCAAGTTCTTAAGTGTGTTTGGAGACTCGGCTTTGGTAATCAGACAGATCAAAGGATAACGGGACACGAAGCATACTAACCTCGTCCCTTACAAAGAGCGTGTGTCGACATTGATTCCGCATTTTGAAGAAGTTACCTTTGAGCATATTCCACGAGAGGAAAATCAACTAGCGGGCGCGCTAGCCACAATCCCATCCATGTTCAAGGTCAGGTGGGATAATGAGGCTCCTCAGATCACCATTGAAAGGATGGACGAACCAGCATATTGTCACGAGATTGGTACTGAAGAAGTAGTGGACAAGCCTTGGTACCATAAAGTCAAAAGATATCTCAAAGCCCAAGAGTATCCTGAGGGAGTTTCAGTAAATGACAAGAAGTTCTTAAGAAGATTCTCTGCCAAGTTCCTCCTCAGTAACAGGATCCTCTACAAGCACATCTACGACTCTACCTTGCATCGGTGTGTAGACAAGAGTGAGGCAGAAAATATTATGGCTGATTTGCTTGAAGGTACCTTTGGCACTCATTCAAGTGGGCACTCAATGTCTAAAAAGATTCTACAGGCAGGGTACTATTGTTCCATTATGGAAGCAAATTGTTATCAGCATTCATGAACTTTCCATAAATGCCAGATCTATGCTGATAAAGTGCATGTACCTCCGGTTCCTCTGAACGTCTTGACTGCTCCTTGGTCATTGGAAATATGGGGCATCGATATGATTGGGGAAATCAGACCTACGACTTCCAATGGACACCACTTCATCCTGGCTACCATTGATTACTTCACAAAGTGGGTCGAGGCAGCTTCATTTTCTTCTGTTACCAAGAACATTGTGGCTCGATTTATCATACATAAAATTATCTGTCGGTACGGTATCCCAGAAAGAATCATTATAGATAATGGTACCAATCTCAACAACACTATGATCACCGAGCTTTACACGTAATTCAAGATTCAACATCGTAACTCTTCTCCCTACCGGTCAAAGATGAATGGCGTCGTAGAAGCTGCTAACAAAAATATCAAGAGAATCATACAGAAGATGACGCTGACATATAAAGATTTGCATGAGATGTTACCATTTTCTCTTCATGGTTTCCGCACCATAATGCGTACATCAACACGGGAAACTTTGTTCTCTTTGGTATACGGTATGGAAGTTGTCCTGCCCATTGAAGTCTAGATCCCATCCTTGAGAATCATGAAAGATGCAAGGTTGAATGAAGACGAATGGGTCTAGACTCGACTTGACCAGTTAAACCTGATTGACGAGAAGAGACTCACGACTGTCTTTCAAGGTCAGATGTACCAGAAACATATGATCAAAGCTTTTAATAAGAAAGTCAGACGTCAGGAATATCGGGCCGGTGATCTGGTAATCAAGTGCATTATACTACCACAAGGTGATCCCAAGGGCAAATGGACTCCCATATACAAAGGGTCATTTGTGATCAAGAACATATTTTCTGGTGGAGCGATGATCTTAACCACTATGGATGGTGAAGACCTTCCACACCCGGTAAATGAAAACATAGTTAAAAGATACTACGCATAAACAAAGATCCGCTAGGTCGACTGGCCTAGGAAAAAATTAGGGCATCCCAGCGAACCAAAAGGGTTCGGGAAAAAATTTAGGGATATACATAAAAAAATCTATACACCCAGCAAGTCGAAAACCTGAAAAGGCGGCTTGGGCAAAAAAGGGTATCCCTGTGGATTGAAAACCCGAAAGGGCGGTCCAGGAAAAGTTAGGGATTTAAAGCGTATAACTATGTCTCGTTGGATGATCTTACAGCCAATCTTCAATATCAACTATCAAGCTCATGCAGTACTAATCAATCCAATCAGCTTCGGACAAGCAGCGAAAGGGATGAGACGCTCAAAGACATAAAGGAAATAGCAAAATGGGAACCCAATGGGATTATTTCACATAGATGTTGTGATCGGTGGATCTGGAACTGACTGTTTAACGCTGGTTCGCGAAATATCGCGGAAGCAAGAGTCGCCACCATCTTTTATTTTCTCCAAATGGAAAGGACAAAAGCACAGAAAAATTCCTTAAAGAGATTGCTCTCGGTTCGGGAGGTAGATTATAGAAAGGGAAGGTGTTAGCACCCTTTCTATCCATGGTTATCCATGGGCTCTTAGATACTTGCTCATTTGTGTTTTCAAAAATGGTTTGTTTGCTTTTCAACTGTGGGTTTTTAAAAAAAAGTTTCTTTGAAAATTTCAGTTCGACTCTTGTATCGGTCCTCAAGAGTGTTTGAAAAATTGCTTTTGAAAGCTTTTTGAAAAGGTGTCGGTGTGAAAAGTATTTTTGATTTGTTTTGAGGTTTAGAGCAAGTATCTAGAGTCGTCTACCTACCCTAAGGAATTCGTCTGTGTAGATGTCCTTTAAAGTAGTGCCATCCCACCATTGAGAGGTAGGTAGCACCACCGTTGGAGGTATTCGGGTCAATTCGAGGTTCGGGACATGGTGATCACCGGAGCAATAGGAAGATACCTTAGAAGCTACCCTCATGCCAGGTTCCCGGATCATGAGGACTTACTAAGACATCCTCTACTCGACGATCACCTTTCGAGGCAAGGCAACAGTGAGGCGTACCCTAGGGGTGGTGTGTGATTTATGTGTCGTTTTCATTTATTTTGTTTTGTCATGTCATAGGTGATCTACGCGCTTGTTTTTATTTTTGTCCATTCATTCTTGCATGCATTGATTAATAGTTAAAAGTGCGAGAAAAATAAAATTCTAAGCTATTACAAAAGGCGCGGGTCCACATCGCCAAAATTTCCAGAACCCGATTTGACAGAAAATAAAGAATTAAAGAAAAGTAAAGTGCGAGAAATTAATTACACGGCTTTGGGAGAGTTACATAAATATTTAAAAGGAAACGAAATAAATATGCGAATTGAAATTTAAATTGAAACGAGGGCGTTGGACCCTTTTTAATTAAATTAAATTAAACGATTATTAAATTAATGAAATTAAAATGAAAAGAAATATGTTTTTTTGGTATTTTAAGATTTTAATGGAAAAAAGAATTAAATGAAATTGAGAAACTAACCCTAATTCTAAATTTTTTTATTTGTTAAAAAAGTATTAAACTTTAACCTAAAATTAAACCTAATTATTTTACATGCAAATTACAAAAATAAAAAATAGGAAATATTTAGATATTATGAAAGAAAAGAAAAAGGGATAAAAATGATTATAAACCCTAATTCTACCAATTTTAGATTTTATTAAGAAAAATATTACAATTAAACCTAATTTAATAACTAAAGTTAATTAAGGCAATTTATTTACAAAAATACTAGTTAAATAAAATATTTATTATTTTTTATCTTTTTCTGATTTTTTTGTTTTTATATTTTTTATGAAAAAATTAAGTCAAAGGAATTAATTGAAAAGAACAATAATGGAAATAAAAAGAATAAAAAAAATATTGAAGATTGTAAACCTAGGGGGGTTTCTGTCCCCAAAGTGGAGGTTGGTCTTTAGCAATTTGAGCCCAATAAGCCTTAGGCCTGGCTGACTTTTCCACTAGCATACCCAAGCGTTGACTCACGTGTACCATGCTCTTCAGATCTGGGCCCTTGAATTGATGAGATTGAGCGCGTGGCACGCTTGATGGAGGAACGTATGATGGTCCATAGCGTTGGCACTGCATAGGATTATTAAATGAAAAATAGTATTGAAAGGGTGGGGGACCTGGGGCTCGAACCCAGGTCCTGAACATTACCAAACAAGCGCTTTACCAACCATGTTGTTTGAGTTCTTTGTACATTATACAATTAATAAATATAATAAAATAAACACGCGTTAAGGTTTCTTTTTCGCGCGAAAGTCTAAACAGACCAACCAATGCTCTACACATCATCGTCTTCCTCCTTAGTGCGCTTTTCCCTGAAACATACAAAAGGTTAGCGGGGGTTTTAAACCCCCTCAAAACAAGCTTGTTCTGATAATAGCGATTAGGCCATGTGGCCTCAGAAATTAGGCGCGATGGTCTCTTCCAATTCGTCCCAACCTGCTGGTTTTACTCATGGTATTGATATGTCTTAATTTTACAGGGATGAGAAATGCCTAAATTGAAAACCTGGAAACCCTAGATGTCTTTAATGGTGAATCCTCATATGGGGCACGAAAACAAAATCAAACCACACAGTTAGCTTCAGAATTGAATAATGAACACAAATCACATATTAAAAATTGCTAAATATGCATGAATTGAGATGCACGAATATCAAATATTTTATGTACAGGGTGAGATCGTTCTTACGTTTATGGGGGTGGAATCTTATGGTTTTTGATCCAAATTTCTTCTTTGAAGCCTCAGCAAGCTAATGGAACAACTCTTTGGCCTTGAATCGTCCTAGAACTTGGTTTTCAGATTTCAATTTTTCAACCAAAAACTCCAGTTTTGTTTTCTATGTATGGCGCAGCTTTTTGGTAATGGGCACGAGGGTTTCGTTCTGTACTTATGTGTGAGTGTTTTAGGTTAAGAAACTTGATCAAAATCCATGCATTGATGTGAAAAATATTTGATTTGCAAACCATAATTTTTCAATCTTTTTTCATGCTTTTTAGCTCTCAATCATATCCAATCATCCTAATTCTTCCCTAATTTGATTTGCACGAAATATAGGAGATATTATCTGCATAAAAAGATTTGAAACATTAGGTTTTATATTTTTCATGTATTTTAATTAATTTAAATGAATTATTAATAATAAAAATCAAAATAAATAAATAAAAATGAAGAAAAACTTCCCTTTGGGCTAAGTGGTCGTGCACATGCTTTGGATGATGAATTGTTGAAGAAAAAGAGGCCCATTAGCATTTTTAGGTCATTTGAATCAATGTTGACTTTTCAAAATATCCAAAATTTTCCCAATTTCCACAAGGCATAACTTGCTCAATTTTTAAGCTTTGCTCATGTTCTTGGACATTTTGGAAAGTTCTTTGAGTCCTCTAACCAATGCCTTTTGTCCTATGTCATTTTGATTTACCAATCGCAAGTTATGGCCTTTGACTTAAAGTCCCTTTTTGTTGACTTTTGAAAATGACCTATAATGTTGAAATTGATAATTTTTTGTGAGAGCATTTCTTGGACTTGAAGTATGAAGAGGAGTTGTTGGAAATGTCTTTCTCTTCAAAATGAGCTTTGGATGGAATTTTTCTGATAATCCATGTGAAGGTTATGCCCTGGTCAATTTACAGTTGACTTTTTCAATTGTCCAAATAAGGAAACTTTTGCATCTTGATGATTTTTGAGCCAAGCTTTGAGAGTCATGATCAAGCATTGATCAAATGATGTTTGTGGCTTCAAAATGAGATGTTGACCAAAAATTTGGACTTCTGACTGCCAAATGACCATTTTGCCCCTACAGTTGACTGTAGTGCCATTAGGGTTTTGACTGTGCAATTTTGTGTTGAAAGTCTTGAAACTTGATATGAGGATGCTTGACCATATTTATAGGCATGTGGGACTTGATTGGACCCTTGGAAACTTCATTTTCTTGATCAGAACCAAAACCCTAATTTTGATTGTTTAGGAGGCTCTTACACTGTGCAACCCTTGGGGAATTTTGGAGCATGACTTGGAAATTTCTTGAAGAATATGGGAGGGAAAATTTTGGGGTACAACAGTTGCCCCTGTTCAATCTTCCTAGACCTGAGGATGCAGATTGGCTGATGTGCCTTTCGTAATCCGATGGTGGAAGATGATTGAACACTAGAGTGCCCAGAAATTTGCGCTCACATAGTAACAGTGTGATGGTGGAATGGGCTTATAGATGCCATTTAGAGATTGCTGGATAGGATGATGGGCTTATAGATTCCATCTGGGTGTCAATCGCATAAGAGATTCCTTAGCGAGAACTTGCGTACCTGCATAAGAAAAATGAGTACCTGACATGTTGCAGGAGCTGGTCTTCAGATGCTTTGTATAGATATGTCCTGACTGGTTACAGGAGCTAAATCTGGAGCTTCAAATGGTGATGAATGAACCAGGGATGGTTACTACCTCAACAGGAACGGTGAGAGAACCTTGGACGACTTCAGCTTCAACAGCAATCGTTGAGAGAATCTTGGTGGGAATTACCATCTCCGCAGTATCGGGGAGAGAACCATAGGCGATTACAATCTCAATAGCAATCATTGAGAAGACCTTGGATGGAATTATCATCTCCGCAGGATCGGGGAGAGAACCATAGGCAATTACAATCTCAATAGCAATCATTGAGAAAACCTTGGATGGAATTATCATCTCCGCAGTATCGGGGAGAGAACCATAGGCAATTACAATCTCAATAGCAATCATTGAGAAAACCTTGGATGGAATTATCATCTCCGCAGTATCGGGGAGAGAACCATAGGCAATTACAATCTCAATAGCAATCATTGAGAAAACCTTGGATGGAATTATCATCTCCGCAGTATCGGGGAGAGAACCATAGGCAATTACAATCTCAATAGCAATCATTGAGAAAACCGTGGATGGAATTATCATCTCCGCAGGATCGGGGAGAGAACCATAGGCAATTACAACCTCAATAGCAATTATTGAGAAAACCTGGGATGGAATTATCATCTCCGCAGCATCAGGGAGAGAACCATAGGCAATTACAATCCCAATAACAATCATTGAGAAAAACCTTAGATAACTTCTACTGAGTCTTCATCAGAAAAATCTGTTTGGGGTCGATTTAACTGGACTAGAGAAGGCCTTGGACTGGATAAGAAATCTTTGGAGTCGATTTAACTGAACCAGTCTAGGTCTTGGAATGTCTTCAATTGGATAAGAAACAGAGAAATCTTTGGAGTCGATTTAGCTGAGCCAGAGACGACCTTGGACTGGATAAGAAATCTTTGGAGTCGATTTAACTGAACCAGTCTAGGTCTTGAAATATGATTGAGAATTTAACTGAATCTTTCCTGAAAGGTAAAGGTCAGTCATATGCAATGCATGATATGGACCAAGCAATGATGTTCTCAACATAAATGAGATTTGTATGATGCGTCTATGCATGCTATAATGATGTATGGAAGTGCGATGTTTATGAATGTATTTTTCGTCTAGGAAAGTAAATCCTTGACGGGTTCCGGGAAGTCACTCCTGGGCTGACGTTGCAGAACAGATTTTGCTTCCGCTGGATGATAGTCGCAAGAATACCGGTAGGAGAAGATAGCTCCGTTGGGGAATAAACTTGGCGAATGGATAACTCTGCGGGGAGAAGAGTACTCTAACGATCTTGCTGGGAAGCAATACTCTGTGGGGAGAGAGATACTTTGTTGAGTGTTGATAATAACTTGCTGGGGATATTTTTGTTGTGTTGGAAGTGCTGATAGACTTCGCTGGGGATAAGAAGATTTTGTCGACGACGATCTTTCCGTGGCTTTTTGGCTGAGGATAACCCAGTTATATCCTGATAGGGAAATAACTCTTTGAAATAAAGCCGGGCGACGCGTTCGTGCTCTGCGAGGATAAGCTTCCAGAATCTACTGGGGATAAGCTTACTGCTTGGGGAGATAAATTCCAACTTTCCTGGGGAACTGGATTGGACTCTCCTGGGGAATTTTTGAACTGCGGGGGAAGTGATTCCTTTGAATGTTGGATATACCGGCCGGGGAACAATCTTTAGACCAAGACTGCCGGGGATGCTTGTTAAGAATATGTATATTGCTGTTGGGGAAGGTTGAGATCTGCTGGAGGATACTCAACTTCCTTAAGGTTTGATAATATAGCTTTGCTTGAGGAGAGTATACTGTCTTGCTGACTTACTCTCTGGGGAATTGGGATATCGGGTTGTGTTCTTTAGCTGAACCTATCTTGATACCTTAGTGGATAGAACAATTAGATTGCGTAGACAACTCTTTTGTTGCCCCTGTTTCTAATGTTACCTATAATTAATCCTTTGTTTCGTATGCAAATTTTTATGAATTAGCAAATTATTGTCAATGCATATATCACAAATTGAACCTTGGACATTCTTCGCAAAACAAAACAGAAAAAGAAAAACAATTGGCACTTTTTAACTGAAAAGTATATTTGTATTGATTTTTGAATGGCCTGTAAATAGGCGTTTTGTGTACAAGAGGCTGACGTCCTAGTAAGAGAACGCCGCAGAACAAAAGAGTTTATACAAGTTTTGTATAAGAGGAAATAAAACAGCTATGTGAAATGAATGATCCACTGGGTTTCAACTCTGCTATTGCCTTTATAACTCCGAGCGTCTCATCACTTGATGACCTTGGTTGAAGATGAAGCTGACTGATCGATGTCGTCTGAACTTGATGTAGATACCGGATTCTGGATGCAAAGTGATCCGATGAGACATAGTATTACGCTTTTATCCCTAACTTTTGCCTGGACCGCCCTTTCGGGTTTTCAGTCCACCGGGATACCCATTTTTTCCCAAGCCGCCTTTTCAGGTTTTCGACTTGCCGGGTGTACAGATTTTTTTCATTTCATCCCTTCATTTTGCCCGAACCCTTTTGGTTCGCCGGGAAGCCCTAATTTTTGCCTAGGCATGTCAGCCTAGCTGGTCTTTTTTCATGCGTAGTATCTTTTTACTATGTCTGCATTGGCGGGGTGAGGAAGGTCGTCACCATCCATGTTGGTTAGGATCATGGCTCCTCCTGAGAACACATGTTTAACCACAAATGGCCCTTCGTACGTAGGGGTCCATTTGCCCCTTGGATCACTCTGAGGAAGGATGATTCGCTTGATCACCAGATCCCCAACTTGATATTCCTGTGGTCTGACCTTTTTGTTAAATGCCCTGATCATCCGTTTTTGGTACGTCTGACCATGACAGATAGCAGCCAGTCTCTTTTCATCAATAAGGTTGAGCTGATCAAGTCGTGTCTGGATCCAATCATCCTCGTTCAGGTTTGCATCCTTCATTATCCGAAGAGAGGGTATTTGTACTTCGATCGGTAAGACTACCTCCATACCATAAACCAGAGAGAAAGGAGTTGCCCCGGTTGACGTCCTAGCTGAGGTACGGTACCCATGTAGAGCAAACGGTAACATCTCGTGCCAATCTTTATAAGTCACTGTCATCTTCTGCACGATTTTCTTGATATTTTTATTTGCTGCTTCTACAGCCCCATTCATCTTCCGTCTGTAAGGAGAAGAATTGTGGTGTTGTATTTTGAACTGCTCGCAGAGCTCAGTGATCATCTTGTTATTCAGATTGGTACAGTTATCTGTAATGATTCTTTCAGGGACACCGTATCGACATATCAGATTATGCCGAATGAACCGTGCCACAACAATCTTGGTTACCGTAGCATAGGAAGCTGCTTCAACCAACTTTGTAAAGTAATCAATCTCCACTAGGATGAAGCGATGCCCATTAGATGTCGTAGGTTTAATCTCACCGATCATGTCTATGCCCCACATTGCAAACGGCCAAGGCGCAGTCAGAACATTCAGGGGAACTGGAGGAACATGTACCTTGTCTGCATAAATCTGGCACTTATGGCATGTCCTGGAATGTTGGTAGCAGTCAGCTTCCATTGTGGACCAGTAATATCCTGCCCGAAGGATCTTCTTTTCCATTGTATGCCCACTGGAATGTGTACCAAAGGTCCCTTCATGTAGCTCTTCCATGATCCTTTCTGCTTCAGTCTTATCCACACAACGCAGTAAAGTCGAATCATGGTTTCGCTTGTACAAGATGCCGTTGCTAAGGAAGAACTTTGCCGCGAACCTTATCAGAAACTTTTTATCGTTGACATATGCACCTTCAGGGTATTCCTGAGCTTCCAGATATCTCTTCACCTCATGGTACCAAGGTTTCTCATTCACCAATTCAGTCTCGAGATCGCAACAGTATGCCGGTTCGTCCAGTTTCCAGATGATGATCCGGGGAGCCTCATTGTCCCATTTAACTTTGAACATAGAAGACATTGTAGCTAACGCGTCTGCCAACTGATTCTCTTCTCTCGGAAAGTGTTCAAAGGTTATCTTCGTGAAGTGGGGGATCAAGGTCAACACACATTCTCTGTAAGGAATAAGATTCGGATGTTTCGTATCCCACTCTCCTTTGATCTGATTGATCACAAGAGCGGAATCTCCGAAGACACTCAGAAACTTGATCCTTAAGTCGATCGCTGCTTGAAGACCCATGATGCACGCCTCATACTCCGCCATGTTGTTGGTACAGTTGAAACATAGCCGGGCAGTGAGCGGAGTATGAGTACCTTGAGGTGATATGATTACAGCGCCGATACCATTACCCAAAGCGTTGGAAGCTCCGTCAAAGTGCATAGACCATCGGGATCCTTCCTCAGGTCCTTCATCCGGTCCAGGTACTTCACAATCAGTTACTATCATGATGCTTTCATCCGGAAACTCAAAGTTCATGGACTGATAGTCATCTACGGCCTGATGTGCCAAGTGGTCTGCTAATACACTTCCCTTGATGGCTTTCTGGGTTGTATACTGAATGTCGTATTCCGTCAAGATCATTTGCCATCTTGCAATTCTCCCAGACAGAGCGGGCTTTTCGAATATGTACTTTATAGGATCCATCTTTGAGATCAACAAGGTGGTATGAGTCAGCATATACTATCTCAGCCGGCGAGCAGCCCATACCAAAGCGCAGCAAGTTTTCTCAAGCAGTGAGTATCGGGTCTCACAGTCGGTAAACTTTTTGCTAAGGTAATAGATGGCATGCTCTTTTCGGCCAGACTCGTCATGCTGCCCCAGCACGCACCCCATTGAGTTGTCAAGTACTGTCAGGTATAGTATCAGAGGTCTCCCTTCAACCGGTGGCATAAGGATGGGTGGTTCTTGGAGATACTCCTTAATTCTGTCAAAAGCAGCCTGACATTCATCATTCCAACGTACTACCTAATCTTTCTTCAGCAGCTTGAAGATTGGCTCACAGGTAGCAGTTAGATGCGAGATGAACCGAGCAATGTAATTCAGACGTCCTAAAAAGCCTCTGACTTCTTTCTCTGTCCTAGGAACTGGCATCTCTTGAATAGCTTTGACCTTAGCAGGGTCCACTTGAATACCCTTATCACTTACAACGAAGCCTAGCAACTTTCCCGATCTTACCCCGAAGGTTCACTTTTTCGGGTTTAACCTCAGTTTGTACAGTTTCAACCGGTCAAACAACTTCTGCAGATGATCTAGGTGCTCTTCCTCAGTCTGGGACCTTGCGATCATGTCGTCAACATACACTTCTATCTCATGATGGATCATGTCATGAAATAAAGCGACCATGGCACGTTGGTAGGTTGCCCCAGCGTTCTTTAGTCCAAAAGGCATGACCTTGTAACAGAAGGTGCCCCACTGAGTAACAAATGTAGTCTTTTCCATGTCTTCAGGTGCCATCTTGATCTGATTGTAACCTGAAAAGCCATCCATGAAAGAGAATACCTTGTGCTGAGCTGTATTGTCGACAAGGACATCAATGTGAGGTAAGGGGAAGTCATCTTTGGGACTGGCCCTGTTCAGATCCCTGTAGTCGACACACATTCTGACCTTCCCGTCTTTCTTTGGTACCGGCACCACATTAGCAACCCACTGAGGGTAAGAAGTCACTTCAAGGAACCCAGCATCAAACTGTTTCATAACCTCGGCCTTGATCTTCTCAGACATCTCTGGACGCATACGACGGACCTTCTGTTTAACTGGAGGGCAGTCTTCTTTAGTAGGCAAGTGATGGACCACAATATCAGTATCCAACCCGGGCATGTCTTCGTAGGACCAGGCAAAGATCTCCACATAATCATATAGCATCTTAGTTAACCATTGCTTCACGCTGAGCTCTAGGTCGGCACCAATCTTTAACTCTTTCCTGTCTTCTTCAGTACCCAGGTTTATTGTTTCCACTAGCTCTTCATGTGGTTGAATTGCCCTCTCTTCCTGAAGTAACAGTCTTCCAAGCTCGCCAGGCACTTCGCAATCATCTTCACCTTCGTCTTCGGCTAAGTTGATCAGATTTTCGAAGTCATAACGGGCAGTAGCAGAGTCGTTATCAGTGAGATCCAGAGTGGATTGAAACCTGTATGAGTGAGTGTGTGTAAATACATCTGTTTTGAAAAATATGTAAAGGAAGGAAAGACAGAAAAGGAGCATAAGATTTGCAATGCGAGAAAACGTCCAAGATTTTCATTTATGATATATGAAATGACAATTTATATGCCCTCACAAATGAAACCATGGTGCCTCGGGTAAGACACCGGGCCATAGAGTTTATTTATTGTTTATTACAAATAACAAAACAAAGAAGTTTATTACTGCGTAACAAAAGTAACAGGTAGATTGTCCTTTGCACTCCAATTGTTAGGTCCACTGTCGGTTGCCGGGTAAATCCAGCTATCAAACTCAGCTTCATCCACTTCATCTTCGTCCCCAATAGCATTCACTCCATGAGCAGGCAGGGGAGCTGTCACTACATTAGGCTTCTCAGATGCCTCAAACTGTACCTCCTTGGCGTCAATAAGGTCCTGCAGCTTGCTCCTTAGTGCCCAACAGTCATCAGTGGAATGCCCCGGGCTATCAGAATGGTACGCACAGCGGGCATTTGGATTGTACTTGGGGGATGTAGTATTTGCAAACTTCGGAGCTTCTCTGACGGTTACTAGGTTGGTGGATTGTAACTGCGGCAAGATTTGGGACAAGGTCATGCTCAAACGGGTGAACTCTCTCCGGGGTCTTTCAGCCCTTTGAGGATTGGTTGTCCGAGGAGCGGCAGCAGGCTTAGCAATCATTACCGCACTGACAGATTGGCGGCGCTCAGATCTCTCTGGTCTCCGGGAGCCATATACAGCACTAGCCTCCTTCTTGAAGGGTTTCTTCTCAGAACTAGACGATGCACCCTTCGGAATCTTTCCAGACTTCAACCCAGCCTCAATTCTCTCTCCAGTCAGAATCAGATCAGTGAACCCTGCAGACGAATTCCCGATAAGATGATTGAAAAATGGCCCAGATAGGGTCCCCAAGAACATGTCTACCAACTCCCGATCAGTCAACGGAGGCTGCACCCTGCCAGCCAGATCCCTCCACTTCTGAGCGTACTCTTTAAAACCTTCACTTGAACCTAACGACATACCCTGGAGTTGGGTACGCGTAGGGGCAAGGTCGGCATTATATTGATACTGCTTATAGAAAGCAGTAGCCAACTCCTCCCAGTTACGAACCTTGGTCCCATCCAGCTGATAGAACCATTCGAGATGAGTCCCTGAAAGACTCTCCTGGAAGAAGTGGATCCACAAGTTCTTATCCGCTGAGTACGGTTGAATCTTCCGAACATAGGACCTGAGATGTAGCTTGGGGCAAGACGCCCCGTCGTACTTAGTGAAAGATGGTGCTTTGAATTTGCGAGGAATAATCACACCAGTTGGCAAACCCAGATCTCCAAAATCCAGCCCAGGTACCTGTTGTATCTTCATGGCATTCAGCCTGTCTTCCAACTGCTTGTATCTGTCCTCTGCAGGAGGATACTGCTCTTCATCAAAATCAGTCTCGTTGTCAGAGACTACCGGGCTAGGACCTTTTTCTGCTTGAGGAGTACTCTGGCTAATAGAAGAACCAGCCTCTTCATTCTGCAGTGCCAAACCTTCGGCCCGAGCTGAACAGAACAGTTCTTCTCTTCTTCTTCTTTTCCTTCTTCAGAAGTAGAGCCTTCAGCTCTTCTTGGCCCTGAGCCAAACCCATGATTAGTTCCTGAAATTGCGCATTCTGCGCCTGAAGAGCTTTGATGGACATCTCAGTTGATGACGAGTCAGGATTCATGATGCTGAAATAAACAGCGAAGAACGGTAAGCAACCTGAAAAGAGGAAGACCTACTATGCACATGATGAATGGAATGCGTATGATTTATGTTTTCAAAGACAATCGGGAATCAACTTTGTAAACAAAAAGGAACACACTTCATTAGATTCAATTTTGAAACTGAAATTATTCAACAGGTTGCCCTTAGGCGTTACATGAAAGGAAATACTGAAAAGGGAAATAAAACTGTAAAAAAACATCCGGAGCTCCTTATTGATCCCATGGTCTCCTCTTCTCAGTATGGATGTAGGAATTCAGAGCTCTCTCATTCTCCAACTGCTTTGTCAGCTTCTGGATCTTTAATTCCTGCTCGTTGAACTTTTCCCGGTAAGAATCCCGCTCTTCTCGCAGTTGCGACCAAGATCTCTTCAATGTCTCATAATCAGTAGGTATCTGAGGAGGAAGGACAGTTGGAGGAACACCATCTTTGTCAGGACACTCAAGAATGACGGGTCTGACAGCTTCATACGGCATACCTAACTTCTGAGCACGGATGCGAACCCATTTGTAGTAGGCTTCCATAGGTAAAGAAGTCTTTGGCCCCAACTCTTGTGGGTCAGCTTTATGAATTTTGTCCCAAGCCTTGATGAACCTACGACGCAGCTCGTCACTATCCACCTGAAACTCAAAACTGATGTGAGGCACCAACATCTCATGGGGGCCTGCTCTTCTTGCTCTTCCAAACTGACGAAGCGCTAGACATGGATTGTAAGAGATCCTTCCTTGGCTACCAATCAGAGGAACATTAGGGTATTCCCAGCATCGATCAATGACAGCTATCTCATCCAAACCTCTGCAAGTCCAAATGATGTCTTTGTCGGTGAGAGACATTAACCTATGAGCCCAACCTCTTCCTTCTTGGTTCTTCAGTACGAACTTGGGGAGGTGCGAAATAAACCACCTCACCAACAAAGGGATACAACACCATAGGGTTCCTCGTCTTCGGGTAGTACGAGCATGAAGTTGTTGCAAGATGTCACCCAAGAGAGTGGGCACAGGATTCTGAGACATAAAGATCCTTATGGCAGTGACATTAATGAAGTTATCAGGATTAGGAAACAAGACTAACCCATAGATTAAGAGAGCCAAGATGTCTTCATATGCCCTAAAGTCCAAGTCATTCCAGAAACTGTTAGCTTTGCCAATCAGAAACTTGGCCAAGAAACCCTTAACTCCGCTTCTAGTTACCCAGTTGTCTGTTACCTCTTGCTGTTTCAAGGGAAGAGCTGCAGCAACATCCTCAAGCCTGGGGGTCTTTTCCCAACCAGTAAATGGAGCCTGATCCAAGATAGGGATACCAAGCAAATCAGAGAACTCTTCCAGGGTAGGGACCAGCTGGAAGTCTTGAAAGGTGAAGCACTGGTACAGAGGGTCATAGAACTGGGTCAGAACACTCATCAACTGTTGATCCCGCTTTGCAGTGACTAAACTGAGAAGAGAACCATGCCTCTGGATGAAGGAAGTTGTATTTGGAATTCTGCTAACCAACTCCTCAAGCAACTCAGGTGAATGAACAAAGTTGAACCGATAGTATTCCTTCGCACAGGCATCATGATGTCCTACAAAACAGAGCAAAGGTGAAACCCTCTTGTCTTTGAAATGGTCAGTCCTTATGCAGGATGCATGCAATGCTCATGATGTTATGATGTTATGATAAAGCACACCACACATAGATACAAAGACAAACATGGTAAGGCACACAATTCACACAAGGCAAGTCCCTAAAGTTAGGGCCAGCATGAGGTCTAGGTACTACCCTCTTTCAGTTTGTTGGTTCATACCTGTCCTATCAAAGTAACCGGGTTCTTAGAGGATCCCAATATCATTGATTACCCTCAATCGGTCATAACTCCAGCATCGCAATCTTTTCTTGCGGCCAGAACCATCACGAGAGTTTAGCCTCAATGGGCGTAGCATACTGCTACTGTTCTAATGGCCAAGTTGTGTCATTTAAGGTTCTAAGGTTGTTGGTGCTTAATGACTCCTTAGAAGACCCATATTCTCCTCGTTGCGACACAAGGGATATCGGTACAGACCAAGGTGCCACACCAACGTAGCCACTGTTTCACCCGTGTCGGTCTACACCGGACATGTCCCTCACAGCTTATGCTACCTAAACAGGGTATCCCCAGATCCGGGTTAGGATCTATGTAACTCCCATGCAACCCAAAAAGTTAAAGCAGACAAGTCAATACAATTGAAAACACAGTTATGAACTAACCCTAAGGTACACCTCACTTTAAGTTTATTTCCCCAGCGGAGTCGCCAGTTCTGTGATCGGTGGATCTGGAACTGACTGTTTAACGCTGGTTCGCGAAATGTCGCGGAAGCAAGAGTCGCCACCGTCTTTTATTTTCTCCAAATGGAAAGGACAAAAGCACAGAAAAATTCCTTAAAGAGATTGCTCTCGGTTCGGGAGGTAGATTATAGAAAGGGAAGGTGTTAGCAGCCTTTCTATCCATGGTTATCCATGGGCTCTTAGATACTTGCTCATTTGTGTTTTCAAAAATGGTTTGTTTGCTTTTCAACTGTGGGTTTTTAAAAAAAAGTTTCTTTGAAAATTCCAGTTCGACTCTTGTATCGGTCCTCAAGAGTGTTTGAAAAATTGCTTTCGAAAGCTTTTTGAAAAGGTGTCGGTGTGAAAAGTATTTTTGATTTGTTTTGAGGTTTAGAGCAAGTATCTAGAGTCGTCTACCTACCCTAAGGAATTCGTCTGTGTAGATGTCCTTTAAAGTAGTGCCATCCCACCATTGAGAGGTAGGTAGCACCACCGTTGGAGGTATTCGGGTCAATTCGAGGTTCGGGACATGGTGATCACCGGAGCAATAGGAAGATACCTTAGAAGCTACCCTCATGCCAGGTTCCCGGATCATGAGGACTTACTAAGACATCCTCTACTCGACGATCACCTTTCGAGGCAAGGCAACAGTGAGGCGTACCCTAGGGGTGGTGTGTGATTTGTGTGTGGTTTTCATTTATTTTGTTTTGTCATGTCATAGGTGATCTACGCGCTTGTTTTTATTTTTGTCCATTCATTCTTGCATGCATTGATTAATAGTTAAAAGTGCGAGAAAAATAAAATTCTAAGCTATTACAAAAGGCGCGGGTCCACATCGCCAAAATTTCCAGAACCCGATTTGACAGAAAATAAAGAATTAAAGAAAAGTAAAGTGCGAGAAATTAATTACACGGCTTTGGGAGAGTTACATAAATATTTAAAAGGAAACGAAATAAATATGCGAATTGAAATTTAAATTGAAACGAGGGCGTTGGACCCTTTTTAATTAAATTAAATTAAACGATTATTAAATTAATGAAATTAAAATGAAAAGAAATTTGTTTTTTTGGTATTTTAAGATTTTAATGGAAAAAAGAATTAAATGAAATTGAGAAACTAACCCTAATTCTAAATTTTTTTATTTGTTAAGAAAGTATTAAACTTTAACCTAAAATTAAACCTAATTATTTTACATGCAAATTACAAAAATAAATAATAGGAAATATTTAATTATTATGAAAGAAAAGAAAAAGGGATAAAAATGATTATAAACCCTAATTCTACCAATTTTAGATTTTATTAAGAAAAATATTACAATTAAACCTAATTTAATAACTAAAGTTAATTAAGGCAATTTATTTACAAAAATACTAGTTAAATAAAATATTTATTATTTTTTATCTTTTTCTGATTTTTTTGTTTTTATATTTTTTATGAAAAAATTAAGTCAAAGGAATTAATTGAAAAGAACAATAATGGAAATAAAAAGAATAAAAAAAATATTGAAGATTGTAAACCTAGGGGGGTTTCTGTCCCCAAAGTGGAGGTTGGTCTTTAGCAATTTGAGCCCAATAAGCCTTAGGCCTGGCTGACTTTTCCACTAGCACACCCAAGCGTTGACTCACGTGTACCATGCTCTTCAGATCTGGGCCCTTGAATTGATGAGATTGAGCGCGTGGCAGGCTTAATGGAGGAACGTATGATGGTCCATAGCGTTGGCACTGCATAGGATTATTAAATGAAAAATAGTATTGAAAGGGTGGGGGACCTGGGGCTCGAACCCAGGTCCTGAACATTACCAACCAAGCGCTTTACCAACCATGCTGTTTGAGTTCTTTGTACATTATACAATTAATAAATATAATAAAATAAACACGCGTTAAGGTTTCTTTTTCGCGCGAAAGTCTAAACAGACCAACCAATGCTCTACACATCATCGTCTTCCTCCTTAGTGCGCTTTTCCCTGAAACATACAAAAGGTTAGCGGGGGTTTTAAACCCCCTCAAAACAAGCTTGTTCTGATAATAGCGATTAGGCCATGTGGCCTCAGAAATTAGGCGCGATGGTCTCTTCCAATTCGTCCCAACCTGCTGGTTTTATTCATGGTATTGATATGTCTTAATTTTACAGGGATGAGAAACGCCTAAATTGAAAACCTGGAAACCCTAGATGTCTTTAATGGTGAATCCTCATATGGGGCACGAAAACAAAATCAAACCACACAGTTAGCTTCAGAATTGAATAATGAACACAAATCACATATTAAAAATTGCTAAATATGCATGAATTGAGATGCACGAATATCAAATATTTTCTGTACAGGGTGAGATCGTTCTCACGTTTCTGGGGGTGGAAGCTTATGGTTTTTGATCCAAATTTCTTCTTTGAAGCCTCAGCAAGCTAATGGAACAACTCTTTGGCCTTGAATCGTCCTAGAACTTGGTTTTCAGATTTCAATTTTTCAACCAAAAACTCAAGTTTTGTTTTCTATGTATGGCGCAGCTTTTTGGTAATGGGCACGAGGGTTTCGTTCTGTACTTATGTGTGAGTGTTTTAGGTTAAGAAACTTGATCAAAATCCATGCATTGATGTGAAAAATATTTGATTTGCAAACCATAATTTTTCAATCTTTTTTCATGCTTTTTAGCTCTCAATCATATCCAATCATCCTAATTCTTCCCTAATTTTATTTGCACGAAATATTGGAGATATTATCTGCATAAAAAGATTTGAAACATTAGGTTTTATATTTTTCATGTATTTTAATTAATTTAAATGAATTATTAATAATAAAAATCCAAATAAATAAATAAAAATGAAGAAAAACTTCCCTTTGGGCCAAGTGGTCGTGCACATGCTTTGGATGATGAATTGTGGAAGAAAAAGAGGCCCATTAGCATTTTCAGGTCATTTGAATCAATGTTGACTTTTCAAAATAACCAAAAATTTCCCAATTTACACAAGGCATAACTTGCTCAATTTTTAAGCTTTGCTCATGTTCTTGGACATTTTGGAAAGGTCTTTGAGTCCTCTAACCAATGCCTTTGGTCCCATGTCATTTTGAGATACCAATATCAAGTTATGGCCTTTGACTTAAAGTCCCTTTTTGTTGACTTTTGAAAATGACCTATAATGTTGAAATTGATAACTTTTTGTGAGAGCATTTCTAGGACTTGAAGTATGAAGAGGAGTTGTTGGAAATGTCTTTCTCTTCAAAATGAGCTTTGGATGGAATTTTTCTGATAATCCATGTGAAAGTTATGCCCTGGTCAATTTACGGTTGACTTTTTCAACTGTCCAAATAAGGAAACTTTTGCATCTTGATGATTTTTGAGCCAAGCTTTGAGAGTCATGATCAAGCATTGATCAAATGATTTTTGTGGCTTCAAAATGAGATGTTGACCAAAAATTTGGACTTCTGACTGCCAAATGACCATTTTGCCCCTACAGTTGACTGTAGTGCCATTAGGGTTTTGACTGTGCAATTTTGTGCTGAAAGTCTTGAAACTTGATATGAGGATGCTTGACCATATTTATAGGCATGTGGGACTTGATTGGACCCTTGGAAACTTCATTTTCTTGATCAGAACCAAAACCGTAATTTTGACTGTTTAGGAGGCTCTTACACTGTGCAACCCTTGGGGAATTTTGGAGCATGACTTGGAAATTTCTTGAAGAATATGGGAGGGCAAATTTTGGGGTACAACAGATGTCTTTCTTTGTATACTATTTTTGTATAATTTCCATTCTTACGACGACATTCTCTTACTAGGATGTTTGTCTCCTTATACTGAAACACTTATTCAAGTTAATACAAAACTATTTCTTTGAAAATTGCAAACTTCTGTTGTTATTTTTCTGTTTTGTGTGCGAAAATGTCCTGTGATTATTTTTGAACATATGCATTTGAATATGATTACTTCTTAAAAATATACACCTACAAACATAAAGGAAATTGCTAAGGACTTTAAGAAACAAGACAATATCTAAGGGCCATCCACAAGATCCCCACAGATATCTTCCCCGACAGGTACCTTCTCCAACACGTACAGAGGCATGGGAATTCTACTACAAGTTCACTGCCATATTCTCAGCAGGTAACCTATTGATGTCAGTTGTTCTCGCATCCCTGGCAGAAGCAAAAATCTTCAATTACTACTCCAAAATCCCAAATGAAGTCGCCAAACTTCTCAGGATTCCTCAACAGGATTTCAACAAAGTCCCCAAGCAGTTTACGAAGTTCACCTTCCGCAACAGAGCTTTATAAAACTCAAGTAGTTTATAAAGCCTTATCCCCAATATAGTTTATTTCTCTAGCTACGGAAGTTCATCCCCCGGTAGAGTTTATTTCTCCAAATTGGTGAAATCTTCCAACAAAACTCTTCCCCTTAGTAAAATCATTCTCAAACAGAAGTCGAAGATCCTCGGCAGAGAAAGGGAATCGCCAACAAAACTACCTCCATTCATTAACCCCAGTAGAAATAGAAGAATCACTTTCTTCACTCACCAACAGCAGTCAGGGATTTATTTTCCCAGACAAAGATTATGTGCAACAGCATTACATGTCCATACATCATGGCATGTGCATGGAACTAACTTTACCTTTCAGGTTAAATTATCAGAAAGACAAACACTATCAACTTTTACAGCAGGTCAATGATTAATGCCTGAAACCAGAAGGGGAAACTATCTGCACGAACAAGTGGTATGAACTTCCGAAATGCAGTAGGCTACAGATTAATGTCTGAGACCAGACAGGGAAACTATCTATGTAACCAGCAAAACAAGTTCCAAATTAATACTTGTAAAAAGCCGGGACAACTATTTATGGATGATCGATTGTAGATTAATACATGTAACAAGCCAAGATAACTATCTATATGAAGAGATTGAAGATTAATACCTGTAATAAGCCAGGAAAACTATCATTCTTTCTTAAGTCAGAGATTTAATACCTGAAACCAGACAGGACAACTATCTCAATGACCAAACAAAAAACATAGTTCCAGATTAACACATGTAACAAGCTAGGAGAACCATCTTTGGACGACCGACTGTAGATTAATACCTGTAACAAGCCAAGAAAACTATCTACATAAGAATATTCAAGATTAACACCTGAAACCAGACGAGAAAACTATCTTTATTCCTTCGGTTAGAGATTAATACCTGAAGCCATCCAGGACAACTATCTCAACAACCGACATATTTTCAAATTCCAGATTAATACCTGAAACCAGACAGGACAACTATCTGTGAGCGACTGATTGTAAATTAACACTGGAAACCCGACAGGAAAGCTATCTACATGACCAGACAAATCAATCTTATACAGGTTTCTTCTCATACAGTCTAACATGGGCTCATCTTGAAGTAGCCCTACACATGGTGTTTCTAATACATTTCCATATAACGGTTAATTACATTATCCCCAACAAATCATGGGAAACCTGGACTTTAACCAGATTACAGTAAACTGTCATCTCTCCAGAGATAACTCTTCAGCAGAGCCTTGGACAACTAAAGTTCCTAGACTCTACTCCCCATAGAGTTTTCCTCAAACAGGAGAATAACAGAAACTCACATTCACCAACAGACTCCTCCTCAGACAGCAGGAACAGGAACCCCCAAAGGGACCATGTGTGAAATCAGCATCTACTTTGGATGGCATTTGTAAGCCCATCTCTGACGACTCTATGTCATATCCTCCAAATGGAATCTTTAATCCCATTCCTCACATCATCAATCATCAAGGTTATTTCATGCGAGTGAAAATTTTTGGGCACTCTAGTGTTCAATCATCTTCCACCTTCAGATCACGAAAGGCAGACAAGCCAATCTACATCTTCAGGTTTAAGAAGATTGAACAGAGGCAGTTGTTGTACCCCAAAATTTGCCCTCTCATGTTTTCCAAGATTTTTTATTATATTGTTTGTAACCAGCACTTGATTAAAGGAAAAAAATATTATTTTTGAAGAAAAGCAAAGTGTTTCGATTGGCATGCTAAATAGTCTTTCAATTGTCATGCCAAAGGGTCTTTCGATTGAGCACTTAAACTCCTCCGAACATGCCTCAAATTTCTAAGCTTCGATTGAAGCCTTGGTCTTTTGCTTGTTTTCCGCATACCAGCTTCAACTGGGCATGTGTTTCCTTTGAAAAAACCTCCTTCGATCCAAAGGGGAAAGGCCTCTTATTAGTGCTCCTTCAATTGCACCATTGGCTTTGCATTTTGGTTTGACTCACAAATGCAATGGCTACCTGCATGCAAGCTGGATTCCTACTTCGTTTGGGCATTTGGTCTCTTTGGAGCAAGTTTAATTATTTCTTAGATTGGGTATTTGATGTCTTTGGAGCAAGCCTTATTCTTGCTTCGGCTAGGAAAATTATCCCTCTATGCATGCCTTCAGCACACAAAGCAAGAACTTCTTCAAACTGGCCTTCGATTCACAAAGCTCCCACTGGGAAAAAGGCCCCTCAGCATGTCACCAGCGCACATATTTCTCTTCATTCTTTCCTTGGTTTTACAAAGCAAAGACCCATCAATATGCCTTCAACTCACAAGGAAAAAGGCCCCTCTCACTAGTCTTCGATTCACTAGGCCAAAAGTCCTTCCATGCTTATGTTGGAAGCATAAGGCAAGGACTTCTTCTATGCTTGCTCTCAAGACCAAGACATTTCAGCGCATAAAGTTTCTGCACTATGATGTACCACACAACAGGCGCATTCGAAGGACGGGCGCATGGTCCATTCGAAGGACATATATTTGCCCCATTCAAAATACATGTATTGATAGATTTGAAGAGGCATACGTGGGTGTCCTATCCGAAGGATGTACTTTGTTTTCCCATTCGAAGGAATGGCAAGTGATGTATACAAGTGATGCATGGGTTCCCTTCCAAAGAGCACACGCACTGGTTTAAAATGAAGGATATTGCTAGCCAAAACGTAAGAAAAATATTCAAAGAGGCCTGCTGGCCCAAAAGCCAACATACTGCCAGTTTCAAACCAACGTGCACAATCACATTCATACCAAAAGAAGCTTCTATTTGCCAAGAAAGAGTTTTCGTTTGGGCTAGCTGCACAGGGGTTAAAAAAATGAAGCTCTAATGATGAGAACATAAGCCAGTCGAAAGGTACACAAATAATCCATTCGAGGAGGCAACCAAAAGCCCTTTCGAAGGGCACACAATTGTTCCATTCTAAGGACCAATTTAAAGGCTATACAATAATTCTAATCGAAGGGCATGAATTAGAGAAACTCGAAGGAGCCAAAATCTCCACATACATTCAAATTTCAAAAGTGACAAGATTCCATGTTTTTGGCCAATGTTACAAATTCTCATTCATGGCTTTCAAACACCTAATCAAGGTTGTTTAAAACCATTCCCTTCTTGTCCCCTCCTTTCTAATCTATATAAGCAGCATGCTTGCAAGACAAATGGACGCTTACACGCCTATACAACCTAGAGAGAACACTACCAAATTGCAAAAGAAAAATTCTTAAAGTTGTCCAAATCGAAACCTCTGGTCCAACCAGATTCAGATCTTTCCAAGCACTCTATCAACATCCATGGGTTCCCAGGAGCATGTACCACCTTCCATTTAATCTGTCTCATGCTCAGAAGTTTCCCATCAAACCTCACTTTTTCGTAAATTTCGTGACTTTCAAACTTTCAAATCATGCCATATAAATCTTTCTTAAGCTTATATTCATGTTATTAATGATGCTTGCTGATTTTATAACGTGTTTCATAAGAGAAATAATGATAGAACCATAGATCACCATGGTTAGGGGGTCGAAACATGGAGATTTTCGTTTGCAGGGATGGAGATGTTTTAGTTCAAGCTAGGATCATGGTTTGACCTCCCCAGAGCCTACGTGTCAAAATGTTATATTTTGATTCGCCCATTCAAAATAGAGGGACCCTATTGGAGCGTGTCTATTTGCCAAATCAGAATGCTTATTTGTTCTACATTATGTACATTTCTTTGTGTTTATACTAACGGGTGTAAAGTCGTCCCAACAGTTGAGTGCGTGAGTGTTAAGGTGTTATGTGTGTGAGAGGTCAGGGGTTCAACCCCTGCCTCTTGCAGATTACTTTTTCCATTTTCTTTTTGCAGATCCAATACAATCAGGTCATATACGCGCACTATGTAGCATTAGATCTACACCTTTCATTGTCAATGCAGTCAGATCCAAGAGCTTCAATGTGAGATACACCATGCGCCCTCAAGGCTTCTCTTCACTGGATCCCAATATAACCTATGGGTTCCTTCACCCTTGGGCCTAGCGTTTTTCAAATCAGCACCCCCGTTTAATTTTGCAATCCTGGCCCATTTAATTTTTCTTTATTTTTTTTTATTATTTATTTCTTTTACTTTGTTTATTATTAATTAAATACTAAAAAATTCACAAAAAAACTTAGGACTATTTTTTCCTTACTTAAATGATAAATTTCTTTAATTGATTAATTAATTAAACTTTAACCTTTTCTTAATTTAAAATAAATAAGAATTAGGTTTAATTTATATGTTTAAATTATTTTCTTTTTATAACAAAAAACAATTACAAAAAAAACTTAGACTATTGTGATACGGTGGGAGAACTGACTTGAGGTTTTGTGTTTGTGTTCGAAAATGTTTCAGTTTAGTAAGAGTCGCCACCGACTTTTTATTTTATCCAAAGGAAAGGTCAAAAAGCACAGGAAAGACCTTTGAGATGTTTTCTTGGGTTCGGGGGGTAGATTATGAAAAGGGAAGGTGCTAGCACCCTTTTCATCCATGGTTTTCCATGGGCTCTTAGTTACTTGTTTAGATCACTTGCTTTTCTTTTCCAATTGTTTGAAATGGTGCTTTGTGTGGTTTTGAAAGTATTTTGAAAAGAAGCCATCGTTTTGGCAATCTTTGTAATGATTCTTGTTTGAATAATGTATACAAAGATGTTTGTCTTTTGAAAAATGTTTCAATGTTTGAAAGTTTGTTGGGAAATGTTTTGAAATTGTGTGTGTGTTTTTGAAATTAGCAAGGATGGTTTGCAAGAGATCAAGTAACTAGGAGTTGTCTACCCTTACTCAAAAGTCTTTCCTACACATTTTTAACCATTTTGACATTGTTGTTTTACCATTGTATTTGGTCAACAACCCTATCTTTGGATGTTAAACGGGATGGGCGTGGGTCATCATATGACCATGATAACAATATTGCCAAGTATCTTAGCATGTTTTTTTAGGGACTAGATCATTTTTGTTTAGGCAACCAAGATAGCATCATCGAGGGACTATGATCTTTTTTTGTTTTGTTTTGCCAAGATACCTAGCATGCATATCATGGCCATTTTAAGGCATTAAAGTGGATGAAACCCTAGGGGTGCTTGTGTGCATTGTGTTGTCATTTTTTCATGCATTTTTGTCTTGTGTTTAGTCATGCTATTTGTTTTATTTTTGGTCTTTGCATACAAAACCCTAATTTACTATCATGGTTTATGAAAGCGATAAAATGCGTAAAAGTAAATCTAAGACTATTACAACATTATTATGGGGAGGGGGTACAAGTTTGAATAGGGGGTATTTGCACAAAATAAAACCCTAAAACTATTACAACCATATTGAATTTATTTGTACAAATAAATAAATAAACAAATATTTAAATATACAATAAATGTAAATATGCAAAAAAATGTTTTTGTATTTTGTTTTATGCATGAGAAAATAAGTTTATTTATGGCCTAAAAATAAGAAAATAAAAATGATTATTTTTGGAAAGGGTGAAAACCCTAATTTTTGGTTTAAAAGAAAATATATATTCTACTATTATTTATTTCATTTTGTGTGTAAGAAAAATAATAATAATATATACAAAAATGTTAAAAAATTAAATATTGCATGAAAATATTATTTTAAGTGTATAAATAATAAAAACAAAAATCTATAATATTTTTATATTATTTGCAAGTTTATTTAAGAAAATAAAGTATATATTATTTAATAATTTATTTATTATGAAAAAAATAAAATAAAATAAATATGAAAAAAATGCAAAAAATAAAGAAAATATTTTTATGATTTTTAATGTTTAGGAAAAAATAAATAAAAGTCAGAAATGTGAAATATGCAAGAAAATATGAAAAATAAAAGAAATGGGCCAAGGGGATGCAAATAACAAAATGGAGGGTATAAAAAGTAGAAAAGCCAGGCCCAGGCCCACTTCACTTCATCCATGTCCTCTGAACAGAGCCAAAACGCGCGCGCCATGTACAAATCCTATTCTCTCTTGTTCTTGCATGAAATCAAAAACTCACAACATAAAAGTTATAACATTTTCAATCACGATTCCAACCATGTAAAAAACTTGATCTAACTCTAAGAAACCAGGGAGAATTTCAGTGCCCCTAATTTATGACCTAAAATTTTCAGCAACTTCAACTATCAAATACTCCTAGCTCAGTCAATATAAATGGAAGTTATGCATATGTACAGTTCAAGCACATTAGAGACTACATTTTTGCTTCACAAACCTAAGCCTAAGGATGTCTAAATCAGGAGATAGAAACTTTGAAAATACCTTGTTCAGTTGAAGTTGAATATGGAAATGCAGCAACTTTGAGTGAGGACTGAGGTACTTGTGAGCTTGTCTGAAGTTGTCTCAACCTTTCCCAATGCTCTGCTTGCTTTGAAATGGCTTGAATGTCCCTGTAGAAGTCAACCTGCAAAGCTTCAAAATGAAAATGGTGAAGCTTGAAAATGAAGTTATAGTTGATGAACAATGGCTTGGATAGTTTAGGTGTGATATAAAGAATGTGTCTGAAGTGGTTCAAGACAAAACGCACGAGTGAAATATGTTTTTGCTTGGTGTTTGCAGAGATGGCCCTGTTTTGGGTAGAAGTTGGTGTTTTTGGGCTTAAGGGTGTTTGAGAGCTTGGGTAATCATGTTTTGGCTTTGTTACAATATGCTGAACTTGTTTGAAAATGTTACAAGACTTGGTTTTATCAGATACCAGAGTTGTGTGGACTTTTGCAAGGTTTCTTGTTTTTGAAGCAAAAGGTGAATTGACAAAGCCAAAGCTTGTACAGGCTAGATCAAGGCCTGCACATAGTTGATGAACCTTTTCTGATGTTTATGGATCTTGTTTGCACAAAGAGATTGGGTCCAAGGCTCAAGATAAACAAAATTGCATAAAGTATGCTTTATGGAAATGGCATTGTAACCTTTTGCCATTTTTGGAATAACTCTTTGTGTAATGCTCCATAACTCAGAAAAATGCATTTGTCCAATGTATTTGCATTTAATTAAGGAGTTTGGAAAGGATTAAGACCTGTAAAACAAGTACAAGCATGATCCAAATTGATTTGCAACTTGTGCCAATGTGAAAAATGCCATGGACAAAAGTGAGAAATGGCCATTTTCTTTTCTTCGATTCTCCCTAACCATAAGTTATCTTGGAGAGTTCTGTGACATTTTGGAAAGCTTGAAACATGCTCTACAATCCATATTAGAAATGAATTTTTAGATTCCACTTGGAACTAGGTGAAAAGTTGCCATGAAGTTAGGTAAAAAATCTGCCTAAACTAGGGGAAAATTTCACTAAGTTAAAAGTTTCATGGACCCGTATTCACAAACTCATAACTTGAGATCCAAGCATCCTTTGGGAAAACTTTGTGAATAAAAGTTGTAGATTTTGTGGAGGAATACAACTTTCATGTTGTAAGTTTTGTTTGAATCTAATTGCATCATGGTGAAAAATTTGGGAAAAGTTTGGAAAAAATAAGAAATTTTCATAACTTCGAAAATTTCTAAGTTATGAAATTTTTTCAATCTTAAACCCTAATTTTCAAAATTAGGTTTCTTGGTGAGAAAGTTTCATGTTTTGACACATCTTGATGAAAAATGACCTTTGGCACTTGATTTTGACCAAAAAGTCAAAGTTTGACTTTTCAGTGTACAGTTGATTTTTGATCAGTTGATTGGAAAATTCATCTGTCAATCCAATGCATTTGAGATCTTTTGAACCTTGTGATTAGGTCAAGATGATGCCATTGAGTCCTTGAAGTCATGTTTGAACCCAATTTTCCATTGCTTAGGTGAAAAATCAGAAATTGCCCTTCCACAGTCAAAACCCTAAAAATGACCATTTTGCCCTTTTGATGATCTGATCAAATTTCTTGAGGAGTTATGGTCCAAAATTGATCAAATGGTTCATATGAGTCTATAATGTTGATGTGGATCAAAAATTATGAGGTTTGACTGTAAATTGGCCACAATTGACTTTTTCCCCAATACAACTAATTTTTAGGTCAACTGTCCAATCGACTGGGCAAAAATTTCATTCAAGGCTTGAAACTTGGTATGAGAAATTTTAGAGATTTAACATGAAGTATGAAAGTCACATGAAGCATTGGAAGTCCAAAAATCCTTATGCAAACTCAAACCCTAATTTCAGGTCATCAGTGCAAGGAGATGTCTTGAGTTGAGCAAACCCTAATCTGGTCTTGAGTCCAAGAAGTCTTGTGGGAAAAATCTTGATAAAATGAGAGGGAAAATTTTGGGGTACAACAACTACCCCTGTTCAATCTTCTTGAACCTGAAGAGTTAGATTGGCGAGTTTGTCGTTCGTGACTCGAAGGTAAAAGATGATTGGACACTAGAGTGCCCGTAAATTTGCACCCGTCAAAATGTAGTTGAGGGAACGGGCTTAAAGATGTCATTTGGAGATGTGATAGAATCTTGTTGGAGATGGGCTTAAAGATGCCATCCAAGAATGTTTGTTGAACTGTAGGTTGTAAGTTGTAAGTCAGAAGAATGAGTATCAGAATGGTATCCGCGTCTGGAACGTATATGTACTGTATCTGGAGACTGAGTCTGTATGAGCAAGGGAATGGTGCCGTGTCTGGAGCATATTCGATCTGTAAATGAATTTGATTCTTGAGTGAATAACATCATGACTTCTGTGTCAAGAGTGTATCTATTTTGTATCTGAATCTGAAATCTGAATAAGCGACAAAATAACATCCATGTCTGGAGCATCTCTGGGCTGGGGAAAAAGTCAGAATAAGTGACAGAATGGAAACCGTGTCTAGAGCATATATGGACTATATCTGAAGTTGAGATCTGTATGAGTAGCAGAATGAATTCCGTGTCTGGAGTGTATCTGAACTGTAACTGGGATCTGAATAATAGGGAAAACTCTGACGATCTCTACCGGGGATAAGACAAAGGAAAACTTTAATCTGCTAGAGAATAAGGAAGACTCTGATGGCTTCCACGGGGAATTAAGAATGAGAATCTTTATTCTGCTAGGGGAATTTGAATCCGTGGGGACTTCATGCTGGGATGTCAAGAATGAGAATCTGCGATCAGCGGGGAATTAAAATTCCTGACAAATTCATACTGGGAGTGATGAAGACTCTGGAAACTTCACTGGGTAATCAAGAATGAGAATCTTCATTCTGTTGGGGAGTAAAACTCTGTGGGAGTAGCTATACTGCTGGAGAGTAAGTTCAGGACTCTGGGGGAGTAGGTATACTGCTAGGGAGATCAGGAGTTTGGGTTGTATGCCAATCTACTGGGTAATTATCCTATCTTGGGGAATTAGACCAAAGTTAATTGTTATATGGTTGACTTCAAGGCTTTAAGACAGCTTGCTGGGGTAATTGGGGAAAACAGATTGATTCCCACTGGGGATTGATAGTCTGAAATTTGGCTCGACTAGGGAAGAAAGGTTCATCTTCGCTGAGGGTCTGTAGCTCAAAGTTTTGGCTCCTCTGGGGATTGAGAGTTTGAATTTTTAACTCTGGTGGGGATTTATGAATTTAGCTCTGCTGGGGATATGTATTTCAAGGTTTTAGCTCCACCGGGGGAGCTAGATGATGTACTGCAGGGGATTTCTCTTGGAATAGCCTAAATACATTTTCCTATACTTTCAACCTGTCAGTAATTATTCTTTCACATTTCATTTATTTGTAAACAGTGATTATATTCAAATGCATATGCTCATTAATAAATCATTGGACGTTTTCAAATAAAACACAAGTGTAAAAAAGAAGAAAAGGCAAATAGTTTTCTGCACTTTGAAGTATCTTTGTATTAACTTTGTGTAAGTATTTTGTACAAAGGAGACAGACATCTTAGTAAGAGAACGTTGTCATAAAAATGAGGAAAATTTATACAAAGAAAGATGGCTATGTGTGAAAATTCCATGGGGTTCCCATTCTGCTATAGCCTTCGTAACTCTGAATATCCTGTCCATTTGTTACTTCGTCCAAAGATGATTGAGTTGATCATAAGCCCGGAGCTTGTTTGTGAAGAGATTATCCTTAAAGTGATCCGACGAGACATAGTCATACGATTTAATTCCCTAACTTTTTCCTGGACCTCCCTTTCGGGTTTTCGATCCACCGAGAAACCCTTTTTTGCCCAAGTCACCCTTTCGGGTTTTCAACTTGCCGGGTGTACAGATTTTTTTGTTTATCACTAACTTTTGCCTGAACCGCCCTTTCGGGTTTTCGATTCACCGGGATGCCCTTTTTTTGCCTAGGTGTGTCAACCTAGCGGGTCATTTACGCATAGTTTCTTTTGACTATGTCTGTATTCGCAGGGTGCGGCAGGTCATCACCGTCCATGGTGGTTAAGATCATTGCCCCACCAGAAAAGATGTTTTTGATCACAAATGGTCCTTCGTAGGTAGGAGTCCATTTTCCCCTGGGATCACTTTACGTCAAGATAATCCGCTTGATTACAGGATCCCCGACTTGATATATATGGCGCCTGACTTTCTTGTTGAAAGCCTTGATCATTCGTTTTTGATACGTCTGACCGTGGCAAACAGCAGTAAGTCGCTTTTCGTCAATCAATTTGAGTTGATCAAGCCGGGTCTGAATCCAATCGTCTTCACTCAAACCAGCATCCTTCATGATTCTCAAGGAGGGAATCTGAACCTCGATAGGTAAAACAGCTTCCATGCTGTATACCAAAGAATAGGGTGTTGCCCCAGTTGATGTGCGTGTCGTGGTACGGTACCCGTGGAGAGCAAACAATAACATCTCATGCCAGTCCTTGTAGGTGACTGTCATCTTTTGTATGATCTTCTTGATATTTTTGTTCGCAGCTTCGACATCACCGTTCATCTTTGGCCGATAGGGAGATGAATTGTGATGTTGAATGTGGAACTGCTCGCATAAGGCAGTGATCATAGTGTTGTTAAGGTTTGTACCATTGTCAGTGATGATCCTTTCGGGGATGTCGTACCGGAAAATGAGGTTCTGTTTGATGAAGCGGGAAATAACATTCTTTGTGACGGATGCGAAGGAAGCTGCTTCGACCCACTTGGTAAAGTAATAAATAGCCACCAGGATGAAGCGGTGTCCATTGGATGTTGTAGGCTTGATCTCTCCAATCATGTCGATTCCCCACATAGCGAAGGGCCAAGGAGCTGTTAAGGAATTGAGAGGAACTAGAGGTATATGTACCTTGTCCGCATAGATTTGACATTTGTGACAAGTACGGGAATGTTGATAGCAGCCAGCTTCCATGGTAGACCAGTAATAGCCTGCCCGTAGGATCTTCTTAGCCATCATATGTCCGCTAGAGTGAGTGCCAAAGGTACCATTGTGCAGTTCAGACATGATCTGTTCAGCTTCAATCTTGTCCACACAACGGAGGATAATGCAATCATGATTGCGCTTGTATAGGATACCATTTCTCAGGAAGAACTTGGCAGAGAATCTCCTCAAGAACTTTTTGTCGTTGACTGAAGCTCCTTCAGGATATTCTTGAGCCTCGAGATACCTTTTGACTTCATGAAACCAAGGTCGGTCCACTACTTCTTCGGTATTAATCTCGTGACAATGTGCAGGTTCTTCCATCCGCTCAATGGTGATTTGGGGAGCCTCATTATCCCAGTTAAGTTTAAACATGGATGACATTGTAGCTAGAGCATCTGCTAGCTGATTTTCTTCTCGCGGGAAGTGCTCGAAGGTAATCTGCTCGAAATGAGGTAGCAATGTCATGACATGTTCTTTGTAAGGGATGAGGTTTGGATGTTTAGTATCCCACTCTCCTTTGATCTGACTGATGACCAAAGCTGAGTCCCCAAATACAATCAAAGATTTAATCCCCAAGTCTATTGCAGCCTTGAGACCAAATATGCAAGCTTCATACTCGGCCATGTTGTTGGTGCAGTTAAAGAACAGTCTGGCGGTGAAAGGTGTATGACAACCTTCTGGAGAGATGGGTACCGCGCCGATACTGTTGCCAAGTGCATTTGAGGCACCATCAAAGTACAGGGTCCATCGGGATCCTTGTCCAGGTCCGTCATATGGTATGAAGTCTTCAATGTTGTCCATTGTCATGATGTCCTCGTCAGGGAAGTCAGACTTCATGGATTGGTAATCTTTGACATCTTGATGAGCCAGATGGTCGGCTAGCACACTCCCCTTTATAACTTTTTGGGTCGTGTACTGTATGTCATATTCTGTCAGAATCATCTGCCATCTATCTATTCTTTCAGACAAAGCAGGCTTTTCAAAGATGTATTTGATCGGATCCATCTTAGATATCAGCAAAGTGGTATGAGTCAACATATACTGCCTTAGCCGGCGAGCAGCCCATACCAAAGCGCAGAAAGTTTTCTCGAGCAGTGAGTATTGGGTCTCACAGTCGGTAAACTTTTTGCTAAGGTAATAAATGGCATGCTCTTTTCGGCCAGACTCGTCATGTTGGCCCAGTATGCACCCCATTGAATTCTCTAGGACGGTCAGATACATGATTAGCGGTCTTCCTTCGACGGGAGGCATCAAGATAGGAGGTTCTAGCAAATACTCCTTGATTTTATCGAAAGCAATTTGACAGTCATCATTCCATTTAACTACCTGATATTTCTTAAATAGATTGAAGATTGGCTCACAGGTAGATGTTAGGTGAGAGATGAACCCAGCAATGTAGTTTAGACGTCCCAAGAAACCTCTGACTTCCTTCTCAGTGCGAGGGGAAGGAATTTCTTGTATAGCTTTGACTTTGGTAGGATCAACCTTAATGCCCTTGTTGCTGACAATGAAACCCAAGAGTTTACCGGATCGGACCCCAAAGGTACACTTGTTTGGATTCAGTCTGAGCTTGTACTCCTTCAACCTGACAAACAGCTTTTTCAAATGGTTGAGGTGTTCTTCTTCCGTTTGTGATCGGGATATCATGTCGTCTACGTAGACCTCTATCTCATGATGTATCATATCATGAAACAAAGCCACCATGGCGCGTTGATAGGTTTCCCCAGCATTCTTCAGTCTGAATGGCATCACTTTGTAGCAGAACGTACCTCACTGTGTAATAAAAGTAGTTTTCCCCATGTCTTCAGGTGCCATTTTGATCTAGTTGTAACCTGAAAATCCGTCCATGAAAGAAAATACCTTGTGCTGAGCTATATTGTCAACCAAGATGTCAATGTGCGGTAGTGGAATGTCATCTTTAGGGTTGGCCCTGTTTAAGTCTTTGTAATCCACACACATTCTCACTTTGCCGTCCTTCTTGGACACGTGCACAATGTTAGCAACCCATTGTGGATAGGAAGTAACAGCAAGAAATCCCGCATTGAACTGCTTCATGACTTCGACTTTTATCTTTTCAGATATGTCGGGCCTCATGCGGCGGACTTTTTGTTTAATTGGTGGACAGTCGTCTCTTGTGGGTAGACGGTGAACCACAATATCTGTATTGAGTCCCGGCATATCTTCGTAAAACCAGGCGAAGATCTCAACATATTCATTCAACAGTTGAATTAAGGGCTCTTTGACACTTGGCTCTAAGTTGGCACCCACTCTGACTTCTTTTCTGTCTTCATCAGTACCCAAGTTTATTGTCTCCAACATCTCCTCACGAGGCAGAATTGCTCTTTCTTCCTGTTGTAGCAGTCTAGCCAATTCTCCCGGCACCTCACAATCTCCATCACCTTTGTATTCGGCATGGTAGACCATATCTTCAGAGTCACTGAAGGCCATAGCAAAATTGTTACCCATGGAATTCGGAATGGAAGGGTACCTGCATTTGTGAGTGTGGGTATGTGTAAGGGATAGCCACCTTTAAACAAATAAAATGTAAAAAGAAAGACAATGAACACAAAAGTTTATATGTGAAAACGTCCATGATTCATTAAAATGGCATATGAAGATGAAAAATAAAACCCTTACAAATGGACCTATGTGCCTCGGGTAAGGCACAAGGCTAAAAGTGTACGAATTGTTTGAGAATTATTACAAACCAACATAAATGTTTGAAAGATAAATTACTGATTTATGAAAGTAATCAGAACAAAGTCTTTTGCCTTCCAGTTGCACAGTCCTCCGTCAACAGTAGGGAAAATCCAGTCTTCTAGGTTGCTCTACTCTTCACTATCCTCCAAAGCATTGACTCCATGATGGGTGATCTTCACTGGTGGCCCTCCGGCACGGGAGCGACGCACAGCCTTCTGACTAGTCGAAGTAAACCCTAGGCTGAATTTATCTGATTTGAAAGGCAAGTCGGGAAGCTTCCCCCAGATTGTGGATCCGCCTTCTTCAATCACAACCTTTGCATCCTTGAGAGATGACATCCGAGGCACAGGTCTTGTAATTGCAGGTATAGAAGCCACTGTCTTGGTTGCTTCAATTTCAGGAGAAACCTGTTCAAAGTTTTGGAAAGGGGTTTCTATGAATTCACCATCCAATTCTACATAGCGGAAAGAATTTAGATGGCTTATCATGTATTCCTCTTCGCCATGAACAGTTAATTTTCCCCTGGATAGGGTACTTGAGCATTTGATGCAGAGTAGAAGTGACGGCTCCAACATTGTTAATCCAGGGTCTTCCCAACAAGCAAGAATAGGAAGGACGGATGTCCATCACATAGAATGTGGAGTTGAAGGTTTCAGTTCCTACTTTGATCGGGATGTCCACCTCCCCGTGGACCATCCTCTTAGAACCATCAAAGGCTCTGACAATGATATTGCTGGGTTTCAAGGTTAAGCCTTCACAATCCAGTCTATCCAAGGCTTTCTTCGGCAAGACATTTAAAGACGAACCAATGTCTACCAGAACGTGTGCTGGAGTAGTCCCTATGCATTCCGCCGAGACATGTAGTGCATCATTATGTTTTCTCCCCTTTGAAGTTAAATCAGCATCAGAGAATCCTAGACCATTGTCAGTTGTTAGGCTAGCTACACATTCCTGGAACTGATCCGCGGAGGTTTCATGTGGCACGTGGGCCGTCTTCAAAAATCTGATCAGTGCTTTAGCATGAGCCTCTGAATAAAGCAGCATGGCCAACATAGATATTTTTGAGGGGGTTTTCCCCAGTTGTTCCACAACATCATAATGGCTTTTCTTGATTATTTTCAAAATCTCTTCCATTTCTTTTTGAGAGGTCTCAGGGATGACCAATGGCCGAGCCTTCATCCTGACAGGCTCTTCTTGGATCCCTTTCCCTCTATCATCAGCAGCAGCAGAGGGGACAACCACAGGAGTTGCAATTTCTTCAATGATTGGAATTCTCGCAGATATGCTGACCGATACAGGGGTAACCTTAGGAGCAGCTGAGGGTCCGAAGATTGCCTTTGGAGGGGCAATCTCCGGAGAGAAAATTCTTCCACTACGGGTGATTTTGCTCGTTCCAGCAATGTTTCCAATGTCGGAAGCCTCTTCATCAGAACTCTCTTCAGTTGATTCAATTTGCTTAACACCGTGGTAGTAGATTTCTCCACCATAGTTCCACGGTATTGATTTGTCGGACTTGTATGAGACAGGCCCGGGCATGGTTATCTTCGAAGGTGCAATCTTCGGAGCAAATTTAATCTTAACAAGTCTTTTGGAAACTTTGGAAAGATTGGCGGATATGGTTATTATTGAAACATCATTGACAAGAGTCAGTGTAACAGGAGTCTTTTCAAAAAGGATTTATTGGCTATCCATTAGGCGTTGGATGACTAACTTCAACAATGGATAGTCTATTGGTAAGAATGAACAAAAGTAGCAATCTTTTTCACAACCTGGGAAAATCCAAGCCTTCAATAGATTCAACTTGATTATTGGTAGCGGAGTCATGAAATCATCAATAGTAGCAACAAACAGATCCTCTTCAATAGCATGGGCATTGTGGCCACGCCTTGGCATTGGAGCAGAGATTACATTCGGCTTTTCAGGGGCGTCGAATTCAACTTCTTTAGCGTCTACCAAATCGTGAATTTTATTCTTGAGGGCCCAACAATTGTTGGTGTCATGCCCTATGCTCCCTGAATGATAAGAAAACCTGGCGTTTGAATGGTAGTAAGGAGAAGTTGTATTTGGATTCTTCGGGGACTCTTTCAAACTGGAAAGGTTTAACTTCAAGAGATGGGGTAGAACTTGAGCAGGAGTCATGTTTATCTGGGTGAATTTCCGTACAGGCCTTTCCACCCCTGTTTGGTTGGTTCTGAGTTGATTGTTTCTGGGCTGATCAGCTGCAGACTTCTGAATTATTACGACCCCCACCGCTGGCCGGCGCTCAACTCTTCCTTGACCTCTTTGGGAGTAGACAGGTGAAACTTATTTCTTTGCTGGAAAAGTCTTTTTGATGGCAGCGAAAGCATATGCATCTTTATGAATTTTGTCGCTTTTTATGCTGGCTTCAACTCTCTCACCAGTTAGAATCAACTCAGTGAACCCCGTAGAAGAGTTTCCTATCAGGTGAATGAATAAAGGACCTAACAGCGTCCCCAAGAACATATAAACTAGCTCTCTTTCAGATAACGGTGGCTGCACCCTTCATGCCAAGTCTTTCCATTTCTGGGCATACTCTTTTAAACCTTCTATTGAGACCATGCCCATACTCTGTAATTGAGTACGGGTTGGTGCTAAGTCCGCATTGTATTGATACTGCTTGTAGAATGCAGCTGCCAAATCCTCTCAATTATGAACATCAGACCTCTCTAGCTGGTAGAACCAATCCAACTGCGTACCCGACAAACTGTCCTGGAAAAAGTGGACCCACAGGTCCTTGTCAGAAGAATGTGGTTGAATTTTCCTGACATAAGATCATAGGTGCATCTTTGGGCAAGACACCCCATCGTACTTAGCAAATAGAGGTACTTTGAATTTAGGAGGAATTACAATTCCAGAAACCAACCCTAACTCTTCAAAGTCTAGCCCAGGCACTCTCTGAATCTCCATGGCGGCTAGACGCTCTTCCAAGTTCTTGTATTTTTCATCGGCAGGAGGATAGTGTTGTTTTGAGTAATCCTCATCTTCCTCTTCTTCAGCTTCAGATTCAGATGCTATTGCAGCTCCTTTACCTCCCTCTTCAGATGTTGATGGGAAATCTAGGACCCTTCTGGCTTGATCTTCAAATCTTCTGCCCAAGGTAGCCACACCAACCCTCTTCTTCTTCTTTTTCTCTTTTTCCTTTTCTAACAGAGTCTTGAGCTCCTCCTGACCCTTAGCCAAGGTCATGAGCAACTGTTGGAATTGTGAATTCTGAGCTTGTAAGTCTTTGACCGTTTGTTCAATATCTATCTTGCTGAAATAAACAGCAGAGAGATGAGGAAACGTGGTGTGAAGACCTGCTTATGCATATGATGAATGATATGTATTCATGTAATGCATTCAAGGATTCAGAAATTCAAATTTGTTTTAAACAAAAAAGAAACACACGTCATATTAATAAGATATAATTTGTTGGTACATCAATGCCCCATTGGCAAAATAATATAAAATTCTAAGGTAAAAAGACGTTGCACATCCTCTTTGGTGCAATGTAGGTGTTGAGAGTCTGCTCTTCGTGAAGTTAACGAGTAAGTTCCAAAACCTTCTTCTCGCTTTCATAGAATTAGGCTTCAAAAGTATCGCGTTCTCCCTTGAGCTGTATCCAACTCCTTTGTAAATATTCTAGTGATGTTGGCATGTCAAGATGTAGGAGGGTGTATGGAACCTCTCCTTCCTTAACAGGCTCTTTAATCACAGGGAGAATGTAGGGGTAAGGAATCGTAAGACTTTGGGCGCGTGTTCATACCCACTTGAGGTAAGGCTCAAGGGGATGGAATTCTTGTGTCCCAAGGTCTTACTGTCCACCTTGTTGGGCATCTTCCAAGCTCGAATGAACCTTTGTCGAAGTCCTTGATCGTCGTTGTCGAAGTCATAAACCAAGTCTGGAATCAGCATGTCATGTGGGCCATCCCTTCGGGCATACCCAAACTGTCTCAGAGCCAAACATGGGTTGTAGGTGATGCCTCCCTTAATGCCTAGTAGAGGGACATTAGGGAATTCCCCACAATGGTCGATGATGATAACATTTTCTCTGGACCGAGAACACCAATGAACATCTGAATGTGTAAGAGTCATCAGCCATTGTGACCACCTCAATCCTTGCGCATTCTTCAAGACTAATTAGGGAAGATGAGAAATAAACCATCTTTCCAGTAGAGGAGTACAACACATGAGAACACCTCTTTTCCTCATTGTTCGAGTGTGAAAAGAGTGGAGAATATCCCCAAGCAATGTAGGCACCGGGTTGCGAGCCATGAAGATTTTGACAGCATTGACATCTATAAGCTGGTCAGGGTTTGGGAACAAGACCAACCCATAGTTGAGAAGAGCTACAATCTCCTCAAAAGCTGGCAGGTCTAGAGAATTCCAGCATTCTTGAGCTTTCTTAAACAGAAACTTTGACAAGAAGCCTTTGACACCACTTCTAGTTTCCCAAAAGCCTATGACATTAGATGGTTGCAAGTGTAGGGCTTGAGCAACATCTCCAGGCTTTGGATCTCTTTCCGTACTGTTGAAAGGTAGTTGATGGAGAATAGGAATCCTCAAGAATTGAGAGAATTCCTCCAAAGTAGGCACCAACTGGTAGTCAGGAAATGTGAAGCAGTGGTGTAAGGGGTCAAAGAACTGGAAGAGAACTTTCACCATGTCTTCCTCTGTGTTGGAGTTGACCAAGTTGAGAAGTCGACCATGTCTCTCAGTGAATGGAGAATACTCTGGAATCTTGGAAGCAAGCTCCTTGAGTTGAGGAGGAATTCTCACAAGGTTGACTTGGATTGTTTTCCTGCGAAGTGAATCCATAACCTATAAAACAGGAACAAAGATGAAGATCCAAATCCTTGAAATGGTTAGTGGATGCACATGATGATTCATGATGCTCATGATGTTATGCACAAGTATATATGTACAAACAAATCACACAAGTTCCTAATTTAGGCTTGCATGGGGTTTCATAGGTAATTACCCTCTTGAAGTTTAGTTGGCTCAACCTATCCCAAAAATAGTAACCGGGTTCTAAGGAGCTCAATATCACTGGATTATTTTGTGTTCATTGTTTCAGTTTAGCCACTTTACTGGCGACAGAAATATTCCAAGAAAACAACCCTCAATGAGTGTAGTATCGAGTATCTACCAACTTCGGACTGCACCAAAGCCGGTCATCTCACTACATCCTAAAAGGCCAAGATGGTCAAGTAAAGGTTCTAAAAGTCCATTAGTGCTTCATGATATCACTCAGTGGCCACGTATTCTCTTTGATTGACTCAAAGGCTACCGGTACCCACAAATATGTCGCACTAATATAGCTGTTGCTTAGACCATGTCGGTATACCCCGCACAGTTTCCACAACATATTGCTATTTACCTATGAATGTTTCCCAAATCCGGGTAGAGGATTAAAATCCAAACAATAGAACCAAAGTGTAAAGCATACAAGTCAAGCAAGATAAGAATTTAAAGGTGATCTAAACCCTAAGGTAACCCCACTTTTATAAATTTCCACAGCAGAGTCGCCAATTCCGGTGATACGGTGGGAGAACTGACTTGAGGTTTTGCGTTTGTGTTCACAAATGTTTCGGTTTAGCAAGAGTCGCCACCGACTTTTTATTTTATCCAAAGGAAAGGTCAAAAAGCACAGAAAATACCTTTGAGATGTTTTCTTGGGTTCCGGGGGTAGATTATGAAAAGGGAAGGTGATAACACCCTTTTCATCCATGTTTTTCCATGGGCTCTTAGTTACTTGTTTAGATCACTTGCTTTGCTTTTCCAATTGTTTGAAATGGTGCTTTGTGTGGTTTTGAAAGTATTTTGAAAAGAATCCATCGTTTTGGCAATCTTTGTAATGATTCTTGTTTGAAGAATGTATACAAAGATGTTTGTCTTTTGAAAAATGTTTCAATGTTTGAAAGTTTGTTGAGAAATGTTTTGAAATTGTGTGCGTGTTTTTGAAATTAGCAAGGATGGTTTGCAAGAGATCAAGTAACTAGGAGTTGTCTACCCTTACTCAAAGGTCTTTCCCACACATTTTTAACCCTTTTGACATTGTTGTTTTACCATTGTATTTGGTAAACAACCCTATCTTTGGATGTTAAATGGGACGGGCGTGGGTCATCGTATGACCATGATAACAATATTGCCAAGTATCTTAGCAAGTTTTTTGAGGGACTAGATCATTTTTGTTTAGGCAACCAAGATAGCGTCATCGAGGGACTATGATCTTTTTTTGTTTTGTTTTGCCAAGATACCTAGCATGCATATCATGGCCATTTTAAGGCAACAAAGTGGATTAAACCCTAGGGGTGCTTGTGTGCATTGTGTTGTCATTTTTTCATGCATTTTTGTCTTGTGTTTAGTCATGCTATTTGTTTGATTTTTGGTCTTTGCATACAAAACTTTAATTTACTATCATGGTATATGAAAGCGATAAAATGCGTAAAAGTAAATCTAAGACTATTACAACATTATTATGGGGAGGGGGGTACAAGTTTGAATAGGGGGCATTTGCACAAAATAAAACCCTAAAACTATTACAACCATATTGAATTTATTTGTACAAATAAATAAATAAATAAGCAAATATTTAAATATACAATAAATATAAATATGCAAAAAAATGTTTTTGTATTTTGTTTTATGCATGAGAAAATAAGTTTATTTATGGCCTAAAAATAAGAAAATAAAAACGATTATTGGAAAGGGTGAAAACCCTAATTTTTGGTTTAAAAGAAAATATATATTCTATTATTATTTATTTCATTTTTTGTTTAAGAAAAATAATAATAATATATACAAAAATGTTAAAAAATTAAATATTGTATGAAAATATTATTTTAAGTGTATAAATAATAAAAATAAAAATCTATAATATTTTTTATATTATTTGCAAGTTTATTTAAGAAAATAAAGTACATATTATTTAATAATTTATTTATTATGCAAAAAATAAAATAAAAAATATGAAAAAAATGAAAAAAATAAAGAAAATATTTTTATGATTTTTAATGTTTAGGAAAAAATAAATAAAAGTCAGAAATGTGAAATATGCAAGAAAATATGAAAAATAAAAGAAATGGGCCAATGAGGTGCAAATAACAAAATGGAGGGTATGAAAAGTAGAAAAGCCAGGCCCAGACCCACTTCACTTCATCCCTGTCCTTTGAACATAGCCAAAACGCGCGTGCCATGTACAAATCTTGTTCTCTCTTGTTCTTGCAAGAAATCAAAAACTCACAACATAAAAGTTATAGCATTTTCAATCACAATTCCAACCATCTAAAAAACTTGATCTAACTCTAAGAAACTAGGGAGAATTTCAGTGCCCCTAATTTATGACCTAAAATTTTTAGCAACTTCAACTATCAAATACTCCTAGCTCAGTCAATATAAATGGAAGCTATGCATATGTACAGTTCAAGCACATTAGAGACTACATTTTTTATTCACAAACCTAAGCCTAAGGATGTCTAAATAAGGAGATAGAAACTTAAAAAATACCTTGTTCAGTTGAAGTTGAATATGGCAATGCAGCAACTTTGAGTGAGGCCTGAGGTACTTGTGAGCTTGCCTGAAGTTGTCTCAACCTTTCCCAATGCTCTGCTTGCTTTGAAATGGCTTGAATGTCCCTATATAAGTCAACCTGCAAATCTTCAAAATGAAAATGGTATAGCTTGAAAATGAAGTTACAGTTGCTGAACAATGGCTTGGATAGTTTAGGTGTGATATATAGAATGTGTCTGAAGTGGTTCAAGACAAAATGCACGAGTGAAATATGTTTTGGCTTGGTGTTTATAGAGATGGCCCTGTTTTGGGAAGAAGTTGGTGTTTTTGTTCTTAAGGGTGTTTGAGAGCTTGGGAAATCGTGTTTTGGCTTTGTTACAATATGCTGAACTTGTTTGAAAATGTTACAAGACTTGGTTTTATCAGATACCAGAGTTGTGTGGACTTTTGCAAGGTTTCTTGTTTTTGAAGCAAAAGGTGAATTGACAAAGCCAAAGCCTGTACAGGCTAGCTCAAGGCCTGCACATAGTTGGTGAACCTTTTATGATGTTTATGGATCTTGTTTGCACAAAGAGATTGGGTCCATGGCTCAAGATAAACAAAATTGCATAAAGTATGCTTTATGGAAAAGGCATTGTAACCTTTTTGCCATTTTTGGAATAACTCTTTGTGTAATGCTCCATAACTCAGAACAATGCCTTTGTCTAATGTATTTTCATTTAATTAAGGAGTGTGGAAAGGATTAAGACCTGTAAAACAAGTACAAGCATGATCCAAACTAATTTGCAACTTGTGCCAATGTGAAAAATGCCATGGACAAAAGTGAGAAATGGTCATTTTCTTTTCTTCGATTCTCCCTAACCATAAATGATCTTGGAGAGTTCTTGGACATTTTGGAAATCTTGTAACATTCTCTACAATTCATCTTTAAAATGAATTTTTAGATTCCACTTATAACTAGGTGAAAAGTTGCCATGAAGTTAGGTAAAAAATCTGCCTAAACTAGGGTAAAATTTCACTAAGTTAATAGTTTCCTGGACCCTTATTCACAAATTCACAACTTGAGATCTAAGCATATTTTTGGAAAACTTGGTTAATCAAAGTTGTAGATTTTGTGGAGGACTACAACTTTCATGTTGGAAGTTTTGTTTGAATCTAATTGCATCATGGTGAAAAATTTGAGTAAAGTTGGGAAAAAATAAGAAATTTTCATAACTTAGAAAATTTCTAAGTTATGAAATTTTTTCAATCTTAAGCCTTAATTTTCAAAATTAGGTTTCTTGGTGAACAAGTTTCATGTTTTGACACATATTGATGAAAAATGACCTTTGGCACTTGATTTTGACCAAAAAAGTCAAAGTTTGACTTTTCAGTGTACAGTTAATTTTTGATCAGTTGATTGGAAAATTCACCTGTCAATCCAATGCATTTGAGATCTTTTGATTCTTGTGATTAGGTCAAGATGATTCCATTGAGTCCTTGAAGTCATGTTTGAACCCAATTTTCCATTGGCTAGGTGAAAAATCAGAAATTGCCCTTCCACAATCAAAACCCTAAAAATGACCATTTTGCCCTTTTAATGTTCTAATCAAATTTCTTGAGGAGTTGTGGTCCAAAATTGATCAAATGGTTCATATGAATCCATAATGTTTATGTGGATCAAAAATTATGAGTTTTGACTATAAATTGGCCACAGTTGACTTTTACCCCAATCCAACTGATTTTTAGGTCAACTGTCCAATTGACTGGGCAAAAATTTGATTCAAGGCTTGAAACTTGGTATGAGCAATCTTAGAGGTTCAACATGAAGTATGAAAGTCACATGAAGCATTGGAAGTCCAAAAATCCTTGTGCAGACTCAAACCTTAATTTCAGGTCATCAATGCAAGGAGATGTCTTGAGCTGAGCAAACCCTAATCTAGTCTTAAGTCCAAGAAGTCTTGTGGGAAAAATATTGATAAAATGAGAGGGAAAATTTTGGGGTACAACAACTATTTTCTTAAAATTAACTTTATTTTCTAAATAGGTTTTAGGGAAATTTTCATTGTTTTCTTAAATCAAAAATAAAAAACAACAAAAAGTTTGTCTTACTTACTTAGAATCACTTTAGGTTTTAGACGTACTTTTAGTTTTCGCGCGTTATTTATTTTTCTTCATATTTTTTATTGTATCTGTACACTGGATGTAATAGTTAATAGGCTTTTATCCGCTTTATTTATTTTTCTTCCCTCCAATTCTTGTACATTGTAAATCTGCCTCCCCGAAGCCATGTAATAGTCTAGGTTTTACCTTCTGCACTTTATATTATGTACATATTTACTGCTAGTAATTAGTTATGTATGGAAAGCATAAAAATCAAACATTAGCAAACCTAACACAAAAGACAAAAATAACACACTTCCACATATACACCTCCAGGATACCCCACTTTGGTTGCCTTCAGAAATAAAACCGTCACGAGGCAGGAACGCTTTAGCAAAGAACCATAAATAAAAAGATCATAGTCCCTCGATGACCCTACACTTTCCTCTCGGTAAATGATCTATTACCTAAACAAAATTGCTAAAGCGTCTCCACCAGTTGCTTTCGTGATTGTGTCGTCCCTTCGATGTCCCTCATACATTCAACGATAGGGCTATCTACTCACTAATAGTAGGATAGCACTATCAAAAGGATAGAAGGAAAAGAACTACCCTTTTCGAGTATAAAAGTAGATAGCAGTTAGAAGTTTGCTCAAAAACATTTTTGCACTTACACAAATACTACTTTTCAAAAACAATTTTCAAAAACATTTGTTTTGTTAACACTCTTGAAGACTGATACAAGAGTTAAACACAAAGAAAATCGTCGCACTAAGGCATTTCAAAACATTTTTCAAACACACAAAGAACAAAGTACTTTCAAAATCAGCAAACCTCTAAGAGTCCGTAGATAACTACGGATGAAAATGGTGCTAACACCTTCCCTTTCCATAATCTACCCCCCTTACTCAGAAAATCTCGAAAAGGTCTTTTTCTATTCTATTCACCCTTCCTTAATTTGGATAAAAGAAAAGTCAGTGTCTACTCTTACTTACCGCAACATTTGTGAATACAAAATGCAAAACCAGTATTAAACAGTCGGTTCTGCCACTGTATCACACATACCAAAAGCCAAAGATATTTTTGCATACCCGTGAATTTTCATACATTCATACATTTGCATCTTATGCATTTACACCTTCGCCCTTATCCAACCATTATCCATACGCTAGATGTTTTCTTTGTACTCGCAAACAAACTCAAGAAAGTCTGAAACCGTGGAAAAAGGAGATTATTTATTGGAGACTCAATGGAGGTTGGTCCTACAAGTCTTATTGGAGAGAGAAGGCAGCCCTTCACCATGACAACTACATGCCTACACAGCGCCTCAAATACCACTACCATTGGTGATTCCTATACATCAAGATTAACTTCCCTATAAACAGAATTGGTATGCCCAAGAAGAGTCAAGGGTCACCCCCATGCTCTGACAAGTCCAAGAACTAAGAAGCGTCTTCTAAAGTCAAGTGGATTAATAAATAATCTCTTCTTTAGGATCATTAAATTGTAAAAATTTCAAATTTTAATTTCCAAGTTGCTAAGTTGTATTTGGTGTAAATTTGTATCTTTTGATTAGTAATTCTAATAAAATGAGCATGCATGTTTTTGAAGTCAATTAATTCGTTTCACTCGATCATCACTTTCCATAAATAATCATTGACTTTCCATTTTTCACTCTTCTTTTCCATTTTCAAATTAACTTTAACAAACTTCGAGGGAAAGTGATGAATATAAAATAACTAAATTTGGTTGATGTATGCTTTCAATGTAAGACTGAGCTGACGATGTAAGGTATTGTTTCACTTCCTACACAGTGGAGATATAAGGAGATAATCCATAGTTAACCCCCACGAACCAGAAGTCAGAGTTCTTTCTATTTAAAAAAACCCTTAATCTTAACTATGGGCAGGGTAGTCTTTCAATTAATGCAATGGCGCATTCTATTCCCAAAGAGAAATGATTTATCTAAACAAAAAGTTCAAGCATACCTCTTCCCTCGATACATTATTGAGAAAAAAATATAAGCAAAGAGTCGGGCACATCATCTTCCCCGTGTTCTTCATCCATGATTGAGGAATCAACAAAGACAAAGTCCACAACGTCTTTCTCCTCAATATATCAATCAAGATCGAGGAGACGATGAAAATGAAGCTTTTTACAACAATCAGCGTGGCAGTGACAAAATTTCAATATCAAAAGCAAAAAAAAGGAATAAATTCAAAAAAAAAAAGAAGAAGCCCGCTAAGTCAAAGGAAATCAAAACTTGACTTAGGCAGAAGTTAGGGCATCCCGATGTACCGAAAAATTCAAAAGAATTGGTCCATGCCAAACGAGGGATTGAAAATAAAAAAATTGGAGAACATTCTTGTGACTTCCTCCTAGAGAACCATCAAAGCTTTTCATCAACGCTTGGATCTTATCAAATGCTTGGACTTCATCAATGCTTCTCATCAATGCTTGAACTTTATCTGCGCTTCTAATCATCTGCACGACTACAAAATTTCTCTTGGGGATTAAACACATCTATTGGATTAATTATACTTAGGATTGAAGAACATCAAGGAGATTGGGGTGGGTTAAATAAATTTTGAGCCTTATATATTTTGTTTCTTAAACCATGAACCATGGCCATGTTACAACCTTCAAAAGTCCTAATTGAAGCAAGGTTAACTATGAAAGCATACTCGGCGAAATTCGTGTTAAACTGACTCCTGCATTTGTTAAATTTATTACTAATCACTTTCCTTCTTCGAATATCCGTCTCTAATCATCCATTTATATTCAAAATTCAATTTCAAAACATGCATGTGCATAAAACATAATTACTTTTCAAAGTGTACACTTTTATCTACGAATAGATACTTAGCATCAAAGAGATTTCAAAAATAAGGTCTGATCAAAGGCAGCACCTCGAAAATGCTCCTAACAAGAGGCAAAGAATATAAAGAACAACCCTATACTTAGGGGCATATACTAATGATCATAGTGGTATATCACATGAATATACTATTGGCAAGGGATCATCATTCCGAGATTCAATAAACTTGGGTTAAGTCAACGCACTATTGAATCAGGGGAATACCTTTCGAAGAAGGATTCCTTAATCAAGTCATATCACAACAGGGTGTGACTCGGTTTCCTCATTTTAATAAACCCCTCAAGTATTTGATTTAGGGGCAACCTTCCAAGATTCAAATGTTGGGGCAGTACGTACCAAGTTCATCCTACCGTACGTAGAGTCCAAATTCCCCTTCACACAACTTCGAGTACAAACTTTTCAAGCTTCAAATACTTAAGGCGATCTACGTCAACTTAATGGTGAGGTCTAAGTTCTTTGTGAGGGTACTTCCTCTAGATTTAGGAGATTGAGGGGCACCTCCTTCAAATTTGAATGGTGGGGAAAACTACTGCAAGGCTCAATCAAAAGGAGTTTATCCAAAATGGTTCATCAAAGCCAAGCATTTTCAAGAGTATTTCAATCAGGGGCATAATGCAAAATAGTGGGGTCATTCATATTATGATCAAACTATTTCCAAGCTCATATTCATGAGAATCTCCTCCAAGTTCCAACATATTCCATATAGGGCAAGATGTTTGCGTACATTCATAATCTCCAGTGGATCTTTATATCAACAATCTTCAAAGTTCAAATCGGGTATCAGAAAATCATGATAGCATAATATTTAACCATCATGTGACAATAAACCTTGATGCATAAGCAAACCTCTACGCTTTAATCATCCACAACCCATCATAGGGGCATCAATCAAAAGAACATAAGTCTACAGAAATCGTTGCCATGCATTCATTAGTTTACTTTGATCCTGTAGCAAGCTATGCTTATCATTTCATCCGACTGATAACTTCCGACAGCATGGATCTAACAAAGAGACCAATTCTCAATGGAACATCAAAATTTCAACATCCATTAACGCATATCCAAGTCACCCATTACATGCATTGATCATTCATTCTACACTTTAATGCCTACATCTGCATACATCCATAACATATCATAGGTCAAGACTTAAGACCCCCGTAAAAATCCTGAGTCAATTTATAGGGGAGTCACTATTGCAATCTCCAAACATCTCTTTGACTATCCCTCCTAGTGAGTATTTCATGCGAGAATTCTTTATCAGACTAAATCGTAAGCAACCTTACATACAATTGTTCATACATAAGCAGCCTTATATAAAAGTCGTGAGCAGCCTCATAATTTCCAAATCACTGGATTAATGTCTCTAGATAACATTACCAATATTAGCGACCTTGATATCCGTGTCACCTTGCCAAGTCACCAAGCTGATACTATTCTTGTAGTTCTACTAATGTTGGTGCAAAGCCCAGTTCCCGTCTGGCCCATCTTTTCAAAATCCCAGTTCTCGTCTGTAACATCTTTTCAAAAGCCCAGCCCCTAACTAACATGGCTTCTCAAAAAAATAAGTCTTGGCTGATAGTCTGCCTTAAGCATTGGTTCCACAGTTCAAATAACAGGGGCATTGCATTTATCAATTATTGTATTATTTCAATTCATAACATTATCATATCGAGCATACATACCATACATCATGCATACATCAAGCATAATCATATCAAACATGCATACATGCATTACATTGAATCATATTTGCCCATAAAAATCTGCGGAAGAATCTCAAGGCATGACTACTAGCTAAGACTAAATAAAATTCAAATCCAAGCTCAATATTATCCATTCATCTTGCTATAGCTATCTCAGTTGAGGACAGACACAACCGTTAAAAGTACCACTATCAAAGTTTCATTAGGAAGCTTACCTATGATTCATATCCACGCCTACTTCCACGTCTAAGCCTGTTCCCATGTTCACACCTATGCATACGCCTACGATACAAGTATCAAGACACTCTTCATCATGTCCACACCAATTCATCATATCAGGGAATTGATGACCCAAAACCAATGGTTTAACAACAGAGAATTACCAAAAAACATTTGCAAAAACACTTGGGGTATACACAAACATTTGGGGCATACACACTCAATATATACTCTGGGTTTCATACTAAATCTAAGACATCCTACATCACACATGGCATTCCTCAAAACATACCTTAGGCGGAATCAATATCTCTTGACCCCCCATCAGTTTATCACATTAGTCGAAGACAGACAACCGGCTAATATCCTATCCCATCTTTGATTTAGCTATCTAACATTTATCATCAAAACAAACTTCATCTATAAATTTAACTCATTGCCTAAGGCTCCATGAAGCAATGTGTTTCTTTCTTTTTTTGCGATTTAGTTCATTGCCTAAGGCTCCATGCAGCAATGTGCGAAATCTGCAATATAAACCATTGCCTAAGGCTCCATGCAACAATGTGTTTTTCTTCTTTTGTGATATAGCTCATTACCTAAGGCTCTATGCAGTAATGTGCGAAATCCAAAATTTAACCCATTGCCTAAGGCTCCAGGTAGCAATGTGTTTTCCTCCTTTTGCAATTTAGTTCATTGCCTAAGGCTCCATGTAACAATGTTCGAGATTCAAATTTAAACCATTTCCTAAGGCTCCATGTAGCAACGTGTTTTTCTTCTTTTCTGATATAGCTCATTACCTAAGGCTCCATACAGTAATGTGCGAAATCCGAAATTTAACCCATTGCCTAAGGCTCCAGGAAGCAATGTGTTTTCCTCCACTTGCAATTCAGTTCATTACCCAAGGCTCCATGCAGCAATGTGCGAAATCCGCAATATAAATCATTGCTTCAATCTCCATGCAACGATGTTGTTATCAAATTACTTTTCAAATATTTATTCTCTGGGTTGTGATAGGTATGTGAATAAATCTGCATAATCCATTGCATCAGTCTCTAGGCAGCAATGTGTTATCAGACATTGTTTTATTCATCTCCTAAGATTGTGATAAATAGACAAAGTCGAATCAAATCAAGACTTACTATATTATTCTCCAAGCATTAGTAAGTCAGCATTTTGAAAACATGTATCATTTACGTCATATGTTATGGTAAATTCTATGACAATCTCTTTTCTAGGTATTGACGAGTTATTTGCATCGTCATATCTAGATCAATCTTACTGTTCAATATCTCTCTATTCAAACTCTGGTACGATGATACATCATCGTATTTGTATATTTCTTTGTTCAAACTCTGGTAGGACGATACATCCTCGTTGTTGCCTATTTCTTTGGCTTAAACCCTAGTAAGGTGATACATCATCATCTTTGCTTACCCATTTCAAAACTCTTGGTGATATACTATATCAACGTATCCTTGTCGAGCCAACCATTGGGGAGTATGCTATATCATCATATCCTTATCTAGCCAACCTTCGGGGGGCGGGGGGGGGGGGGATGCTATATTAGCGTATCCTTATATAGACAACCTTTAGTCAAATTTTGGGGTCTTCCATTATTTAATAAATCTCAGACTCGAATGAACAAGACCTACACATTCTCGCACCATTCGATCAAAGAGATACTAAATAGGGGAAGCTGTCATACCCTAAATTCGCCCGCCTTAGTGTTACTGTCAAATTTATTTTTGAACTTGGGTTTTACAGAGTATAAAATTCCTTTGATTTAATTATATTAATATTCTGAGGTTTTTTTAATAAAAATTCGCTTTCAAGTCTGTTTGAAAATATAATAATTATTTGTAAAAATATCAAATAATTCTTTGTTGTCATATACTTTCAATTGGCTATTTACTTTCGAATAAGTAACATAGCACATTTGGTAAGGGAGAAAGACTTGCGAGCAGAAGGTCACGGGTTCGAATCTCACTTGGTCCAAACAGAAGTCATATTTTTTATTATTAAATTACTATTTTCGTATTTATTTATTTATTTTATTAAAATCATTATTTTATTTTAAAAATAGTCAAAATACCATATAAATTAATCTTTTCAAATAAATCTCAATATTTGGAATAGTCATAAACAAGGCTATATTCATAATCTTGTTCACCAAATTATGGACAAAATATTCAATAAATTTCCAATCTTCAAAATTATGCCAAAAATAGATCAATCACAATAGATGCACTTTGGATATTTTTTGTTACTAACTATTTTATAATTATTTTCACAATCACAAAAATCATGTTTTTTTTATTATTTAAATATTATTTTCATATTTTTAACTATGGCATTTTTAAAAATAATTATTTATTTTATTTTATCCACTTTTCATCAAAATTGAGTTCAAAAATCATAATAAATACCAAAAGTATTTCTTTTTCAAGATAATTGCTTCTTATTGGTTAATCTGCGTCAATTTGTGTCATACCTAGCTTCTGATTGGTCAACTTGTTGACCAAGAAAGATCTGATTTATTTTATTCTCTTTTTTTCCCTTTAAACTAGTTTTGACAGTCTATAAATAGGGTCATATTTCCACACTTCAGGGACATCCAGAATTTCTCATAACAACTTTTCACACACACTTTCTTTTCATATTTTCTTCTCAATATTATTGGTGTTTGTTTTACTATTTTTTGACCGATGATTTCATATGAGGCCTCTTGATTATTTATTTTAATTTTTGTTGTTGTTTTATTTATAATGATCAATCACCAACAATTAACAAATCAACAACTCACTAGAGTTCTCCTAAACTTGTTGTTCTTCATATCGAAGAACAACAACAAAGAAACCCTGAAGCCTCCATTAACCTGAAAAAAATCTCTACACTAAAGGAAAGAAGAAAGGAGATTGAAGGAAGCAACTTAAGTTTGGTCACTGACACTTCAAGTTGGTTTCTCTTTTACCATCTTATTTAAACTTGTGCATGATTGTTAGTTGTTGGATTAATTGTTCGATGTGTTTCTTTAGTTGATGTCTGAATCTAAAACTCAATTTGTTCTTTGTCTATGATTATTTTGTACATAATTCTTATTTTAAAATTTATTTTTAATAATATATTTAGTTCTATTAATCATATGTAGTTGTTATCGTTAACAATTATTAACATAATGTTATAAAGAAAACTACCCAAAGAAAACTTGTTTTTCACCATTATTATGTTGTTGCTGTATACTAATTTGTGTATTTTATTTTTAAATCTTAATTAAATATGGCCACATATATAACTTTGACTGGATTTAATGTTAATAAAAAGAAATAAAATACAAATCTTTTTAGCCTTATTATGTTAATCATTAAATATAACAAGTAAATATTTTCTTTTCTGCAATTTCTTTGTTCGTTAACTTTTTTTTGGATTTTGGGATATATTTTTGGAATAGTAAGTAGGTTAATTTAGAATTAAATTAATGATTCTTTAAGCTATTTTTTTAGAATTACTTTCTTTTTTTCACAATAACTTTTCACACACACTTTCTTTTCATATTTTCTTCTCAATATTATTGGTGTTTGTTTTACTATTTTTTGACCGATGATTTCATATGAGGCCTCTTGATTATTTATTTTAATTTTTGTTGTTGTTTTATTTATAATGATCAATCACCAACAATTAACAAATCAACAACTCACTAGAGTTCTCCTAAACTTGTTGTTCTTCATATCGAAGAACAACAACAAAGAAACCCTGAAGCCTCCATTAACCTGAAAAATATCTCTACACTAAAGGAAAAAAGAAAGGAGATTGGAGGAAGCAACTTAAGTTTGGTCACTGACACTTCAAGTTGGTTTCTCTTTTACCATCTTATTTAAACTTGTGCATGATTGTTAGTTGTTGGATTAATTGCTCGATGTGTTTCTTTAGTTGATGTCTGAATCTAAAACTCAATTTGTTCTTTGTCTATGATTATTTTGTACATAATTCTTATTTTAAATTTTATTTTTAATAATATATTTAGTTCTATTAATCATATGTAGTTGTTATCATTAACAATTATTAACATAATGTTATAAAGAAAACTACCCAAAGAAAACTTGTTTTTCACCATTATTATGTTGTTGCTGTATACTAATTTGTGTATTTTATTTTTAAACCTTAATTAAATCTGGCCACATATATAACTTTGACTGGATTTAATGTTAATAAAAAGAAATAAAATACAAATCTTTTTAGCCTTATTATGTTAATCATTAAATATAACAAGTAAATATTTTCTTTTCTGCAATTTCTTTGTTCGTTAACTTTTTTTTTGGATTTTGGGATATATTTTTGGAATAGTAAGTAGGTTAATTTAGAATTAAATTAATGATTCTTCAAGCTATTTTTTTAGAATTACTTTCTTTTTTTCATAAAAAACCACAAAACATGTTTCTCTTTAGTGTAGTTAAATATTAACCATATTTTCTATATCTATCAAACTTTTATTTTCAAATTATATATATATATATATATATATATATATATATATATATATATATATATATATATATATATATATATATATATATATATATATATATATATATATATATATATATATATATATATATATATATATATATATATATATATAATGTTTGAATTAATTAGATTTAAAAAGAAATTTGAAATTATGTATCATGTCGATTATTAGTCTAAATACTAAGATATATTTCTGATGTATATATATATATATATATATATATATATGTATATATATATATATATATATATATATATATATATATATATATATATATAACATCAAAAATATGTCTTAGTATTTAGATTAATAATCGACTTGGTACATAATTTCAAATTTATTTTTAAATCTAATTAATTTAAACATTCTATAATTAATAGGATGTCCATCTTCAAATAATTAAATGGTTCAACATATCGTCTACCGGTTAATTATTCAAAATCAAACAATCTAAACCCCTCGCTTAATTGGGTTAAGTTCAATTTCTAAACTTGGGCCCTTAATACCCCATCTGCATTTTAGACCCAGTTCAATATCTGAACTTGGATATTTACTTGCCAGATCCTCCTTTTTGACTACCCTGTTACAAAATATACCCCTCAGCCAATTTGGGCTCAAGATATCTTTGGGTCCAGATTTTCTTCTAATACACCACTCAGTATTAATATTCACACCCCTCCTACGAAAGCGGGCCAAGTTCAATTTTTGAACTTGGGCCTTAATATCAAAACTTAAAATAGGTAACCAACTTCAAACAATTTTTCTAGTAACATAATCAAAATCCAAGATTATTTTTTTCAAAAAAATATTAAATAGCATGGTCTTCGAATCAAACTACTAACTGCATCTATGATCACTCAATTTACAACCCAGACAAGGTTCAAGGTTAATTCGAAAGCAATTCTACGCAATCTTATAGAAATGCCAACCAAACAGTGAACTACGAAATGAGACTCTGATTCCTCCTTAGAGGATACGTAGACATACGATTAAAATCTTGGTGAGTTCCCCTAACTAAAATTCAAACCCCTTTTTTCCCTAATTAATAATTAAAACCCTATTTCCTAAGAATGCGCTTCTAAACCTAGTATCCTTGTGAACAAGGTAGATGAGGGGTTTCTAACACCTTCCCTTTGTCTAGAACCGAGTCCAAATCTAAAATCTCCGAACTTTTTAGGGTTATTCCTTTTTTCCTTTCCTTAGGATAAAAATTAAGGGTGGCGACTCTAATTTGAAAACCAGTTGCAACACTTTGGTCGGTACAGAGAGGAATTATGATGCTTAATCTTGAACTGCGTGCAGAGTTCTGTGATCACATTATTACTAAGATTGGTACCATTGTCCATGATAATCCTCTTGGGGATTCCATACCGGCAGATAAGGTTATACTTAGCGAATCGAGCCACAATATTATTTGTAACATAGGCAAACGAGGTTGATTCTACCCACTTCGTGAAGTAATCAATAACGACCAGGATGAAACGATTCCCATTGGAAGCAGTAGGCTTAATCTCTCCAATCATATCAATGACCCACATTGCAAACGACCAAGGAGTAGTCAAGACATTCAAAGGAACCAGAGGCACATGTACTTTGTCAGCATAAATCTGGCATTTGTGGCATGTTTTGGAATGATGATGGAAATCGGTTTCCATGGTAGACTAATAATAGCGCGCCCTCAGAATCTTCTTAGCCGTTTTATGTCCACTGGAGTGAGTACCAAAGACGCCTTCATGCATATCTTCCATAATTTTCTTAGCTTTCGTCTTGTCTACACAACGAAGCAAAGTCGAATCGTGGTTGCGCTTGTATAAGATTGTGTTACTCAGAAAGAACTTTGCAGAGAACCTCCTTATAAATTTCTTATCATTGATTGATGCTCCTTCAGGTTATTCTTGAGTTTCGAGGTATATTTTTACTTTGTGGTACCGAGGCTTTTCCTCTACTCCATCAGTATCAACTTTGTAGCAATGTGCCGAATCGTCTAGTCTCTCAATAGTAATTTGAGGAGGTTTATCATCCCATATGATTTTTAACATAGATGACATGGTATCTACGGCTTCTACCAATTGATTCTCTTCTCGTGGAATATGTTCAAAAGTGATTTCTTCGAAGTACGAAATTAATGTCAGCACACGCTCTCGATAAGGAATGAGATTTGGATGCTTCGTGTCTCATTCTCCCTTAATATGGCTGATCACTAGGGCTGAGTCCCCATATACATTTAAGAATTTAATTCTCATATTGATGGAAGCTTTGATACCCATGATGCATGCTTCTTACTCGGCCATATTGTCTGTAGAGTCAAAACACAATCTGGCGGTGAAGGGTGTGTGGCAACCCTTGGGAGAGACAATCATGGCACCAATTCCATTACCAATCACGTTGGAAGCTCCATAAAAAACCATAGTCCATCGAGATCCCGGTTCAGGTCCTTCATATGGTCAAGGATCTTCATAATCAATAACTAGCATGATCTTCTCATCTGGGAACTCATAATTTAAATATTGATAGTCATCTACAGCTTGATGAGCCAAATAATCTGCTGGTACACTTCCTTTGATTGCCTTCTGAGAAGTGTACTGAATATCGTATTCTGTCAAGAACATTTTGAAGATGTGAAAAACACAAGAAGGGGGGTTGAATTGTAAATCTTAAAATCAAAATCTTAAACCACACGGTATTTTTATCCAGGTTCGTTTGATCTCAAACTACTCCAGTCCACCCGTCAAGGTGATTTCGCCTCTCTCCAACGAGGTCTTAATCCACTATAATCAACTGATTACACAACTACTTTAACAACTGTTAAAGCCTTCTTGAGTCTAACTACAGACCGGTTTATCTCAAGGAAATTCTCTTACAGATAATTGAATAAAAGTGTGTTTGATGTTTTCTAATAAAACTATATATCACAACTGTGATAATACACAATATTAAGCTTAGAATGAAACTGGACTGCTAATGCTTTTGAGTAGGCATGGTTGAAAGCTTTAGAAAATTGTATGAGTGCGTTCGTTTTTGTAGGCATGTATATGCGTGAAGATTATTAGCCTTTTCTTTTCTCACACTGACTTGTTTATATAGCCAGGAAAAGATACGTTGTTGTCCATAAACCACTTTCAATGATAATAACGTTCTTTCCTTTTTTAGAAGATCTTGTCTTGGAATAAAGCCGTTGGTAATTAATATGTCTTGAATGCTTAGAAACGCTGACGCTTCAGAGTCTTCTCTGCTTGTGGTAATCAGAGTGTTCTTGGCTTTAACTTATTCTGACGCTTCTGAGTGCTGATGACTTGGTAAGGATCTTGATCAGAGTCAGAGTATTTTGTGCGCAGATTCTGGTCATCAGGCTTCAGCATATGATCTGGTAGCTTCAGCGTGTAGGACATGTTATTTGATCTTCTGATACTGACATATCTTCTGATGCAGATGTTGATACTGATCTTCTGATGCTGATTCCATCAGAGTTTCTGTAAACACAAAACATAATTTTAAGTAGCATATATGACTTATATATAAATCTTATAATTTATTTATTCTTGTATTTTGTTATCATCAAAACTCTAATTGAGGGTTATAGAATCAAACTATGTTCTAACAATCTCCCCCTTTTTGATGATATCAAAAAACATAATTTTTTTTCAATTAAGAATAAAGAATAAAAGGTATAAGAGATTAAAATTAAAGAATAAAAGGTATCAGAGATAAACAAATAACGAATAAAAGGTATCAGAGATAAGAAGAGAAAACCCCCCTGAGTTGATTACTTCCCTTTAATTCCATGAGACCTTGAGCATCAGAACTTTACTTTATCAGAGTTTATCAGATTCATCAGAGTTTTGTACCTGTAAGCTTTTCAGAAGAGAGAAAATTAAGTAGATCAGAATATTTGAGACTTATGTCTCAGTAATCCTTTATTGAAAAATATCATTCTTTCTCCCCCTTTTTGTCAGTTATCAAAAAGCACAAATAATCAGAGCTAAAATGATCAGAGCTAAAAGGCGTTTATATTAAAAACAGAAGCAATGATAAGTTCAGAACATGTAAAAAAAATTACAGATAAACAAGTTATAAAACAACAAGGAAATTTCTAAGAAGGAGGAGGAAGTCGTGTGAACAAAGCCTCCAACATATTGAAGCGTTCTGAAGGGTACTTCATATTCTTCAGATGAAACAGTTTTCTGGGAACCTGAAGTAGGAATGCTGGAAGAAGCCATGTTCACACAAGGTTTTTGTGAAAAAGATTGAATGGTTTTCTTGAGAAAGTAAGAACACTGAAATCAATAAGTTTGAGAGAAAATGAAAGTGAATGTAAATAGTGTAAATGGTGTGAGGTGTGTTTAAATAGATTTCTAAAAAGGTTTTGAAAACATAAACGTTAAGAGAGAGAAATTAATAATGATTATTAGCATTTAATGATAGCTGATTTTAGGGGATTCAGAAAGATATTTGGAACGGTTACCCATGACATGTGTCTCATTGCATCCAATCAGCGCTTTGCCTTTTCAGAAACGTGAACGCGTGTTCAGCCTCAGAAAATAGCTGATGACTGGATGACACTTGTTTGCTTGAGTGAACAACACATTTCTATCCTTGAAATAAAGCGCTCAGATCTTCATGGATAGATTCTGATACAATCTGCACTTCTAAAGATCTGAAGAAAGATTGATCAGTAGTTCACAGAGAAAATAAACAAAGTTCTGAAGGTTAATATACAGAATCAAAACAATTTTATTCTGGGCAGAGCTTCATGCTGATATGTTTCAGAATGAAGTTGAACCTATCCTCAGAAAGTGGTTTTGTAAAAATATCAGCCCATTGATGGTCTGTGTTAATAAATTTAAAATTTAAAATCCCTTTCTGAATATAGACTCTAATAAAATGTTGTTTTATTTCTATATGCTTAGCCCTAGAATGTAAAATTGGATTTTTGCTGAGACAAATAGAAGAAGTATTGTCACAGAGGATAGGAATGTTACTCTTAAATATCTGGAAGTCCTCAAGTTGACTTTTCATCCAGAGCATTTGTGTGCTGCATCCAGCTGCTGCTATGTATTCAGCTTCTGCTGTTGATAGAGCAATTGTGGATTGTCTTTTGCTGGACCATGAGATCAGATTTTCTCCCAGAAACTGGCAGCTTCCAAAAATGCTTTTACTTTCTACTCTGTCTCCAGCAAAATCACCATCACAGTATCCTACTAAGCTGTAATCACTTGATTTTCTATAAAATAAACCCAGATTAGTAGTACCTTTCAGATACTTGAAAATTCGCTTAACTGTTGTTAAGTGAGATTCTCTAGGATCTGATTGGAATCTAGCACAAATGCAAACACTGAATAAAATGTCAGGCCTTGAAGCTATCAGATAAAGAAGAGAACCAATCATACCTCTGTAGACCTTCTGTTCTACCTTTTTACTTACCTCTTCTCTTTCCAGAATGCACGTGGGATGCATTGGAATCTTTGATGGCTTACATTCTGAGAGATCAAATTTCTTCAGAAGTTCTCTGACATATTTGCTCTGATGAATGTAAGTTCCTTCTGGGGTTTGATTGATCTGAATGCCCAGAAAGAATTTTAGTTCCCCCATTAGGCTCATCTCAAATTCTGCCTGCATACACTTAGCAAACTTTCTTCCCAGAGAAGGTTTAGTAGATCCAAATATGATGTCATCAACATAAATCTGACATACTAAAATGTCATTCTTAATTGTCTTACAGAATAGAGTTGTGTCCACTTTCCCTCTAGTGAATTCCTTTTCTAACAGGAAGTTACTTAGCCTGTCATACCAAGCTCTGGGAGCTTGTTTCAGACCATAGAGTGACTTCTTTAGTTTGAAAACATATTCCGGATTTTTGGGACTTTCAAAACCAGGGGGTTGGTGCACATATACCTCTTCTTCTATATAGCGATTTAAGAATGCACTCTTAACATCCATCTGATACAGAGTGATGCCTTTATTAACAGCAAATGAAATTAAGAGTCTGATAGATTCTAACCTGGTGACTGGAGCAAAGGTTTCTGTATAGTCTATCCCCTCTTGCTGACTATAACCCTGTGCTACCAATCGTGCTTTGTTTCTGATGACTTCACCTTGTTCATTCAGTTTGTTTTTTAACACCCATTTTGTTCCAATGACGTTAAATACTTTTGGTTTGGGAACTAGATCCCATACGTCATTTCTTGTGAATTGATTCAGCTCCTCTTGCATTGCTAGAATCCAGTTATTGTCCAGAAGTGCTTCATCAATTGTTGATGGTTCAATTAGAGAAACAAGTCCCATGAGGGATTCTTCAGAGTTTCTGAAGCTAGATCTTGTTCTGATTGGATCTTCCTTTCTTCCTAAGATTGTTTCTTCTGGGTGATCCATGCTGCTTCTGGATGGTCTTTTCTGAAGTTAATCAACAGAAGGTGCTGGATTGCTTGCAGTTACTCTTTCTGATCTTGAGCGAGTGTCTCTGTTAAGAGTTTCTGATGAATTGTCTTTAGTACCTGTGAATTCAACTTCCATACCTGCAAGTAATTCATTCTGCTTTGACTTTTGAGAGTCAGGCTTATCATCAAAACGAACACTGATTGATTCTTCCACAATCTGTGTTTCTGTATTGTATACTCTGTACCCTTTTGAGCATTCAGAGTATCCTAACATAATACACTTTTATGCTTTAGAGTCAAACTTGTTCAAATAATTTTTTGTATTCAAAATAAAGCATGTACATCCAAATGGATGAAAATAGGAAATGTTGGGCTTTCTGTTCTTCCACAATTCATATGGAGTCTTTTCCAGAATAGGTCTTATGGAGATTCTATTCTGAATGTAACACGCTGTGTTTACTGCCTCTGCCCAGAAGATCTTAACAACGTTAGTCTCGTTGATCATGGTTCTGGCCATTTCTTGCAATGTTCTGTTCTTTCGTTCTACAACTCCATTTTGCTAGGGAGTTCTAGGACAAGAGAAATCATGCAGAATGCCTTTGTCATTAAAGAATGACTCAAAATCTTTGTTTTCAAATTCTCCACCATGATCACTTCTGACTTTGACGATTCTAAGATCCTTTTCATTCTGAACTTGGTTGCAGAAGGTGACAAACACAGAGTGTGACTCGTCTTTGTGTCTTAAGAACTTTACCCATGTCCATCTGCTATAGTCATCTACGATTACTAACCCATACTTCTTGCCACTGACTGAAGTAGTTTTAACTGGTCCAAATAAGTCAATGTGCAGAAGTTCTAATGGCTTAGAGGTGGAAACAACGTTTTTAGATTTGAAAGTTGGTTTTGCAAACTTGCCTTTCTGACATGCTTCACACAGAGCATCTGAATTGAACTTCAGGTTAGGAAGTCCTCTGACCAGATTGAGTTTGTTAATCTGAGATATTCTTCTCATACTAACATGTCCCAATCTTCTGTGCCAGATCCATTGCTCGTTGTTAACAGACAAAAGACACTTTACATTCTGACTTTTTAGTTCAGAAAGTTTTATTTTATAAATGTTGTTTCTCCTCTTTCCATTAAATAGGATAGTCCCATCTTTATGACTAACAGCTTTGCATGAATTTTGATTAAAGATTATATCATAACCGTTATCACTTAATTGACTTATGGATAACAGGTTATGCATTAATCCATCTACTAATAAAACATTACTTATAGAGGGAAGATTTCCATTACCTATTGTTCCAGAGCCAATGATCTTTCCTCTCTGATTGCCTCCAAAGCCTATGTGGCCTCCAGGCTTAAGTTCCAGGCTTTGGAACATATGCCTTCTTCCCGTCATGTGTCGTGAGCAGCCAGAATCCAGGTACCATGACTGGTGTTTCTGCTTTGCTGCTAAAGATATCTGCCACATGTATTATTTTATCCTTAGGAACCCATATTTTCTTGGGTCCTGATTTGTTAGTTTTACCAAAACTCTGGTTGAATTTTGGTTTGACAAAATAATTACTACTAGTATATTTGATGTCATGTGTGTGCCCATATATGAAGTGTGAATCAAGTGGAGTACATTTTATAACTAAATCCATGGCATTTTTTGGTGTAGGTACCTTACCTTGATATCCTATCCCTTTTCTGCCATTTCTGCTAACTCCATAGATCATTGAAGCCATTTTGCTTCTATCTATGTTTTTAGCTAGAAACTTCTGAAAGCTGTGATCATACTCCTTGATGATCTCATCAGCACTACTGGGAGTTTCAGGGATTGTTTCCTTCTGAGAGTTTTGCAATAGATTTTCTAATTTTGAAATTTTATCTTTTAACTCAGAATTCTCTAATTTGAGACTCTCAGTCTTATCAGAGTCAGAAGCAAGATTCCTTTTCAGGTTTCTGAATTTGACTCTGATCTGCTGATATCTTTCCAGAATTTCATTAAGGCTTTCATCTAGTTCAGCCTTAGTAAAGTTTATAGCAAAGTCAGGAAATACCTCTTATGTATCTGATTCAGAGTCTGATTCAGAAGCTTCACTGTCTTCTGTTATGTTTGCCATGAGAGCTATGTTTTCTCTTTCATCATCTGATTCTGAGTCAGCTTCAGATGTGTCAGAATCATCCCATGTAGCCATGAGACTTTTCTTCTTTTCCTTGCCAAACTTCTTTTTGGGATTTTCCTTTTGAAGCTTTGGGCAATCACTTTTGTAGTGCCCTTGCTCGTTACATTCATAGCAGATGATGTCTTTGTTGTTTGGCTTTCTGCTTCCTGAAGAACCTTCAGATCTTCTGTGTCCAGAGGAGGATTCTGACCTTCTGTATCTGGAGAAAGATTCATTTTGATTCTCTGATCTTCTGGGATTCCTGAACTTCCTTTTCCTCTGCTTCCATAGTTGGTTCACCCTTCTGGAGAGGAGAGACAGTTCATCTTCTTCTGATGAGGACCCATCAGAGGTTTCGTCAATAGCCTACAAAACTTTGGAGTCATATTTTCTGTTAGATTTTAAAGCTAATGGCTTACCTTGCTTTTGAGGTTCATCTGCTTCTAGCTCTATCTCGTGACTTCTGAGGGAGCTGACAAGTTCCTCCAGAGAGATTTTGTTGAGATCCTTGGCTAGCTTAAGCGCTGTGACCATTGGCCTCCACTGTTTTGGCAAGCTTCTAATGATCTTCTTAACATGATCAGCAGTGGAATACCCTTTGTCAAGAACTTTGAGACCAACAACCAGAATTTGAAATCTTGAGAACATAGTCTCTATTTATTCACTCTCTTCCATCTGGAATGCCTCATACTTCTGAATGAGCGTAAGAGCTTTGGTTTCTTTGACTTGAATGTTGCCTTCATGCGTCATTCTCAGAGAGTCAAACATATTCTTTGCAGTGTCTCTGTTTGATATCTTCTCATATTCTGAATAAGAGATGACGCCGAGAAGAATTGTTCTGGCCTTGTGATGATTTCTGAAATCACACTTTTGCTGATCATACATTGCTTTCCTGTCAATCTTCTGACCACTTCCATCCACTGGGTGCGTGTATCCATTAGTTACCATGTCCCACAGATCAGCATCATGGGCTAGAAAGAAACTTTCAATTCTGTCTTTCCAGTAGTCAAAGTTCTCTCCATCAAAGACTGGAGGTTTGCCACTGAATCTGTCTCTTTCTTCATTGTTGTCATTGCTGATGTTTTGATGTGGTCCTACAATTGTGTTTTTCTGACGCTGGATCTTGTACTGACACGGTTAAGTGTTATAAGCTCAGAACCAATCGCTCTGATTCCAATTGAAGATGTGAAAAACACAAGAAGGGGGGTTGAATTGTAAATCTTAAAATCAAAAGCTTAAACCACAAGGTATTTTTATCCTGGTTCGTTTGATCTCAAACTACTCCAGTCCACCTGTCAAGGTGATTTCGCCTCTCTCCAACGAGGTCTTAATCCACTATAATCAACTGATTACACAACTACTTTAACAACTGTTAAAGCCTTCTTGAGTCTAACTACAAACCGGTTTATCTCAAGGAAATTCTCTTACAGATAATTGAACAAAAGTGTGTTTGATGTTTTCTAATTAAACTATATATCACAATTGTGATAATACACAATATTAAGCTTAGAATTAAACTAGACTGCTAATGCTTTTGAGTAGGCGTGGTTAAAAGCTTTAGCAAATTGTATGAGTGTGTTCGTTTTGATAGGCATGTATATGCGTGAAGATTATTAGCCTTTTCTTTTCTCACACTTACTTGTTTATATAGCAAGGAAAAGATACGTTGTTGTCCATAAATCACTTTCAATGATAATAACGTTCTTTCCTTTTTGAGAAGATCTTGTCTTGGAATAAATCCGTTGGTAATTAATTTGTCTTGAATGCTTAGAAACGCTGACGCTTCAGAGTCTTCTCTGCTTGTGGTAATCAGAGTGTTCTTGGCTTTAACTTATTCTGACGCTTCTGAGTGCTGATGACTTGGTAAGGATCTTGATCAGAGTCAGAGTATTTTGTACGCAGATTCTGGTCATCAGGCTTCAGCATATGATCTAGTAGCTTCAGTGTGTAGGACATGTTATTTGATCTTCTGATGCTGACATATCTTCTGATGCAGATGTTGATACTGATCTTCTGATGCTGATTCCATCAGAGTTTCTGTAAACACAAAACATAATTTTAAGTAGCATATATGACTTATATATAAATCTTACAATTTATTTATTCTTGTATTTTGTTATCATCAAAACTCTAATTGAGGGTTGTAGAATCAAACTATGTTCTAATGCATTTCTCATCTTGATATTCTTTCGGAGAGAGCGGGTTTCTCAAATATATATTTTATTGGATCCATTTTAGAGATCAACAAAGTAGTATGAGTCAACATATACTATCTTAGTCGAAGAGAAGCCCATGCCTAAGTGCGGCAAGTTTTCTTGAGCAGTGAGTATCTTGTTTTACAGTCAGTAAACTTTTTGCTAAGGTAGTAAATTGCATGCTCTTTTCAACAAGACTTGTCATGTTGCCCCCAATACACACCCCATTGAGTTCTCTAATATTGTCAAGTACGTAATCAGAGGTATTCCTTCAACCGGTGGCATTAGAATTAGAGGTACTTATTGATTTTGTTGAAGGCTATCTGATAATCATTATTCCACTTCACTACTTGATCTTTCTTCAGTAGCTTAAAGATTAGCTCACAAGTAGCGGTCAAATGGGAAATAAATATGGCAAAGTATTTCAATCGTCTAAAGAAACCTTTGACTTCTTTCTCAGTATAGGGAGTTGGAATATCTTGAATAGCTTTAACTTTGGAAGGATCAACTTCAGTACCTCTTCCACTGATGACAAAGCCTAGGAGTTTACCGGATCTTACTCGAAAGGTGCACTTGTTTGGATTTTACCTCAACTTGTACTTCTTCAACCTCTCAAACAGCTTGTGCATGTGGTTGAGATATTCTTCTTAACTCTGAGACCTGGCTATCATGTCATCAACGTAAACCTCTATCTTATGATGAATCATATCATGGAACAAAGCTAGCATAGCATGCTGATATGTTCCACCGGTGTTCTTCAAACCAAAAGGCATAACTTTGTAGCAGAAAGTGCCCCACTATGTGATAAAAGTAGTCTTCTCCATGTCTTCAGGTGCCATCTTCATTTGATTATAACTAGAGAAACCATCCATGAAGGAAAATACTTTATGCTACACGGTGTTGTCAACCAGAACATCAATATGTGGGAGCGGAAAGTCATCTTTGGGGCTTGCCCTATTCAAGTACCTGTAGTCTATTTATATACACACCTTAATTTCCTTCTTCAATACCAGCACCACATTTGCAACCCACTGAGGATAGGACGTAATAGCTAAGAAACTTGCATTGAACTGTTTCATGGCCTCATCTTTAATATTTTTACATATCGGGACGCATACAACTAATTTCTACTTTATAGGAGGGCAACCTTCTTTCATTGGTAGATGGTGAACCACAATGTCAGTATCGAGCCCTGGCATGTCTTCATAAGACTAAGCAAAGATCTTAACATATTCACGTAACATCTAGATTGACCTCTTTTTGATATTGTCCTCTAGGTCGACACAGTCACGCTTCTCACCATCTGCGTTGCACTGGCTTTGTGTCATAGGATATAAACAAATAAATAAATAATAAAACATTAGATCAGAGAAGCGTTGAAGCCCTAGCTCTGGTCGTTTTCTCCGATTAATCAAATATTCATTATGCAAAAATAGCGAGATTTAAAGATCAAGAGGGGACGTGCCCCCCTAATTTAGACATCTTGAATCCAATGATGGTGTTAGTTTGGCTTGAAAACGTTTGTAAAGTTAGTTTCAAAGAAAATATCTTAAACTTCCCTAGCAATGGCAAATCATCATTCATGCGTTAAAATTTGCAAACAATGATTCTAACCAAGTCCAAACATCATTATCAACAGGTATATATGTGTAGAATCAATCAACAATGCATGAATTATGAGTTTGAATTTCAAGAAGATTACCAAAACGATGATGTTGAGATGTGATGATCTAGCGTGCTTCAAGCTTCAAGGATGGATGGGATGAACTCATGGGAACTTCAAGAACACGATGGAATGCTTTGGAATGGATTGATAGAGGCTGGTGATAAGGGTTTCGATATGCCCTAGTTTTTGAGAAAATTTGAGATTTTGAGAGTGTATTCTTGAGGAAGTTTTCGTGTCATTGATGGTCTGAACATACTATGTATTTATAGTGGAAGATTTGGGTCAACAAAAGTGAATCAAATCTTTTATATTTCATGATCAAATATTTGATTAAAGTTATGTATGAAATATCTCTTTTTTAGGCCAACCATGTACCAATCAATCCCACATGTTCTTGCTAGCTATTTATGTAATTTTTGGGCTTTATATCTAATCAAAACAAAAGTCCATGCGCCTAAGTCCATGAGTTTTATATTTTATTTGATTTATTTTGAATTTAAATGAATAAAATAAAAATAAAAAGAAATAAAAATCACAAAAATTTATGAATGTATTTAGAAGTCTAATATGAGATCATGACCACATTTAAACCTAAAAATCTAGGCCAGTTAGCCCAAAAATCCAATTTTGCTCAATTTAGGTTTCATGTATTTTCTCAAAATTGCCCAACTTGCACCAATCATAACTCTCTCAATTTTTGTCATATGAGGATGATCTTGGACTTTTTGGAAACCTCAAGATGTATCTTCCCAACTCTTATGTTGGTCATAATTTCATTTGAAGTCTTTACCTTGACGTAAATTGCTTTGGAAAAATATGTCTTTTTGTTGACTTTTAAAATGACCTGTAATATTTTGGCCCATATCTCTCAAATGAAGCATTTTTGGCCTTGAGCTTAGAGAGAAAAAGTTGTAGAGAATTGAATTTCCTTCATGATAGGCTTTGGTTCAGGAATTTTTGATGAAGTATATGAAAGTCATTCTTGGTCAAAGTTCAGTTGACTTCTCCTTAAGAAAACCCTAATTTGGTAACTTTTGACTTTTGATGAATCTTGAGTTTTCTTGATGAATCATGATCAACCCTTGATCAAATGATGAATGTGACTTCAAAATATTGTTTTTGACCAAAAATCTTAAAGTTTGAACGTAAATTGGTCAAAGTTGACTTTTTGTCCAATATAGTTGATTTTAAATCATCTGAGCAAACTTGTATTGCGAGGCTTAAAACATAGCATGAGGGTGCCTTGAGACATATGAGAAACCATGAAGTCCACTTGAGGAATTATAAGTCCAATTTCCTTTGAGAAAAGCAAAACCCTAGTTGTAGGTCAATTTCTTAGGAGGAGAGTTTGTTTGGTCAACCCTTGAGTAATCTTGAGCAATTGAGAACTTCATTTGTCTTGAAAATGGGAGGGCAAATTTTGGGATACAACACTCCCCCGTTTTTATGATGACAAAACTATGTATTTTGATGACACAATTTTGTACATAATCAGAAAAGTATCAAAAATAAAAAGGGTAAGAAATACTTTTCCTTTATATCAAACTCCCCTTGAATCTAAGACTTGGTAATGATCATATATCCTGATTATGAACCTTCTAGGTAAAACTCCCCCTGGTTGCAATAGATCAGATATTGAGATCTTGAGAGTCTTGATTCTTGATTCCAATCATGCCTATTTAGATCTTGAACCTTTGGTTTCACAAAGATAGATTCTAGATTTCAATTCAGAGCCTAGTTATGAACTTAAACTTCTCAGAGTCTGATTCCAAAAGTTGAACAAAAAAACCTTGTTGAACACTTCTGATCTTGAGTTCAATCAGAGTTCATGATTTCTGAAAAAGAAAACTATTCTAACAGAAACAGAAGTAGCTTGGTTAGAATGTAAGAAAATCCCCTTATATCAGATAAGTTTTTCATAGAATTTGATTATAAGAATCAAAATATTACTTGAGTTATTTACTCCCTCTTTTTGTCATAATCAAAAAGGTAATTATGTGTGAAAAATATAAAAACAAAAGAAATAATAGAAGAAATAGTGAGAAGAAAATAAGAAAAAATAAGACTTCATTGAATGCAAAAGGAAAAATCCTAAGAACCTAGCTTCCATAAGAGGATGGCGTTGGAGCATATATCTTTTCCAGAATCAGATGAAGCATTGTATGAAAAATATTATTAGCAACCTTTTACTAAGTCGTGCTTTCTCTAAAGACTTGTTGCTCGTCTCTGATTTCATCAATTCCTTGTTCCATACGCAAAATGGCAGGATCAGAAGATGAGACAACCAAAGCTTGTCGCCTTTCTCTTTCTGCTGCTCCAGCCTCCTGAGCCCATCTGGCTTCATCAACAGCTCTATTATCTTCCTCATATTTAAGCCTAGATTCTTCAAGTGCTCTGGCTTTACTTCTCGTTTCTTTGTAGCAAAAAGTTCGAAGACTCTGATTCTTTCTTTGGCTTCTTATCTTCCAGTCACCATCTGAACTCTAGCAACTCGGGATGCTTCAGAAAAGCTCATCAGCCTCTCAAATATAGAAGGCATCCACTACTGAAAAATCTTCCAAGAATCATCCAGATCCTGAGGTTTAGAACTTGAGCTTGCTTCTTCTCGCAGCTTTGTAACCTTCTTTCTGGCCTTGTTTCAAAACATATTAATGCATTCATCCAAGGTTTTTGGGACAGGTTTGTCATAAATTGATAAAGCAAGTTCTGGTGCATGAGGGTTTTATTCAGATGGTTCTTTAGCAATATCAAATATATAAGAAAAGGTGAATTTTTTAGAAGTGGAGATTTCAAGAGTTTCAGAAATAGTCCTTTCAAACATTTCATGGTCAGATGGGGAGTATGGATCAAAGTGGTGAATGAGTGAGTCATGGTAAATAGTTTTTTGGTTAGAGAAGTAAAATTGAAGTACAAATTGTGATATTGGTGAATGAAGAGTTTCAGAAACTGGTGGTGGTGTAAATGTTTTAGAAATGGGAGTAATTATGGATGAGGTGAAGGCTTGAAATGTTCTGATGGAATGGGAGTTGTGAGAGATGGAAAGGGAATTGAAACAGAAGTTTGTGTTGTTCAAAGGATTATGGTAGTAGAAGGATCAGATACAGATGTGGTGATGGTAGATGGTGGAACAGAAAAGGATTGAAAATAATAGGTTTGTGTTATGGAAGTTGGAGTGAATGATAATGCGTTAACAATATTAGAAACAACTGTAGAAACAAAGCAGCAGACTTACTTGTAGTTTCTGGATAAGTGGCCAAAGACACATTCTTATAAGCTTGAGACTTCTTCTTCTTCTTCTTCCTTCCATGTTCAGAAGCTTCTGAACTCTTCATCCTTTTCCTTTTCAAGGATAAATTATAACAAGAGGAAGAGGAAAATCATCATATCTGACGCTGGACATGGCATGCCCTTCTTCTGCCATCATCTGAACATAAGCAACAATGCCATCTGGACTATCTCCCTTGGTAAACAGAGGAAACTTATCCACTAGAAGTCTTCGTTCAGTGATTCTAGCCGAAGGCACCAACAGAGGATTAACATTGATTTTATTTATCAGCCTCATATTCTTCAGAGTTCGTGCTTTGAAAAATTCTTGAATTCTGGGAGAGAGATCCTTTGTATAGTGAGCTTCTTTAATCATAAATTTCAACAAACCACTCTCCACAAAGATGACAGCCAGAAGACATCCAAATGGAATGTAATTTGGAATCTTCTTGTTTGGATCATCGGTGGTTCTGGTTTTTCTGATGGTGTCCCTCATTTCATAGAATAGAAGAGGGGGAAGACATATATTCTGATGATCCATCAGATAATATAACATGTATTTCTGACGAGCATTGAAAAAATCAGATGAACTTCGAGAAGGTCTAGGGTGTCATACCCCAGATTTGTCCTTCCTATTTTACTTTTATCTAGTTTAGGCTTCACATTTGATTTGCATCATTTCCACTAAATCATTCACATACCATACATTCCCAAGGCATGGGTTCAGAATCAGAGGTTGTGCCAATTAGGGTTTCCATTGGTTTGAGATTTCCTCAGTTAAAATAAAGGTATACTCGTTTGGTTTTTCTCTTGAGCACTGGAATTGTGAATTAGGGTTTTCATACCGCGACTATCTTGAGCATCATTTCCTAAATATATGGTTTTATTCCTCCATCATTACAAGCATTCTCTTTACTGAGGATCATCTAACCATTTTCTTCATTCAGTGTGTATCTCAGGTGGATTACGGTTTTGAATCCTTCATATATGGGTTGGTTGAAGTCCATCAATACAGATGTTAGGGTTGTCACTTGTATGTTCTCAAGGGTTCATCAATGGTTTCAATCAAGATCCTGATTTAGAGTTTATTTCCTTGTAATTATCAAAAGACTGGTTCGCTGGTTCTTCCTTTGTACGTTGGACTTTGGATTATGGTTTTGACTTATGTTCATTCTAGATCCTTTCTCTCATAAAGAGACGAGACCATCTTTTAAAGTTACTTCAAGAAGCAAGCAGATTATGGTTGTGCCTTGTTGATGCTATGGTTTCCTTCAATACTTCAAAGTATAATCTTATGAGCTAGGTTCATTAGAGTTCATACTTCAAGCCTTAAACTTCTACAAGATTCCTCAAAGCAGTGCTTTTTTCAAGATGATGTATTTATGGATTGAGTCGAGCTATAGTGTAAAGGAGAAGTTGTGGGACTTAAATTTCAAGATAGCTTAGATTTTGGGACTTGAAGTTATAGGTCGGTCCATAAGATACAAAGTGGTTTGAATGAAATTGAAATTTGTAGTTTATTGCAAAAGCTTGGATCATTTTTCATTTGCAAGACTTTCATTCATGTTCAAGGTCACATATTCATTTAAGTTTCTAAATAAGAGCTAAGATTGGTTCATATGATTTTCTTAGAAAAATCAAAGCTTCAAATAGGAACCAATATTATTCAAGGTTCATTTCAAATTCAAGTGACATTTCAAATTTCACTCATTTTGATCCAAGGTTCTGTACATAAGAAATTTCAAGATTCATCAAAGATTTACTCATTGTTCATCCAAACATCATTCATTACAAGAGAAAACATTACAAACCATACATAAACTCCTAGCCCTAATCTTAAACTTTCATCTTTCAAAACCTAATCTTCAAACTCAATATCATTCCAAGATATCAAACCAGGACAATGCCAGCCCATGAACTTGCTACAAAACAAAGTCTTGAATCCGGATGTCCATCCTACTGTTGTCCATAAAGCCTAAAACTACATATACCTGTCCATAAACCAGCTTCTACAAACCCTTCAAAGCATTCCAAAAACCTGCTGCTACTACTGCCCACAAAACTAGAAAAACAACCCTGCATAAACCAGAAAATGACCTTCTAAAATAGTTCAAAAACCTGCATAAAACCAGTCCAAGAATTCAGCCCCGCTACAAACATGTTGCTGCCCTGCTACAGACATGCATAACCAGTCCAAAACTTGTTGAAACCTGTCCCCAAATAAGTCCAAAAACTTGCTGCAAACTGCTCCAAACCTTGCATGAAAACAGCCAAATAAAAACCTGCACTATAAAGTAAAAAAATAGTATATCAAAAACGAAAAAACCAACTTTGATATTATCCAAAATTTCCCTCTACTCTCACGGTTTTTTCCCTCCCAACATTTTCAATCCTCTCAATATTAAACAACATGTTCACAACAAAGAAAGGGAAGAGATCAGTAGTAAAAAACCTAAAAAAAACTCTGCTTCAAATTCAACCAAGAGATCTCTCTCAAACACACAAAAACCTCTACTACACCTTCTTCAACCATATACCTCAAACATCATATAAACCTTTTGTTTCTTTCCATAACCATACACACAATCTAAAACCAATGCTAAACCACTTCCAACCTCCCTCATCAAACTCTCTGCTTTAACCCCATTGTAAACCTACTACAACCATTGACCTTCACCATCATTCTTCTCAACCTTAACAATACTCTGCTCATAGCTTTTATCATAAATAGAAAATACACCTATGCACTGCTTCATCACGAAGCGTCACCATCATCTCCATTCTCAAACAACACCACCATTTACTGCTTCATCACGAAGCGTCACCATCATCTTCTTCCAAAGCAATTTGACGCCACCACATCCTTCTGATCTTGAGCTCAACACCTCTCTGTCGGCAGCCTCTGTCACGCCATCGACAAGCCCAACCACGCCGCAGTCTTTCGCATCAACTACCGCCCTTCAACCGTTCGTACTCACAGCCGTATCCTCTGCTAAATGCATCAAAGTCACCCACAGTCACGGCCCTCTGGTGTCCTCCAGACGGAAGCATCCCCAAGTGAACCACTGTGAAATCAAAAGCCCTCCTCTGAATCACTCTGATCCAGTAAGTAATACCCATATGTTACTTAGTTTCTTCATGTTTATTTGTCTGTACTGTTGCTCATATGTGATTCTGATTCTCGATTTGGAGTTTGAAAAAGTTGAAGCGTGAAAGTTGAATAGAAAGAGTGGGATTGTGAAACAATGAAAATTAGAGAAAGAGAGAGAGATAGCATGAGAGATCAAAGAGAGAGGCGAGAGGGTTTTTGTTCTTTTCTATTTTCCTTAACATCTTTGTTAATATGAGTATGAGAGAGAAGAGCGATAGATGAGGCATTGAAGCCTCTAGGTTAGTCTAGGGCATAAGAGAGATGGATCCAGGTCTGGCCCGACCCGGTCCATTGCATGTTTTTATTTATTGATTTAAAGCCCTTAGTTTTGTTGGGTCACCTCTAAGCCCAATCTATTTGTTTTTTGTTCTTGTTTTCTTGATGGGAAATATTAACCAATGAGTGAACATGATGCAGTGTTAAAGGCTTTGGGTGAGTGAACTACTGGTCTTGAGTTCAACACTAATAGATAATATTTTTGGTTTTCTTTTACATTCCCCTTTTAGTTATACTTTATTTTTTTTAATTAATATTATTATCCTAATTTGGTTTAATTTCTCTTCATATAAAAACAACAAAAACATGTTTACTTTATTAAAATCATAAAAAATATTTAGAATTTATTTTCTTTATTTTGGTTTGATTGTTGGGTTAGTCTTGATAAAATGTTCCCTTAAGTACTTCATCGAATCAATTAAATTCATGTTGATCATTTTGTGTTGAATTAGACTTTAAGATCAACTTATGCATGATTAGATTTCCCCTAAAAAACTCAACATTAAGTCCACTAATGGCATGACAACATTATGGTAGACTTTCCCTTTAGACTTTTCTTTTGAATTTCATATTTCCTAATTAAAACTAAAACTTCTTCCCTTTATCAAGAAAGCCAAAAACACTTAGTCATTATTAAAACCCATTCCACACTTAACAAAAACACACAACATATTCAAAAATTAAAAGGGCATGTTATCTCCGTTCTACCGTGATACGGGCCGTGCCTATTGCTAGAATGTGTGCGCTAACGTCGCCCACTAAAAAATAACAACAAACCAACATTTTCCAGAAGAACTACACTATTCTGATTCCTCCATGGGATACGTAGGAAAAGGGTTACGAGATCCTCACGAACACACTAATAAAAAACCATTTCATTTCCCTTAGCAAGTATAGTTTTAAATAGAAGCACCCTTAGAAACAAACAATTGAAATGGATCATGTTGAGTATAATGGATGTGACGGGTGCTAATACCTTCCCCTCACATAACTGACTTCCATACCCTCTCTTTTGGTCGTAATACCATCTTATCTATCCTCTTGGGGTTTTCTCGATATTCCCTCTTCCTTTGGGATAAATCAAGTTCGGTGGTGGCTTTATGTTTTTTGTCGGTCGCTTCATAGGGTTGATACAGTCCAGAATGATTTTGTGCCAAACCATAAGCTTATCATGAAAATCCCTACTCTTGTACTCAGTCTTATCAGGAGAGTAATTCTTTAAGATGGATTTGTACATAGTTTCCTTCAAAAACTTAGACTTATTATTTTCTCCATGGACTCTTTTTCCTTCCAGATGGTTCATCCCAAGAAGATCTGCTATAGACTTTTCAGTTGTGATGATACTCTGACTTAGCACATGGGAAACCACATGCAAGTTATCACAATAAGCTTGTTTCCAGAAATATTTCACTAAAGGTTCATACACAGGACCATGAAGCCTCATGAAGTAGTGTTCTCAGCCCTGAGCGTTTAATTCTTTTGTTAGGTCACAAACATTGGAAGAAAGATTGTTGAAATCAACCAGATATTGACGAAGAACAACAAGCAACTCTTGTGGAGGAGAAATACAAGAAACATGAATAAGCATCTTTGTAATATGAGTTTCATCGATGAGGGGTTGAGAGGATGAAACAGTCACCATGTGAGTAGAAGAAATTGGTGGAATGGTTGAAGATGAAGACCCGGAAGTATTTAAAGCTTGTTCTAACTCATTTGGAAATTTAACAGCATCTTCTTGTTGTGCATTCATCATTATTGATGTTGTTGAAGTTGATGAAGTTGTTGACGAAGGTAATGAACTTTGATGAAGAACTTGATGAAAAGTTGAGATAATGAGGGGTTTAGGGTTTCTAGAAAGTGTGGAAGTGAAGTGAGGATGTGTGTGTTTAGTGTATAGTGTTTTTAGAAGAGAGAAAAACTCAAAAACAAAAACAGACATAATAATTAGGAGTAATAAATGAGTGTAATAGTTAAGAATTTAATCAATTCCAAGAAAAATTTCACTACTCATTGCATATAATTAAGTAGAGTGTAATGATTAAGAATAACCAAGGGTTACACGCATTAATCAAGGCATCTAATAAAGTGACATGTTTTAATATCCTCAGAGTCTGGAAAAACAAAAGGTTTCCATCTAATTAGAGACGTTTCTGACCGAAACATCTTCTGATGACTAAGGTTCTGACTAAATAGAAAATACTTTTTGTTTAAAATCATAATCTCATTTCTTCAGACTACGACAAAAAAATATCTGATTCTGATGAAATCTTACTCTGGACAAAAATCCATTTTCAGATGCTTCAAAATGAACTGAAATCTATCTTCAGCTACAATTTTTGTAAAGATATTAGTCCATTGATGCTCTGTATCTATGAATTTTAAATATAAAATCCCTTTCTGAACATAATCTCTAATGAAATGATGCTTTGTTTCTATATGTTTAGTCCTAGAATGTAAAATAGTATTTTTAGTTAAACAGATAGCTGTTTATTTCTTTACCACTTTATTTCTTTATTGTTCTATTGCTTTCTTTTATATATATTGCATTGTACTTTTTCTACTCACATATTTTGGATATGTTGTATATTTTACGATGTTGGGGTGGGTGATTTCATTTGCCAAGTCCTATACCCGGACCAAGTTACACTTTAGATTAGGATGGGCAGTATAGTCATGTTAACTTTGAGGGAGTAATCCTGAAGAAGGAGACATGAGATCACCCACTCAGTGGAAGTCCCCTTGAATGTAGCATTGTTTACCAAGTAATTGGGAAGACATGTTGCTTTCGACTCGGGATCCATAAAATATGAGAGTCGTAGAACCCTTAACCCATCTTGACCTTTTTATGTGTAGTGCGGAGGCTATGACAGAGTAATCCAGAAGTAGTTGTCATGCGATGCTGCACTCAGACGAGTCTTTCCTGTGAATATTACTAATTACTGAGTAATTGGGACATTGGTAATATCCAAAGGAAGAGCGTACACTTTGGGAGTTCCCTGAAACCTTGTTCGGTAGGTGATAAACCCTTAGTACATACCTTATGGGTGGTTACCTTGACTCCATGCTCGTGACGTCAGACCTTTTACTTTCAGTTTATGCAAAGGACTATACAATGGTTATCCAAAATATATGGAGCTGAGATATCATGCCATGACATACCATGACATCATACCATCATGTATATGCATCTCATATCTAAGGAATTCCAAAGACAAGTCTTGTTGGTTGAGCTCTTCAAAAATAAAAATTGTTAAAAGATACTTATGGATAGAAGAGTCTTATGTATATGCATTCATATTATCATGCATTCATTATTACCAACAAAAACTTATCGGGGTCCCTTTTCATCATATTTCAGTGAACAATAAAGACGACTTCCCTACTCCCTACCATACAAGAAGCAACCAGCGAAGACTTATGGATCTCTTCGAATAAAATTATAATGCTCTTCGCCGACATATGGACACCAAGGGCATTCAAATGGAACATCTTATGGAAACCCTTCATGCTGTCATCAAGGGTCAAGAAGAGCTCCATCAGAGTGTTTCCAAGCTTGCCACTGCTGCCCCCCTCCACTTCTACAAATGGAGTGAATAATAATTCAAATGTTGAGATCCCTACGAAAATTCCTCGGAATGATGTTGATGATCATCACGATGTCATTGATCTTGATGAACCCCACACGTATCTCGTTGCTAGATTTGCTGAAACTAAAAAGATGTATCATGCTCTTGAAGAGTGTCTCAAAGCTATGGAAGGTACCAATACTTCAGGATTCAATACTACTGCAATATGCCTCGTGCTAGGGGTAGTTATTCCTCCCAAGTTCTAAGTTCCTGATTTTGAAAAATATAAAGGCACCTCCTGCCCATAGACTAATCTTCGTTCATACTGTCACAAGATGGCAGCTTATGCTGAAAATGAACCGTGGCTCATGCATTTCTTCCAAGATAGCCTGACAGGAGCACCGTTGGACTGGTATATGCAATTAGAGAGAACTTGTGTCAGTACTTGGGGAGAGCTTGCTGACGCCTTTTTGAGACATTACCATTATAATACCTCCATAGCTCCTAGCCTCACACAGCTTCAAGGGATGACATAGAAATACGAAGAGTCTTTTAAAGAGTGCACCCAAAGGTGGCGTGAACTGAATGCAAGGGTCAAACCTGCTCTCCTTGATCGTGAACTGATTGATTTGTTCAGGGTACTCTACGAGGTCCTTATCTCTAACACAGGCTAACTAGTACCTCTACTTCTTTCTCTGATATGGTTATTATTGGACAACATGTTGAAACTTGTATCAAGGTTGGAACAATCCAAGGTATCCCTAACACTACCAACAATAATACTAGCAATGGTAGGAAGCCATTTTCTTGTTTTATCAAGAAGAAAGGGGGTGAGACTAGTGTTGTTGCCATTGAAAAAGGAAAAGCTCCTACATATCCTCAAGTTTGATTTCCTTATTTCCCAACACCTGCTACCGTTCCTAATCAATTTTTTCCTCAAGTGTATGCTACTACAACTCCACCACTTTGGATGGCCCAACAACGGCCTTTCGTTCCTCAACCACAATATCTTCCACAACAATAATTTGCACCAACTATGAATTGTCAACAACAGAATCAGCAACCTCAAGGTCTGAGAGTTCAACAGAGACAAAGAGGGCCCGAAAGGAGATTTGATCCTTTTCCTATTTCACACGCTTACTTTTCCCTCAATTGCTTGCCAATCATTTGGTTCAACTGCATGAACTTGGTCCACCACCAAATCCTCTTCCCAGGGGGTATGATATTAATGGTCATTGTGAATTTCACTCTGGATCCCCAGGCCACACAATTGAGAATTGTAGAGCATTTAAATGTAAAGTTCAAGACCTTCTTGATGCAAAGACCATAAATTTCAACCCTGTTAGTCCCAATATTCAGAATAATCCCATGCCTCCTCACCCAGGGGCAACGATCAATGATATTGAAGAAGGTAGTGAGAAGATTCTGGTAACCAAGGTTGACGAGATCAAGATGTCACTAAGGACTATTAGATAACATTTTTTTGAAGAACGAGGTGCTGTAAAAACTCCATGATTTTTTCTTACTATGTTCTTCTAAACCTGAAGAGTGTGCTAGTTTGAAGACGATTATCCAACAACTAATGGATAGAGGTGTCCTACAGGAAGAGAAGATATTTCTAAAAGAAGAGATTTATGTCTTGGAAATTCCTTATTATCCGAGGAACATCTCGTTAACACAACACACCCCGTTGATGATTCAGGCTCCCGCTACCTGATTAATGATTCAAGCTCCAGTTACCCCCATGATAACTCAAATTCCTATTCCCCCTTTATGTGACAACTCAAAGGCAGTTTCATGGGAGTATGATGTAGTCTATATTCTTGGGAAGAAATATGAGTGTCCCCCGGTGGGTGACAAGAATATTACCAACATCATAGGAACCAATAACATGACTCGTAGTTGCAGGGTCTTTTCTCCTTCACCACTTCCTTCCAAAGAAACCAACAGTGATGCTCTAGCCAAGGCTAGGGGAAAGCAAGTGATTGGTGACCATCCCGAACCTTCTTCAAGTCAAGAAGCAGAGCAGCTTTTGAGGATTCTCAAGTGAAGTAATTACATAGTGGTTTATCAACACAACCAGACGCCGTCCAAGATCTCCATCTTGTCCTTTCTCTTTTGTTCAGAGACTCACCACAATGCCTTATTGAATATTTTGTGTTTAACACATGTTACACAAGACATTTCTGTAGTTCAGTTTGAGGGGATCGTAACCAATATTGTTGTAGGAAATTGTTTGGGTTTTTGTGATGATGAGCTCTAAGTTGAAGGAAGAGCACACAACAAAGCCTTTCAAATTTCCATAAGGTGTTTGGATACGGTTTTATCTCGAGTTTTGTTAGATACAGGTTCTTCTCTCAATGTGATGCCTAAGGCTACTTTGTTTAAGATGAATATGGATGGGGTAATGATAAGGCCTTTCACCCTAAGTGTTCGAGCGTTTGATGGCTCAAGGAGATCTATGGAGGGATAAGTGGACTTTCCTGTTAATATTGGTCCTTACACCTTTTATCTTTCATTCTACGAGTAATACTGTGGGAGAACTGACTTGGTTTTGCATTTTATCACAAATGTTGCGGATAGCAACAGTCTCCACTGACTTTTCTTATATCTAGTAAGGAAAGGGTGAAAATACTAGGAAAGACCTTTGAGATTTTTGAGTTCAGTGGGTAGGTTATGAAAAGGGAAGGTGTTAGCACCCCTTTTATCTGTAGTTATCTACGGGCTCTTAATCGCTAGTTCACTTTTTAAAAATTTCTTTGTGTTGTGTGTTTGAAAAATATTTTGAAAAAAGTTGCCAATTGTAAGGCGAACTTTGTAATGATCCTCGTATATGTGCTCGAAAATGCGTATAAAGTGTTTGTTTTTGAAAATAATTATTGAAAGTGTTTATGGAAAAAGGTTTTATTTTCAAAATCTTTGTGAGAAAGCGATTAATAATGTTCTACCTACTCAAAAGGTATTTCTTGTACTTTCCTTCTCCTTTAGATAATGCTATTATACCATTAGTTAGCAGGAAGCCATATCGTTGGATGTGATGGGACAGACGCGGGTCATCGTACAGTCATCGAAGGTAACTGGTAAGGATGCTTTAGCAGTTTATCATTAAGGGACTAAATCATTTATCGAAGGCAACATCGAAGGGTCATCAAGGGACTATGATCTTTGTTTTCGAGGGACTTTGCTAAAGCGTCCCCACGTTCGAGGGACATGACTGTTTTTTCAGAAGGTAACAAAGGAGGGTTACCCTAAAGGTGTGAGTGTGCGAGTGATTTATTTTGAGTTATGCTTATCTTTGAAATTAGGGTTAGCTATCATTTAATTTTAATCTTTCTATACAGGACCTAATTACTACCAACAATATAGTAAAATAGAAAAGCAGTAAATGTGCAGAAAGTAAAAGCAGAAAATAAAGCCCTAGACTATTACAATGCTTTGGGAGAGGTACATAGGTAAGAGAATGTAGGAAAGTAAACCCTAATTATTATTACATCCCTGGAAACAGTCAAATAATTGGAAAAAATACGAGAATATTAAACTACGTGAAAAAATGTAAGAATAGGAAAAAGAAAACTAAAGCGTTTTTGGTTATTTTTGATGAAAAGGTTTTTGACTATTAATTAAATAAACCTAAAAGTCTAACTAATTTTGATTAGAACAAAAAATTGATTAATTAAATTAAAAACCTAAAAACCTAATTGGACTAGGGTTTTAAAAAAATATTTTGAAAAATAATTAGGTTTGTTTAAAAAAGATTTATGGTTCATGAATTTTAGGGTTTTTAAGTGAAATTAAAGGAAAATGAGAGAAAAGAGTAAGAAGCATAAAAAACCACCGAATTTCCAGGGGTGGGTGTTGAACCCACACCCTTAGCTTCTCCATCCAACGTGTTCACCACTAGGCCAAGCGCGCTCTTGTGTCAAGGAATGGAAGCTAACGCACTTAGTAATCTTCAAAACATAAAATTATGAGAAAAAAACCAAAAAATGCAAAAATAAGGTGTAATACGGTGGGAGAACTGACTTGGTTGTTTTGCGTGTTATCGCAATTGTTGCGGATAGCAAGAGTCGCCACCTACTTTTCTTTTATCCAATAAGGAAAGGGTGAAAAGAACAGGAAAGACCTTTGACATATTTTCTTGAGTTCGGGGGTAGATTATGAAAAGGGAAGGTGTTAGCACCCTTTTCATCCATAGCTATCTATGGGCTCTTAGTTGCTTGCTAGATCACTTTTGAAATTTCTTTGTTTGAAATGTGTTTGTGGTGAGTTTTGAAAGTATTTTTGAAAAGCGCCTTCGTTTAGGAAAACTTTGTAATGATTCTCGTCTCTATAAGAATACATACAAAGTGTTGTACTTTTGAAAATATTTCATGTTTTAAAAGTGTTTGGTGTGTTTGAAAAGATGTTTGTATTTTTTTTTTTGAAGATGGATTGTGAGCAAGCAACTAAGAACGTTCTACTTACTCAAAATTATTTTTGTTCATTTCTCTCTTCCTTTGACATTACCATCTTACCATTGATTGATAAGAAGCTCTATCTTTGGATTTGAAGGGACGGGCGTGGCTCATCGTATAGTCATGAATAGCAATGATGTGAGATATCTTAGCATTTCTATCAAGGTACTAAGATCATTTATAAGGCAATATTTGAAGCGTCATCGAGGGACTATGATCATGTATTTTTTTATTGGTTTTGCTAACACATCTCACATGCATAACATGACCATTTTTTATAAGGAAACAAGTGGAGTTAACCCTAGAGGTGCAAGTGTACAAGTGTTTGTATTTCATGCTTGATTTATCTTGAATTAGGGTTTTCTAAGTATTGATTTTATTTTTCCATACAAACCCTAATTTACTAGCATTGATATGAAAGCGATAAACTGCAGAAAGTAAATTTACTACGCTATTACATCATTTGGGGAGGGGGATACAAATTTACAAATGGATATTGCAAGAAATTAAACCCTAATTATCTATTACAACAATATTGAATTTGTACAAGAAATAATATGAATATTGTAACGCCCTTTAATTTAATTAATTATTTAATTAAATTAATTACGGATTAATGGTTGAAATGTTGTTGAAATTTTTGAAGTTTCGAGATGTTGAGAATTATTGGTATGAACTATTGGATTATTATTAATTAATTAATTAGTTGATTAATAATTTATTATAATGTAGAATTAAGAGGAATATATGTATACAATGTTGGACTTAAGCTATTGGTTAGAAGTAGTAAAGTGAGGGGTGTAGGTTAGGCCCAATAGGATTGATATATAAGGAGAAGCTAACACAAGGATTTGTTTTAGTTGTAGAATAATGATTTTTGTACGCTGACCGATAGAGCTATGCGGACGAGGAGCAAGCTTCCCGGTGTCGAGTACAGCGAATCAAGGATTACGGCCGAAGCTCTGGTTGAGCGACCTTCAATCCAGGTAAGGTGGGGTTCTAACCTTATAATGGGATTTATGATGTTTTTTATGGAGAATTAGTTGTAATTGTGATTATTGCCCATGATGTTGCTGAACCAGTTAAGGGAAGATGCTCATTTTGTTATGTTATGGATGTCTTGTGTTGTTTGCATGATTGCTCGATAGAATCGATGAGTAGGTTAGTGTAGATTATTTCCTGTTGTTGTGGTCGTTAGGTTGTTGTGGTCGTTATGATGATGTGGTCGTTACGATGTTGTAGTGGTTCAAGCAGTTGGCAGGAAGTTAGGAATTATTAGTCTGTCTTGTATGTTGATGAATCAGGATGGTCGTTAGGTTATTGTAGTGGTCGTTATGATAATGATTTGCGCCTGGTTCATACCAGGATGGGATGTTCCCTTCGAGGCTTGGTTTGGTTCATTCTCGATGATGAGTTTGTTCCCTCTTTTGTTTCGGTTCACTCTTAATGATGAGTTTTTTCCACTTGCTCATTTTTCTACGCGCTTATCTTTTTGTACTTTTTGTACCTACTTTCTTCACTTTTCCATGCTTCCTTAGGACTTGTGCATTATTCTCAACGGTGAGTTTATTCCGAATAGCAATTATGATGGTTCTTTCTCAGATGAGTTGGTTCCTAGTAAACCTTGGTACGAACCTTAAGGTTATCTTTGTATGATAATGCTAGGCTAGAAATAGGTTATTCCCCCATAAACTCTTCCTTTTTCCCCACTTTGCATGTGCATAAAATACACCCTTTCTTGGAAAATCTTTGAAACACCTCTAATAAAGTCAAAACCCTTTCGCAAAGGTAAAAGACACAAACAGTTTCGAACTTCTTTTTTCTTGCCTTTTGGCTTTTCAATTTCAAACTTGATGTGTTATTGTCCCTCTATGCAAAACAATGTGTAATTCCCCAAGGGTCGGGTTGCACTTTGTCTACTTGCTACAAGTCATGACTAAAGCATTATTCGCCTCCAAACATTTTTTGAGCACATTAATTCCTTTCTACTCCAGATACGTAAGTCTCCAATGGTCCAGCTGCAGGTAGAATGCGAAATTGATGTCGTTCCATAAAATTACAAACCTACAAAAACTATAGATCCAAACTACGATTGCTCTGATTTCTTAAAAAGGATACGTATGCGGAGGATTTTGTGGGTTATAATCAATCACAATTTGTAAATCCTTCTTTCTTTTCCCCACACTTTTCTTCTTTCTTTTGCATGCATACCTTGTACATCTTATATATAGATTCTTACAAACTCTTTAGCTAAACAACAATAGTGGATACTGTAGAGTACTACGGGCGTGTGGGGTGCTAATACCTTCCCCTCATGTAACCAACTCCCTTACCCAATTTCTTGGTCGAAAGGCCGTGATTTCTTACTTTCAGGTTTTCTTTGAGATTTCCCTTTCTCCTTCGTGAGATAAATAGATGTTTAGTGGTGGCATCATTGATTTTTATCCAATGAGTTTTGTCCAGTTCCTTCAGCTCGCGACTTCACTGGGGAAAGATTGACCTATTGCTGGTCCATCCCGGAGTCAATCCTAGCCCTTGTTTGTTTATTGCTTTGGGTGTTTATTTATTTCCATTTATTTACAGCTTTATATATACAATGCTTGCATATGGTTTTGCATGCATTTTATCGCTTTCCATATTTTTCTATTGTGCTCGATTTATGTTCTTTGATGGGTAGGTGTTACAAGAGGTAAAATACCCAGTACCCAGGCCAGAGTGTGTGCCATTACAAATAATAGGAATAGAGTGGAAAGTTATGATGGATGATAGGCGTATGCCTTGTCGCCCTCCGATCATGAAAGCCACATTCAGTAAGGTTCAGTGAGGTATTATCAGCATCACGAATGTGCATGATGATAATACTTTCAGGTGACCAATGATTGGATTACCCATAACCTACCTTGACCTAGTTATACCCCGAGTGGGCGGGATGGTTTATTTTCACAAGTACATGTTGGTTACTATGTCTATTTGGTGACCATTATGATCTTGTTCGTGACTATGTGGCCCTCAGATTTACGAGGGTTTCTGGTTATGTTCTGAAAATTTGATCTTGATTTTATTGGTGTGTTCAAGAGACTGTATAGCACAGCAGCAGTGTCATGCAATCCTTGATCCCATGACCGTTGCACTTGCATCCTAGCATATTTATTTTTCCAAAAGAAATGCAAATAATAAATATCTAACTATGATGTGCATGACCATTCCAGGGTGTTTCAAGAGTTTTGTCTTTGCCAAATGGATGACACCAGTGATAACAGCAAGGAAGCCATCAGGCATACCTATGGTTACAAGTTCTCTAGTTCCCAAGCCTCACTTCTTAAGGGGTTGAGTACACTGCTTGTTGATGATAATTTACGCGAGTTCATTAGAGTTTATAGAAGTTTGTTGCAGTTACTCGATGTTGATGTCGACTAAAAGGCTTTGGTGACACTCTTACAGTTATATGATTCAAGATTGAGATGTTTTTCATTTCAAGATTATCAATTAGCTTCTAATCTGGAAGAATACACCCATCTGTTGCGTTTGGAAGTTAATAATCATATGCCGTTTGTTTGTACCCCTGAGAAGGTAAAGGAGAGTTTCATTGTCGGTGCTCTTTATTTGAGCTTGAAGGAAGTAAAGGACAATTAGAAGCTGAATAAGGATATTTATGGTTTTGACTTGGCTTTCTTGAAGAGAAAGGATCAAGACATCACTGATAATAAGAAATGGGTCGCTTTCAACACACATCTAGCCTTCATGATCTACGGTCTAATCCTTTTTTCTGAATAAGAAGGAGTTTATTGATCTAGCTGCCATTTGTGTCTTCATGACCAAAAACACGATGCCAATATTGTTATCAGATACTTATTATGCTATCCATTCAAGGCGTACGAAAAAGGGGATTGTTAACATCTGTGTACCAATGTTGTATTATTGGTTCATGCTTCATCTTCCTAAGAACGATCTGTTTAGGGATACTAGGAACTCTCTGCAATGGGGAGAGAGGATGGTTGCACTCACTTCCCATGACATCCATTGGTGTTTTCTCTCAGATGGAGGTCCATATGTCATTATTCGCTATGGGAAATTTCCTAATGTAGCTCTCATAGGAACTCGAGGGTGTATCAACTATAACCCTGTTCTAGCATTCCGACAATTGGGATACATCATGATTAATCGAACCAATGATTTGGAGATTGAAGAGATGTCGTATTTCGAGAAGGGAGCGAATCCATAATTGCTACTAGAAATAAATAAAGCATGGACACAAATTTGTAGGAGAACCAAAGAGTCCATGGGAAGAAAACTTTCTCTTTCCAGACCTCTTTATGCCGAGTGGGTCAAACACAGAGTTAAGAATATTTTTTTGCCTTTCAAAAGGAGAGCTCCGTTATGCGACCAACCACTGGTTATCTTGTAAGCATCAGTGCCTACTGAAGAGTATCATCTGGTTCGAGTTGAGAACATAGAACTTCGTCAGAAATATTAGGAGTTGAACATGAAATTTTTGCGGGCAGAGCAAACAAGTTGGATTTGGTTTATAAGCTCAAGAAGACTAGTGAGGGGATTCTTGAGGTCAGGAGAGCTAAGAAACAGCCTGGAGTACAAGAGGATGCCTTTGTTTTCGAAGAGGTTCACAGAAGAGTTGTCAAGGACACCGAGAAGAGTCAGCAAGAATGTGTGATGCTTCAAGCAAATGAATTTAAATACAAAGAAAATCAAAGATCTAAAAAGACAACTGATAAGTTCTAGATCAGACCAAGCTTAGATGGAAGAGGCAGAAAGTGCTCTCGTGCCAGTTCTACCACAGGAATGTAAGGAATGCGACGTGTTTATCGTTGAATTCCAGGACCTCCATAAGGCTTTGTACAAGAACTATATTGTCATCAAAAGCTTTGTGGAATGACAAGATTGGGAAAAGACCAAATAATTGTTTGAGGAAACTAAAAATTGGTGCGCGGGATATTTCGGGCGTTTAGGGACGTTATTTAGTGCAGGGATAAAAAATCCTCCTGTTTGATTATTGTACTTCCTTTCACTTTTGTGATCATCACAAAACTTGTTGGTCGGGGTCCTTTATATCTCACGATGTTTCTCGCTGTTTGTTTGTATGATCTCTTGAATTTGAAGTTTTCCGTTTAATGAAACACTATTTTGGTTATACCTCTCGTGCCTGCCACTTTATTTTTGTTATCCTGGATTGTTATTTCAAATGGCCTAACAATATTATGGAATACCTTGGGAATGATTAACATGTCATGCATATCATAACATATCATACATTACAGGTTTTTCAGGCCAGAATTCTTATCTTGTTTCTTGTCTTATTTAGAAGAAATTGCAAATGTAGTCTCTCATCAGCATTATACTAGAAGCAACTTTCCATGTCAAATGGAACTTGTACAAGCAGAGCTTGCAGAAGTCAGGGCTTAGATGGCTACCCAAATGACTCAGTTCATGGAGTCCATCACCAACATGATCCACAAACAGCAATAGTTGAGGCCTCTTGTGGAGAGACCTCGTGTTGAAGTGGAACGTCCAGAATTCGAAGACTTCTCAATGGGCCAACAGTTTCCCCAGTTGATTGTGAACTTGAATGTTAATGGCCACGCTCTTGACCAGGGTATGCAATTCAATCGGGGCCGTTTTCCGCTGATTCCTCCACCTTATTTCCTTGATGGTAATCCTCGTGGACAAGATCTAAATATGGGTTTTCTTGATGACATGTTGTCTATGCATGGTAGTGAGGCTAATTCCTTGAGTGATGATCAGAAATTCTGTTTGCTTGAGGAATGTTTGAAGGTTGTCGAAGGATTAAAGATGTTTGGTATGGATATCAATGATTTGGGTCTGGTGCCTGGGGTGAGGGTTCCCCCAAAATTTAAAGTTCTGATTTTTGACAAGTATATTGGTGTCACTTGCCCCAAAACACATGTCAAATCCTACTACAGGAAGATGTATGTGTACTTAGAAGATGAGAGGTTGTTGATGCATTTCTCCCAGGACAACTTGTATGGGGCACCTTTGGAATGGTACATGTAGTTAGAGAGTTCTCGTATCACACACTGGAGAGATTTGGTGGATGTTTCCTTAAACAGTATCAATTTAATGTTGATCTAGCGTCAAATAGGACTCAATTTAAGGGTTTGACACAAAAGCCCAGAGAAAGTTTTAAAGAATATGCCCAGAAGTGGCATGAACTTGCTGCTAGGGTTCAACAACCTATGATGGAGTGGGAGATGATTGATCTTTTCACCAATAATCTTCAAGACCATTATTACGTAGCTTGCAGTTCGTCTGCTAGCTTTGATGAGATGGTAACTGTTGTTGAGGTATAGAAAGTGGATTTAAGTTCAGGAAGATCCAGCCTGTTAATACTGGTGCTTCTACTAGTGGTGGTGGTTAGAAAGTTTGGCAGTTACCCTAAGAAGAAAGAAGGGGAGACCAGTGTTGTGTATGGTCAAAGGGACCGGAGAAAAGAGGAACGATATGTCAATGTTGTAACTATCTTTGTTTCTCAGCCAACACCTTAGCAATAATTTTAGGGCCGGTCTCAAAGGCATCAGAATTCGCCTAGGAAATCGAGAAAGTTTGATCGCGTACCAATGCCTTATTTTGGAATACTCCAGCATCTTCTTGATAACAAGTTGGTCGAGAAAAGGGCTATGCCTACTTATATTGGGAAAATCCCTCACAATTATGCTGCCAATGCTAGATGTGAATTCAATTCTGGAGGAGTGGGGCACATGGTGAAAAACTGTTTGGAGTTGAAGTATAAGGTGCAAGATTTTTATAGATACAAAGGCCATTCAGGGCCTAATATTATCCAGAATCTGATTCCTCCTAATGCTGGTGAAACCGTCAGTGTTATCTCTGAAGTTAAGGATGTTGATTTAGTTTTGGATGTGAGTAGGGTGGTTACTCCGTTTCCTTTTGTTAAAGAACATATGCTCAAGAGAGGTGTTTACCCAAGATGCAATTCAAACTGTTTTGATTGTGGGTTTCAACCTGAGGGTTGTTCCAAGTTAAAAGCGGGTATTCATAAATTGATTAATGAAGGCGAGCTTCGTTTTGATAATATTTTCAAAGAGAGGAAGAAGCCAAAAACATCCATGTCGTCTTTGAAAGATGCTCAAGCTTTGGTTGAAGCAGGTAGCCCCGAAGGCTGGGGAAGTTTAGTGGAGGCTATCCTAAAGTTTAACAAGTTTGGTTTGGGTTTCAAGCCCGGTAATCAAGGTGTGGCTCCCTGAGCTCCAAGTGTATCGACTCCCATAAGGTTTGCCAGCACTGGCATCGTTGAGATGGGAAGGTCAATGTGGTTGAAGATATCGACAGTGATTTTGATATTGATAATTGGATTCGACCAAGTGTTCCTGGGGTTGAGCTGAACAAATAGACTTCTGAGGATTCTATTCTGGTTACATTTGTCAAAGAGTAATTTTCTTTTATGTTCTTATCATACAATAATTCTTGCGCTATACCCAAGGAGTTAGTGAATCATATGTAAGGCCCCCATATTTTCATTTACAATCTTTATCATGAAATAAAGGAGGCCTTTTTTTCATTTAAATATTTTTCTCTCTGTCTTTCCTTTTATATTCTTGAAAACGTATAAAATGGAAATACATTTTATTTTCATTTTTATCATCCCGTGTCTAAAAGAAACATAAAATCGATCTTGCAGATTTAATCCCATTGTCATAACGGAGCCCTTCGATAATATTTTTTCTATAACTCATTATGATTTTGATAATCTGATCAACCAAGTCAAATAAGAAGACGAGGAATATTATGAACTCCCTGGAGAGTTAGTCATATTGTTAAAGCAAGAGGAAAGAATCATTCAACCGCATGAAGAGCCGATTAAGGTAGTGAACTTGGGAAACGAAGATGCCAAGAGAGAAGTCAAGATAGGGTTTATGTTGGAAGACAATGTAAAGCAAAGGTTGCTTTGTATGCTTCGAGAGTATTCAAACATCTTTTCTTGGTGTTACAGAAATATGCTCGGGTTAGATATCGATATTGTGGTGCATAAGTTTCCTTTGAAAGAAGGATGTCCTCCGGTGAAACAGAAGCTTTGAAGAACTCACCTTGAGACATCTAAAAATATTAAGGAGGAAGTGCAGAAACAACTTGATGCAGAGTTTCTGGGTGTGATCTCCTATCCGCCGTGGATTGAAAATATGTGCCTAAGAAGGATGGCAAGGTCAGAATGTGCGTTGATTATTGGGATTTGAATAGAATAAGTCTAAAATATGATTTCCCGCTTCCACATATTGATGTTCTAGTTGATAATACAGCTCATGCCAAAGTATTTTCATTCATGGATGGTTTCTCTAGTTACAATTAGATTAATATCGCACCATAGGACATGGCAAAGACTATGTTCATTACCCCGTGGAGGACTTTCTGTTATAAGGTGATGCCCTATGGTTTGAAGAATGCTGGGGAAACCTATCAGCATACGATGGTGTCTCTTTTCTATGATATGATTCAGAAAGAGATCGAGGTGTATGTCTATGACATGATCTCGACATCCAAAAACGTAGAGGAGCACCTTGTTCACCTACATAAATTGTTTGAAAGGCTGAGGAAATTCAGGTTGATGTTGAATCCCAACAAGTTCATCATCGAGGTGAGGTCTAGAAAGTTGCTAGGCTTTATTGTAAGTGAAAGAGGTATCGAGATTGATCCTTCCAAAATAAAAGCAATACAAGAAATTCCTGAATCGAGAACTGAAAAAGAAGTTTGTGGCTTTCTTGGGAGATTGAACTATATTTCTAGATTTATCTCTCATCTTACAACCATGTGTGACCCTATCTTCAAGTTATTGAGGAAAGATCAAGTAGTCGGGCGGAATGATAATTTCCAGGTGGCATTTGATAAAATAAAAAAATATCTGCAGGAACCTACGATCCCCATGACTCCAGTGGAGGGGAAGCCATTAATCATGTACCTAACGGTGCTCGAAAGCTCCATGGGTTGTGTTCTAGGTCAGCTTGATGAGACCAGAAAGAAAAAACAAACAATCTATTACCAAAGCAAGAAATTCACTAAATGTGAGTCAAGGTACACATTGCTCGAGAAAACTTATTGTGCATTGGCTTAGGCTGCTAAGTGCCTAAGACAATATATGTTGACGCATACCACCTACTTGGTATCCAAAATGGATCCTATCAAGTATGTTTTCAAAAATCCAACTTTTACAGGCTGAGTGGCTAGGTGGAAGATGATTTTGACTTAATAATATATCCAGTACACTACTCAGAAAGCCATCATGGGTAGTGTGTTGGCTGATTATCTAGCTCAACAACCCATAGATGATTATCAAACAATGAGGTTTGAATTTCTAAACAAAGACATCATGTATATCAGGGATTGCAACATTCATGGCCCATAGGAAGGACCCGAACCAGGCTCCCTATAAATGCTTGTGTTTGATGGTGCCTCGAATGCATTGGGAAATGGTGTCGGGGCCGTTATTACCTCTCCCATAGGTTTTCATATCTCGTTCACCTCTAGAATTTGTTTTTACTGTACCAACAACATGGAGGAATACAAAGCTTACATATATGGTATTGAAGCTGCAAATGATTTACGAATCAAGCGCTTGAAAGTTTTTATGGATTCCAATCTCGTTATCAGTCAGGTTAATAGAGATTGGGAAACTCGACATCAGAATTTGATCCCGTATCGAGAACATGTCATGAAATTGATTCCTTACTTCGAGGAAATTACATTCGAGCATATCTCTAGAGAAGAGAACAATTTGGTCGATGCTTTAGCCACTTTGGCCTCTATGTTCAAAGTCAGGTGGGATAATGAAGCACCCTCAATCATAATCAGAAGGATAGATGAACCGACATTTTGTTATGAGACTGGGGGGGATCTAGATGGCAAGCCATGGTTCCACGATATCAATAGGTATCTTGAAACTCAGGAGTATCCTAAAGAAGCATCAATTACTGACAAGAAGTTATTGAGAATATATTCTGCCAAGTTCTTCCTCAGCAATTGTGTGTTATACAAAAGAAACCATGATGGTTTGTTGTTGAGATGTGTTGATAAGAATGAAGCGGCCAAAATCATTGAAGAAATGCACAAAGGTTCCTTCAGGTCACATTCTAGTTGGCACACTATGGCCAAGAAGATCTTGCAAGCTGGCTACTATTGGTTCACCATGGAAAATGATTGTTACAACCACGCCTAAATCTTCTATAAGTGTCAGGTGTATGCTGATAAAGTGCATGTACCACCGGTATCGTTGAATGTTTTGACTTCTCTATGGTCATTTGTAATGTGGGGCATCGATATAATTGGAAAGATCGAGCCGAGTACATCTAATGGTCATTGTTTTATTTTGGTTGCTATTGACTACTTCACCAAGTGGGTCGAAGTTGCATCATATGAAAATGTTACCAAGCAAGTGGTGACTCGGTTTATCAAGCACAATATCATCTATCGCTACAGAGTGCCTGAAAAGATCATTACTGATAATGGATCAAATCTGAATAACAAAATGATGAAAGAGCTTTGTCGGTCCTTCAAAATCAAGCATCATAACTCTTCTTCATATCGACCGAAGATGAATGGCGTTGTTGAAGCGGCCAATAAGAATATTAAGAAGATTGTGTAGAAGATGGTAGTGACCTATAGGGATTGGAATGAGATGCTTCCTTTCGCTTTACATGGTTATCATACCACATCTCGTACTTCGACTGGGGCAACCCCATTTTCACTTGTTTATGGAATGGAAGCAGTTTTCCCTGTGGAAGTGGAGATTCCTTCATTAAGGATTATGAGAGAGGAAAAACTTGATGAGGATGATTGGATTCAGAATCGGCTAGATTAGTCGAACCTCATTGACAAGAAAAGGCTTGCGATTGTTTGTCATAGTCAGGTGTACCAGAATAGGATGAAGAAATCATATGATAGAAGGGTTCGGCCTCAGTACTATAAGGCTGGTGACCTCGTGTTGAAAAGTATAATTCTTCCTCAAGGTGATCCCAAGGGAAAGTGGAATCCCAATTATGAACGGCCATTCATCGTAAAGAAGGTTTTATCTGAAGGTGTCATGATGCTTATGATGATGTATGGTGAAGACTTCCAACTCCCTGTGAACGCGGACATAGTCAAAAAGTACTTCACATAAAAAGACCCGTTGAGTTGACTGGCTCAGGAAAAAAAGGGCGATCCCGATGAACCATAAAAAAAAGGTTCGGGCAAAATTTAGGGATAAAAAGGAAAAGAATGAAAAAGAAAATAAGTACAACAACTAAGTTGAAAACCCGAAAGGGCTACTTAGGAAAAAAAGGGTATCCCGGTGGATTGAAAACCCGAAAGGGAGATCCGGGAAAAAGAGGGATTAAAGCAAATGACTTCGTCCAGCATCAGATCTTTGATTGTGGTTCTATAGTTTATAATTCTGAAGGAGGGGAATCGATTCAATTGTCTGGAAAGAGAAACAAGGTGATGAGAAATTGAGGTTATAAGGGTGATAGCTAGATCGAAACCTGGAGGGAATCTGTTGTCGCATTTCCATGCGCCTGTTGCTCTTTGAACTCAATTTGTTGTTTTGTAATTACCTCTTTCTAGGAATTGTACCTTAATGTACTTGCCTATTTACAAGCCCATTTTTTTAATTAATAAAAGTGTCTTTTGTTAAAAAGCTTATTTTTATATTTTGTTATTTTTCTTTCATTAAAGACGTCCAATTTTTGATAAATATTGCATCTAAAAATTGGGGGCCTTACATATGGTAGGATGTATTTGAAAGTTGCTTCAGAAACTTGTGTACCCAGTTGAGAGACAAAGTCGTCATGCTATACCTGGGGCATTTTGTGTTTCTCTGTCATACAGGTTTGTTGGTGCGCATCTTGAAGTAGACATATCCCCAGTGAGGTTGTTCTTCTTTGGGTCAATAAAAACGGGTTGGTGATCCCTAGTAGAGCCTATCGCAAGTTTGATTTATCTTCGATGAAGTGTCATGAATCCCCAAGTGAAGGTTTTCTCCCGCAAGTTAGGCGTCGGTAAAATCTTTTCGGAATCCGCAGTGCTCTCCCAATGAATTGCCTTATTCCTCAGTGAGCTTTTTATTTAGAGATGAATGGTTTTAGGAGGTCTGGCAGAGGTATGTGATTTCCTTGTGAAGATCGTGGTTTGTTCCTCAGCAATGTCTGACTTTCCATGTGAAGTATTTCCTATGATAGGAGAGTCTCTCTGGTTCTCCATTATGGCTAAATACGAAGTATGTTTTTATCCCCAGTTTGGTCTCGTTGGTGGGAACAACTTTCTTGTTTTGGGGATGCACATATGTATATGATAATGCAACATAAGCCAAAATAAAGTCGAAATGAAGAGGGTAAATTTTGGGGTACAAAAACTTCCATATTCAAACTTCTTAAACCTGGAGCGAGATTGGCAATGACGGCCTCTCGAGCGATAAGGTGGAAGGAGATTAAATAATAAAATAAACTCAAAAATTTTCACTCTGAATTGAGACGATTACACACATTAACACGAGGTATGATATCGATGATTTCTTGGTACTAGACCAAAGAAACATGTATAAATGGGAGATAAAAACTAAAAAGATCGAGGAACTTGATCCACAAATGTTAGTAATGACTAGACTTCAAAAAATGTCTGAACACTACATTCTAATATAAAGTACGTGAGTAACAACTCGACTCCATAGAATTCCAGAATGCTGCATTTTGAGGAAGGAAAGTAACGACATAAAAGTTCCAGTAACAACTAGACTTCAAAGAAAGCCAGAATGCTGTATTCTGAGAAAGGTGATAAAGACCGAAAGATGCTAGTAACAACTAGACTTTACAGAATTCCAGAAAGCTACATTCCGAAAAAGGTAAGGACCAAAAGATGTTATTAACAACTAGATTTCACATAATGCCATAACGCTGCATTCTGAGAAAGAAACGACCTTACAAGGGAAGACTAGTAACAACCAAACTTCACCAAACACCAGTAATAACTGGTCTCGATCAAACTGGAACAGTGCCTTTCAAAACCAAAACCCTTTGGCACGTTAATTACAACACCGGGGAACAAAGTGAAGGTACGAGTAACGACTCGACCTTAGGAATACTTTAAAGAATGTGTCAACCTAGATCACAAACCAAAACCAAGAGTAACGACTCATGCTTTAAAAGTAACTAGTAATAGCTAGACCTTAATGAGTACTCCTTAGGATAAAAATAACGATTGGATCCTCGAAATAAGGCGAACACCTGGCGATCTCAAACTTGGAATAAGCAGTAACAACTGACCCAAACCAAGGAATTACAGAGGCAAACTGAGACAAATATTAATCTGCCTCGGTAGAACCTGGTAATAACTAGACTCAACCAATAAGAAATGAATGCTAGAACATTGTACTAAAAAATCAGGTGACAAGTCACGAACTTGACCTTGGTAGGAATGGTATCTACCAACCCACGAAGTTGTGCTAGGGAGGATCTAACAGCAACAAGGAAAAAACGAGTAACGACTCGATAGGGGAAGACAAGTAACAACTAGACTCTTCAGAATACCAGAATAATGTATTCTGACAAGATATACGAGTAAGGACTCGACATCAAAGGTGTTGATCAAGACCATACCAAAAGAAGCATTATACCAGGACAGAACTGGGTCGTAACAATTCCAATGAGTAACAACTCAAAAAAGGACGACATCAAACAAGGACTAGAAATGCTTAGACCAAAAACGGAGGATAGATCATTGACGAATGAACGCGATCCACGAGAACCTTCACAGAGATAAGGAAATTCCCTTAGGAAAGAGGCAAGAAGTGGACCGACTTACACGAAGTAAGGGGACAACCAGGGGGTATCTGTTTAGCCAAAGGAAACACTGGGGAAACATCTAAACCCAGAAACAAAAGCATTCAGGAAAAGTGAGCGTTTAAACCCGAGACCACCGGGAGCAAGTCGGTAAATTTGGCTTATACTACAATGCATGTTTGAGTTTCTTTTCCTTATGGAGTAATGTTCCCGAAGAAAATGGAAACACTACACATTTGGGGATGCAATGGGATGATGCATGTTTAAATGTTCCACTAGGGAACAATAAATGAAAAGATAACAGCCACAGGTCGTCGGCCTTGCAATAATTGTAAACTGCCACTGGGGAGAGAAACCAAAACATTTACTCTACAAGAAAGTTATTCCCACCAACGAGACCAAACTGGGGATAAAAACATACTTCGGCTTCATCCATAATGGAGAACCGGAGAGAATCCACTATCATAGGAAATCCTTCACATGGAAAGTCAGACATTGTTGAGGAACAACCCACGATCTTCACAAGGAAATCACATACCTATGTCAGGCCTCTCAAAACCATTCATCTTTAAAGAAAAAGCCCACTGAGGAATAAGGCAAATCATTGGGAGAGCACTGCGGATTCCGAAAAGATTTTACCAACGCCGACCTTACGGGAGAAAACCTTCACTTGGGGATACATGACACTTCATCGAAGATAAATCAAACTTGCGATAGGCCCTACTGGGGATCACCAACCCGTTTTGATTGACCAAAAGAAGAAGAACCTCACTGGGGATATGTGTGATCAGTGGAAATAGAACTGACTGTTTTTTAAGCTGGTTCGCGAAATGTCGCGGTAAGCAAGAGTCGCCACCGTCTTTTATTTTCTCCAACAAGGAAAGGACAAAAGCACAGCAAAATTCCTTTTCGAGATGTTTCTCGGTTCGGGAGGTAGATTATAGAAAGGGAAGGTGTTAGCACCCTTTCTATCCGTGGTTATCCACGGGCTCTTAGGTACTTGCTCACTATGTTTTAAAAATATTTTGCTTTTCTTGTGTTTGTGGGTTTTGAAAAAGTTTCGTTTTGAAAACTTCTAGGTAACTCTTGTATCAGTCCTCAAGAGTGTATGAAGTATTTTTTTGAAAACTTTTTGAAAGTGTAAGTGCGAAAAGTTATTTTTTTTGTTTTTGAAAGAGAAAGTACCCAGGAGAAATCTACCTACTCTAAGGAATTAAGTTGTGTAAGAGTCCTTTAGACAGTACTATCCCACTATTGAGAAGTAGGTAGCACCGTCGTTGGAGTTATTCGGGTCAATTCGATTATCAGGACAATGTTGTCACCAAAGCAATGGTAGGACACCTTAGCGGTAACCCTAATGTCCTAGATCCTTTTTAACTGAGGCAACCGTTTTGAGGCAACTGGATCTTTGAACAGGAGGGCGATCTCTAAAAACACCCTATACTTGATGACCACGTCGAGGCAACCAGTGAGGCGTACCCTAGGAGTGGCATGTGCATGTGTGTCAGGTTCAGTTAAGATTATTTTGTACATGTTATTTGTGAGCTACGGATTGATTTTATTTGTCATACAAGTCTTGTCATGCATAATTAACAGTTTAATAATTTGCGGGAAATAAAGTGCGGAAAGTTAAATCTACGCTATTACAAGGCGCGGGTCTATACATCGCCAAAAACAAAACCCGTTTGGAAAATAAATGCGAGAAAAGTAAAGAAAGCAGTAAAAGACTAATTAACTATTACATTTCCGGAACAGATACATACATATAATGAATTAAAATAAACATGCGCGCGAAAGATTGAATCGGGACGTCCTTGGGGTTTTGACCCTTTTTTTGAGAAAAGAATTGAATTTGTCCTTTTTTTTTGCAATTAATGAAATATTAAACCTAATAACTAATTAATTAATTATTTACAAGAAAAAGTATTTTTGTGGTTTTATGTTTTTAATGAAATAAAATAAAAAAAGAAATTAAAAGTGTCAAAAGAAAACCCTAAGTCTAATTCATTTTTATTTATTGTAAAAAAAAAATTAAATTACACCTAATTAAACTAAATTAATTTAAATTAGTGTTTATTTACAAAATAATTAAACTAAAGTGGAATTAATAATAATAAATAAAATATTTACATTTTTAATTTTTTTGAATTTTTATTGTGAAAAATGTCAATTAATTTGCTGGTTAGTAATTAATTAAAAAAATAATAAAAAAATAAATAAAGCAATTGAATGAAAGAAAATAAAAAAATAAAAATGCAAACCCAGGGGGGTTTGGGCCAGATTTGAAGGTGTATTTGGAATTCCTTGGCCCAATCAATATTCCAGCCTGTTTGACTTCTGGAATCAGCTATGCGTATGGTTGACTGAGGATCATGATGTTCCTTCCCTTGTGACCTTTGGATTGCTGCCTTGAGACACTTGGCACCTGGATGTCTGGGATGTATGGTGGACCGACCTTTGGGAATCTGCACGTGAACATGTAAGAAAAAATATGAACAAGCGTTTGGGGGACCTGGGAATCGAACCCAGGTCCCAATGATTCACAGCCAGATCACCAACCACTGAGCCAACCTGCACGCATTTGTATGTGTAACGCTTAAACAAATATATTATTAACAATTAATCAACATGCTGGAAATCATGAAAATGCGCGTTTTATTTGAATTATCCAATCACGTGCTGACAACTATTGTCTTCTTCCTTATGCCTGCAAAAAGACAAATGGTTAGCGGGGGTTTTTAACCCCCACAACCTGCAAAAAGGGAAAATAGCGAATAGGTCTGTACGTAATAGAAATTCATCGCGAGGGTTGGGTTGGATTCGTCTGGCCTTGACGAATTCAACCATATGCGTAAGAAGGTCCAATTTTTCCTGTGCTGGAAACCCCCAAAAGCAAAGCTTCGGAACCCTAAAACTCTCCAATGGCACCTTTCGTTTCAAGGCGTTTTAATGCAATTGAATCACACCAATAGCTTTGTATGAGTCCTAATAACATAAAACAATCCACAAAAGATGTTAAATATGCATGAATAATATATGTGTTTCTGAAAAAAATGACCAAACCGTGAAACTGTTTGTGGAGATTTCTTGAGCTATGAAGCTTGGTTCTGATTGCAAATCGTTCCTGGGAAGCCCAACAATGTGTTTGAATCGCTCTAAGGCTTTGAATTGTGCTAAAACGTGGAATTCAATTTTCAAATTTTTCTTGAATTTTTGGAATTTGGTTCTGGCTTTCTGTAGCAGTTTGCACGTGAATAGCCTTAGGGTTAGCTTTCTTGCATATATGGCAATAGAATTAGGTCAAAGTTTGGGCCAAGGATCCATTGTATTGATATTTTGATATTTTGTTGATCACCATTAAAGACCTTTCCATACTTGAAGAAAAACCATGATTTTATGCACAAAATAGCCTAAGCACGAATTTGTTAGCTGGCACATGGTATATTAAAGTTGTTCAAATCCAAAAGATGCCATTCCATTAATTTTTAGATTTTATTTGAATTATTATGGATTTAAAATGAATTAAATCAATAAAAATTAAATAAAATGGAAAAATAAATGTTTGATCTTGAAATTAATCATGGGACACGTGGATGGCATGACAAGGCTGAATCAAGTGGAAGAAAGTGGGCCCTTTTGTCAAAAATTGAAGTTTTAAGGATAGTTGACTTTTGCAAATTCATGAAAATTTCCCAACTTCTCCAATGCATATCTTGCTCAATTTTGATCATATGAACATGTTCTTGGACATTTTGGAAAGGTATTGAAGTCCTCTAACCAATGCCTTTGGTCCCATGTCATTTGGATTTACCAATCTCAAGTTATGGTCTTTGACTTAAAATGCCTTTTTGTTGACTTTTGAAAATGACCTATAATGTAGAAATTGATAACTTTTTGTGAGAGCATTTCTTGGACTTGGAATATGAAGATGAGTTGTATGAAATGTCATCCCCTTCAAAATGAGCATTGGATGGGATTTTTCTGATGAACCATGCAAAAGTTATGCCTTGGTCAAGTTACAATTGACTTTTCAGCTGTCCAAAAATAGCAACTTTTGCATCTTTGATGATTTTTGAGCCATGCTTGAGGAATCATGATAAAGACTTGATAAAATGATGTTTGTGTGCTCAAAATAAGATTTTGACCAAAATTTTTGACTTTTGACTGCCAAATGACCATTTTACCCCTACAGTTGATTGTGAAGCAATTAGGGCTTTTGACTTTGCAATTTGATGCTGGGAGTCTTGCAACTTGGCATGTAGATGCTTGACAATATATGTAGGCCTATGGGACTTGATTGGACCACTGAAAACCTCAAATTCATTGAAGGAACCAAAACCCTAATTTTGACTGGCTTAGGAGGATGTTTGGACTGTGCAACCCTCTGAGAAGTCTTGAACCATTTTGAAGATGATCCTTGACAAACTTGAAGAATATGGGAGGGAAAATTTTGGGGTACAACAGTTTCCCCTGTTCAATCTTCTTAGACCCGAGGATGTAGATTGGCTGGCGTGCCTTTCGTGATCCGAAGGTGGAAGATGATTGAACACTAGAGTGCCCAGAAATTTGCACTCGCATAGTGGAGTATCAGCAATGTGATGTCGGGAATGGGCTTACAGATGCCATTTGGAAAGATGGTGGATAGGAGGATGGGCTTATAGATGCCATCTGGAGATGTAACAGAACCTTTTCGGGAATGGGCTTATAGATGCCATTTGGAAGTGTAATGGATAGTTGTGGAGATGGGCTTATAGATGCCATCTGAAGGTGTCGATCGCGTAAGAGATTCCTTAGCGAGAACTTGCGTACCTGAGAAAGAAAGATAATTTCCTGGCCTGTTACAGGTATTGATCTTCAATCTCTTCATGTAGATATGCCCTGGCTAGATATAGGTATCGAATCCACAATCAATTGCTCACAGATGTGCCCTGGCTAGATACAGGAATCGAATCCGGAACTGGTCGTCTACAGATATGCCCTGGCTGGATACAGGTATCGAATCTCTAAACTCTTCATGCAGACATGCCCTGGATAGATACAGGTGTCGAATCCACAATTAATTGCTCACAGATATGCCCTGGCTGGATACAGGTATCGAATCCGGAACTGGTCGTCTACAGATATGCCCTGGCTGGATACAGGTATCGAATCTTTAAATTCTTCATGCAGATATGCCCTGGCTGGGTACAGGTATCGAATCTACAATCAGTCACTAACAGATATGCCCTGGCTAGATACAGGAATCGAATCTGGAATTAGTCGTCTACAAATATGCCCTGGCTGGATACAGGTATCGAATCTCTAAACTCTTCATGCAGACATGCCCTGGCTAGATAAAGGTGTCGAATCCAAAATTAATTGCTCACAGATATGCCCTGGCTAGATACAGGTATCGAATCCGGAACTGGTCGTCTACAGATATGCCCTGGCTGGATACAGGTATCGAATCTCTAAACTCTTCATGCAGATATGCCCTGGCTGGGTACATGTATCGAATCTACAATCAGTCACTCACAGATATGCCCTGGCTAGATACAGGAATCGAATCTGGAATTAGTCGTCTACAGATATGCCCTGGCTGGATACAAGTATTGAATCTCTAAACTCTTCATGCAGACATGCCCTGGCTGGATACAGGTATCGAATCTACAATCAATCACTCACAGATATGCCCTGGCTGGATACAGGTATCGAATGTACAGTCAATCACTCACAGATATGCCCTGGCTGGATACAGGTATCGAATCTGGAATTGTGAAAGTTGATGGTAATCATCTTTGGGTTGACACTTTCCTGAAAAGGCAAAACATTAGTTGTATGCAATGTCATGATGTATGAAATGCATGATGTCATGATGTTTTTTTTTCGAAAATAAATTAGATCATGTGACATGATGCGTATATGTATGTATCAGGATGTATAAAATGTGAAATGTCTATGAATGTATTTTCGTCTGGGAAAATAAATCCTTGACGAATGTCGGGAGCTTGTTGAATCCTGGGCTGATGTTTGAAGAGTAGAGTTCTTCGTTTCCGCTGGGGATGATGATTGCAAGAATAAACCGGTAGGAGAAGATGACTCCATTGGGGAATAAACTTGATGAGGGGATTACTCTGCGGGGAAATACTCTGTGGGGAGAGGTACTTCGTTGAGGTTTTGATGATAACTCCGTTGGGGATACCGTTGATAAGCTTGTTGGGGAATTTGATGAACTCCGCTGGGGGATAGGAAGAACTTCGCCGAGGACGATCTTTCTGTGGCAATTAGCTGAGGATAACCCAATTATAAGCTCTGGTGGGGAGTAACCTTCTGAATAAAGTCGGGGAGAGACGTACGTACTCTGCAGGTGATAAGCTTCCAGAATCTACTGGGGATAAGCTTCCAGAATCTACTGGGGAGATTGATTCAACTCTCCTGGGGAGATTTTGGACTGTACTGGGGATACTGATTCCACTGGGGTGTCTGGTATTCCGCCGGGGAACAATCTTATATTAAGATTGTCGGGGATGTTTGTTCAGGAATATCTGTATACTTCGCTGGGGAATATTGATATTTTCTGGGGATACCCAATATCCTTAAGGCTGACAGTAGACTAACTCTGCTTGGGGAGAGTATTGCTGACTTGCTGGAGATACTGTGCCTTTTCGGGCTGATTGGAGACCAACTCTACTCGGGGAGAGTATTGTTGGTTCTTGTCTTACTCTGCGGGGAGTGAAGGTATCTTGGTCATATTCTTCAGCCGAACCTACCTTAGTACCTTGGTGGACAGAGCAACTAGATCGCTTAGACAACTCATTATTGCCCCTGTTTTTGATGTCACCTGTAATTAGCCCTTTGTTTCGTATGCAAATATTTGTGATCAGCAATTAATGTCAAATGCATATATCAAAAATGAACATTGGACGTTCTTTGCAAAACAAAACAGATAAAGGAAAAACAATTGACAATTTGTCTGGAAAAGTGGATTTGTATTGATTTTTGGAATTTGCCTGTAAATAGGCGTTTTGTGTACAAGAGGCTGACGTCCTAGTAAGAGAACACCGCCGAACAACATAGAGTTTATACAATTTTGAAAAGGAAAACAAAACAACTATGTGAAAAATAATCCCACTGGGCTCCAACTCTGCTATCGCCTATATGTCTTCAAGCGTCTCATCACTTTGCTGCTTAGCTGAAGATGAATCTGATTGATTGATGCCGTCTGAACCTGATAGTTGATACCGAATTCTGGATGCAAGGTGATCCAATGAGACATAGTATTATGCTTTAATCCCTAACTTTTGCCTGGACCGCCCTTTCGGGTTTTCAGTCCACCGGGATACCCATTTTTGCCCAAGCCGCCTTTTCAGGTTTTCGACTTGCCGGGTGTACAGATTTTTTTCATTTCATCCCTTATTTTTGCTCGAACCCTTTTGGTTCGCCGGGAAGCCCTTATTTTTTCCTGGGTGTGTCAACTTAGCGGGTCTTTAATTCATGTGTAGTATCTTTTTACTATGTCTGCATTGGCGGGGTGTGGAAGGTCGTCACCGTCCATGGTGGTTAGAATCATAGCTCCTCCTGAGAAGATATGTTTAACCACAAATGGCCCTTCGTACGTAGGGGTCTATTTGCCCCTGGGATCACTTTGAGGAAGAATGATGTGCTTGATTACCAGGTCTCCGACTTGATACTCTTGTCGTCTGACTTTCTTGTTAAATGCCCTGATCATCCGTTTTTGGTACGTTTGACCATGACAAATGGCGGTGAGTCTTTTTTCATCGATTAGGTTTAATTGATCAAGCCGAGTCTAGATCCAGTCATCTTCGCTCAAACCTGCATCCTTCATTATCCGGAGAGAGGGTATCTGGACTTCAATAGGCAAGACTGCCTCCATGCCATAGACCAAGGAAAAGGGTGTTTCCCCTGTTGACGTCCGTGTTGAGGTACGGTACCCATGAAAAGCGAACGGTAACATCTCGTGCCAATCTTTATAGGTCACTGTCATTTTCTGCATAATCTTCTTGATATTCTTATTTGCTGCTTCGACGGGCCCATTCATCTTTGGCCGGTAGGGAGAAGAATTATGGTGTTGTATCTTGAATTGCTCGAAGAGCTCAGTGATCATCTTGTTGTTGAGATTGGTACCATTATCCGAAATGATCCTCTCAGGTACACCGTATCGACAGATCAGGTTGTTCCGAATGAACCGTTCCACGACGTTCTTGGTTACAGTAGCATAGGAAGTTGCTTCAACCCACTTTGTAAAGTAATCAATCGCTACCAGGATGAAGCGATGCCGGTTGGATGTCGTAGGTCTGATCTCGCCAATCATATCAATGCCCCACATTGCAAAAGGCCAAGGTGCTGTCAAGACGTTCAGAGGAACTGGAGGAATGTGCACCTTATCAGCATAGATCTGGCATTTATGACATGTCCGAGAATGTTGGTAACAGTCGGCTTCCATTGTGGACCAGAAATATCCTGCCCGAAGGATTTTCTTTGCCATGGTATGTCCACTGGAATGTGTTCCGAAGGTACCTTCATGCAGCTCTGCCATGATCCTTTCTGCTTCGGTCTTATCCACACAACGCAGTAAGGTCGAATCATGGTTTCGCTTGTACAGAATGCCGTTGCTGAGGAAGAACTTTGCTGCAAACCTTCTCAGAAACTTCTTGTCATTAACAGATGCACCTTCGGGGTATTCTTGAGCTTCAAGGTACCTCTTCACTTCATGATACCAAGGTTTTTCAGTTACTTCCTCGGCCTCGAGATCACAGCAATGTGCAGGTTCATCCAACTTCCATATAATGATCCGGGGAGCTTCGTTATCCCATTTTACTTTGAACATAGAAGACATCGTAGCCAGCGCGTCCGCTAACTGATTCTCCTCTCTTGGGAAGTGTTCAAAAGTTATCTCCTCAAAATGGGGGATCAACGTCAACACATACTCTTTGTAAGGAATAAGATTTGGTTGTTTTGTATCCCACTCGCCTTTGATCTGATTGATCACGAGAGCGAAATCTCTGAAGACACTCAGAAACTTGATCCTTAAGTCAATTGCAGCTTGAAGACCCATGATACATGCTTCATACTCTGCCATGTTGTTGGTGCAATTGAAACATAGCCGGGCAGTAAGTGGAGTATGAGTGCCTTTAGGGGATATGATCACAGCGCCAATACCGTTACCCAAAGCGTTTGAAGCTTTGTCAAAGTGCATAGACCATCAGGATCCTTCCTCAGGTCCTTCATCTGGTCCAGGTACTTCACAATCAGTTACTACCATGATATCCTCGTCTGGAAATTCAAAGTTCATAGATTGGTAGTCATCCACTGCCTGGTGTTCCAAATGGTCTGCCAATACACTTCCCTTGATTTCTTTTTGAGTTATGTACTGGATGTCATATTCAGTCAAGATCATCTGCCATCTTGCTATTCTTCCGGACAAGGCAGGCTTTTCGAAGATGTACTTTATCGGATCCATTTTTGAAATCAACAGAGTAGTGTGAGTCAACATGTACTGTCTCAGCCAGCGAGCAGCCCATACCAAAGCGCAGCAAGTTTTCTCGAGCAGTGAGTATCGGGTCTCACAGTCGGTAAACTTTTTGCTAAGGTAATAAATAGAGTGCTCTTTTCGGCCAGAATCGTAATGCTGCCCCATCACACACCCCATTGAGCTGTCAAGTACTGTCAAGTATAAGATTAGAGGTCTCCCTTCAACCGGTGGCATAAGAATGGGTGGTTCTTGGAGATACTCTTTGATTCTTTCGAAAGCGGCCTGGCATTCATCGTTCCAACGTACCACTTGATCTTTCTTCAGTAGCTTGAAGATTGGTTCACAAGTAGCAGTTAGATGCGAGATAAATCGGGCAATGTAGTTCAACCGTCCTAGAAAGCCCCTGACTTCTTTTTTTGTCTTGGGAGCTGGCATCTCTTATATGGCTTTCACCTTGGCAGGGTCCACTTGAATACCTTTGTCGCTCACGACGAAGCCTAGAAGTTTTCCAGATCTCACCCCAAAGGTGCACTTGTTTAGGTTCAACCTCAGCTTGTACAACTTCAGACGGTCAAACAGTTTCTGCAGATGGACAAGGTGTTCCTCCTCAGTTTGGGACCTTGCAATCATATCATCGACATATACTTCGATCTCGTGATGGATCATGTCATGAAATAAAGCAACCATGGCACGTTGGTAGGTTGCCCCAGCATTTTTCAACCCAAAAGGCATGACCTTGTAGAAAAAGGTGCCCCACTGAGTAACAAAAGTGGTCTTCTCCATGTCTTCAGGAGCCATCTTGATCTGATTATAACCGGAGAAGCCGTCCATGAAGGAGAATACTTTGTGCTGAGCAGTGTTGTCAACCAGAACGTCGATATGAGGCAGAGGGAAATCATCCTTGGGGCTCGCCCTGTTCAAATCCCTATAATCAACACACATTCTGACCTTACCATCCTTCTTCGGCATTAGAACCACGTTGGCAACCCACTGAGGGTACGAAGTCACTGCTAGAAAACCGGCGTCAAATTGTTTCATAACCTCAGCTTTGATTTTCTCGGACATCTCTGGACGCATACGCCGGACCTTCTGTTTAACCGGAGGACGGTCTTCCTTGGTAGGCAGGTGATGAACCACAATGTCAGTATCCAACCCAGGCATGTCTTCGTAGGACCAAGCAAAGATTTCCACATAGTCATGCAGCATCTGAATCAACCGTTGTTTTATGCTAGGCTCCAGATTGGCACCAATCTTGACTTCCTTTCTGTCTATCTCAGTACCCAGATTTACCGTTTCCACTGGCTCTTCATGTGGCTGAATGACCCTCTCTTCCTGGAGTAGCAGTCTTGCAAGCTCACCAGGCACTTCACAATCATCTTCACCTTCGTCTTCGGCTAAGTTGATCGGATTTTCGAAGTCATAACTGGCAGTAGCAGAGTCATTACCAGTGAGATTCAGAGTGGATTGAAACCTGTATGGGTGAGTGTGTGTAAATATAGCTGTTTTGCAATATATAAAGAAAGAAAAGGAGCGCAAGATTTGAAATGCAAAAAACGTCCAATGTTTTTATTCATGATATATGAAAATGACAAATAATAAGCCCTCACAAATGAAGCCGCGGTGTCCCGGGTCAGACATCGGGCCATAAATTTCAAATTATTGTTCGTTACAAATTCAAAACAAAGGAGTTCATTACTGAGTGACAAAAGTAATAGGTGTGAAGTCTTTGGCAGTCCAGTTGCTTGGTCCACCGTTGGTCGTTGGGTAGATCCAGCTGTCGAATTCAGATTCCTCCACGTCGTCTTCAATATCATTCACTCCCGGGTTGGTGATGAGCACAAGAGGTCTTCCAATCCTTTCTTTACGAACAACCCTCTGAGCTTCTGTAGTGAAACCCAAACCAAACTTGTCAGTCTTCGGAGTGAAATCAGGAAGTCGGCCCCAGTTTGCACACTCACCCTTCTCAATCACAGCCTGGGCATCCTTTAAGGAAGCCATCTTCAAAGGAGACTCTTCTTCCGTCACAGTCTCTGCTGATGCCAATGTCTGAGGCACCTCTTCAAAGTGTTGAAAGGGGGTCTCTATGAACTCCCCATCCATTCTATGTACCGGAACGAGTTAAGGTGGCTGACCATATATTCCTCCTCCCCCTGAACTGTAACAATCTTCCCTCTGACCGGGTACTTAAGCTTCTGATGTAATATGGAGGTCACAGCTCCAACCTTATGGATCCATGGACGACCCAACAAATAGGAATAGGACGGTCGGATGTCCATCACATAGAACGTAGAATAAAAAACTTGAGAACCGACCCTGATTGGAATGTCAACTTCCCCATGTACCATCCTTTTCGACCCGTCAAAGGCCCGGACAACAATGTTACTTGGCTTGAGCTCTAAACCCTCACAATCTAACCTGTCTAGGGCCTTCTTGGGTAATACATTCAACGAAGAACCGGTGTCTACCAACACATGGGCAAGAGTAGTGCCCCTGCATTCAATGGAGCATGCAGGGCGTCGTTATGGTTCTTTCCTTTGGCAGTCAGATCGGCGTCAGAGAAACCCAACCCATTATCAGCAGTCAAGTTGGCCACACAATCGGTAAATTGATCAGCAGACGTTTCTTGTGGCACGTGGGCCGTCTTCAGGAAGGAAATCAGAGCCTTAGCATGGGCCTCTGAACATAACAACAGTGATAGCATAGAAATTTTAGAGGGGGTGTGCCCCAGCTGCTCAACTACATTAAAATCACTCTTCTTGATAATTTTAAGAATCTCTTCCATCTCTTGCTTGGAAGCCTCAACAGTGGTTGTCCTCGGTGCCTCCGTCCGGGCAGGCATATCAGTAGCAATCCCTTTGCCCCGAGCGTCAGATGACTCGGCAGCAGGGGTAGAAACGGGAACTTGGTCAGGAAGGGAAGCAGGTACACTTGCAGGTGTAATGACAAGAGGTCTCTGAATAGCGGGTGGCACAATATCAGGTGAGAAGAGCCTACCACTATGAGTAACCTTGGCAGGCCCGATGATGTTACTGACGCCGATACTAGTATCAAACTCTTGCTTTACTCCGAGCATATAAACATCTGCCCCATAGTGCCACGGGACAGCTTTGTCAGATTTATAGGGGATGGGCCCCGGAATAGTGATGATGATAGGAGCAATCTTCTGAGTAGACATGATTTTGACAGGCTTCTTTGAGGGAGCCTTAGGAGGGTTGTTGAAAATAGTGACAATAGAAACTTCTTCGGTACGGGTAGCAGGAACAACAATCTTTTCGAACAAGATCTCTTTATTATCCATCAGGCTTTGGATGCCTGACTTCAACAAAGGACAACCAGCAGGTGAAACAGAACATAGAAGGTAACCTTTACTACATCCCGGAAATAAACCGGCTAGCAACAGGTTCCTTTTGACAGTCAACAACGGAGTAACAATCTCATCCACAAAGGCTACATACGGGTCTTCTTCCACAACATTCACTCCATGTTGGGGCATGGGAGCAGTCACAACATTGGGCCTTTCGGGCGCCTCGAACTGTATTTCCTTAGCATCAATAAGGTCCTGAACCTTATTCCTTAGAGCCCAACAATCATCCGTAGTATGCCCCGGGCTATCAGAGTGATAAGCGCAACGGGCGTTGGGGTTGTACTTTGGAGAGGTTGTGTTTACTACCTTCGGAGCTTCTTTGACAGTTACCATATTGGTTGACAGTAGTTGCGGCAATACCTGAGACAAGGTCATACTGAGCCAAGTTTACTTCCTTTTGGGTCTCTCACCCCTTGGTTGATTATATTGCTGTGGAGCAGCAGCAGGTTTTGAGATTACCACCGCGTTGACAGCTTGGCGGCGTTCCGGTTTATTCTGTTTCCTGGAACCGTACACAGCACTAGATTCATTCTTGAAGGGCTTCTTTTTAGAGCTCGAGGAGGCACCCTTCTATATATTTCCGGACTTGATACCAACTTCTATCCTTTCACCAGTCAGAATGAGGTCTGTAAACCCTGCAGAAGAATTACCAATTAGATGGTTGAAGAATAGACCAGACAGGGTCCCCAAGAACATGTCAACAAGCTCCCGGTCAGTCAAAGGTGGCTGCACCCTGCCAGCCAGGTCTCTCCACTTTTGCGCGTACTCCTTAAAACCTTCACCCGTCCCAAGTGACATACCCTGGAGTTAGGTACGTGTAGGAGCGAGGTCGGAATTGTACTGATACTGCTTAAAAAATGCAGTAGCCAAGTCCTCCCAGTTTCGAATACTAGCTCCATCCAGCTGATAGAACCACTCGAGTTGAGTCCCTGAAAGACTATCCTGGAAGAAATGGATCCATAGATTCTTGTCTGCAGTATACGGTTGGATCTTCCTTACATAAGATCTGAGATGCAGCTTAGGGCAGGAAGCCCCGTTGTACTTTGCAAAAGAAGGTGCCTTGAACTTGTGTGGGATCACCACCCCAGAAGATAGACCTAGGTCTCCAAAATCCAGCCCAGGCACATGCTGAATCTCCTTAGCACTCAGACGGTCCTCTAGTTACTTGTACCTGTCCTCAGCAGGAGGGTACTGTTCATCATTGAAATCCGTCTCGTTGTCGGAGACCACAAGACTAGGAACCCTTCCCCCTTGGGGACTGTCTTTCCCTGCAGAGGAAGTAGCCTGATCAGCCTCATTTTGCAGTGTATTCCCAAACCTCCGTCCAGTGTTAAACAGCACAGTCCTCTTCTTCTTCTTCTTCTTCTCCTTCAAGAGCAGAGTCTTCAACTCCTGTTGACCCTGGGCTAAGCTCATGACCAGCTCCTGGAACTGGGCGTTCTGGGCCTGGAGGGCCTTGATAGCTTGTTCAGTAGTAGGTTCAGGATTCATGATGATTGCTGAAATAAACAGCGAAGAAGATTAAGCAACCTGTAGAAAAATGGTACTTGTTATGCACATGATGCATGATATGCTATTTATGCAATGCATTCAAGGGTTCAAAAGTTCAAATTTGTTGTAGACAAAAAGGGAACACACGTTATATTAATAGATAATCTGTTCAGTACATCAGGGCCTCATGGGCAAAACATTACAAAATACTCAACCCCAAAAGACACTGCGCATCCTCTTTGGAGCAATATAAATCTTGAGGGTCTTTTCCTCGTGAAGTAGACGGGTGAGCTCCAAGACCTTCTTCTCACTGGCATGTAGACTGGTTTCAAGAGAATTCCGCTCTTCCTTTAGTTGGATCCAACTTTTTTGAATTTCTTCCCAAGACGTTGGCATGTCAGGATGTTGAATGGTGTAGGGCACCTCTCCTTCCAAAACTGGCTCTTTGGTCACGGGGAGAACATGAGGATATGGCATCACAAGCTTCTGGGAGCGGGCTCTTACCCACTTGAGATAAGGCTTAAGGGGGATGGATGTCTTGTGCCCCAGTGTCTTACTATCTACCCTGTTGGGCATCCTCCAAGCTCTGACGAATCTCTGGTGAAGTCCTTGTGCATCGTTGTCGAAGTAAAAAACTAGGTCAGGAATTAACATGTCATGAGGGCCATCCCTCCGAGCATATCCAAACTGTCTCAAAGCCAGACATGGGTTGTAAGTAATGCCTCCTCCAATTCCAAGTAAAGGAACATTAGGAAATTCTCCGCAACGATCAATGATGGTGACATTTTCTCTGGACCGAGAACACCAATGTATATCAGCATGTGTAAGAGTCATTAATCGTTGTGACCATCTCAAACCCCGCTCGTTCTTCAAAACTGATTGTGGAAGGTGCGAAATAAACCACCTTGCAAGGAGAGGAGTGCAGCACATGAGAACCCCTTTTTTTCTCATGGTTCGAGTGTAACATGAGTGAAGGATGTCCCCAAGCAACGTAGGTATGGGATTCCTGGACATGAAGATCTTGATAGCATTGATATCTATAAGCTGATTTGGATTCGGGAACAACACCAACCCATAGACAAGGAGTGCCACAACTTCTTTAAAGGCTTGTAGGTCAAGGGAATTCCAAAATTCTTATGCTTTCTCAAACAGGAACTTTGCCAAGAATCCTTTGATACCACTTCTGGTTTCCCAATGTCCCTTGATGTCAGATGGCTATAGGTGTAATGCCTTAGCAACCTCTTCAAGTTTTGGTTCCCTTTCCGTACTGTTGTAGGGTAGTTGACTAAGAATAGGAACCTTCAGAAGTTGAGAAAACTCTTCCAGAGTAGGCACCAATTGATAATCCGGGAAAGTAAAACAATGGTGCAAAGGGTCAAAGAACTGGAAGAGAACTTTTATCATATCCTCTTCAATGTTGGTGTTGACCAAGCTGATGAGTCTACCATGCATTTCACTGAAGGAAGAACTCTCGGGAATCCTGGATGTAAGCTCCTTAAGCTGAGGAGGGATCCTTACAAGGTTGACCTGAATTGTCTTTCTGCGGATAGTTTCCATGTCCTACAAAACAAGAACAAAGATGAAGATTCGAACCCTTGAAGTGGTTAGTAAATGCATATGATGCTTTATGATGTTATGATGTTATGATAAGGACACACCACAAGTATTCACAAAAAAGCAAACATGATAAGGCACACAAGTCACACCAGACAACCCTTAGAGTTTAGGCCAGCATGAAGTTCAGGTACTACCCTCTTGAAGTTGGTGGGCTCAAAACCTGTCCTATCAAAAGTAACCGGGTTCTAAGGAGCTCAATATCATTGGGTTGTTTTCTATGTTCATTGTTTTGATTTAGCCACTGAACTGGCGATCAAAATATTCCAAGAAAACAACCCTCAATGAGTGTAGTATCGAGTATCTACCAACTTCGGACTGCACCAAAGTCGGTCATCTCACTACCCCTAAAGAGGCCAGGATGGTCAAGTAAGGTTCCTAAGGTCAGTTGATGCTTCACGACACCACGCGGAGGCCCCGTACTCTCCTTGACTTGACTCAAGGGTTACCGGTACTCACCAAAGTGCCACATCAACGTAGCAAACTGCTTCAACCGTGTCGGTATACCCCGCACAGTTCCCTCACAGTTTGTTGCTACTTTCTAAAAGGTATCCCCCAGATCCGGGTTAGGATCTATGAAACTCCAAGACAGACCCACAATATTAAAGCAATAAAAACAAGCAATTGAAAACATAAGAGTGGTCTAATCCTAAGGTACACCTCATTTTATAAATATCCCCAGCAGAGTCGCCAGTTCTGTGATCGGTGGAAATAGAACTGACTATTTTTTAAGCTGGTTCGTGAAATGTCGCGGTAAGCAAGAGTCGCCACCGTCTTTTATTTTCTCCAACAAGGAAAGGAAAAAAGCACAGCAAAATTCCTTTTCGAGATGTTTCTCGGTTCAGGAGGTAGATTATAGAAAGGGAAGGTGTTAGCACCCTTTCTATCCGTGGTTATCCACGGGCTCTTAGGTACTTGCTCACTATGTTTTCAAAATATTTTGCTTTTCTTGTGTTTGTGGGTTTTGAAAAAGTTTCATTTTGAAAACTTCTAGGTAACTCTTGTATCAGTCCTCAAGAGTGTATGAAGTATTTGTTTGAAAACTTTTTGAAAGTGTAAGTGCGAAAAGTTGTTTTTTTTTGTTTTTGAAAGAGCAAGTACCTAGGAGAAATCTACCTACTCTAAGGAATTAAGCTGTGTAAGAGTCCTTTAGACAGTACTATCCCATTATTGAGAAGTAGGTAGCACCGTCGTTGGAGTTATTCGGGTCAATTCGATTATCGGGACAATGTGGTCACCAAAGCAATGGTAGGAAACCTTAGCGGTAACCCTAATGTCCTAGATCCTTTTTATCCGAGGCAACCGTTTCGAGGCAACTGGATCATTGAACAGGAGGGAGACCTCTAAAAACACCCTATACTTGACGACCACGTCGAGGCAACCAGTGAGGCATACCCTAGGAGTGGCATGTGCATGTGTGTCAGGTTCAGTTAAGATTATTTTGTACATATTATTTGTGAGCTACGGATTGATTTTATTTGTCATACAAGTCTTGTCATGCATAATTAACAGTTTAATAATTTGCGGGAAATAAAGTGCGGAAAGGTAAATCTACGCTATTATAAGGCGCGGGTCTATACATCGCCAAAAACAAAACCCGTTTGGAAAATAAATGCGAGAAAAGTAAAGAAAGCGGTAAAAGACTAATTAACTATTACATTTCCGGAACAGATACATACATATAATGAATTAAAATAAACATGCGCGCGAAAGATTGAATCGGGACGTCCTTGGGGTTTTGACCCTTTTTTTGAGAAAAGAATTGAATTTGTCCTTTTTTTTGCAATTAATGAAATATTAAACCTAATAACTAATTAATTAATTATTTACAAGAAAAAAGTATTTTTGTGGTTTTATGTTTTTAATGAAATAAAATAAAAAAAGAAATTAAAAGTGTCAAAAGAAAACCCTAAGTCTAATTCATTTTTATTTATTGTAAAAAAAAATTAAAATTACACCTAATTAAACTAAATTAATTTAAATTAGTGTTTATTTACAAAATAATTAAACTAAAGTGGAATTAATAATAATAAATAAAATATTTACATTTTTAATTTTTTTGAATTTTTATTGTGAAAAATGTTAATTAATTTGCTGGTTAGTAATTAATTAAAAAAACAATAAATAAATAAATAAAGCAATTGAATGAAAGAAAATAAAAAAATAAAAATGCAAACCCAGGGGGGGTTTGGGCCAGATTTGAAGGTGTATTTGGAATTCCTTGGCCCAATCAATATTCCAGCTTGTTTGACTTCTGGAATCAGCTATGCGTATGGTTGACTGAGGATCATGATGTTACTTCCCTTGTGACCTTTCGATTGCTGCCTTGAGACACTTGGCACCTGGATGTTTGGGATGTATGGTGGACCGGCCTTTGGGAATCTGCACGTCAACATGTAAGAAAAAATATGAACAAGCGTTTGGGGGACCTGGGAATCGAACCCAGGTCCCAATGATTCACAGCCAGATCACCAACCACTGAGCCAACCTGCATGCGTTTGTATGTGTAATGCTTAAACAAATATATTATTAACAATTAATCAATATGCTGGAAATCATGAAAACGCGCATTTTATTTGAATTATCCAATCACGTGCTGACAACTATTGTCTTCTTCCTTATGCCTGCAAAAAGACAAATGGTTAGCGGGGGTTTTTAACCCCCACAACCTGTAAAAAGGGAAAATAGCGAATAGGTCTGTACGTAATATAAATTCATCGCGAGGGTTGGGTTGGATTCGTCTAGCCTTGACGAATTCAACCATATGCGTAAGAAGGTCAAATTTTTCCTGTGCTGGAAACCCCCAAAAGCAAAGCTTCGGAACCCTAAAACTCTCCAATGGCAACTTTCGTTTCAAGGAATTTTAATGCAATTGAATCACACCAATAGCTTTGTATGAGTCCTATTAACACAAAACAATCCACAAAAGATGTTAAATATGCATGAATAATGATATGTGTTTCTGAAAAAAATGACCAAACCGTGAAACTGTTTGTGGAGATTTCTTGAGCTATGAAGCTTGGTTCTGATTGCAAATCGTTCCTGGGAAGCCCAGCAATGTGTTTGAATCGCTCTAAGGCTTTGAATTGTGCTAAAACGTGGAATTCAGTTTTCAAATTTTTCTTGAATTTTTGGAATTTGGTTCTGGCTTTCTGTAGCAGTTTGCACGTGAATAGCCTTAGGGTTAGCTTCCTTGCATATATGGCAATAGAATTAGGTCAAAGTTTGGGCCAAGGATCCATTGTATTGATGTTTTGAGATTTTGTTGATCACCATTAAAGACCTTTCCATACTTGAAGCAAAACCATGATTTTATGCACAAAATAGCCTTAGCACGAATTTGTTAGCTGGCACATGGTATATTAAAGTTGTTCAAATCCAAAAGATGCCATTCCATTAATTTTTAGATTTTATTTGAATTATTATGGATTTAAAATGAATTAAATCAATAAAAATTAAATAAAATGGAAAAATAAATGTTTGATCTTGAAATTAATCATGGGACACTTGGATGGCATGACAAGGCTGAATCAAGTGGAAGAAAGTGGGCCCTTTTGTCAAAAATTGAAGTTTTAAGGATAGTTGACTTTTGCAAATTCATGAAAATTTCCCAACTTCTCCAATGCATATCTTACTCAATTTGGATCATATGAACATGTTCTTGGACATTTTGGAAAGGTCTTGAAGTCCTCTAACCAATGCCTTTGGTCCCATGTCATTTGGATTTACCAATCTCAAGTTATGGTCTTTGACTAAAAATGCCTTTTTGTTGACTTTTGAAAATGACCTATAATGTAGAAATTGATAACTTTTTGTGAGAGCATTTCTTGGACTTGGAATATGAATATGAGTTGTAGGAAATCTCATACCCTTAAAAATGAGCATTGGATGAGATTTTTCTGATGAACCATGAAAAAGTTATGCCTTGGTCAAGTTACAGTTGACTTTTCAGCTGTCCAAAAATATCAACATTTGCATCTTTGATGATTTTTGAGCCATGCTTGAGGAATCATGATCAAGACTTGATAAAATGATGATTGTGTGCTCAAAATAAGATGTTGACCAAAAATTTTGACTTTTGACTGCCAAATGACCATTTTACCCCTACAGTTGATTGTGAAGCAATTAGGGCTTTTGACTGTGCAATTTGATGCTGGGAGTCTTGCAACTTGGCATGTAGATGCTTGACAATATATGTAGGCCTATGGGACTTGATTGGACCACTGAAAACCTCAAATTCATTGAAGGAACCAAAACCCTAATTTTGACTGCCTTAAGAGGATGTTTGGACTGTGCAACCCTCTGAGAAGTCTTGAACCATTTTGAAGATGATCCTTGACAAACTTGAAGAATATGGAAGGGCAAATTTTGGGGTACAAAAATATGTCTACTTCAAGATGCGCACCAAAAAACCTGCAAGACAGAGAAACACAAAATGCCCCAGGTATAGCATGACGACTTTGTCTCTCAATTGGGTACACAAGTTTCTGAAGCAACTTCCAAATACATCCTACCATATGTAAAGCCCCCAATTTTTAGATGCAATATTTATCAATAATTGGACGTCTTTAATGCAAGAAAAATAACAAAATATAAAAATAAGCTTTTGAACAAAAGACACTTTTATTAATTAAAACAATAGGCATGTAAATAGGAAAGTACGTTAAGGTATTTTTCCTAGAAAGAGGTAATTGCCAAAAAACAAATTGAGTTCAAAGAGAAACAAGCGCATGGCAATGCGACAACGGATTCCCTCCAGGTTCCGATCTAGCTATCACCCTTATAACCTCAATTATCTCATCACCTTGTTTCCCATTCCAGACGATTGGACCGATTCCTCTCCTTCGGAATTATCAACTATAGAACCACAATCAAAGATCCGATGTTGGACGAAGTCATTCGCTTTAATCCCTCTTTTGCCCAGATCGACCTTTTGGGTTTTCAATCCACTGGGATACCTTTTTTTCCCTAAGTAGCCCTTTCGGGTTTTCAACTTAGCTGTTGTACTTATTTTCTTTTTCATTCTTTTCCTTTTTGTCCCTAAATTTTGCCTGAACCTTTTATTTTTGTTTCTGGTTTGTCGGGATCGCCCTTTTTTTCCTGAGCCAGTCAACTCGGCCAGTCTTTTTATGCGAAGTATTTTTTGACTACGTCCGCGTTAACATGTAGTTGGAAGTCTTCACCATACATCATCGTAAGCATCATGGCACCTCTAGAGAAAACCATCTTTACGATGAATGGCCGTTCATAATTGGGAGTCCACTTTCCCCTGGGATCACCTTGAGGAAGAATTATACTTTTCAACACGAGGTCACCAGCCTTATAGTACTGAGGCTGAACCCTTCTATCATATGATTTCTTCATCCTTTTCTGGTATACCTGACCATGACAAACAATCGCAAGCCTTTTCTCATCAATCAAGTTTATCTGGTTCAGTATAGTCCAAATTCACTCTACTTCATCTAAACATGCATCTTTCATAATCCTTACAGAAGGAATCTAGACTTCAACATGTAGGACAACTTCCATACCATAGACTAGAGAGAACGGGGTTGCCCCAGTTGATGTTTGTACTGAAGTTCGATAGCTATGAAGAGCGAATGGTAACATCTTGTGCCAACCTTTATATGTCACCATCATCTTCTGTATAATCTTCTTGATGTTCTTATTGGTTGTTTCCACTATGCCATTCATCTTAGTTCGATATGGAGAAGAATTGTCGTGTTTGATCTTGAACTCCGTGTAGAGTTTCGGGATCATGGTGTTGTTGAGATTGGTACCATTATCTGTGATAATCCTTTCGGGGATGCCATACCGATAAATAAGTTTATGCTTAATTAATCGACCCACAATATTCATGGCAATGGAGGCAAATGAGGCTGCTTCAACCCACTTCTTGAAGTAATCAATAACAATTAGGATAAATCAATGTCCATTACAAGCAGTAAGCTTAATCTCTCCAATCATATCAATACCCCACATTGCAAATGGCCATGGAGCAGTCAATACATTTAGAGGAACCAGAGGCACGTGTACTTTGTCGGCATATATTTGGCATTTGTGATAGGTTCTAAAGTGATGATGGAAATCAGTTCCCAAAGTCGACCAATAGTAACCCACTCTTAGAATCTTCTTAGCCATGGTATGCCTGGTGGATGAGTACTGAAGATACCTTCGTGCATATCTTCCATAATTTTCTCATCTTCATTCTTGTCCACACACCGAAGCAGGGTCGAATCATGATTGCGTTTGTACAAAATTTTGTTGCTCAAGAAGAACTTAGCAGAGAACCTCCATAGAAATTTCTTTTCATTGATATATGTCCCCTCGTGGTACTCTTGAGCCTCAATGTATCGTTTTACTTTGTGAAACCAAGGCTTTTCATCTACTCCATCAGTATCAACTTCATAGCAATGTGGCGGTTCATCTAGTCTCTCAATAGTAATTCGAGGTGCCTCGTTGTCTCATCTGACTTTGAACATAGATGGCATGGTTGCCAATGCGTCTGCCAGTTGATTCTCTTCTCGTGGTATATGCTCAAAAGTGATTTCCTCGAATTATGGAATTAAGGTTAACACATGCTCTCGGTAAGGAATGAGATTTTGATGCTTCGTATCTTATTCTCCCTTGATCTGACTGGTGACTAGGGCTGAATTCCTATACACATCTAAGAACTTGATCCTCATGTCAATAGCAGCTTTGATACCCATGATGCATGCTTCATATTCGACCATGTTATTGGTAAATTCAAAGCACAATCTGGATGTGAAAATCGTATGGCAACCCTTAGGAGATATAAGCACAACACCAATTCCATTACCAAGTGCATTAGAAGATCCATCAAAAACCATAGTGCATCAGGATCTTGGCTCAGGTCCTTCATACGGTCTAGGTTCTTCACAATCTGTAACTAGCATAATGTTCTCATCCAGGAACTCAAAATTCATAGATTGATATCCGTATATGGCTTGATGAGCCAAATTATATGTCAGTACACTTTCTTTGATCTCCTTCTAAGTGGTGTACTGAATGTCGTATTCTGTTAAGACCATTTTCCATCGAGCTATTCTTCTAGAGAGAGCGGGCTTATCGAATATGTACTTTATGGGATCCATTATAGAGATCAACAAAGTAATATGAGTCAACATATACTGTCTTAGTCGCCGAGTAGCCCATTCCAAAGCACAACAATTTTTCTTGAGCAGTGAGTATCTTGTTTCACATTCGGTAAACTTTTTGCTAAGGTAGTATATTGTATGCTCTTTTTGACCAGACTTGTCATGTTGGCCCAATATACACCCCATTGATTTCTCTAATACTGTTAAGTACATGATCAGGGGTCTTCCTTCAACTGGTGGAATCAGAATTGAAGGTTCTTGTAGGTACTCCATGATTTTGTCAAAGGCTATTTGGAAATATTTATTCCCTTTTACTACCTGATCTTTCTTCAGCAACTTGAAGATAGGCTCATAAGTAGCAGTCAAATGAGAAATACATCAGGCTTTCCCTGTTCAAATCTCTGTAATCTACACACATACTCACTTTCCATCCTTCTTAGGTACTGGAACCATATTAGAAACCCACTAAGGATAGTATGTAACATCTAAGAAACCTGCGTTGAATTGTTTCATAACCTCAACTTTGATCTTTTCTGACATCTCAGGATGCATGCGACAAATCTTCTGCTTTATCAGAGAACAACCCTCTTTCATTGGAAGACGGTGAACCATAATATCAGTATTGAGTTGTGGGATGTCTTCGTACGACCAAGAAAATATCTCAACATAGTCATGCAACATCTGGATTAATTTGTTCTTGACAATGCCCTCTAGATTAGCACCTATCTTCATTTCTTTCATGTCTGCTTCAGTACCCAAGTTTACAACCTCGACTGGCTCTTAATGCAGTTGTACATCCTTTTCCTCTTGCAATAACAGTCTGGCAAGTTCCTCGGGTATTTCACAATCTTCCTCACATTCGTCTTCGACTTGGTAGATCAGATTTTCAAAGTCATAAGTGGCAATAGCAGAATTGTTATCAATAGGATCCAGAGTGGATGCGGATCTGCAATTTATTGTGTGAGTGTGTGTAAGAACACATATCTATTTGAAAGTGATAAAAATAAAGACAAAGAGCTCAAAATTTGAATGCAAAATGTCCAATGATTTATTAAATGAAAATATGCTTATGAAATGACAACCCTTAACAAATGGACCGTTGTGCCCCGGGTAAGACACAAGGCTTAAAGTCATTGTTTAAAAATTACATAACCAAAAACTTGAAAGAAACAGAAAATAACAATTACTCCTGACTAAAGGAGATTGAGATAAGGTCTTCAGTCTTACATTTGTTGATCCCGTTGTCGTCGATAGGAAAGATCCAGCTGTCGAGGTCATAATCATTGTCAGTATCTTCTTTAGCGTTGACTCCATGGTTGCTGACGTGAAATTATGGTTTTCCAGCACGCGCATGACAAACATCCTTTTGAGCCTCTGTAGTAAAACCCAAACCAAATTATTCAGATTTGTAAGAAATGTTAGGAAGTTGACCCCAAGTAGTGTAACCACCTTCTTGTACAACAGCTCTGGCGTCTTTCAATGAAGCCGTCCTGGGTGGAACCCTAGTAACCTTGGGAATAGCATAAATGCCTTCAGTAGTGGTAGGAGGGATAACTTCAAATGTCTGGAAGGTACTTTCAATGAATTCTCCATCCATCTCAACATACTTGAATGAGTTTAAATGACTCACCATATACTCTTCTTCACCATAAACCATGACCACCTTCCTTTTTCACAGGATATTTTAGCTTCTAGTGTAGGGTTGAGGTAATAGCGCCTGCCCTCATGAATCTATGGGTGTCAGAGTAAACAAGACTAAGTCAGTCGAATATCCATCATATACAAGGTAGATTCGAAGACCTATGAACCTACTTTGATCGGAAGATCCAGTTCTCCGTGTACCATCCTTTTTGAACCATCAAAGGCTCTCACCACAATATCACTAGGTTTCAATATAACCCCTTCTCAATCAAGTTTGTCAAGAGCACCTTTCGATAGAACATTTAGCAAAGAACCAATATCAACCAATGCATGAGCTAGTGTAGTGCCCCTTCATTCAATAGAGACATACAGGGCCTTATTGTGGTTTATTCCTTCAGGAGTCAAATCGGCATCAAAAAAGCCTAACATATTGTCGGTCGTTAGTCTAGCAACATAACTTCCAAATTGATCAGTAGAAATTTCTTGTGGCACATGAGCGGATTTTAAGAACTTCACCAAAGCCTGTGCATGGGCTTCTAAACACAGTAACAGCGATAACATGGAGAATTTAGAGGGAGTATGTCCCAACTGTTCGACAATTTTGTAATCACTTTTGCGGATAATCTTTAATACCTCCTCCAACTCTTTCCTGGAAGTATCATCAGTGGTAACTTCTTTAGGTGCCTCCGTCTGAGCAGGATTTATTATTTCCCCTTTCCTCGAGTCTCAGTAGTTGACTCAATAGCGGTAACACGAACTGGTGTGGTGACAGTCCTCAGAGAGATTTCTAGAGAGAAAATCATTCCACTTCTAGTGACCTTACCGGTCTCAGCAATATTGTCAATGTTGGGATCAACAACTTCAGTATCTTCATATTCAGTAGTCGGTATTTCTTGCTTGACACCATGGTAGTAGACATCGACTCCATAGTTCCAAGGGACAGTCTTGTCCGAAGAATATGGAATTGGTCCAAGTGAAGTGATTATCAAAGGAGCAATTTTGGGTCTAGCCTTAATCTTCACATGGCCTTTGGCAGTGATCCTTATAGGAGTACTAGAAATTACGGATAAGTCTTGAAAAAAATTCTTAATAGAAGGAATCTTCTCAACTATAATGAAATGGTTATCCATCAGATGTTGAATAACTTCTTTCAACAAATTGCAGCCATTGGGTTAGGCTACGCAGTTGTAACATTTTTTAATACAACCCGAAAATAAACCGGCTTGCAATAGATTCTTCTTAATGATGGAGAGAGGAGTAGTCAATTCATCTACATTAGAAACATATGAAACATCATCAATAGCACTGATGCCTTTGTCATGCTTCAACATATGTGTTGTAAATAAAGGCCTTGTCAAAGTGCCCATGAACATATCAACCAACTCCCTATCAGACATAAGAGGTTGAACCCTTCTAGCTAAATCTCTCCACTTTTGGGCATATTCCTTAAGTCCTTCATTCGAACCCATAGCCATACTTTATAATTGCACACGGATTGGTGCAAGGTCAACATTGTATTGATATTGCTTGTAAAAAGAAGTCGTCAGGTCTTCCCAAGTACATATATTGGTTCATTCCAGCTGATAGAACCATTCCAGTTGTGTCTCAAATAAGCTCTCTTGAAAGAAGTGAACCCATAATTTAATGTCTAAAATATGGGGTTGGATCTTCCTGGCATAAGACCTCAGATGAAGCTTAGGACAAGAAACACCATCATATTTTGAAAATGTAGGTACCTTGAACTTGTGAGAGATAAAAAAACCCGAGACTAATCCAAGCTCTTCAAAATCTAACCCATGCACCCTCTAAATTTCCTTGCCATTCAGGCGATCTTCCAGCTGTTTGTATTTGTCGTCAGCTGAAGGATATTGCTCATCAGAATAGTCTTTTTCATCAGGAATTTTACCATAATCAAGGTTGCTTCCCTCCTTAGATTTGATACTTATTCCGTCTTCCTCTTGATTGTCATCTTCATCTGATGGGATGTCAGAAGCTTGAACCTGTTTGGCGGGACCTTTGAATCTTCTCCCTATGTTGAGGATACCTGTCGGTTTCCTAGTCTTTTTATTCTTGGCGATGAACGCCATCAGTTCTTTCTGCCCCTTGGCTAAGTTCATGAGCATCTTTTGGAATTGGGAGTTTTGAGCTTGAAGGTGTTTCATAGTTTGGCCAAGAGCCATATTTTACTAAAATAAACAGCAAGAAGATGAGAAAACGTGTCTTTGGAAATACATGTTATGTAATGACATGCATGATGTGGATACAATGTTTTCAAGGATCTCGTGGGATAAACAAGAGGAAATGTCAGAAGTCGAGTCTGGCTGCATATTTAACTGAAGAACTTTGGGTCTTTGAACATCCTTCTATGAGAATCAAGCTCACCATGATGAATGGGTCCTAGCCTCTGACTCAAGCGAAAGTACTTTGATCTTTGGTGGCTTTAGAGGAAAATAAATCCCCTTTCCCCTCGCTAGCAGTCTGGTTCATGATAAACCTGCATCACAAGCCCTTGAGATTCTTAAAATGATCAGTGAAATTGATATGGTATGATGTCATGATGTTATGATGTCATGTTTGAATAGATAACAAGCATAAACAAAAGAATACAAGATCCTTAAGTTTAAGGCTTACATGGGGTTTGTAGGTAAGTACCATCTTGAAGTTCAGTTGGCTCAACCTATCCTAAGAATAGTAATCGGGTAAGAGGTGTCTCATATCACCAATCTTTCTCGCAGGCACTATTTCAGCAGTGCAACTGAATTGCCACCAAAATATCCCGAGAGTCAAATCTCAATTAGTGTAGCATCGAGTATCAACCAACTTTGGACTGCACCAAAGCTGGCCATCTCACTACCTTCTAATGGCTAAGTTGGGTCAATTAAGGTTCTAAAGGTCAGTTAGTGCTTATGACACCACGTGACAACCTAATGTTCTCCTTGACTGACTCAAGGGACACCATTATAAACCAAAGTGTCACGCTAATGTAGCCATCGCTTCAACAATATCGGTCTACACCGTACAATTTCCATGATCTATAGTGTTGTACCCCAAAATTTTCCCTCCCTTTTTCACAAGAAAATCACAATCCTAGGGTTTTCTCAGATTTTCAAGATTGGCTCAGGAATTGATCAAACCGATTTTTCTTTGCCAGTAAATTAAGAATTAGGGTTTCTCTCGCATTTCTCAAAAGAAGCTGAATTCTCAGAAATTCAATTAACTGTCACACGTTTTTGCACTTTTTCAAGTTTATTGGTTGTTCTCAAGGTTTTGTTTATCTGGGATAAGAGATAGGAACTGAGATGGTCATTTGGAATATTCAGGTTTTGTCTGATCTAGGTTAACTAGGTATTGTGCGTCTGTTAAAATGTTTTCTTGTTAATGGAATGAAATGTTTGCTTGTTTATTGGAATACATAATGCGTATTTTGATTGGAATGCTGTTGCAAGGTTACGAGACTACAAAGTTGTTGGATTACTTAAAGTTTAAGTTATCTGTATTAGAATTATTGGAATGCAATTTCAATTATTTTGATCTGAGAATCTTAAAGGATTAAGTGAAGATGCAGAGAAAGAATTGCAAGATATTGGACAGTAAAAGATTTTATTGAATGTCAGATTGCCTCACAAAGATTTTTCAAATGTTGATACAAAAATAATTTATTATTTGAATACTGTAGGTTTTACAACTTATAGTATTTGGAAAAATAAATTATTACAATAAATCGAAAATCTATCTAAGTCTAAGCCATTGCTCCATTGCTCCCATGCTCAAAGTCTTCTGCTGCCTTGTCATCGCCCAAGTTGCACTCACATGAAAGAAAGACAAAGGAATAAGGATCAGTACAGTTAGTTGAATATTAAATAGAATTTTCAAGCAAAAAAAAAAGAAGGAAAATTTCATCATTAAAGTTTGTCGTCTTGAATCAGAGTGCTATATTTCATCACGTTTTATTTTTCTCTTTGCAAATCACAAGAAGATTGCTCTTCTTGGTTCACAAAGAGAAAAATAAAAGTCCAAATTGAAGAATGCAAAAGCAAATTATTCAAAAACATAGCAGGGCGCCAAACCGTACAAAGGCAAGTTGGACAATGCAACATACAAAGGCAAGCAATGCAACAAAACTAAAACATTGTAACAACATTGCAGCTAACCAAGTCTTGCAACAAACCAATTTGTCAAGCAAAGCAAACTGTACTAAGCAACTGAAACATTGAAGCAAACTGGATGCAAAAAGTACAAATGCAGAAAGTACATGGAAAATCAAACAGCAGGCAAATGCATGAGATAAACCAATTGACAAGCAAAAAGCTTGTCATAGCTTTTTCATCACTTTCCAGAAAATAGGCAAAACTTTTCAGAAAAGTGAAAAAAGCAAATATGCTTTGTCATAGAGAGAGAAAGAGAGAGAAAGAGAGAAAAGATATCACCTTGGTGAGAGTGTACAGTATGGAAAAAGGCTATCACAAGTTGCAAACAAAAAGCTAAAAAGTTATAAAACTCCAAACTGCATAACAGTTTTCGGAAGAGGGAACATTGGTGTCAAAAACTGCAAACTGTTAAGAGTTTCACTAAATCTCCAAGCATGTTAAACTACAAAACTACAAACTGCATAACAGTTTTCAGGGGAGAGAACATTTTGGTCCAAACTTCACCAAGTCACAAAACTTGTAACAGTTAGAAAACACACAGCCAAACCTGCTATCAAGCCAACAACACAACCTGCTATCAAACAAACTCAAAGAAACTGCATAACATTTTCAACGAGCTTGAAAAGTTGTAACAAACAGAAGAAAAAAATACACAAGCTTGCCAAACTGCACAACCTGAAACCACAAATTCCAAAACCTGTGATCCGTTCTAACAACAGCCAAGAACCAAACAGAAAAAACATACACAAGCTTGCCAAACTGCACAGCCTAAAAACACACAACTCTCCAACCTGCACAATCAACCAAAAAAATCCTAAATGGCCTAACAGTTTCAAAATCCCAACCTGCAAGCTTGCCAAACTACAGAGCCAAACTGCACAACATCAAAAACCTGTTGTAAAACTCAAACAACAACCAAAACCCTGTGTAAGCAAATCACACAACCTACAAGCTCGCCAAACTGTACAGCCTGAAACTGCCATCTCCAAACCAGTTACAACCAACATGTAACAAGCTTGAAAAACTGTACACCAGTTCCAAAACTGCAACAACATGCCAAACCACAAAAACACCCAGCCAGGCCAACAGACAAATAACAACAAAAAACTGTGAAAGCCAACAAGCCTTCCCATTCAATCCAAAACAATAAACTCAGTTTCAGAAGCAATAAACCAAGTTTCAGAAGCAACAAACAAAGTTTCAACAAGAAGCAACAAACAAAGTTTCATCAACTACCATCACAAATCCATAAATAAAAAGTTTCATAACAGTTATCATCATCAACATTCAACAAATCCATCAACAATAAGTTTCAGAACAGTTATCATCATCAACATTCAACAATCAAGAACAAAGAACAAGGTTTCAGAACAGTTAATCATCATCAACATTCAATATTCAAGATAGAGGAAAAGAAATAAAGTTTCAAAATAGTCATCATCAACAAAATCAAGAAACAACCAAAAGTTCAGAATAATCATCATCAACAAAAAGGGTTACCAAAAAGCGCGCAACCGTCATCATCTCCCCTCCGCCTCTAAGCCACCAAGGAAGCCCCTCCATCTCCCCGTCTCACCTTTCCTCTCCTCTTCATAGAGAAAGTCCCAAGGTATGCTTCTCAAACCCCTTTACTGTTATTTTAGGAATATAAAAACCATAGCTTAAACAACTAAGCAAAACAAAACTGAACAAGCATGCGAATCAAACAAAAAATTGAAAAAGTTGTTAAAATCAAAAGAGACGAACCGTACCGTCTAAAAACAGAGCCTTGGATCGTTGTGAGGAGATGAGAGAGGGAGACGGCATTCCGGCAGCTAGGGCTTAGGAGAAGGTCAGAACGTTTTTTTTTAAGTGAGAGAGATGAAGAGGAAGAAGCGAGAGCGAGAGAGCGACGCCGCTGTGAAGAAAAACGTACAAACCCTAAATTTTCTGAAACCCTAAGCAAAACGTTGCAAACTTGTGAACTGGGCCTGTCCGCCCCAAATCCAAATGTTGCAAACTTGTGAACTGGGCATGTCCGCCCCACATGCTTAAGCCCACATTGCTGGCTCATAACCCCTCCACTCTGACTTTTTTGTTTGTTTTCTTCCATCTCAATTGGGCCTCAAACACATAAAAATCCCTTAAGCCCATACACGGATTACTGGCTTATCCCCTTTCTCCATTCTGACCCTTCTTCTTTCCTCTTATTTTGTTTGGGCCCAATACAAATCCTAATCCCATCTTTAATTTCAATTGATTTTCTTTTGTTTAAACAAATGCTAATGTTTTTTTTTTAATTTTAATTAATTTGTTTTATTTTGTTAATAATAATAGTAATAATATTTATTTTCTTAAATTAATTTTATTTTCTTCTTTTATTAATTAATTTTATTTCATTTAATAAAATACCAAGAAAAAACATTTAATTTTGTTTAATTAAATTTTCTTCCTTTAAACTTTTTATTTACATAATTAATAAAATACAAAGAATAATAATAATTTTTAATCTTTTAGAATAGATTTTTATTTATCTATCTTTAATAAATACATGCATTTCATACTTTATTTCATAATTTGTTATAACTTTGTTTTGAATTGCGACGAATCGATTTGGTTGTAATATTTGGACTTTACTATTCTTATGAGATTCATCCCCATTTGTAATAATTGTACCCCCATCCCCGGATACTTTTGTAATAACTTAGACTTTTAATTCTCGCAATTTATTTCCTTCAAATATGCCATGATTAGAGACTAGGGTGTGTATGCAAAAATCAAAAATCAAAACAAATCGCTAGATGACCTAATACAAAGACAAAATGCATGAAAATGACAACACAATGCACACTTGCACCCCTAGGGTTTCATCCACTTGTTGCCTTTAAAATTGGTCATGTTATGCATGTTAAGTACTTTGGCAAAACAAAAACAAAACAAAAGATCATAGTACCTCGATGACGCTATCTTGGTTGCCTATACAAAATGATCTAGTCCCTCAAAAATTTGCTAAAGATACTTAGCACGATTGCTATCATGGTCAATACGATGACCCGCGCCTGTCCCGTTTAACATCCTAATACAAGGTTGTTTACCAAATGCAATGGTAAAACAACACTGTCAAAATGGTTAAAAATGTATAGGAAAGATCTTTGAGTAAAATAGGGTAGACAATTCTTATTTACTTGATCAAAACTTGCAAAATCATCCTTGCTATTTTCAAACATACCTCACAACACAATTTTGAAACATTTCCCAAATCAAACTTTCAAACAATGAAAAATCTTTTCAAAAGACAATAAACCTTTGTATATATTCAAACAAGAATCATTACAAAGGTTGCCACAATGATGGCCTCTTTTCAAAACATTTTAAAAAACCACACACAAAGCACCTTTTCAAACAATTGAAAAGCAAAAGCAAGTGATCTAAACAAGTAACTAAGAGCCCATGGATAACCATGGATGAAAAGGGTGCTTGCACCTTCCCTTTTCATAATCTACCCCCCGAACCCAAGAAAACATCTCAAAGGTCTTTCCTGTGCTTTTTGACCTTTCCTTTGGATAAAATAAAAAGTCGGTGGCGACTCTTGCTAAACCGAAATATTTGCGAACACAAACACAAAACCTCAAGTCAATTCTCCCACCGTATCACATAACTGGCGACTCTACTGGGGAAATTTCTAAAAGTGGGGTTACCTTAGGGTTTAGATCACCTTTACATGCTTATCTTGCTTGACTTGTATGCTTTACTTTTTGGTTCCTTGTTTGGGTTTGTTTTAAATCCTACACCCGAATTTTAGGGCACCTGTTAGGTATGTAGCAATAAACTGTGAGGGAACTGTGTGGGGTATACCGACATGGTTGAAGCAGTAGCTACGTTGATGTGGCACATTGGTTGGTACTGGTAACCCTTGAGTTGAATCAAGGAGAGTACGGGGTCGCCGCGTGGTTTCATGAAGCATCAACTGACTTTAGAACCTTAGTTGACCATCATTGCCTTTTAGGACGTAGTGAGATGACCGACTTTGGTGCAATCCGATGTTTGTAGATACTCGATACTACACTCATTGAGGGTTGTTTTCTTGGAATATTTCGGTCGCCAGTAAAGTGGCTAAACTGAAACAATGAACACAGAAAATAATCCGGTGATATTGAGCTCCTTAGAACCCGGTTACTATTTATAGGACAGGTTGAGCCAACTAACTTCAAAAGGGTACTTACCTACAAACCCCATGCAAGCCTGAACTTAAGGACTTGTCTGCTTTGTGTGAATGTGATTATTTGTATATACACTTGCTTACTTTTGCATACTTGTACATAACATCATAACATCATACCATAGCATTTTCAATAACCATTTCAAGGATCTCGAGGGTCTTTGTTGTAGGGTCACGTTGAACCAGACATCTACCAAAGGGCAAGAGGATTCATTTCTCTAAAAAACGTCGTTAAAGATCAAGTACAACAACTTGAATTGATGGCTATGACCCACTTGACATGGTGATCTTGATTCTCGTGGAAATACATCCACCAATACAAAGTTCTCCAATCAAAGATGTTGATCGAAGTTCAACCTCTAACATTTTCTTATGTTTACCCCGCGAGATCATTGAAAACATGGATCCACATATCATGCATCTTATCATGACAGGTTTCCCCTTTTCAGGTCTCCTTATTTTCCTACTGTTTATTTCAGTAGAGATGGCTCTAGAGAAGACTGTCAAAGATATCCAGGCTCAAAACGCTCAACTTCAAGAAATGTTCTTGAACATATCCAAGGGGAAGGAAGAAGTGAAAGCTCTCCTCACAGGAGGTATGGTCCTAGGGAATCTGGGGGGCATCAGGAATGATCAGTTGGAAGGGCTACAGATTGAGTTGGCAACAATGAAAATCCAGATAATGGGACAACTGGTGGGCCAGATGGTTCTTATTCAAAACATGGCTCGAGGACAAGAAGAGCTAAAGGTCCTCATCAACAAACTTCATCAAGATGGATGTAACCCAGTGGGGCAAGAAACTAGGGTTGAGGATCAAGTCATCATTCAGCCTCCCTTGAGACAAGAAGTCAAGGGAAAGTCTCCCCAATTTTATTCAGGGTCACAAGCCCAACAACAACCTTACCAGCATCAACAAGGTAATCAGCATCAACAAAATACCTCTGAAAAGCACTTCACTGAGATTAACATGCCATTATCCCATGTGATGCAACGCTTGTTGGAAGTCCAGTTGATTGTACTAAGGGACCCCCCTCGGCGTCCCAACACAACCGCTCCCAGGTACAATCCAAATGTGAGATGTGCTTATCATTCCAACAGTCCTGGACATGACACCGATGGCTGTTGGACTTTGAGAAACAAAATTCAAGATCTGGTTAAAGAAATAACACTGGAGTTCACGCAAGATGTCCAGATGAAGATCTTTCGCTGAGGGTTCTCCACATGAAATAACAAGTTCGAACTAAGAGGCTTTTGTTTCATTTGAATTTTCAAGTTGTAATTTCTTTTGTTATTCAAATAATTTTCTTTTAATGTCAAACTCTGTTTCATTAATGCATTGCATATGTTTGTCTTGAATTCATCTATTCTTTTTCACTATACTTGAACTATGCTTTCTACTTTCTCTATGACATTTAACTCTTGCAAAAATTTACAAGCCTTTAGAGGGAGGATGACGAGAACAATGCCATAATCTCATACATTATGCTTTTGGACAGACCTTGCTAACGATGTACATGCGTTTCTTTCAAATCCTAAACACTGGAGTTATAAGGAAGATAATCCCTAGTCAACCCCTTCGAGCCAAAGAAGTAGAAGTTTTCTGTTTTAACACAAATTCAAACCTTTAATCAAACCTGGGGCAGAGTAGTCTCTCAGTTAATTCAAATGTGCGTTTAGCCGCAAACTCTCAGTTCGTAATACAACAAATGACATCAAAATTTCCTTTGGAACCAAAAGACATTGATGGTTCCTTATCTCATAGGCAGTCATAATCTCTAAAAAAAAAAAGATAAGTCCACTGAGTCAAAACCTAGAAAGGAGAATTGCGAAAGCTGGGGCATCCCGCTGACTGTAATATCAAAAACAAGAACAGTCAGGCAAAAATTAGGGATAATGAATCAAAAGAACGAGGTCACTACAAATCCTCAACAACATGAAAAATGTTGCAAAAAATGATTGCCTTCCAAAAAAATTCAACTTGTGTGAACCATCACCAAAAACGTCGTTCCAGACTCATTTGGAGTTCAAATGCACAATTAACTGAGTTTAGGATTGAAGAACATCACGAAGAGTGGGTGGGTACAAATATACTTTGAGCCTTTATCCTTTGTTTCTTAAACCGTGAACCAAGCCACATTACAACCCTTCAAAAGTCCTAATTGAAGCATGGGTTAGTTCGAAAGCATACTGTTACAAAAGTTATCCTAACTCCTGTAAGGCTTTGCTCTAAATCTGGAGTTGAATTTTTCTTATAAAAGTTTTCTGCTAAAAAACGCATTTTTCAAAATTTCAAGACAAGCATAAACTTTGCATTATTTGAATATCATCATTTGAATATGGGTATTTGATTGACAGCGAAGAAATTCAAACAGTGAAAGTTCCGATGAACGAAAGCTCTCTCAGTTAACAAAATCACTTCAAGTGGGATGACACTTCCGTCGCAAAAATCTCCTATCAACAAAAGGGGACTTGGCATGGAATTGTCCAGTAAACATGGGGCAGTCCAGTCAAGATTTCAAGAAATCTCTCAAAGTCCAGTCAACCTGGGGCAGTCCAGTCAAGATTTCAAGAAATCTCTCAAGTGCAGAGTAGCCAGGGGCAAGTCTCCGTCACCATCACTTGGGGCACTGAGCGTCAATCTCATCAAAGGGTTACGTCCAGTCCAAATTTCCTGGCAATGCCACAAACATTTGATACTAGGGGCAATGACAAATCTCTCCAAATCCTTCTGAAAAGAAATTCAAGAATCCTCGAGAAGTTCATCAGCTCTCTAGCAGACCAGCGGTCATGGGTTTATTTCCCCAACACTTGTCGAGGATTTATTCTCCGAAACAAATTACATTTCAACAACATTCATAACATATGCAGATTGATCGGGAGGTAAAGGTTATCATTACCTTTTGGAGATGCAGTCGTCAAAGATTTCTTAATCATTCGGTTGAGTCAAAGTTAATCCAAGACCTTCTCTATTTCAGTCGGATCAACACTAAGATCTCCCTGATTCTTATTCCAGTGGAAAAGATTCCGGGTTTTGTTGTTTCAGATAAATCTCTCAACGATTTATTCTGATTCACTTCCATATTTTTCACTATTAGAGACGAAGAATCCAACTCTGTTCTCCATCACCAGTTCAGGATTTATTTTCCCCAGCGAGAGGTTGTCTTAAAAAACATTACACATCCGTACATCAGGACATCATACAACGCAATCTCATTTATTTTGAGAACGCAATTGTTTGATATATATGTCATGCCACTAACCTTTACCTTTCAGGAAAGATGCAATCAATTTCTCACAACATTTTGTATCGTGAAGCCTGGATGTTGACCAGATAACGATACAACACTGTGAAACCTGGATATTGACCAGATAACAGTAAGGTATGCTGTGAAACTTGGACGTTGACCAAATAGCAGTTTACTCGGCCAATTATTTTGAATCCTGGATTCAACCGGATATTAGTAGGCCCCAAAATCAAAAAGGGAAACTCGGATGTTGAGCGGATAACCATTTGATTTCCTTCTGAAGACTGGACGTTGACCAGATAGGAAGAAAGGTATTGTGAAACCTGGATGTTGACTATATAGCAATGCAACACTGAAACCTGGATGTTGACCAGATAACAGTTAACCGTCAACAGAATAAAAATCCCCATTCTTGAAACCTCGGAAGATTGGCATACTCCCAACCTCCTGATACCGTTAACAGAATGAAGATTCTCACTCTTAAACCCTCAGAATATTGGCATACTCCCAAGCTCCTGATACCGTTAACAGAATGAAGATTCTCATTCTTGCTTCCTCAGTAGATTGGCATACACCCAAGCTCCTGATATTCCTGACAGAATGAAGATTCTCATTCTCAAAGTGGCATACAACCTGAATTCCCGATATTCCTGACAGAATGAAGATTCTCATTCTCAAAGTGGCATATAACCTGAATTCCTGATATTCCCAACAGAATGAAGATTCTCATTCTCAAAGTGGCATATAACCTGAATTCCTGATATTCCCGACAGAATGAAGATTCTCATTCTCAAAGTGGCATATTACCCGAGCTCCTGATATTCCTGACAGAATGAAGATTCTCATTCTCAAAGTGGCATATTACCCGAGCTCCTGATATTTCCGACAGAATGAAGATTCTCATTCTCAAAGTGGCATATAACCTAAACTCCTGAACTTCTTCCGAACATGAATAAGCTTTTCCCCATAGTCCTGAGCTTACTCCCCAACAGTACAACTGTTCCCCACAGAGTTTTTTACTCCCCAAAAGAATGAAAATTCTCATCCTTGATTCTCCATCAAAATTTCCAGAGCCTTCTTTACTCTCAGCATAAGTTTGTCAGAGTTTTTAACCCCCTGCAGATCGAAGATTCTCGTTCTTGACTTCTCAGCAGAAATTCCCCTAGAAGAATGAAGATTCTCATTCTCAATTCCCCACAGAGTTTCCAAATATTCCCCAGCGGAGTTCTCCTCAAACAACAAACCAGGAATCACCAGTAGATTGGCATACAACCCAAACTCCTGATTTCCCCAGCAGTATAGCTTCTCCCCACAGAGGTTGTCAAAAAACTTGAAGACACACAACAGTGGTCCAGGATTTATCTTCCCCGAGAGCGGTCAAAGATTTTATTATCTCCAGCTATCCAGGATTTATTTTCTCAGCAAGAAAGCTTATCAACTTACATGCGCATACATATATCATGAACATTGATAAAACACATATATTGCATCATACATTTCATGCAACATAACTTTGTGTTTCAGCTAATATTTTACCCTTTTCAGGATAAGATTAACAAGCTACCAATATTCAATCTGAAAATAGTTTACGGATGCTCCAAACATGGATGTTAATCTATTGGTTGTTCAAACTCAAGGATCATGAAAATAGTTTACGAGTGCTTCCAAACATGGATGTTAATCTATCGCTTGTTCAGATTCAACTCATTCAAAACAGTTTACGGATGCTCCAAACATGAATGTTAATCTATTGCTTGTTCAAACCCAAGGATCATGAAAACAGTTTACGGGTGCTTCCAAACATGGATGTTAATCTATCGCTTGTTCAGATTCAGCTCATTGAAAACAGTTTACGGATGCTCCAAACATGGATGTTAATATATTTCTTGTTCAAACTCAAGGATCATGAAAACAATTTACGGGTGCTTCCAAACATGGATGTTAATCTATCGCTTGTTCAGATTCAGCTCATTGAAAACAGTTTACGGATGCACGACACATGGATGTTAATCTATTGCTTATTCAACTTCAAGGATCATGAAAACAGTTTACGGATGCTCCAAACATGGATGTTAATCTATCGCTTGTTTAGATTCAACTCATTGAAAACAGTTTACGGATGCATCAAACATGGATGTTAATCTATTGCTTGTTCAAATTCAAGGATCATGAAAACAGTTTACGGGAGCTTCCAAACATGGATGTTAATCTATCTCTTGTTCAGATTCAGCTCATGAAAATAGTTTACGGATGCACCAAACACGAATGCTAATCTATTGCTTATTCAGACCCCCAGCTCAGAGACGTTCCAGACATGGATACCTTTCTGATACTCATTCTTTCACCTACAACATACAATTCAATAAACATTATTGGATGGCATCTTTAAGCCCATCTCCGAGAAGATTCTGTCACATCTCCAAATGACATCTGTAAGCCCATTCCCTCAAATTATGCTTTGACGAGTGCAAATTTATGGGCACTCTAGTGTCCAATCATCTTTTACCTTTGAGTCGCGAACGACAAACTCGCTGATCTAACTCTTCAGGTTCAAGAAGATTAAACAGGGGCAGCTGTTGTACCCCAAAATTTGCCCTCCCTTTTTCACAAGAAAATCACAATCCTAGGGTTTTCTCATATTTTCAAGATTGGCTCAGGAATTGATCAAACATATTTTTCTTTGGAAGTAAATCAAGAATTAGGGTTTCTCTCGCATTTCTCAGAAGAAACTGAATTCTCAGAAATTCAATCAATTGTCACATGTTTTCGCACTTTTTCAAGTTTACTGGTTGTTCTCAAGGTTCTGTTTATCTAGGATAAGAGTTAGGAACTGAGATGGTCATTTGGAATATTCAGGTTTTGTCTGATCCAGGTTAACCATATATTGTGCGTCTGTTAAAATGTTTTCTTGTTAATGGAATGAAATGTTTGCTTGTTTATTGGAATACACAATGCGTATTTTGATTGGAATGCTGTTGCAAGGTTACGAGAGTACAAAGTCGTTGGATTACTTAAAGTTTAAGTTATCTTTATTAGAATTATTGGAATGCAATTTCAATTATTTTGATCTAAGAATCTTAAAGGATTAAGTGAAGATGCAGAGAAAGAATTGCAAGATATTGGACAGTAAAAGATTTTATTGAATGTCAGATTGCCTCATAAAGATTTTTCAAATGTTGATACAAAAATAATTTATTATTTGAATATTGTAGGTTTTACAACTTATAGTATTTGGGAAAACAAATTATTACAATAAATCAAAAATCTATCTAAGTCTAAGCCATTGCTCCATTGCTCCCATGCTCAAAGTCTTCTGCTCCTTTGTCATCGCCCAAGTTGCACTCACATGAAAGAAAGACAAAGGAATAAGGATCAGTACAGTTAGTTGAATATTAAATATAATTTTCAAGCAATAAAAAAAAAGAAGGAAAATTTTCATCACTAAAGTTTCCCGTCTGGAATCAGAATGCTATTTTTCATCACGTTTTATTTTTCTCTTTGCAAATCACAAGAAGATTGCTCTTCTTGGTTCACAAAGAGAAAAATAAAAGTGCAAATTGAAGAATGCATAAGAAAATTATTCAAAAACGTAGCAGGGTGCCAAACCGTACAAAGGAAAGTTGGACAATGCAGCATACAAAGGCAAGCAATGCAACAAAACTAAAACATTGTAACAACATTGCAGCTAACCAAGTCTTGCAACAAACCAAACTATCAAGCAAAACAAACTGTACTAAGCAACTGAAACATTGAAGCAAACTGAACAAAGCAAACTGGATGCAAAAAGTACAAATGCAGAAAGTACACGGCAAATCAAACAGCAGGAAAATGCAGGAGATAAACCAATTGACAAGCAAAAAGCTTGTCATAGCTTTTTCATCACTTTCCAGAAAATAGGCAAAACTTTTCAGAAAAGTGACAAAAGAAAATTTGCTTTGTCATAGAGAGAGAAAGAGAGAAAAGATATCACCTTGGTGAGAGTGTACAGTTTGGCAAAAGGCTATCACAAGTTGCAAACAAAAAGCTAAAAAGATATAAAACTCCAAATTGCATAATAGTTTTCAGAAGAGAGAACATTGGTGTCAAAAACTGCAAACTGTTAAGAGTTTCACAAAAACTCCAAACCTGTCAAACTACAAAACTCCAAACTGCATAACAGTTTTCAGAGGAGAGAACATTTTGGTCCAAACTTCACCAAGTCACAAGACCTGTAACAGTTAGAAAACACACAGCCAAACCTGCTATCAAGCCAATAGCACAACCTGCTATCAAACCAACTCAAATAAATTGCATAACATTTTCAACGAGCTTGAAAAGTTGTAACAAACAGAAGAAAAAAATACACAAGCTTGCCAAACTGCACAGCCTGAAACCACAAATTCCAAAACCTGTGAGTCGTTCTAACAACAGCCAAGAACCAAACAGAAAAAACATACACAAGCTTGCCAAACTGCACAGCCTGAAAACACACAACTCTCCAACCTGCACAATCAACCAAAAAAATCCCAAATGGCCTAACAGTTTTAAAATCCCAACCTGCAAGCTTGCCAAACTACAGAGCCAAACTGCACAACATCAAAAACCTGTTACAAAACTCAAACAACAACCAAAACCCTGTGTAAGCAAATCACACAACCTACAAGCTTGCCAAACTGCACAGCCTGAAACTGCCATCTCCAAACCAGTTACAACCAACATGTAACAAGCTTGCAAAACTGTACACCAGTTCCAAAACTGCAACAACATGCCAAACCACAAAAACACCCAGCCAGGCCAACCGACAAATAACAACAAAAAACTATGAAATCCAACAAGCCTTCCCATTCAATCCAAAACAATAAACCCAGTTTCAGAAGCAATAAACCAAGTTTCAGAAGAAACAAACAAAGTTTCAACAAGAAGCAACAAACAAAGTTTCATCAACTACCATCACAAATCCGTCAACAACAAGTTTCATAACAGTTATCATCATCAACATTTAACAAATCCATCAACAACAAGTTTCAGAATAGTTATCATCATCAACATTCAATAATCAAGAACAAAGAACAAGGTTTCAGAACAGTTAATCATCATCAACATTCAATTTTCAAGATAGAGGAAAAGAAATAAAGTTTCAGAATAGTCATCATCAACAAAATCAAGAAACAACCAAAAGTTTCAGAATAATCATCATCAACAAAAAGTGTTACCAAAAAGCGCGCAACCGTCATCATCTCCCTTCTGCCTCTAAGCCACCAAGGAAGCACCTTCATCTCCCCGTCTCACCTTTCCTCTCCTCTTCATAGAGAAAGTCCCAAGGTATGCTTCTCAAACCCCTTTACTGTTGTTTTAGGCATATAAAAAACCATAGTTTAAACAACTAAGAAAAACGAAACTGAACAAGCATGCGAATCAAACAACAAACTGAAAAAGCTGTTAAAATCAAAAGAGATGAACCGTACCATCTGAAAACAGAGCCTTGGATCGTTGTGAGGAGATGAGAGAGAGAGACAGCATTCCGGCGGTTAGGACTTAGGGGAAGGTCAAAATGTTTTTTTTGAGTGAGAGAGATGAAGAGGAAGAAGCGAGAGCGAGAGAGCGGCGCTGCTGTGAAGCAAAACGTACAAACCCTAAATTTTCTGAACCCTGAGCAAAATGTTGCAAACTTTTGAACTGAGCCTGTCCGCCCCAAATCACAACGTTGCAAACTTGTGAACTGGGCCTGTCCGCCCCACATGCTTAAGCCCACATTGCTGGCTCATACCCCCTCCACTCTGATTTTTTTTGTTTGTTTTCTTCCATCTCAATTGGGCCTCAAACACATAAAAATCCCTTAAGCCCATACACGGATTACTGGCTTACCCCCTTTCTCCATTATGACCTTTCTTCTTTCCTCTTATTTTGTTTGGGCCCAATACAAATCCTAAGCCCATCTTTAATTTCAATTGATTTTCTTTTGTTTAAACAAATGCTAATGTTTTTTTTAATTTTAATTAATTTGTTTTATTTTGTTAATAATAACACTAATAATATTTATTTTCTTAAATTAATTTTATTTTCTTCTTTTATTAATTAATTTTATTTCATTTAATAAAATACCAAGAAAAAACATTTAATTTTGTTTAATTAAATTTTCTTCCTTTAAACTTTTTATTTACATAATTAATTAAATACAAAGAATAATAATAATAATTTTTAATCTTTTAGAATAAATTTTTATTTATCTCTCTTTAATAAATAGATTCTTTCATACTTTATTTCATAATTTGTTATAACTTTGTTTTGAATTGCGACGATTCGATTTGGTTGTAATATTTGGACTTTACTATTCTTATGAGATTCATCCCCATTTGTAATAATTGTACCCCCATCCCCGGATACTTTTGTAATAACTTAGACTTTTAATTCTCGCAATTTATTGCCTTCAAATATGCCATGATTAGAGACTAGGGTGTGTATGCAAAAATCCAAAATCAAAACAAATCGCTAGATGACCTAATACAAAGACAAAATGCATGAAAATGACAACACAATGCACACTTGCACCCCTAGGGTTTCATCCACTTGTTGCCTTTAAAATTGGCCATGTTATGCATGTTAAGTACTTTGGCAAAACAAATTCAAAACAAAAGATCATAGTCCCTCGATGACGCTATCTTGGTTGCCTATACAAAATGATCTAGTCCCTCAGAAAAATTTGCTAAAGATACTTAGCACGATTGCTATCATGTTCAATATGTTGACCCGCGCCTGTCCCATTTAACATCCTAATACAAGGTTGTTTACCAAATGCAATGGTAAAACAACACTGTCAAAAGGGTTAAAATGTATAGGAAGGATCTTTGAGTAAAATAGGGTAGACAATTCTTAGTTACTTAATCAAAACTTGCAAAATCATCCTTGCTATTTTCAAACATACCTCACAACACAATTTCGAAACATTTCCCAAATCAAACATTCAAACATTGAAAAATCTTTTCAAAAGACAATACACCTTTGTATATATTCAAACAAGAATCATTACAAAGGTTGCCACAATGATGGCCTCTTTTCAAAACATTTTCAAAAACCACACACAAAGTACCATTTCAAACAATTAAAAAGCAAAAGCAAGTGATCTAAACAAGTAACTAAGAGCCCATGGATAACCATGGATGAAAAGGGTGCTTGCACCTTCCCTTTTCATAATCTACCCCCCGAACCCAAGAAAACATCTCAAAGGTCTTTCTTGTGCTTTTTGACCTTTCCTTTGGATAAAATAAAAAGTCGGTGGCGACTCTTGCTAAATCGAAACATTTGCAAACACAAACGCAAAACCTCAAGTCAGTTCTCCCACCGTATCACATATAGCTACTCACCTAAGGTCCCCAAATCAGGGTGTAGGATATTTGCAAGAAAAGTAAACCCAAACGAACCCTCAAATATAAAGCAGTCAAAGAAAACTATTAAAATAAGTAAAGTGATCCTAAACTCTAAGGTTACCCCTCTTTTTAGTAGTTCCTCAGCAGAGTCGCCAGTTCTGTAATATGGTGGGAGAACTGACTTAGTTTTGCGTTTTACCACAAATGTTGCGGATAGCAAGAGTCACCACTTACTTTTCTTTTATCCAATAAGAAAAGGGTGAAAATAACAAGAAAGACCTTCGAGATTTTTGAGTTCGGGGGGTAGGTTATGAAAAGGGAAGGTGCTAGCACCCTTTTCATCTGTAGTTATCTACGGGCCCTTAATCACTAGCTCACTTTTTGAAAATTGCTTTATGTTGTGTGTTTGAAAAATATTTTGAAAAAAGTTTCCAATTGTAAGGCGAACTTTGTAATGTGAAGGGATAGGTGTGGGTCATCATACAATCATCGAAGGCAACTGGTAAGGACACTTTAGTAGTTTATCATTAAGGGACTAGATCATTTATCGAAGGCAACATCGAAGGGTCATCGAGGGACTACGATCTTTGTTTTCGAGGGACTTTGCTAAAGCGTGCCCATGTTCGAGGGACATGACTCTTTTTTTCGAAGGCAACAAAGGGGGGTTACCCTAAAGGTGTGAGTGTGCAATGATTTATTTTCAATTGTGCTTATCTTTGAAATTAGGGTTAGTAAATATGTGGAAAGTAAAAGTGGTAAATAAATCCCTAGACTATTACAGTTCTTTGGGAGAGGTGCATAAGTAAGAGAATGCAGGAAAGTAAACCCTAATTACTATTACATCCCGAGAAACAATTTCATAATCAGAAAAAACTACGCGTTTTTGGTGATTTTTGATGAAAAGGTTTTTGACGATTAATTAAATAATCCTAAAAGTCTAACTAATTTTAATTAGAACAAAAAATTGATTAATTAAATTAAAAACCTAAAAACCTATTTGGATTAGGGTTTTAAAGAAAAGGTTTTGAAAAATAATTAGGTTTTTTTAAGTGAAATTAAAGGAAAAGGAGAGAAAATAGTAAGAAGCATAAAAAACCACAGAATTTCCAGAGGTGAGTGTTGAACCCACGCCCTTAACTTCTCCATCCAGCATGTTCACCATTAGGCCAGGTACGCTCTTGTGTCAAGGAATGGAAGCTAATGCACTTAATAATCTGCAAAATGTAAAATTATGAAACGAACCTCAAAATGCCAAAAGCAGGGATCGAACCCGTGCCCTAGGGCCTAAGTGACTTAGCGCGGACGTTTTAACCACTGGGGTGGTGATACATCCATTGTTTAAGACATAAACAAATGATTAAATAGTAAAAACCATAAATTGGACCAGAGAGACGCCGGAGTCCTAGCTCCGGTCGTCTTCTCTTGTGAGTATATTTCTTGTTCCTACAAAACAATAAGAATTATAGATCCAAGGGGACCCTACCCCCCTAAATCGAACCCTGCGAGTTCAATGGAATCATTATTTTAGACTGAATTGCAATGGTTTATGAGGTATGATCAAAATAACATGGATTAGTGCATGTATGGAAACTCGTGATTCTGATAGCATGAAGGTCATGCGATCTACTTTTCCTGCACTAACATACCTCATAAACACATTAATATAGTTAGATTGCAATGAAACATGAAGGAAACAAAACTGTGAATTTTGCAAAAAAAATATGAAATGGAGATGTATGCGTGCAGGTTCTGGGTGCTTTCGATCATCAGGTTTGATCCATTCTTACTCTATAGGGTTGTTGGAAGTGAATGAGCAGGTTTGTTTTCCTTGGAATAAGCTGCAATAAGGGTTTGCAAGTTTCCCTAACTTGAATAATTTTTGTGACTTTTGGAAGATTATTTTGCTGCAAGGTTTTTCCTCGTCCTGGGTTTGTCTGAATGCATGCAATATATAACTTGAATTTAGGTCAAATGTTTGGCTTGGACTCTTGTAATAAGCCTTGATATTATTTTGTTTTATTTTTAAATTTAAATGAATAAAAATCAAAGATAAATAAATAAAAACCATAGGGGGTACATGAGTAAGTTTTAAAGTTCATGTGAAGTGTAGAACTCATTTGGACTTTGAATCAATAGCCCAAATAGCCCAAAAATTCAAGAAGATCATCCAGCCATACCAAGAAGATATAGAAGTTATCAACCTCGGTAATGAAGAGGTAAAGAGATAAGTCAAGATAGGTGCCGCCTTGCAAAGTGAGAAAAGATGGGGTTGATTAAGTTGCTTTGAGAGTATGCTGACAACTTCGCCTGGTCGTATGAATACATGCCTGGTTTAGACACTGATATAGTGGTGCACAGATTGCCACTAAACCCAGAATGTCCTCCTGTAAAGATGAAGCCACAAAGAACTAGACCCGACATGGCTTTGAAGATCAAAGAAGAAGTTTAATAACAACTTGATGCAGGCTTCTTATTTGTGAGAAATTATACACCATGGGTTGCTAACATTGTGCCTATACCTAAGAAAGATGATAAGGTACGTATGTATGTTGACTACCGAGATTTGAATAGAGCAAGCCCGAAGGATAATTTCTCATTGCCTCATATTGATGTGTTGGTTGATAATATTGCTCAGTCTTCAATATTCTCCTTCATGGATGGATTCTCATATTTCAATCAGATAAAAATGACTCCTGAAGACATGGACAAAACAACTTTCACAACTCCTTGGGGTACATTTTGTTTTAAGGTTATTCCTTTTGGTCTCAAAAATGCTGGTGCAACATATCATCGTGTTATGGTGATTCTCTTTCATGCTATGATTCTTAAAGAGATCGAGGTATATGTGGATGATATGATTGAAAAATCATAGACCGAGGAAGAACATTTGGTCCATTTAAGAAGTTGTTTGATCATCTATGGAAGTTTAGGTTCAGGCTTAATCCCAATAAGTGCACCTTTGAGGTTCGATCGGGAAAATTACATGGTTTTATCATAAGTCAGCAAGGAATTAAAGTAGATAACGACAAGGTAAGAGCAATACAGGATATGCCAGCACCGAAAAATGACAAATAAGTCTGTGGGTTCCTTGGGAGGTTGAATTACATAGCCAGGTTCATTTCTCATCTTATAGCTACTTGTGAACCCATCTTTAAATTGTTACGTAAGAATCAAGACATCCATTGGGATGATAGTTGTTAAGAAACCTTCGAGAAGATTAAACAGTACCTTCAGAAGCCACCAATACTCATACCTCTAGTTCCAGGGAAACCACTGGTAATGTATCTGACTGTGCTTGAAGGATCTATGGGTTGTGTGCTCAGACAACATGATGATACTAGATAAAAAGAACACGCCATGTATTACCTGAGCAAAAAGTTTACTGATTGTGAATCAAGGTATTCATTACTTGAGAGGACTTGTTGCACTCTTACGTGGGCTGGTCGACGATTGAGGCAGTACATTTTGACACACTCTACACTTCTGATATCTAAGATGGATCTGATAAAGTACATCTTTGAGAAACCAGCACTTACAGGCAGATTTTCTCAGTGGAAAATTCTTTTATCTGAGTATGACATCCAGTACATCACACAAAAGGCTATCAAAGGTAGAATTTTGGCAGATCATCTTGCTCACCAGCCGTTGGAATAATATCAGTCAATGAAGTTCGATTTTCCATAGGAGGATGTTAAGAAACTTAATGATGAGGAAGGACCTGAACTAGGGGAGCGATGGACTCTTACGTTTGACGATACATCAAATGCTATAGACCATGGTATTGGGGAATTTTCTGACTTCCCCATGCAATACTCACATACCTTTCATGGCCAGGTTATGCTTTGATTGTACGAATAATGTTGCAGAATACGAAGCTTGTGTAATGGGCCTTGAAGCAGCCATTGATTTAAAGATCAATATTCTCGAAGTTTATGGAGATTCTGCCTTAGTAATATACCAGATACGAGGTGATTGGGATACACGACACCCCAATTTAGTTCCATACAGGGATTACATATTAGAGTTGTTTCCTTCTTTTAATGAGATCACCTTTGAGCATATTCCTAGAGAAGTAAATCAGTTTGCAGGTGCTCTAGCTACTTTAGTAGAAATTTTCAAAGTCAGTTATCCGAATCATACGCATAATATAAGAATCCTTCGTTACAAAGAGCCAACACATGTTTTCCCTGCTCATTGTCTCACAATCGAAGACGTGTCAGATGAAAATTTGTGGTATTTCGACATCAAAAGATATCTTGAGAAGCAAGAGTATCTAGAAGGTGCTACAATTTATGATAAGTGGACCCTTAGAAGATTGGCATTCAAGTTCTTATTGTCAGGAGACGTTTTGTACAAAAGAAACTATGATTCAGTTCTTGTCAGATGTGTGGATAGACACGAAGTAGAATTCATCATACGAGAAATTCATGAGGTCTCTTTTGGGACTCATGTTGGTGGACATGCTATGGCCAAGAAAATCCTATGAGCAGGTTAGTTCTGGATGACGACGGAAAGTGATTGTTGTATGGATGCGAAGATGTGCCATAAATGTCAAATTTATGAAGACAAGACACATATTCCTCCCACTCCTTTGAATGTGATGACTTCACCATGGCCCTTTGTGATGTGGGGCATTGATATGATTGGACGGATTGAGCCAAACGCTTCAAATGGACACAGGTTCATTCTCGTTGCTATTAACTAGTTTTCCAAGTTGGTGGAAGTGGCTTCTTACAAGAATGTGACCGGGCAAGTCGTCACCCGCTTCATCAAAAAATAAATCATATGCCGTTATGGGATTCCTAACAAGATAATCACCAATAACGGGTCGAATCTCAATAGAAAAATGATGAAGGAGATGTGTGAAGAATTCCAGATTGAGTAACATAATTTGTTGCCCTATCGGTCGAAGATGAATGGCGCAGTTGAAGCAGCTAACAAGAACATAAAGAAGATTGTCTAGAAAATGGTGAAAACATACAAGGATTCGCATGAGATGTTGCCCTTTCCTCTACATGGCTATAAAACTTTTGTACGTACTTCCACTAGGGAAACTCCTTTTTCGCTAGTCTACGTTATGGATGCAGTGCTACCAGACGAACTGGAAATTCCTTCATTAAGGGTTCTGGTGGATACCAAGCTTGATGAAGCTGAATAGATTCAAACGAGGCTCGACCAAATCAATCTCATTGAAGAGAAGTTCCTAGAAGCCATTTGTCATGGTCAGTTATATCAACGGTATCTCAAGAGAGCAATTTACAAGAAGATTCGACCTTGAGAGTTCCATATAGGTAACCTGGTCTTAAAGAAGATCCTCTCAATTCACTCTAATCCAACAGAAAAGTGGACTCCCAACTATTAGGGGCCATATATTATGAAGAAATATTTCTCAAGAGGTGCTCTAATCCTGACAAACATGGATGGGGAAGACGTTCCACATCCAATCAATTCAGACTCAATCAAAAAATATTACGCATAAAAATACCCGCTAACTCGAAAACCCGAAAGGGCGGCTTTGGTAAAAGTTAGGGCTAAAAAGAAAGAAAAAAAATATAACCCGCTAAGTCGAAAACCTGAAAGGGTGGCTTAGGCAAAAATGAGTATCTCGATGGATTGAAAACCTGAAATGGACATCCAGGAAAAAATTAGGGACTAAAAGTGAGACGATGCAGTCTGAAAACTCTTCATGAATAACAATATACACTCATATGGATCAATTCAACTATTACCCTTTGGAAGAAAAGAAATAGGATGATCAAGGATACGGGAACTAAAGGAATATCTGTTTTAATGGAAGTTTGAGATTTTCTTATTGCCATTTCACTTGTTGTATTTTTGTCTTTTCTTTGCAACTGCCTCATTTAGGAGTTGTTTCCATGTACGAATGCCTATTCACAAGCCAATCTCATTAATAAAAATTGCCTTTTCACCAAAAAGTTTCTTTGTTATGTCCTTTTTACTTTATTTTTCATATGTGAATCATGATTTAAATTCTTCTTTAAACATTTCATTAAAAACATTAAGGTAATAATAATCACAAGCTAAAATGTAAAACATGACGTTACATTGACAAGAATGCATCCCAAAGGAGTGTAATGGCATCCAAACGTTGTTTTTTTCCTATGCGGGTAGCAAGTCGTAACGGTCACCTCGACCTAGCTTATGTTATCGTCACCCCCTACAGACGATTGAGCACCTGATTCTCCAACATAGAGAAAACTTGGGGCATTTGAAGAGATCCATGTCTCTACCCATCCATCCACAAGAAGTCCAGGATTTAGGGAAATCATATCAACCTATTTCTCCCCACCAAGACTACAATTCAAACCACAACAAGGCTATGACTCAATTCTCGAGTTTTCAGGCACCAATCTTTATCGGTATCTCAAAGACAATGGGCAACAGACCACGATAAGTTTAATATTTGGCACTATGCATATAGTAATCACCACTTCATATTACATTGCATCCTGAAATGCGTAGCATATCTATTGAAATGGATCATTATGCCATACACTTCAAAATGCATACAAAGCATAAGCCAAATTTGGTACCTTGAACGAAAGCCCAAATCATTCCTTAAAATAGTAAAACATCCCCACAGAGAAAGACATCCTCACAATTCCTAGTTGGCATCCATCATTACACTACACAACTCATAAATACATGTGAAGTGTAGGACATACTCAATCCCCAATCAAAACAATGGTGTGTCTCCATAGAGGATGTTATCCCTACAAATCTCCATCTGATATCTACAACATATTTCCCAAGTTACTTCACGCAAAATACTTTCTCATCAATGTCATATAACATAACAAATTAACCCTCAAAAGATCGTTTGTGCCTCTCTTTCAAACACTCGTCCGTGTTATTACCTTTTTAATACTTGTCCATATCTCATTTCAATACTCGTCCATATTTATCTTCAAACACTCGTCTGTGTTATCACTTTTTGTTATACTCGTCCTTATCTCATTTCAATACTCGTTTGTATTGATATTCAAACACTCATTTGTGTTATTACTTTTTTGATACTCATCCGTATCTCGTTCCAATACTCGTCCGTATTGATTTTGAAAACACTCGTCTGTGTTATTACTTTTTTGATACCCGCCCATATCTCGTTTCAATACTCTTCCGTATTTATCTTTAAACACTTGTCTGTCTTATAAATTTTTTTATACTCGTCTGTATCTCATTTCTACTCGTCTATATTGATATTCAAACACCCGTCCGTGTTATTACTTTTTTGATACTCGTTCGTATCTCATTTCAATACTCGTCCGTATAGATTTTCAAAACACTCGTCCATGTTATTACCTTTTTGATACTCGTCTGTATCTCTTTTCAATACTCGTTTGTATTGATTTTCAAAACACTTGTCCATCTTATTACTTTTTTTATACTCGTCCGTATCTCATTTCAATACTCATCTGTATTGTTTTTCAAAACACTCGTCCCCGTTATTACTTTTTTTATACTCGTCTGTATCTCATTTCAATACTAGTCCATATTCATCTTCAAACACTCGTCTATGTTATCTATTTTTTGTACTCCTTCGTATCTCAATTCAATACTCGTTTGTATTAATATTCGAACACTCGTCTATGTTATTACTTTTTTGATACTCGTCTGAATCTCATTTCAATACTCGTCCATATTGATTTTCAAAATACTCGTCCATGTTATTACCTTTTTGATACTCGTCTGTATCTCCTTTAAATACTCGTTTATTGATTTTCAAAACACTCGTCCATGTTATTACGTTTTTTATACTCGTCTATATCTCGTTCAAATACTCATTTGTATGGATCTTCAAACACTCGTTTGTGTTAACCTTTTATTAATTGTCGTCTATATCTTCTTTCGATTACTATTTTGTGTCGATCCTTTCTTTAAACCCCCAGCAGATATCACAAATAATAACACTTACACCATCTCCCAGGACAAATTTCAGGTCTTGGTATTTAATCTTCTTCTACCTTAAAGGATCGAAAGGTTGACGCCAATCTCACTTTAAGGTTTAAGAATATTAAATAGGGGCAGCTGTCATACCCCAAATTTGTCCTGCCTATTTTACTTTTATCTGGTTTAGGCTTCGCATTTCATTTGAATTATTTTCACTAAATCATTCACATATCATACATTCCTAAGGCATGTGTTCAAAATCAGAGGTTGTGCCAATTAGGGTTTCCATTGGTTTGAGATTTCCCCAGTTAAAATAAAGGTAGACTCATCTGGTTTTTCTCTTGAGCAGTGGACTTGTGAATTACGGTATTGATACCGTGACTATCTTAAGCATCATTTTCTCAATATAAGGTTTTCTCCCTCTATCATCGCAAGCATTCTCTTTACTGAGGATCAACAAACCATTTTCTTCATTCAGTATGCATCTCAGGTGGATTAGGGTTTTTCATCCTTCATGTATGGGTTAGTTAAAGTCCATCAATACAGATGTTAGGGTTGTCACTTGTATGTTCTCAAGGGTTCATCAATGGTTTCAATCAAGATCCCGATTTAGGGTTTATTTCTCTGTGATTATCAAAAGACTGGTCCGCTGGTTCTTCCTCTGTATGTTGGACTTTGGATTAGGGTTTTGACTCATGTTCAATCTATATCCTTTCTCTCATAAAGAGACGAGACCATCTTTTCAAGTTACTTCAAGAAGCAAGAAGATTATGGTTGTGCCTTGTTGATGCTATGGTTTCCTTCAATACATCAAAGGAGAATCTTATGAGCTAGGTTCATTAGAATTCATACTTAAAGCCATAAACTTCTATTTGATTTCTCAAGGCAATTCTTTCGTCAAGATGATGTATTTATTGATTGAGTCAAGTTATGGTGTAAAGGAGAAGTTATGGGACTTAAATTTCAAGATAGCTTAGATTTTTGGACTTGGAGTTAGAGGTCGGCCCATAAGATACAAAGTGGTTTGAATTACATTGAAATTTGAAGTTTATTGCAAAAGCTTAGGTCATTTTTCATTTGCAAGAGTTTCATTCATGTTCAAGGTCACATATTCATTCAAGTTTCTAAATAAGAGCTAAGATTGGTTCATATGGTTTTCTTAGAAAAATCAAAGTTTCAAATAGGAACCAATATTGTTCAAGGTTCATTTCAAATTCAAGTGACATTTCAAATTTCATTCATTTTGATCCAAGGTTCTGTACAAAAGAATTTCAAGATTCATCAAATATTTACACAATGTTCATCCAAGCATCATCCATTACAAAGAAAACTTTTGCAAACCATACATAAACTCCTAGTCCTAATCTTAAACGTTCATCTTTCAAAACCTAATCTTCAAACTCCATATCATGCCAATATAACAATTCGGGATAATGCCAGCCCATGAACTTACTACAAAATAAAGTCTTGAATACCGTTGTCCATTCTGCTGTTGTCCATAAAGCCTAAAACAACATATAGTTGTCCATAAACCAGCTGCTACAAACCCTTCAAAATAGTCTAGAAACCTGAACTACTGCTGCCCAAAAAACTACAAAAATAACCCTGCATAAACCAGAAAATGACCTTGTAAAATAGTCCAATAATTCAGCCTTGCTACAAACATGTTGCTGCCCAGCGACAAACCTGCATAACCAGTCCAATACCTTGTTGAAACCTGTCCCAAATTAGTCAAAAAACCTGTTGCAAACTGCTCCAAACCTTGCATGATAGCAGCCAAATAAAAAGCTGCACAATAAAGCAAAAAATAGTATATTAAAAATGGAAAACCAACTTTGATCTTATCCAAATTTTCCCTCTACTCTCACAGTTTTTTTCCCTCCCCACATTTTCAATCCTCTTACTATTAGACAACATGTTCACAACAAAGAAAGGGGAGAGATCAGTAGAAGAAAAGCTAAAAAAACTTTGCTGCAAATTCATCTAAGAGATCTCTCTCAAACATGCAAAAACCTCTACTACACCTTCTTCAACCATAAACCTCAAACATTATATAAACCTTTTGTTTCTCTCCATAACCATACACACAATCTGATACCAATGATAAACCACTTCCAACCTCCTTCATCAAACTCTCTACATTAACCCCATTGTAAACCTACTACAACCATTAACCTTCACCACCGTTCTTCTCACCCTTAAGAATACTATGCTCCTAGCCTTTATCATAAACATAAAATACACCTCTACACTGCTTCAAAACGAAGCGTCTCCATCATCTTCATTCTCAAACACCACCACCATTTACAGCAATCGTAACATAACATACTACACTGTAAAACCTTCTAAAATCTTCCTCACTCTACAACAATACCTAAATCGATCTCAACTCAAAACCATACTCATCCTCACTTTTTTCAAGCTATAACTCGCACAGAATCAACAACAAATCCTACTCGAACCTCCTTTTTCTGAACCATCACACGCCACTTACACAAAGGTTCAGACACAACACATATACCTCACAACAGAATTTCACAACAAACTTGAGACTTACAATAATTCTAAACGGTTTAACACCAACAACCAAACCCGATGATGACCCAACTATGGAAGCCACTTTCGAAAAGCGCACAACTCAAGAAGAATAACATAAAGTGAAGTAAAGATGTTGGAAATCTTGGTATGATGTAAACTTGGAGTGGGAGTTGGAATGCTTTATTGATATTAAATGGGCAATAAATTAGCACAAGTAAGAACTAGTATGGAAGTGAATTTGAAAAGATTCATTTTAGTCCCACATAGGAGGGATTATAAATACTAGTAGTGTATATATATTCCAACTTGGCCAATTAGGTTGGGCCCCAAGGGGCACTCCAATTTTTTAAAGGAGTGAGGACACACCCATGAGTCATCTAGACATACGCGCGCGCCGCCGCCGCTGTCCGTCTGGCCGGCCGGCTCGGCTCGGTTCAGTTCGGTCTAGATGAATTAATCTTTTTGAACCGAATTAGTGGAAATTAATTAATATTAATATTAATTAATTATTTAATAGATGGTGATGTGTCCTACATAAAAGACCAAGTCTTAACCTAATTATTGACTGGTTTTGCTTGCCCTCCAAGAGTCCGTGAGACTTCCTGACCAAGTAAAATAACGACCACCTTTGACTGGGCCAATTCCACCTCTCCCACGATTCTCTCCCACTAGACCTGTTCCATTCAGTTGGACTTTTTTACTTATAAATTGAGTTGTTTCGGTTCATTGGAGCAGTTCTATAATTTACTGCTACAATTCTCTCTTCTCTCTCTCTACTCCCTTCATCTAAAATTTTTCTTCTCTCTTATTTTCGACTGGATCACTCCAGATCCAGATACCAAGACTGGTTATATACCATCTGAAGGTGTCATTTTATGAATGAATAATTATAGTGCAAGTAATTGTCGTACTTTGAACGGACTGTTTTATCCTGGAGGCATCGTTGAAACTCGACTGCTTTGCATTAATATTGGCAGTACGACGAAACGTCTTAAAGAAAGCGACCTAGTACGCGACTCGTCCCGATAGTTTTCCTATGTGCCATTTTTTTAAATCCAGATTTTACAATTTTAAGACGTTTTCTTAACTGCCATGGCTACTGAGGAAATTATCGGTACTAACGTTGCCGCTTCTGTCTCTGACAAACCATTTAAGTTTGAGGGCTCCAATTTCAAACATTGGCAAGCTAAGATGAAATTTTTCTTAACTTTAAAGAAGGTTGCCCATGTCCTGACCGAGGATATCCCTGTTGCTCCATTTGGATCAAACAAACTAAGTAATGGTAAGTCAATCGTAGAATCAGACGGAATTTCTAAAACGTCTGACTTAGACTCTGCTGCTAAAGCAGCGGCAGATAACTTACAACTGCGAAAAGAAATCGCCTTATGGCAAGAAAATGACTACCTCTGCAAAAATCACATTCTGAACAGTCTTGCTGATGATCTCTATGATTACTACAGCAATTACAAGACTGCTAAACAGGTATGGGAGGCTCTGCAGAAGAAATATGATACTGAAGAAGAAGATGCAAAAAAATATGCTGTCAGCCGCTACTTGAATTACAAAATGGTGGATGAAAGGTTTGTGGAAGCTCAAAGCCACGAGATACAAAAGATTGCTCATGAAATCATAACTGAAGGTATGCCCCTCAATGAAAAATTTCAGATTGCTGTTATAATTGACAAGCTGCCTCCTGGTTGGAAAGATTTTAAAAACTTACTCCGACATAAAACTAAAGAATTTTCAATCGAGAGTTTGATTACCCGCCTTCGAATTGAAGAGGAAGCTCGAAGACAAGATCAGAAAGATGAATTATTAGTTCTTTCAAACAACAAAAAGAAATTCGGTGCAGTTCTGAAGCCTACGGGCAAACCTTTAAAGAATCAGAACCGTAATACTGTGAACCGAATTAAGAATGGGAATCCTTCTAGGGCCCCATATACTCCAATTCCTAGGAAGCAACCACCACCCCAAAGAAATGATACTCAGGTTTTCACTTGCTACAATTGTGGGAAACCGGGTCATATGGCTAAGAAATGTAAGAGCGGGCCTAAATCTGCTACTGGCCCAAATGTACAGGTTAACCTGACTGATGAGAAATTCATTGCTATGATCACTGAAGTCAACAAGGTTGATGGAAGTGATGGTTGGTGGATAGACACTGGCTCCTCTCGTCAAGTTTGTAATGATCTTGCTATGTTTAAGACATACATGAATACTGAAGATAAGAAAGTGTTGTTGGGAGATGCCTACACCACTAATGTTGTTGGAATTGGAGATGTTGAGTTGAAGTTCAATTCAGGAAAGACCTTGATCTTGAAGGACGTCATGCACGTTCCTGAAATTAGGAAGAATCTTGTTTCTGGTTTCCTTTTAAATAAGGCTGGGTTTAGTCAAACTATAGGGGCAAACTTGTACACCATCACTAAGAATGGTATTTTTGTTGGGAAAGGGTATGCCACTGATGGCATGTTTAAGTTAAATGTTGATTTGAATAAAATGTGTCCTTCTGTTTATTTTCTGCGTTATTTTAATATTTGGCATGCTAGACTTTGTCACATTAATAAGCGAATTATGTATAATGCAAGCAACTTAGGCCTGATCCCTAAACTAAATGTCAATGATTCAAATAAATGTGAATATTGTACTCAAGCTAAAATAATTAAGACATCACATAAATCAATTCTAAGAGAATCTGATCCCCTAGATCTTATACACTATGATATATGTGAATTAGATGGAACTTTAACTAGGAACAGTAAACGTTATTTTATCACTTTTATTGATGATTGTTCTGATTATAATTATGTATACTTAATGAAGAATAAAAGTGAAGCACTTGATATGTTTAAGTTGTATGTAACCAAAATTGAGAATCAATTTAGTAAGAAGATCAAGAGACTTCGTAGTGATAGGGGAACTGAATATGACTCTGGTCTATTTAATGATTTTTATAAAGAACATGGAATTATACATGAAACGACTGCTCCATATTCTCCTGAAATGAATGGTAAAGCAGAAATAAAGAATAGAACTCTTAATGAACTTATTGTTGCAAATATGATGAATTCTGGTGCTGCACCTCACTAGTGGGGGGAAATTTTATTGACTGTTTGCTATGTCCTGAACAGAATCCCCAAGTCAAACTGTAAGATCTCTCCTTACGAGATATTAAAGAAAAGACAACCAAACTTGTATTATTTGAGAACTTGGGGCTCTCTGGCTTATGTCAGAATTCCGGATCCGAAACGAGTTAAACTCGCTAGTAGAGCATATGAATGTGTTTTCATTGGATATGCAGCAAACAGTAAAGCATATAGGTTTTATGACCTAGTAGCAAAAGTGATCATAGAATCAAATGACGCTGAATTCTATGAAGACAAATTTCCCTTCAAATTGAGAAATAGTGGGGGCACACAATCGAGTCACACTCCTGTGATAAGAAGCACAAAATGCAACGACAATATAGAAACAGAACTTCGACGAAGTAAACGAGTAAGAGTCACTAAACACCATGGGCCTGAGTATGCAGCTTATAATGTAGAAGAAGATCCAATGAATCTTCAAGAAGCCTTGTCTTCTCTGGATGCTGATTTATGGCAAGAGGCTATCAATGATGAGATAGAATCTCTAGAATCCAATAAGACCTGGAACTTAGTAGACATGCCTCCTGGTTGCAAACCAATTGGTTGTAAATGGGTTTTGAAAAGGAAACTAAAACCTGATGGAACTATTGATAAATACAAGGCTCGCCTTGTTGCCAAGGGTTTTAGACAAAGAGAAAATATAGATTTCTTCGACACCTTTTCTCCTGTCACTAGAATTACATCCATTAGGGTACTTATTTCAATAGCTGCTATTTATAACTTAATAGTACACCAAATGGATGTTAAAACAGCTTTTTTAAATGGTGACTTAGAAGAAGAAATCTTAATGGAACAACCGGAAGGGTTTGTAATCTATGGACAAGAAAACAAGGTCTGTAAGTTAAATAAGTTGTTGTATGGACTAAAACAAGCTCCTAAGCAATGGCATGAAAAATTTGATAACTTAATGATATCAAGTGGGTACAAAGTGAATGAAAGTGACAAATGCGTTTACTATAAATCTGAGAATCGCATATGCACTATCATATGTCTTTATGTTGACGATCTACTCATATTTGGATCTAACATTCAGACCATTAATGATGTGAAATCATTGTTGTGCAACAACTTTGATATGAAAGATCTCGGAGAAGCAAATGTGATCCTTGGCATCAAGATCACGAGATCCGAACAAGGAATTTCTTTGGATCAATCACATTATATGGAGAAGATCTTAAAGAAATATAATTACTTTGAATGTAAACCTGCATGCACACCATATGATCCAAGTGTGAAACTATTTAAGAACACTGGAGAAAGTGTCAGACAATCAGAATATGCGAGCATCATTGGCAGTCTTAGGTATGCCACTGATTGTATTAGACCCGGCATTGCATATGTCATAGGATTGTTATGCAGGTTTACGAGTAGAACGAGTAAAGAGCACTGGAAAGCTATTGAACGAGTCATGAGGTCCCTCAAAAGGACCATGGATCTCGGCCTACATTATCAGAAGTTTCCTTCTGTACTAGAAGGGTACAGTGATGCAGATTGGAATACTTTGTCAGATGATTCCAAAGCTACTAGTGGCTATATATTTAGCATAGCTAGAGGAGCTGTGTCTTGGAAATCAAAGAAACAAACTATTCTAGCTCAGTCCACAATGGAATCTGAGATGATAGCACTAGCCACAGCTAGTGAAGAAGAAAGTTGGTTGAGATGCTTGCTAGCTGAGATCCCTTTATGGGAAAAACCTATGACAGATGTGTTGATCCACTGTGATAGTACCCGGCTATTGCAAAAATTGAGAACCGTTATTATAATGGTAAAATACGTCAAATAAGAAGGAAGCATAAAACTGTTAGAGACTGTATCTCTAAAGGAGCTGTAAGAGTGGATCATATACGCACTAATGAAAATTTAGCAGATCCTTTGACGAAAGGATTAGCTAGAGAGAAAGTCCATAACACATCCAAAAGGATGGGACTAATGCCTATAAAGAAATGAGTTGCTCATAATGGTAACCCGACCTAGATGACTGGAGATCCCAAGAAATAGGTTCAATGGGTAATAACAAATTATGAGTAATATGAGATGATCATGCAAATACAGCATGAATCCTAAAGTAATAAGAGGATGAGGTAATAAAAGCTCTTAATGAGATCTATACTGTGTATGAGGGAGTACCTAGGCTACAGGAGTACTCTTGATAGACTCACCTTTGTGATTGTGGAACTTGAGTCGGTTCCTATGGAATTACGAGGCAGGATTCCTAGAGCCTTCACTAAACCGGAATATACGTGCAGGGCCATTAAAGCACAGGCTATTAGAATACACCTTAAGAAAAGGTTGTGTGCGGGTCTGATGTCTGAGATAGAGTTCAAGACAATAGTGTCACTCTTGTTGAATCAGGATCCTACTTGCTACGCAAAGGTTCAAGTCGTAGACACCTTTGCTTATGCACAATCTTAGAAACGTTTGACGTACTTCTAAAAATCACCTTTTAAATTCAAGTGGGGGATTGTTGGAAATCTTGGTATGATGTAAACTTGGAGTGGGAGTTGGAACGCTTTATTAACATTAAATGGGAAATAAATGAGCACAAGTAAGAACTAGTATGGAAGTGAATTTGAAAAGATTCATTTTAGTCCCACATAGGAGGGATTATAAATACTAGTAGTGTATATATATTCCAACTTGGTTAATTGGGTTGGGCCCCAAGGGGCACCCCAATTTTGTAAAGGAGTGAGGACACACCCATGAGTCATCTAGACACACGCGCGCGCGCCGCCGCCTTCGTCTGTCCGTCCAGCCGACTCGGCTTGGCTCGGTTCGGTTCAGTCTAGATGAATTAATCTTTTTGAACCGAATTAGTGGAAATTAATTAATATTAATATTAATTAATTAATTAATAGATGGTGATGTGTCCTGCACAAAATACCAAGTCTTAACCTAATTATTGACTGGTTTTGCTTTCCCTCCAAGAGTCCGTGAGATTTGCTGACCAAGTAAAATAACGGCCAACTTTGACTGGGCCAATTCCACCTCTCCCACGATTCTCTCCCACTACACCTGTTCCATTCAGTTGGACTTTTTTACTTATAAATTGAGTTGTTTCGGTTCATTGGAGCCGTTCCATAATTTACTGCTACAATTCTCTCTTCTCTCTCTCTACTCCCTTCATCTAAAATTTTTCTTCTCTCTTATTTTCGATTGGATCACTCAGGATCCAGATACCAAGACTGGTTATATACCATCTGAAGGTGTCATTTTACGAACGACTAATTATAGTGCAAGTAATTGTCGTACTTTGAACGGGTTGTTTTATCCTGGAGGCATCGTCGAAACTCGACTGCTTTGCATTAATATTGGCAGTACGACGAAACGTCTTAAAGAAAGCGACCTAGTACGCGACTCGTCCCGGTAGTTTTCCTTTGTGCCATTTTTTTAAATCTGGATTTTACAAATCCTACTCGAACCTCCTTTTTCTGAACCATCACACGGCACTTACACAAAGGTTCAGACACAACACATATACCTCACAACATAATTGCACAACAAACTTGAGACTTACAATAATTTTAAACGGTTTAACACCAACAACCAAACCCGATGATGACCCAACTATGGAACCCACTTTCGAAAAGCGCACAACACAAGAAGAATAACATAAAGTGAAGTAAAGATTCTATATACAAACCTCAGTGTTGAATTTTACAACTTCTTCCACTGTGAATTGATGCCACCATATTCTCCTGATCGCAAGCTCCACCGGTAACCTCTGCCACGCCATCGACAAGCCCAACCATGCCACAATATTTCGCATCAACTGCCGCGCTTCAACCGTTAGTACTTGCAACCATGTCCTCTGCCATATGCATCGAAGTCACCCACTATGACGGCCCTCTAGCGTCCTCCAGACAGCGACATCCCCACGTGAACCACTGTGAAATCGGAAGCCCTTCTTTGAATCAATCTGATTCGGTAAGTAATACCCCTTTATTTCTTAGTTTCTTCATGTTGATTTGTCCATATTCTTGCTCAAATTTGATTCTGATTCTAGATTTGGAGTTTGAAAAAGTTGAAGCGTGAAAGTTGAATAGAAAGAGTGGGATTGTGAAACGATGAAAATTTGAGAAAGATTGAGAGATGGCGTGAGAGATCGAAGAGAGAGGCAAGAGGGTTTCTGTTTCTTTCTATTTTCCTTAACATTGTTGTTCATATGAGTGTGAGAGAGAAGAGGGATAGATGAGGCGCTGAAGCCTCTACGTTATTAGGGGCATAAGAGAGCTGGATCCGGGTCTGGCCCGACCAGGTCCAATGTAGGTTTTTATTTATTGATTTAAAGCCCTTAGTTTTGTTGGGCTCACATCTAAGCCCGGTCTATTCAGTTTTTTTTCTTATTTTCTTATGGGAAATATTCACAAATGAGTGAACATGATGCAGTGTTAAAGGCTTTGGGTGAGTGAACTATTTGTCTTGAGTTCAACACTCATAAAGAGTATTTTTTGTTTTCTTTTCCATTTTCATTTTGGTTATACTTTATTTTGTTATAGTTAAGATTATTATCCTAATTTGGTTTAATTTTTCTACATATAAAAATAACAAAAACATGTTTACTTTATTAAAATCATAAAAAATATTTAGAATTTATTTTCTTTATTTTGGTTTGATTGTTGGATTACTCTTGATAAAATGTTCCCTTAAGTGCATCCCCGAATCGATTAAATTCATGTTGATCGTTCCGTGTTGAATTAGACTTTAAGATAACCTATGCATGATTAGATTTTCTCCTAAAAAATCAACATTAAGTCCACTAATTGCATGACAACATTAGGGTAGACTTTCCCCTTAGAATTTTCTTTTGCATTGCATATTTCCTAATTAAAACTAAAACTTCTTCCCTTTATCAAAAAAACCCCAAGACACTTAACCATTATTCAAACCCATTCCACACTTAACAAAAACACACAACAAATTTAAAAATCAAAAGGGCGTGTTATCTCTATTTTACCGCGATACATGCCGTGCCTATTGCTAGAATGCGTGCGCTAACGCTGCCCACTAAAAAAACTAACAAACTAACATTTTCTAGAAGAGATACAGTGTTCTGATTCTTTCATGGGATACTTATGCAAAGGGTTGTGAGACCCTCACAAACACACTAATAAATAAAATTTTCATTTCCTTTAGCAAGTATAGTTTTAGATAGACGCACCCTTATAAACAAACGATCGAAATGGATCCCGTTGAGTACAACAGATGTGAGCGGTGCTAATACCTTCCCCTTGCATAATCAACTTATGTACCCTCTCTTTTGGTCGTAAGACCATCTTATCCATCCTCATAAGGTTTTCTCAATATTTCCCCTTCCTTCGGGATAAATAAAGTTCGATGGTGTCTCTGTGTTTTTTGTCGGTCGCTTCATAGGATTGATACAGTCCTGAATGATTTTGTGCCAAACCATAGGCTTATCATGCAAATTCGTACTCTTGTACTCAGTATTATCAGGAGATTAATTCTTGAATATGGATTTGTACATAGTTTCCTTCAAAAAATTAGACTTGCTATTTGCTCTATGGACTTTTTTTCCTTTCATATGATTCATCACAAGAGGATCTGCTATACACTTTTCAGTTATGATGATAGTCTGACCTAGCACATGAGAAACCACATACAAGTTATCACAGTCAGCTTGTTTCCAAAAATCTTTCACCAAATCTTCATACACAGTACCATGAAGCCTCATGAAGTAGTGTTCCCAGCCTTGAGCATTCAATTCTTCTGTTAGGTCACAACCGTTGGAAGAAAGATTGTTGAAATCAACCAGATATTCACGAAGAACAAGAAACTCTTGTGGAGGAGTAATACAAGAAACATGAACATGAATATTTGTAATATGAGTTTCATCGATGATGGGTAGAGAGGATGAAACAGTCACCATGGGACTAGAAGAAACTGGTGGAATGGTTGAAGATGAAGACCTGGAAGTATTCAAAGCTTGTTCCAACTGATTTGAAAATTTAACAGCCTCTTGTTGTTTTGCATTCATCATTTTTGAAGTTGTTAAAGTTGATGAATTTGATGAAGTTGTTGACTAAGTTGATGAACTTTGACGAAGAACTTGATGAACAACTGAGAGAATAAGGGGTTTATGGTTTCTAGAAAGTGTGGAAGTGAAGTGAAGATGTGTGTGTTTAGTGTATAGTGTTTTTAGAAGAGATAGAAAAACTCAAAAACAAAAACAGACATAATAATTAGGAGTAACAAATGAGTGTAATAATTATGAATTTAATCAATTCTAAGAAAAATTGCACTGCTCATCGCATAGATTTAAGTAGAGTGTAATGATTAAGAATAACCAAGGGTTACACGCATTAATCAAGGCATCTAATAAAGTGACATGTTTTAATATCCTTTGAGTCTGGAAAACCAAAAGGTTTCCATCTATCAGAGACATTTCCGACCGAAACATCTTCTAATGACCAAGGTTCTGAATAATAAGAAAATACTTTTTGTTTAAAATCATGATCTCATTTATTCATACTACGGCTAAACATATCTGATTCTGATGAAATCTTACTTTGGATAAAAACCCATTTTCAGATGCTTCAGAATGAACAGAAATCTATCTTTAGCTAAGGGTTTTGTAAATATATCAGCCCATTGATGCTTTGTATCTATGAATTTTAAAGATAAAATCCCTTTCTGAACATAATCTCTAATGTAATGATATTTTATTTCTATATGTTTAGCCCTAGAATGTAAAATAGGATTTTTAGTTAAAGAAATAACAGTTGTGTTATCACAGAAAATAGAAATATTACTCTCATAAATCTGATAGTCTTACAGTTGATTCTTCATCCATAGCATCTAAGTATTGCATAGTGACATTGATATGTTCTCTGCCTCTACTGTTGAAAGTGAAATTGTTGATTACCTCTGGCTTGACCATTATATCAGATTCTTGCCCAGAAACTAACAAATTCCAGAAGTACTCTTCCTCTCTAGTCTGTCACCAGCGTAATCTGCATCATAAAAAAGAGTAAGAGTGTACTCTGATGTTTTCTCATACGTCAAGCCAAGGTTAGTTGTTCCTTTCAAATACCACAAAATTCTCTTAACAATACTTAGGTTAGATTCCCTAAGATCATATTGGAATCTAGCACATAAGTGGACGCTGAATAAAATATCAGGTCTTGAAGTAGTTAGATACAGAAGAGAGCCTATCATACCACGATACAGCTTTTGACATAACTTTCCACTTAACTCATCTTTCTCTAGAATGCATGTTGGATGCATCAGAGTCTTTGTTGTTGTGTTTTTCATCATATTGAACTTATTTATATGCTTTTTAGTATACTTACTCTGATGAATATAACTAGCTTCTGATTGTTGATCAATCTGATTTCCTAGAAAGAACTTCAGTTCTCCCATCAAACTCATCTCAAACTTAGCCTGCATCAATTTAGAAAATTCCTCGCAAATAGAGGGATTAGAAGAACCAAAAATAATATCATCAACATAAATTTGAACTATCAGAATATCATTTTGGAATGTAATACAAAAGAGTGTAGTATCAACCTTCCTTATGGTGAATTTATTTTCTAAAAGAAAACTACTTAATATGTCATACCAATCTCTAGGAGCATGCTTTAGACCAAAAAGAGATTTCTTGAGTTTAAAAACATAATTTGATTTCTTAGAGTTTTCAAATCCAGGAGGTTGTTTATCATATACTTCTTCAGAAATATAACCATTCAGAAATGCACTCTTAACATCCATATGATAAAGGATGATGTTATGATTAACAGAAAAAGAAATTAATAAACGAATTGCTTCTAACCTAGAGACTGGTGCAAATTTTTCTGTATAGTCTATTCCTTCTTGCTGACTATAACCTCGTGCAACCAGTCGTGCCTTATTTCTGACAACATCACCTTTCTTGTTGAGCTTGTTTCTGAACACCCATTTGATTCCAATGATGTGGACACTTTTAGGTTTCTGAACAAGATCCCATACATCATTCTTTGAGAATTTGTTCAGTTCTTCTTCCATTTCTAGAATCTAAACTTTGTCTAGAAGAGCTTCATCAATAGGTGTTGGCTTAATCAGAGATACCAAACCCATGAGCATTTCTTCAGAAGGTTTTAAGGTTGATCTGGTTCAGACATAAGCGTGTTTGTTTCCTATAATCAAATCTTCAGGATGAGAGATTGCAGTTAAGCTTATTTTTTGTTGTGGGGGATCAGAAGGAGCAGCAATAATATCATAGGAGGGAACTTCTGATTCTTTGTATTCTTCTACCTTCTCCTTAGGTTCTGAAAAGGTTATCTCTAAATTTGCAAATTTTTCAACTAGCTTTAACTTTTCAAAGTCAAGCTTATCATCGAATCTGACATGAATTGATTCTTCCATAATTCGTGATTTTATGTTATAGACTCTGAAGCCTTTTAAGCGTTTAGAATATCCTAACAGTAGACACTTATGTGCTTTAGAATCAAACTTTCCCAAACTCTCTTTAGTGTTCAACATAAAACATATACTTCCAAAAGGATGGAAATAAGAAATGTTGGGCTTTCTATTCTTCCACAGTTCATAAGGAGTCTTACCCAAAATAGGTCTTATAGAGATCCTATTATGAATGTAACAAGTTGTATTTACTACTTCTGCCCAAAAGTGCTTAGCCATTTCAATCTCTTGGATCATGGTGCGAGTCATTTCTTGCAATGTCATATTCTTCCTTTCTACAAACACATTTTGTTGTGGAGTTATAGGGTAGGATAAATCATGGGATATGCCATAAGAATCAAAAAGATTTTCAAATTTTTTGTTTTCAAATTCTCCACCATGATCACTTTTGACTCTGACTATTTTGCAACTACTTTCATTTTGCACTTGGGAGTAGAAAGAAGCAAACACAGAATGTGACTCATCCTTGTGTCTTAAGAAATTTACCCATGTCCTCTATTGTAATCATCAACTATTACTAGTCCATATTTCTTTCCATTAACATAAGCAGTTTTCACTGGTCCAAACAAATCAATGTGAAGAAGTTCTAATGGTCTAGAGGTAGAAACAAACTTTTTAGCTTTAAAAGAAGTTTTTGAAAACTTTCCTTTCTGACATGCTTCATAAGGAGCATCTAAATAATACTTCATTTTATGCAAGCCTCTGACTAATCTAAGCTTATTTAGTTGAGATATTTTTCTCAAGCTAACATGGCCCAGACGTCTGTGCCACACCCACTGCTCTTCATTGACAGACAGAAGACATTTTACATTCTGATTTTTCAAATCTGATAACCAGATTTTGTAAATTTTGTTCTTCCTCTTACTATTAAACAGAACTGAGCCATCCTTCTGACTTACAGCCTTACATGATGTTTGATTAAAGATTACATCATAACCATTGTCACTAATTCGACTGATTGGCAATAAGGTTTGCATCAGACCCTCAACTAAAATAAAGTTATTAATATAAGGAAGTTTACCATTACCATTAGTTCCAAAGCCAATGATCTTTCCTTTTTGATTACTTCTGAAACTAACAACGCCTCCAGACTTAAGTTCCAAATCTTGGAACATACACCTTTTGCCCGACATGTGTTGTGAGCATCCACTGTCATGGTACCATGATAGGTGTCTCAGTGGAGCCATCAAGGAAATCTACAACATAGATTATCTCATCCTTAGGTACCCATTTCGGGGTCCTTTCTTGCTAGCAGTTCCAGAGGCTCTGACACCTTTAGATTCTTGTGCAATAGGATAATCAATTGGAATTTGTACATAATATTTGGGCTTAGAAGTTTCCTTCTGCGTATGTGGTTGTTTTTCAATAGAATCAGAACCTTCTTGTATAAAACATTTCAGTTCAGTAGTAGCATGTACAAAATGTTCAGAAAGAGGTTTTGGCTTGATAATTAGAGTATCATCAATTATTTTTTATTGTCCTGAGTATCACAAGCCTCTCCTTCTGTTTCTGTTAACGCCATAGATCATTGAATCCATCTTGCTTCTATCTATGCCTTTAGCTAAGAAGTGTTGAAACGCTTTATCATATCTGATTACTTCATCAATAATAGATGTACTAGAAGTGACCTCTTCTTCCTATTTTGAGACCTTACTTTTAAGAGCGAGATTTTATTTTTATAAGGTAGATATCTTTTCATTGAAATTAGAACCGTTTTTCTCACTCTTAGTAAAGTTATTGTAAGTAACTACAAGAGTCTTTTTCAGAGTTTTGTGTTTACTTAGAAGAAGTTGATATCTTTTCATCATTTCTGATAAACAAGACTCAATTTCAGTATGAGAGAGAGAGAGAGAGAAGAAAGTACCTTTGTTTCATCGTTAGAGTATGCCTTATCATTAGTTGTCAGCTCACACTTTGATATAACTTCATTTGTACTTGTTTTGGCCATGAGTGCCACGTTAGCATGTTCTTCATCAGAATCTTCCTCTTTTGACTCTAAATCATCCAATGTTTCCATGAGACCCTTCTTATCTTTGAAAACCTTCTTGGGATTCTTGTCTTTTCTGAGCTTTGGACATTCATTCTTGTAGTGTCCAAGCTCTTTGCAATCATAACACGTAACTTATTTTCCAAAAGCTTTCTTCTAAATAGATGTAGATTCATATCTACCTTTTTTTCTTCTTGATCCTATGAATTTGATCTATCTATATTTCCATAGCTGGTTTATCCTTCTAGATATTAGAGAAATTTCATCTTCATCTGAATCTTCTTTTGATTCTTCTTCAACTTGAAAAGCCTTTGTCTTTTCAGACTTAGACTTCAGAGCCACAGATTTACGTCTTCTCTGAGGTTCATCTTCTTGAATTTAATCTCATGACTTCTTAAATAACTGATTAGTTCCTCAAGACTAGTATTATTCAGATCCTTTGACAACTTCGAGGCAGTTACCATCGGTCTCCATTTCTTAGGCAGACTTTTGATAACTTTCTAGACATGGTCTGCAGTAGAATATCCTTTTTTTAGAACCTTGAGTCCTGTAACAAGCGTCTGGAATCTTGAAAACATAGTTTCCACATATCCATCATCTTCCATTATGAAGGCTTCATATTTCTGGATTAGGGCCTGAGCCTTAGTCTCCTTAACTTGAGTGTTGCCTTTACGAGTCATCTGAAGAGAATAAAAACTAGATTTTGCAGTCTCTCTATCTGTGATCTTCTCATACTCATTGTAATAAATAGAGCTCAATAGAATTGTTCTAGCTTTGTAGTGGTTTTTGTCAGTCTTTTTCTGAGCATATGTCATTGCACTCTTTGCAATCTTTTTACCTTCATTATCTACTGGATAATTGTATCCATCAACTACCAGATCCCATAGATCTAAGTTAAATCCCATAAAATAAATTTACATTATGTCCTTCTAATAGTAAAACTTTTCTCCATCATAGATAAGAGGTTTTACACTATATTAGTATTTATCATTATCATTATTGTCAACTGTGACAGTGTTGTTATTAGTGTTATTAGATGCCGTTATTTTTTACACAATCTGGATTAGTACTGAACACTGTTAAGTACTTGATAAAAATTCAAACTTTTTATCACCCAGACACGGAGCTCTGACGTCAACTGAACGTGTGAACAACACAAGAAAGAGGGGGTTTGAATTGGCTTTTAAATCAATGACTTTTCTTAAAAAATAATCCCTTTTAACTAAAAACAGTTTTCTTCACTATTGATGATAAAGCTAAAGATGCAAGAAGGAAAGAACAAGTTATGTCTATACTAGTTCAATTGAAAATTATCAAGCTACTCTAGTCCATCCGCCAAGGTGATTTCGCCTTATAAAACAAGGTCTTAATCCAATAATCACACATATTATTACAATGCACAAGCTAAGTACAAGTGACGCACGTACAACCTCTAAGACACACTAATCTTAGACTTCTTAAGGATTTTTACCAACCGCTCCCTTAAGGCACAATCAAACAACAATTTGAAAAAGATTTGTTTACAATATATTTTTTTTACACAAGCTGATAATAAACAGTATTTCAAGAACAAATAGACTTAAGAAATTAAGGAATGCTTATGACCAGTCTTGTGAGAGAACGTGTGAATTAGCATCTTTTCCTTTGAGTCTTCAAGCATATATATAGTGAATAAAATAATATATCCATTGGAGTGCATTTCTGGAATTTGTAGAAATCTAGAAGCATGATTTTACACGGGGGACAAGATCGTACAGCGCGCCCATCCTTTCATGGTAGTGGAGAAAAACATTTGTTTGTACCATCTACTATTATACCATGTAACTTTATCTTCTTATCTTCTTGAATAAGAGGCTTCTGACTGAGCATGAGTTTGAAGAAAAAATAATGC